>SIJG01000017.1:863670-1463670 GCA_023374025.1 Heterodera schachtii
TTGCGCTGAATGACCCACCAATGTGCAGTTTTGCTGGTCATAAGGGAAATACCTTTGGAATTTCGAATCGAATTTTGGGTTGAAAATTTACGGAAATCCCTTTCCAAACCGACTGAATGTGAATGCGACAACTGACGCGGTACAATGCCGGAAACATGAACATCACCTGGCAAAGTGTTGAACAGTTAGTCAACGTTTTTTGCAATTGTCAATCCAAATCAATTAATCAAAACTTGTCCAATTTGGTTTGATCATTGATTAATTGCTTTTATCAATAAAACTGATAATTTCGTAATTTGTTTGTGATTACTGCTGATTATGTGTTTCTTTTTGTCACTTTCCATTCCAAAATTCACCTCGGCCCCGCGTCGGTCGTTCCAATAATCTGTTCAATGACCAATTAAATGGGCTAATTGTCTTTCTCTGTTTGGCCCACCTGTGCTTACGATCACATTTATGTAACGTTCGCTCTAAAAATGTTTTAATAATGCACTGTTTCTCTGCTGTTTTTTTGCTCACTTCATCGCGGTTCATCACCATCGAATTGTACAAATACGTGTCGGGCAGCCAAATTCGGTGGTAGGGAAGGATGGTGGCATTGATACCACCTGAATGAGAGAGTTGGGAAAATGGCACAAGTAGCCGAGAAAGGGCAACTCATCCCAAGCAGGGTAATGGATATTTATTAATTTAATTACCCCCCCCCCCCCTTCCGTCCCTCTCAAAAAGTAATAAATAATTAAGTTGCAGTAGAAAAGAATAAAATAATTAAATTGGTCTTGGAAAATCAGATATGCCCTTTTATTTCGGTATTTTACCGTATTTGTGCGGGTCCCATCCGAGGAATTCGTCCTTCCACTTTTGGATGATCCACAAGTTTAAATCCACACTTTGCACCTTTTCATTGATCGCCAATACTTGATAAAGGCTTAAATTGGCATTAATTTCACTCTGTTCCCCAATCGCTCGCCTCATTGTGAAATTGACCCGCGTCGGCATCGAATGATTCATCACGGGTCGGACACGGTGGTCGTACTTCTCCACCAAATCTTTGGCCAGCCGAACGTGGGGCAAAAATTCGCCACTTTGGTCGTATAGAGAACGCCCTTCGGATTAAAACAATTGCATTTTATTAAGCAAAAAAAAGAGTACTGTAAGAAACGCATACTGTCTCCAAAGACAAAAGCAGCGGAAGAGAAGAGAAGTGTGAAGAGAAAGCGGAAGAAAAAGGAAGAAGAAGAAGAAAAGGAAAAGGAAGAGAAGGGAAAAGAGAGAGAGGAAAAGGAACGGCAAAATGGGTGAGGGAAAAGCATCGGACGAATCTGTTGAAATTCAAAAGGATTCTGTTGTTTAACTGCAAATGGAGAAATGAGAAAATGCCAATGTCGCGTGTTTTCTTCGGGGAAAAATATCTTCCCAAATAAACTAAGAAGAGGAAGAAGGAGGGGTAAAAGAGTAATTGGAGTGACAAAACAATGGGAGAAGGAGGGGAATTTGGAGGAAGAAGCGGGAGAGGGAGAAACCGGGAGGGGGGGGGGGGGAATTGCCAAGCCGAGGGGTAAGGGGGAGATGGGATGCCAATACCACGCGTCCCCCTCCCCCCCCCCCCCCCCCCCCCCCTCAGGGGACAGGGAAATTATACGGATGAGGATGAATTAATTAAGTAAGACAGTTGGATTGGGCATGCTTTAGGTAGTACCGTCCATTCATTGGCATTTTTGGATGTTTTTGAGTGCTCAAATGTTTTCAAATTGGGCAAATTTTCGCTTCCTTACGGCCTATTACCCAATGGGCGGAATAATCGCAGCCCATGGGAGGGGGGAGGAGGACAATCGAAATAATTGTTGTGATGGGGCCGCAGGCACAGCAAGCTCTTCCCGGGAGACAATAAAAGATAAAATGCCCGCATGGCATTTTTTGTTGGAATTTGATTGGCAATTCAACAGAGGGGGGGGGGGGGGGGGGAGGGACAGGTGGTGAAAGCAAACGAATTATGCAAAATTGGGCAATAAACTTTATTTGGAGAACATAAAACTAAAGTGAGGTGGCGTGGGGTGGGAGGAAATGCAATGGAATATTAAAAGAGAATGGGAGAAAAATTCATAAAAACAAAAAGGTCCACCCAAAAAAAAAGTAATTAACAAGGGAAAGAGCTAATGAGACAAAGTGTATCAAAATACGGGAATTTAAAATAAAACCCGTCTTAAAGCCCAAAGGGAAGTCAATTGGAAAACAGTGAGAACTAAAACCTAAGTTTTTAATTAGTCCGTTTTGCTTAAAAATGCCGTTTTGTACTTTCGCTTTTTCCCTCCGCCGCTTTTTCTTTGGCCTCGAAGGGTCAATCAACAGCCAATTCGGATGCAAATTTCGCAACACATCGCGCTAAGGCCGACTCAAACTCGCGCTTAATGTCGGACAATCCCTACGGAAAATCTGCATAATGGCAGCCGGATGGGCCAAGGAAAGAGAAACTCCGCCAGCAAAACTCAATTAGTCCGTCCGATTTGCCCCGGGGCACTGCCGGGGCAAAGAGAGAAACGAAAAGCGAAGCGAAAGCAATGAAAGGAAAGTGTTCTGCCCGTTTATGCTTTTGACATAATCCACTCACCCTTCTTCGCTTTTCCAAATTGGCATTTTCGCGCATTTGTCTCTGCAGAAGACAATTCTTTCCATTGGCACACTTTTCGGTTGTGTCACTCGTTGAGGGGGAGGGGATGCTCAAAAGTTTCAAGCGGCTGCCAATTTGAACAATGATTATTTTGCTTTAATGCATCATTTTCGGCATATTATCCATTCGATTAGTTTGGCAGCACTTTCGCAAATATTTGAAGAGAAAACATAAAAAAATGCACAAAATAAAATTTCCTGCAGTGCCCGCAAATTATTTATCATTTCTCCATAATTTATTTTCGTCGGGTGATTTTGCCGAGAGAAACATTCCCAAAACACACATAAATTACCTTATTTTCCGGGGATGTCGCAGCAAATGACCCCCATTCATTAATTAACTAATTAATCATTGTTTAAGAAATGTTCAAACGGCGGTCAGTGTAAAAAGCTAAAGGAGTGGGTTTTGTTTCGGATTTTGGGATGGATTGGTCCGACGGACGACCAACCAAAAAGGGCCGTGGGGACGGCCAAAAGCCATAAAAACAATTTAATGCGTCCAATCTCCGCTTTTCCTCCCCTTCCCATTGCAATGGCAGCCGTTTTTATTGTCAAAAAACAATTTAAACTTAAGGGAATTATCACCTGCAGAAGAGAGTGATTAGGAAAAGAATGAAAGATAGAGAGAAAGTGACTTGCAACAGCCAATTACCATATGTAATTAATTAATTGCACTTTGCTTTGTCTTTTGCTGGTGACAGTTTCCGTCATTTACAGCAATTTCACCGAATGGCACGGCAAATACAGCGAAAGTTGGCATCTCTGCTGAAAATGACACTTCCTTAGTTTCACTTTCTTTTATAGAAAAAGGTTTTTTGAATTTTTTTTTAAATTATTCCATCAAATTTTGTTTTGCCCCCCCCCCCCCCCGAGGGGTCATTCCCTTCCCTTTTTCCATTTCACTCTCCGTCAATTGCTTTTCCCGCTTTTCTCTCCCTTCGGATCGCATTTCTCTTCCTCCGCCAGAAAATCCTTCCGTCCTTTCGTCCGTCCGTCCGCCAATACTCAAAATTAGCTGAGAGTGAATCGCCTCTTCCCAATGACTTTGCTCGAGAGTGGACTCGAGAATGCCGCCTCCCCCAAAATTCCCTTGGATTTTACTATTACCAATGAATGTCAGCAATCGGTTCACAAATTATAGTTCATTCCATTACATTTAAATTATTGTTTTCATTATTTTAATTAATGCCTTTTCAATCGGTCCGTCCGTTTTCCCCTTTTTTTCTCTCATTAATTTGCATAAATGGCAACCTTTTCCAATGCGATCGTTGTCAGATGCTAATTTGCTCTCTGCAGATCGCTTCGTCCGATTGTCTGTCTGTCCGTTGTCTCCCAACTTCCCTTGTCTTTTTTCTTCCATTTTTCCAAATGCCATTTTCCGATCGCTTCTCCCATTCCGTGCCATTCCCTCTCCCTTCCTCCGCTTCCCCTTTTTTCGCGTTCCGTTTTTCTTCGTCCACAAGTTCTTCAACACTTTCGCTGCTTCATTTTCACTTTTCCGTTTTTATGTTCCTCCCTCTCATCAGCCGTTCTTTCCCATCCATTACAATTACCACCTTCGATTCCCATCCCCCCGCCCCTCTTTTTCCCCCTTTTCCCCAATTTCATTACCCTCTCCCTCCCCCCTCCCCCCTCCCCCTTTTCCCACTTTTCTCATCCTCTTCTCTTCCCCACTATTTTGATTCCTTTGGCGTCCAATTTCGTGTACATTATTTATTTCCATGAGAAGTGGTTCCTTTTTAGCGTACAAAAATGTTTTGTCAAAATGGGCATTCTCTGCTGAACAGTTGGAAAAAGGAAGAGAACATCCGAAAAATTGCAGAGAAAGTTGGCGAAACAAATGAATGAATATTTGCACAAGAACGACAAAGAATGGGAGGAAGTGAAAAGAGAAGGAAGAGAAAGGGAAGAAAGGAAGAGGAGGAAGAGAAGGAGGAGGGGGAAGAGGAAGAGGGAGAGGAGGAGGGAGATGAGGGGGGAGGAGGGGGGAGGAAGATTGGCCCAATGGAGGGCGGGGGAGGCATCAGGGGGAGGGAGGGAGGCGGGGGACGGCACATCATTCCCCAACCCTACCCAAGGCCCCCCCCCCCCTCCTACTCCACCCAACCCATCCCTTCCACATCCATTGTTGCCCCCGGGAACATTTTCCGCCCGAACCCCAACAGATTTTATTTGTCCATCTAATTACATTATGAGTCTTTGGGTGGCATTCATTCAGTCATTGTTATTTAAAATAGATTGATTTTATTAGAAAAAGGTTTTCTTTTGCTTCCTTAAAAATGATTTGTTTGTGCTTCCATTGATCACTGATCACCCCTATTTCCCTTCCCCCCCCCCCCAATTTTAATCCCTCCTCCGCTGCTTTTGAACCCCCCCCCCCTCCCCATTTCCCCCTTTTGCAAATGCCACTTGTCGTGTCGTGCCCACCCACCTTCGAATTGGGCTTAGTCAGTGGCCCCCTTTCCCCTCTTCGTCCTTTCGCCGTTGTTCTCCCCTCCCTCCGCTGTCAGTTTTGATCCTCGCCTTGTCAGTTGATGGACGAACGACTGAGTGGTGTCCGCCATCACTTTTCTATTCATTCATCGGCGGACGGCAAAGTTTCGACCCTTTGTCCGATCGACCCCTCCCCCCCCCCCCCCCCCTCCCTCCAATCACTCCAATCAGTGGCACTTTTTGTCTCCCCTCCTCCCCCATTTTATCATTGCCCTCCCCATTCAAAATTTTTAGTTAAATTTTTGAATTTCGTCCCAATTTCGTCTTCTTTCTCTCTCTCTCTTCCCGCCCCTTCCATTGTCCACAACTAAGGCAAACAAAACAAAATCGTCATCCTTTTTTTGCACAATTAAGCACAACCCAACCCCCATTCATTCTTCCATTCCATTTACAACTCATTCTCTTCGCCCATTTATTTATGTATTTCCTCTCGGGCAATTGCCACTCGAACTCGCTGCTGAACAGGTGCGTTGTTGGTACTGTCCTATCCCCTGAGGGGAGGGTCAACATGGACGGGAGAAGTCGTAAAAGGGGATAATCGTCGAGGAAAGGGCAAAAGGCATTGCCACCGCAACTCCAACAAACCCACTCACCCGTCCATACTTTTGTCTCCCCTCCCCCCGAAAGGGAACGAACCCCTAAGGCAAAACAAAAGCAAAAAGAGCGATTTGCCCCGGGGTACGACGAGAAAAGCCAAAGCATTTAAAAGATGGCAACGGGGAAGAGGCATTGTGCCAATTTCATCAAAATGACATTGACCAATTCCCTATCGGGCACATTTTGGCTGATGAATTATGCACCAATTCATCTCTCATCTTCCGCCCCCATCTTCAAAAGAGGCGGAAGTGCCACCGAACGACCGACCGACCCTCGCCAGTCCCTCTCCCCTCCCTCCCTCTCCCCGCCCTCACTTCTCTTCTCCCTATCAATTCCCCCCATTCTTCCGCCCAATTGTAAGTGGTCGTCATCGATGGGTGCTCCTGACAAGGCCACCTTCACCAACACTACCAGCAGCAGAAGCGGCTCTTTGGTGTGTTTTTGTCACGCGAACGGAAATCGCGCGACGATACGTCGTCCATTGGTCCATTGGTCCCTGTGTTTTGTCTACCCCCCCCCCCCCCCCCTCCCATTGTGTTGTCAATGCCGTTCGACCCTTTCCTTTTACTAAAATATTCGGGGAAATGCAAATGAGCCATTCAACCACCATCAGCAAAAAGTGAAGAAGATCAAATATAAAACAACTAAAAACATTTTATATTGATAAATTTCTTAATTTCTTATATCTCTTTTGTCTTCTGATCAGATTTGTGTTTTCTGATCAGTGGCTAATAACTTATTTGTTAGCTTCTTCTCTGAGTTCAAAACACACACTTTGTCTGCCCGCCCCTTCCCCATTTTCACACCATTCTTCCCCTCCCCCCCCCCCCCTCCCCCTCCTCCCATTTCAGTGTTCCTTCCGCGCTATTTACCGCCGCCCACCGCATCCAATTTTTTCCCCATTTCCCACCCATCGCATTCAGTCAGTCGCTTCTCCTTTCTTCTGCTGCTGCTTTTGAAGGACATCCCCAAAAGGCGCATCTCCCCCCCCCCCCCTTCTCCTCCCCCCCTCCCGTCCCCCCCTTCCCTCCCCCTTCCCTCTTCCCTCCCCCTTCCCTCCCCCTTCCCTCCCCTTCCCTCTTCCCCTTCCCCCCTCCTTCCCGCTCTCTCCGTCTCCCATTTTTCCCTCTCCCAAAATTTCAAATTCAAAATCTTTTCACAGATGAAAAACTTTCCCACGCGCCGTTTCTCGCTTTTTGCCTTTCTGTTTTTCTTCCCTTCTCAACCGTTCGTCGCTTTTGAGCTTCTCCCATTCATGCAAATTGACAACCAATTTTATCTCCGATTGGCGCAATGTCAGGCAAAATGTGCCGAAAAGGTAATAATGATAAAAGAAAGAACCGTTATCAAATTTTCAATAATTGCTGATAAATTTGAAAAATGCCTCATCAGGGATCTTAATTTAAATTCTTCGCTTAATTTTAGTACGGCATTTCCGACTCAATTCGGTCCCTCGACGGCAATTTGCGTCCTTTTTTGAATTGGTCCTCTCCTTTGGTGGAATTGGTCAGTATCCTCGCTTACATTTTGGCACTTTGCTTTGCCATGATTTAGTGCCATGTCGGATGTCTTGACTCGGATATTCCCCCAATGGCGTCTCAACAACAGTCACTTGGCACTGATCAGCACCCATCCTCGTTGGCATTTCGCCAAGGCCAACTCTTTTTCCGCCAAACTGCCCCTGGTAACCCCTTCCTCGCTTCTGCTCCAATCGCTTCTGAACTACAAATCCTCCGAGTCCGACCCCTCTGCTCACAGAGACTTTCCTCCCCCGAGGAATTGCTCAAATCGACGCCGTTCAGTGCGGTGATGGCCATAGACATGGCCAAGGAGAGTGGAAGGAGGACGGAGCAGCCATTGCGATTTGTTATTCAGTGGAGACGAAAAGTGAGAGGGACTCAAACATCCGAAGAAGCAGAGGAGGAAGAGCAACAGACGAAAGAGTCCAAATGGATCACCGCATCGGTGGGTTTGGCCATTCCTTTTTAGGGGATGGGGGAGACGAAAAGTGGCATTTTATGGGCAACGGGATCTTAACATAATTATCTCCCAACCTGTATGGCATGATCATCATTTCAGATCGAGTTCGACCGTACCTTCCACGTTACGGGCATCCGTGCCGGTCACTTCCACCAATTCTCCGTCCAATTGGTGTCCCCCTTGGGGCCTGTCGGCCCGACCGTTCGCTCCCATTGGCTCAACTTCGACGCGATCATTGAGCAGTTCGAACCGGACGGCCCAATGAGGCGAGTTTCGCTGCAGTTCTTCGCTCGCTACAACATGGACAACGGCGTGGCCGCGTTGGTTCGGTGGCGGAGGGACGGCGACGGACAAAAGCAAAGCGAAGGGGGACAAAGTGAGGGGATTGAAACAGAAACATTCTCTCAAAATTCACTGTTTTAGCTCAGAAAGCGATGCTTCCTTCTCGGCTTAAGCGACACTACCGCTATTTTCGTGATTCTTCACAATCGCCGACACAATTTGGACGGGGAACAGTCACTGAACACGCTGCTGAAGGGGTCCACGAGCTGAGGGAAGTCAGCGAATTCCGCGCGATGGACGGCGACGATGCGCCGGAGGGATCTTTCCGCGAGACATCAGAAATTGCCGCGATTGTCTTTCCGACGTGCCGGCTGCAAATTGAGTGGGCAAACAAAAGCACAAAAACAGTGGAGGAATTTGAATTGGTATGGCCAAAAAAGGGATGAATCACTCATTAGCTTTGAATGTAGAGGAATAATTTAGAGTGATTAATTTCTCCCCTTTCTTAGGATGGCAGCGATGGCTTTCTGCTTCGGCACTTGGCTTTCAACTCGGAATACTCCGTCCGGCTTCTCCCCCTCAACTCGTCTTCCGCCGATCATTCTTCCCCTCCCCATTGGCTGTCTCTCCACGGCACTTTTCTCTCCATGCATTGTTCCCAAGTGTACGGCTCGGGCAGTTTGGAATGCGGTGAGTATGATACCATTTATGCGGATAAAGTGAGTAATGCCGCAGATCCTGAGCCAGTGCGCGAGCTCACAGTTGTACCTTCGGTGGAAAATGGGACGGCACTGATCAGTTGGGAGAGGCCTGAGGAATTGGGAAATATTTTGCTGTACGAAGTGACCGTTGAGGCGGTGCCGGAAGTGAACCCGGACGAACAATGCCAAGTGAAGCCGAGCGCGCGCATTGTGTCAGCTGTGAGTAGCGAGTTTGACTAGATCAGTCTCACAATGTCAGCTTAAGCAGTCCAACTCCGTGCTGTTTTCTCTCCCGCAAAATGCCATTTGCGAGTTCCTTGTACAAGTCGTGGTAAAATCCTCTCCAAACTTTAGCTTGGCATATCTCATTTGTCTTTGTCTCAAAAGGTGTACGATTTGCTCGGCCGTGACGCGTCCTCCCAGCAACGGTTCAGCTTCATCCCCCTCGGTGTCAGCCTTTGGTCCCAGCCTTCTCCGATGCAATTCCTCGTCCATTTGGATGGCTCCGTTTTGGCCCTTCTCTCCGTCGTCATTTTCGTCCCGGTGGCCGCCATGGTGACACTGATCTGCACATTCTCACGACAAAACACTCGAAGAAAAGCCATTCGACAGAAATTGCCGGGGGGAATTGAATTTGGGAGGAAATCGGCTAAAGGATTGGAAGTGAAAAAGCTGACGAAGAAGCAGAAACGGAAGGGGCGCGGGGCCGACAAATCGGAGGAGGCGGAGGACGAGGAACAACGACGGAACGCCAAGCCGAAACAGTGCAATTCGCCACAGTCGACATTGACGACGGAGTCATCCATAATTGGGGGAACGTCAGCCACAATGGCACCCCAGGGGATGGAAAATAGCCAAAACATTGGGAGGCAAATGGAAAAGCACGGCGAAAGGACAACCGGCGGAATGGCCATTTGGACGGACACAATGCGAAGCAAAACAGAGCCAAACGGTGCCATTGTTTGATCAGATTTTTGCCAATATTTGGTGCTGTTATTTTATTATTTTGTGCCGATCGGTTGCCAATTAAGTGTTTTTTATGTTCAAAAATGTAAAACCATCGGCACAATTCGCACTTTTCGCTCATTTGTTGCTCAACCGTCCCTTTGCTGACCATACATTCCCCCCCCCCCCCTTTTGCTGTTGATCTCCCCCTCAAAATTTACAATTTATTGTACAAATCCCACCTTTTAAATGTAAAATTAAACAGATGTATTTATTTATTTATTTCGAATTTTTGAGAAATAAAATAATATAAATAATATTTTTTATTTCATTTCAAAGAGATCATAAAAACCCTAATTCATAGTATAAAAATTTTTATTATAAATTTTCATGCTTTTGCCCGTCCGTCCGTCTTTGTGTTTTGGCAATTTCCATTTGTCTTATTCTGTTTGCTCAATTGTCCGTCCCAATTTTTGTCCTCTTAAAGCGGGGCACATTCTATGCGATTGTTCACAGTTCTGTCCCAATGATTTGTACAATTGCCGTCTTCGCCGTCCCTTTGGCGCATTTCGCCGTGCCGTTCTTTGACGTGCCGTTGTTGTTGCTGCTGCCATTGCTCTTTTCTTCGCTTTCCACCATTACCAACAAATTGGCACGTGCTCCGCCGTTGGCCATTTCCCCGCCAATGCCCGGCGGCGTTTTTCCAAGGCAAATTTCCCTGAGGGTACAGCGGAAACTGTGGCCAAAGATCAGATAGACGAAGAAATTGGCGGTGCAATTTATCACCACGAGAAGGTTACTCAGATCAACCAAATAAACGATCACCTGGAAAAAGCGGAAAATGTACAGAAAGATGGATAAGAGAACGGACATGTTTAAGCTGTTCAGCAAAAGTTAGCTCCAAAAAATTGACGAGAAGTGCGGTAAAATTGCAGAAAATGAACATACAAACGACGAGGATCAGCGAAACGATGTCCGAATCTGAACGGAATGTCTTCCTTCGTCCATGTTCCATCGGATCAAATTAATGGCAGTGCCATTTGCATGTTAAAGTGCCATTCTGTTCATTGTTTTGACCTGGGTCGCGCGGACGTCTGAGCACATTGACCACAATGCAAATGTTGAGCACAATTAGCAAAACGAGCGGACCAACGGCCATGAACACCTTCAGAATGGGTGGCTTGGTCAAGCAAAGAAGCCCATTTTTGCGATGGCATCGCTTACCGTGTACATGTACGTGTAGTAAATGGAGTAATACACGTGACTCATGCTTTAAATGGATGAATTGGTCATTTTCACATTTTAGCGTCCATTTTCCGCTCTTTTACCGAAATTCCGTTGGACAAATTTGGAGACTGTTTATGTTCAGTCCGTCCCTTGTCTCGAAGCAGTCGATTGAGCGAAGTTCGAAGAAGTGCGGAATGTTGTAAAGGACAGCCAGACAAGTGGTGACCACAACGAACTTTTGCGCAATTCTTAGGGTCGGAGGGAATTAAATTTGGAAATTTCAACGGAATCCGCACAAAAGGGCGGACAGTAGACACTACCGTACCTCACTGTACAGTACGACTCGCTGATTGGTCCTTTCAGTGCGACACTGACGAAGACATCAATGGCAGCACCGACGCAGAAATAAACAGAAGTAGTTTGGAAAATGGAGGCCAACGGGAAGAAGAAGGGGGCGCCGACTCCGTAGGCATAGGCCAAACCTAAAAAGCAACGAAAAATACGAAAAAAATGCGAATGATCGCCGCCTTTCCCTTGGCTTACCCATTGGCCCGTGATGCCTCCACGCCTCCAACACAAACAAAAACATCGCAGTGCAAATCATCAGAAAATCCGAGACAGCCAACGCCATCAGATAAACACTGATGGAGTGGAAGCGTTGTTGGAGATGGCTGTAGACGAGGAGGACCAGCAAATTCCCGGCCAAGCCGACCATTCCGATCAGTGCCAACACTGTGCCACTGATCACCAAATTGTACATCTGAACAGTCATTAAGGAATCAAAGCATAAGCTTCACATCCGTCGTCCATCGTTACTCGCCTGGTAATTGTCGTCGGTTGAGCCAAGGCAAACGTTGCAATTGGGGAGGGCGAAGCTCGGATCACTGTCCATTTACAATATTATATCAACAATTAACGATCTGATTGCTAATAAAAGTGAAAAAGTTGTGCATCAATCATGTGCCGTTGTTTTTGGTTCGATTTGGCATTGGTCGGCTTTTGCCCTCCTCTCCTCGGCACCCCCCCCCCCCCCATCATTATCACTTCTCCCCAACCTTTGCCCGTGTTTTGCTTTCGCTTTCCCTTCTCATAAATTGGATTTGCTTTTCCTTCGTTCTGCAAAAGCAAAAAACATTTTTTTTTGTTGTGAATTAGGGACAAATGAAAGTATTTGTTTACTAAGAAAAACATCGGAGAAATTCGATTTTTCATTTTACGATTTTTTTAGCATTTTTTGAGTGAAAAAGGAGGAAAATGGCCTAAAAAGAACAAAAGGTAAACGAGGAAAAGAATTTGGCATAGAATTGAAAGAATTGAATATTATTATTCATTATTCAGTCTCCGCAACAACAAAAAATGATCCATTGACTTCCGACGAAAGAAGCCCTAAAGAAAAGAATGTTGGTGAAGAACGGTCCAACTAATTCACTGTCCTTTCATTACTCAGTCGTTTATTGGGCGGCAGAATTAATGATGCGTGCCGAAAACGGTTCGTCTACCCGAAAAATCGAAGTTTGGCATTTGGTGGCCAAAAAGTTTGCATTTTCTCGCCTTTTAAGACGAAAGTCGCTTAGCAAATGGTGAGTGAAAACGGCAGCAGAAGGATGAACGGCCATCCCAAACACAAAATGCCATCCCCCGCCTTAATTAAAAGTATCCAAGCGAATAAATTTGTCATTTTTGACAGGCATTAAAACAGAAATAAAAGGAAATTCATATTCATCCCCCCCCCCATTCATTGATGAACGCTTTGAGACTTTTTGGCTGCGAATCGTAAGGCACCGCAAAAGGAATTATTGAGGGAAGCAATAAAACGAATTGAGAGAATGGGCGGCGTGGGATGGGCACGAGTTGAGGGAGGGGCGACAAATTGGCAAAGTGGGACAATTCACGCACATTGGGGAGGGGGGAGGAAGACAAGTGCCAAGAGGGAGTCCCACAGAAGAGGGGGGGGGGGGTATCAATTTCACAATTACGTAAACGCTGTTTCATAATTTTATTTGCTTTATGGGCAAAGAAAACGAGAATAATCATCTCAGTTACTGATTGGCTGTGGGTGGGCAGTTCGAAACGGACTTGTGGCAATAGTCGGCGATGGTGGCGAAGGATATATTAAAGTGTAAATGGTGGACATCGAATGGGGGGGGGGAGAGTTATCGGCGGAGGCGGAGGACGTGTGTTTCATTCATTCGGCTCTTACCCGCCTCCCCCCCCCCCCGTGCCGTTCCTCCCCCCCCCCCCCCCCGCTCCCCCGTCGGCATCATTTCCCCTTCCGCACCCCTCCCTTCCCCACTCATCTGTCATTCCCGTCTTAAAAAGGCGAGAAATTCGGGCCTGTTGGCAGAAATCTCTTGGGAATATGTAAAAGTTTGGTAAAATTGGACCATAAATTTGGAAAACGGAAATTGAAGGAGGAAGAGCAAAAGGTTCAAATTGGGCGATGAAGCGATAAAGTGAGGGGAAGAGAGACGACGGCGGAACAGAAATGATGCGATTGAGGGGAAAGGGCCAAAGGGTCAAACGGAAAGTCAAACACTAAACGCTTTTACTGAAATTGCCAAAATTGTGAGAGGTAATTATTCTAAGTGTAATTGTACCCAGCAGAAGGAGAGGGAGAGACAAATAAGCACAAATGGGAAAAGGCAATCAAATGACGTAATTAACGAAAAATAAACATAATAAAGGTAGGAGGCGGACCATTTATTAGGAAACAATTAGGTACATCCGAATTATCTTACACCCTTAGAATTCGAGCTTCTCTGAGCGAAGCTTGGCTTAGAACTCAAAGCCGAAGTACGAAACAAATACTTATTTTTATGAGATTTGTGCCGCCTCTAATTTTGACCAACTGAATCAAACTGACAACAAATAGAAAAATAAATTTTCGAATTTTGCTTAAAACAACGGCCTGGGACAGAGTTATAACGTAATAAAAATTTGAAACTCCCACAAGTGTTTTCTGAAATGATAAATTGATTAGAATTCGCTTCGAAAAAGATTCTCTTTTCAAAAACTTTTTTTAGAAATCAAATTGTTCGGTTTGGATGGGAATGAAGCAAGTTATGGCTGATCATTGATCAAAATAAATTGTGCAACAAAAAAGGCTAGAGTGCCACGGGACCGGGAATTTTTGCCAAAACCGGGACCGGGACTTGCCGGGACCTGAGAAGCCGGGACCGGGACCTCGATTTTTTTCGGGACCGGGACCGGGAACCGGGACCAACCGGGAATTTTTAAAAATTCAAAAAAATTCAAATTTTTAATTTTTTTCAACTGAAAATAATACAAAATTAAATTTTTATTTTGTTTTTTATTTAATAAAATCCAAAAGATAAAGCTAAATTAAATTAATGAAAATTTTCAAACAAATTTCTTTAATTATTTCAAACAATTAATCATTTTTTGGATTAAATGATCGAATATTATTATAAATTAATATTTGGTTTTCACATCACATTCTTTCGGCGCGCTTTTTCAAACAACTTTTGGGAAAGAAGGGGCCCGGCGGTGCCGATAGGCACCGCCGGGGGAAATTTTGAAAATTTGGGTGTAATTTGTTAACAGATTTTCAACAAAAAAGGTGGTTTTTGGGATTATTAAGCTCAATTGGTAGGATTTTCATTTAAAAAATGATAAAATATGTATCAATTTAAAATTGATAAAACTATGAGGAGTCATATTTTCTCTATAGGAAACCCACGAGTATACAAAAAGAAAATTCAAAATAATTTAATTTCTGTAGAGGGATTGAACCAGGGGAAAGAAGAAGGGAAAGTCAAGGCGAATAGCCACTAGGCCATTTGCACACTTGGCAGTGTTACTTTTAAAGAATATATTAATTATTTTTTTAATTTTTTCCTTTGACTCTAATTTTCATCACTAATTTTTCACTCAGACCCCCATTCTTACCAGTGCTTGTTTTTCCCGGTTCCCGGTTGCCCTACCGGGACCGGGACCTGAGCTTTTCAAAATTCGGGACCGGGAACCGGGACCGGGACCTCTGATGACCGGGAATTCCCGGCCCGGTCCCGGTCCCGTGGCACTCTAAAAAAGGCAATGACCAGTGTATTTTGAATTAGCATGCAAAATTACGCCAATTATGCTATTTGGCGAAATGATTAATTTGTCTAACACTGACACTGGGCTTGACCCATTTAGATAGTTGGCTACCATTTTCATATACATTTTTTTTCGCCTAAATCCCAAATGGATCCTTATGACCTAATAGAGCCTGTAGACATCTCATCAAAGTTGAACATCAATTTCGAAAGTCAAAAGTGGCAGGAAAGAAAAGAGGCATTTGACGCACTGCAACAATTGTTGTTGCAATCGCCGCGACTTGCTGATTCGCCAAATTATCGGGAGGTCATCGAACATCTGACCAAGGTCAACCATCAAAAAATGAATGGATTCTAATATATCTAATTATATTTATTTAAATATTTAAGGCTATGGCAAATGATGCAAATATCATTGTGGCCGCAAGTGCCACCAAATGCGTGATGTTTTTCGCCAAGGGATTGCGTTCCAAATTCACTCCTTACGTGTCATTGGTTGTCCCGGTGATCTTCACCAAGTTCAAGGAGAAGAAACAGTTGCTCAGAGATGCGCTCGTCGAGTGCATCGATGGCATCGCAACATATACCGTAAAAATGGACAATCCAATTGAAATGAATTATTAAAAAAATTAAATTATATTTAGAGTTTTGACCACCTCAGCAAGGCCCGTGCTCGAGACTCTGTCCTCCAAACAGAATCCGAGTCAGAAATCACAGACGAATTTGTTCATCTACCGCGTTTTCCGTATTCTTCCGGCCAACGACATTCCCAAGGGTTTGCTCAAGGATTTGGTAGCCATTCTGAGCAAAGTCACATTTTGTCAGACTTTTTTACCTAATTTTCGGCCTTTTAGCATGGCTCTGATGCCGATCCCGAAGTGAGAGACTCCTCTTTTGCTGCATTGGGTGCCATTATGAAATGCATTGGGGAAAAGGCCTTAGGCTGCTTCATTTCGCCTGAATTGGCCAAAGATACGAGCAAAATGGCCAAGGTCGTTTAATGTATATATTTTTTAATTTAATTTTATTTTTAGGTTACTGAATACCAAGACAAAGCAATGTCGGAAGCTGCTGTTATAACACAGGTAAAATTTGTATTCGAACAAACTATTAAGGTGTTGCAAAAATAATTTTAGAATCAAGCCCGTGCCACTGATTTGTCTGGCACTTCGTCCTCCAATCGGCAGAGTGAGTCCGGCACGCAACAAAACGCTTGTGAAAATGAAGTTGATCTCTGGGATTTGATGGAACCAGTCGACATTTCTTCAAAGTTGAACATCAATTTCGAAAGTCAAAAATGGCAGGAAAGGAAAGAGGCATTGGACGCACTGCAACAATTGTTGTTACAATCGCCGCGACTTGCTGAATCGCCAAATTACCGGGAGGTCATCGGACGCTTAACAAAGGTATATTTTTCGGTTGAATCATAAATAAGCAACTGGTTCTCAAAAATTTGCCTTTAAAAAATACCCCCCCCCCCCCCCCTCCTCCTACCCCGTCTCCCCTCACACCAAACACGACAAAACGTTTCCGCCCAAATGTCGCCGCAAAATTTTTATTATTAATTCCTAGGTTTTCAAAAAAGAATAAAGATTTTTTTAATATTCTTGAATTTTTGACGCTTTTTTGGTACTTTTCCGTTTTGGGCATACACCTCGAAATTTAAAAAAATCACTTACGGGACAATTTAAACACTTCCATTTCCATCGAATAAATTAGCATAGGCGATAAAGGACTTTCTTTGACGCATAAATTATTGAATGTGAAACTTTTTTTAATTTTGAGGTGTAGGCCCAAAACGGAATAGTACCACATTTTTTGTTGCTCTCCGCGGTTTTTTGTGTTCGTAAGGAGCAAAGAAATTTTTAAAAAATGCGACGAAAATACTACCGTTTATCAGTTAAAATTAAAATATTTGGACCTTTATTTAATTTGATTAAAATTGTTAGTTAGGCCCTGCTGGAAAAGACTTTTTGTAAACCAAATAGCTTAAAATTATCCCTTGAAGAAATTTACAAAAAAAAAATAATATGAAATGGAAAACTTGGAAAATTTTTGTTTCTATTACCAATTCTAATTTAGACTATGGCAAATGATGCAAATATCATTGTGGCCGCAAGTGCCACCAAATGCGTGATGTTTTTCGCCAAGGGATTGCGTTCCAAATTCACTCCTTACGTGTCGTTGGTTGTCCCGGTGATCTTCACCAAGTTCAAGGAGAAGAAACAGTTGCTCAGAGATGCGCTCGTCGAGTGCATCGATGGCATCGCAACATATACCGTAAAAATGGACAATCCAATTGAAATGAATTATTAAAAAAATTAAATTATATTTAGAGTTTTGACCACCTCAGCAAGGCCCGTGCTCGAGACTCTGTCCTCCAAACAGAATCCGAGTCAGAAATCACAGACGAATTTGTTCATCTACCGCGCTTTCCGTATTCTTCCGGCCAACGACATTCCCAAGGGTTTGCTCAAGGATTTGGTAGCCATTCTGAGCAAAGTCACATTTTGTCAGACTTTTTTTACCTAATTTTCGGCCTTTTAGCATGGCTCTGATGCCGATCCCGAAGTGAGAGACTCCTCTTTTGCTGCATTGGGTGCCATTATGAAATGCATTGGGGAAAAGGCCTTAGGCTGCTTCATTTCGCCTGAATTGGCCAAAGATACGAGCAAAATGGCCAAGGTCGTTTAATGTATATATTTTTTAATTTAATTTTATTTTTAGGTTACTGAATACCAAGACAAAGCAATGTCGGAAGCTGCTGTTATAACACAGGTAAAATTTGTATTCGAACAAACTATTAAGGTGTTGCAAAAATAATTTTAGAATCAAGCCCGTGCCACTGATTTGTCTGGCACTTCGTCCTCCAATCGGCAGAGTGAGTCCGGCACGCAACAAAACGCTTGTAAAAATTACGCATTTGATTATGTCAATACTCCTTCAGGGTCTCGCATTCCCAGACTCATTCGAGTCGAACCTAAAAAATGAAATTTATACTTCCATTCTCATTGACAATATTACGATTGTGCATTATTTTCCTGTTGATCTCACTTACTCACCGACACTTTTAAGGAAAAGTCACTTTGATATCGGATATATAGAATTGTTTCTCTTAACGTTGTTTTCATCACATTATGAATTAAAAATCCCTATAATAAATATTCTCCGATTTTTGCTTATTTTTTCGGAATGGTTCGATGATTTGCTTTTCTCTTCAATATTTTTGGTTCTGCGCAAATCTTTTTATCATTTCTTACAATTTATCAGTTTTTGTTGATTGTGTTTTAGAAATGGAATTTTTTTTGGGCGATTTCGAATCGGATGAAGACGAAGTTGATGAAATTTCGCAAGTTCTTTTACGGGAACAAATTTCACAAATGCAAACGGAGGATTTCTTCCTTCCTGCGCACATAAAATTCACAACTGATGCTTTTGAAGAGGAGAACAACGATTTTCTGTCGGCTGCTGATTTTCCTGATGACTACCATTACTTTGACAATTTTTCGGATGAGCAGGAGGAAATCAAACTTATGGAATCGCCAATGTTGGTGGAAATTCCCGACGAAATGGACACTCCCTCACATTCTTTTGGTCCGTTAATTTGACAAAAGACAGTAATATTGAGGTTGATTTTTTGAGATTATTCCATCAAATTGAGTGGCAATGAAATCGAAATTTTGGATCGAATTCCGGTTATATCCAAACCCGGGCCGACAAAGTCTGTTCATGCTTTGCACCGACCTGTTGCTGAGGTATTCGTAAGACTATTACAGTTCAGCATTTAAGAGGACTTTTTAGAAAATTCAGAACGAAAATTTGCTCCCGGGCGCACATCAGCAAAAACAACGGCAACAAATTGAGAAAACGCAACGGCCATCCCTGGCGATGGATTCGGCTGATATGAAAAGGCGAAGGCGCCCGACAATGAACGCGGATGACTTTGTTTACACTCCGCTGAAAAAAGTACGACTGACAGTCAGAAAAATAGAGGAAAACGTTGTGGTAAAGAGAGAGGAGGAAACTTTGGTCGCGAAAAAAGAGAAGAAACCAAAGGAAAGGAGCGAAAAACCGAAGGAAATAAGAGAAAAGCCAAAGGAAATGAAAGAAAAGCAAAGAGAAAGAAGCGAAAAACCGAAGGAAGTGAAAGAAAAGCCAAAGGAAACGAAGGAAAAGCCAAAAGAAATGAGAGAAAAGCCAAAGGAAATGAAGGAAAAGGAATTCCAAGGGATTGAAATGACCAAAAAAACAACGGAAATAATGGCAGCAAAAAAGGAAATAAAGCCAAAAGAGCTGAACGAAATGCAACTGCAAAGGCTCAATCTGATCAAAAAGATCAAAGAGAAGAAAGCGGCGGCAAAAGAGAAGAGGGAGAGGGAGCGGAACGAAAAACAAATGCAAAGACTCGAATTTATTCGACGAATGACCGAACTGCGCCATTTGAATCCGTTGGCTTCCCCATCGCGTGGGCCTTTCCTCTACGAAGGCGACTATTTTTACCGGGAAATTTTAGTCGGGTAATTATCGCTCCGCTGACACTTATCTGAATGCGTTTTCAGTCGACCAGATTCAAATGCCAACAATGATGAAGCGGAGGTCGATTGTGTCAGTGTTAGTGCCCCCGGAGGTTTTGATGAATTATTCGTCACAAACCCAGCCGAAAATAGTGCCATTTCGATAAGCAAAATGATTTGTGGAAGAAAGAAGGCTTTGAACAACAAGGAAGAGGATGGAGGGACCTATTCAGAAGAAAGGTGGGCGTATTAAAATGGTTTTTCGTGAGGCGTGAGAAATTAAATTTTTAAATGTTTCAGTTTCAAAAACCTTGGTGTTGAAGCCCGCGAATTTCTTGGCAGTTTCCTCAAATTCATCGATGACCAGCGTCTCGTTGACTTGGCAACCCAAGGAGTCACTGGTGGTGCGTCAATGTTTCACAGTTTGACGATGAAAAACGCCAACTGTCTGCGAGAGTCTTTACGGCTTTATTGTAAAGTAAATTTTTACATATCAGGGGAGAGAGAGGATGTGTCCATGATGGGATGGAGAGGGTGCTTTGGTTCATCAGAGATGAAAGTGCACACCAAATTTTGTTAATTTCAGTCCGGCCAAGCGCTTCTTGTGCAAGTTCATTTTTGGCTGTTAAAGCATTTGAGTCAAACTCGACTGACTTCGTACTTAAATCTGTTACGCTTCCTTAAAAACGCGGTTTGTTTAGACTTTTAAAAACCAAAGACAAAACTTTACAAATTAAAGGGCAGCAATCTCAGCGATTACATTGCCTCTTCTCCAACCGCTGAAGCCGAACTCGAAAAGGCGAACAAAACCATTTCTGAATTCATTGCGCAAAAACTGTACGAGCCTCCGTTGAGTTCGTCTTCCAAATTTATCGAAGTTTGTTCTTGGAATAGTTCAAACAAAATCTTTTTCAAAAAATAAACCTGCAATTAAGTGCGATCCTATCAAAAATGTGAGTTTGGTGCTCGTCTATCCGCAAATCAATGCCAAGATGAGTCAGCACACAATCCGTGCCCACGAGACACTGTTCAGGTCACCGCTCTTCCGTCGCTTTCCCTTTGCAAAAGCTAATCGTCCGATGGGTCAAATGCTTTCAGGAATCTCTTGCCACTTGCTGTTTGCTGTGTCGAGAAGGTTGAGCTTAACTTGAACGTCGACCGGCCCATCAGTGTGGAGGAGTGCGCTTGGATGTGCATTCGGATGATTCGGCAGAGGGTCAAAGAAATAGCGAAAAGGCGGCAAAACGATCACATTTTTCTTGCGGGATGGGGCACCACCTGTTGGCTCAACCACAAAGTATGCTTTTGAGGCTATTGACGACAATTTTTTCTAACCATTTCAGGCTGTAAGCAAAGTTTCCAATGTTTCCGGCATTTTGGACTTTGCCTTTCCCACAGAGAGTCCTTGCGGCTCCAGGGGGGTTGGTCATTTCATTTGAATCTTCCACCGATGCAAATAATTTTCGTTCAGTCAGTCGACGACCAAATTTGTTTGACTTACCCATCAACTCTTTTTGTTGTTGGCGAAGATGCACACAATGTTCGAATGCAGGCCTTACGTCAACTTCGTAAAAATATGATTGGTAATGTGTTTCTGAACTTTAACCACAACTAAATTGGTTGGGCGAGGGAAGAGTCAATCAAAATAAATCCAATAGTAAATATTAGTGAAATTAAAAGAATTATGTGAAAGGGGTATTTCTTTTTTTTGGAGTTTGGAATTTTGAAATGAAAATTTTCCTGTACCCATTTTCAATACGTTTAGCGGATTCCGGTTTGGTTGTGATCGGCAACGCCAACCACAATTTGCTGGTGTCGCCAACAATTCTCAGCATTGAGCGCATTTCTCAGTTTATCGTTCAGAAAAACATTGTGGTAAGAAAGGGCCCTTTGTCCATTCGTTTTACCGATTCCCCCCCCCCCCCCCCCAAATCCAAGGAAAACGTAATGCAATTCATCAAACAAGTCGTTGCCGATTTGGGCCCGCCAAAAGAGTGCCGACAATTTCTGAAGCCCATCAAATTGCCAAACATTTACGAAATTGACCCCGCATTCTTCAAGGCCAAGCCAGCAACAGGGCCGAACAGACAACGAAAGCCAACGGAGAAGAAGGAAAAGGAGGAAAACGGAGACAAAGACAGACCAAAGTCATTTTGCCAAAGACGACTGCGAATGTAAATTAAATTTCGAATTTCAGGAAAGAGCGGAAGATTGCGGAACCTCCGCAAAGAGTCCCTTTTCGGCATCCAACTCAAATAGCGTTGAATCTGCCGTCACAACTTCAGCCAGCAATTCCCGCAACTTTAAAATATGGCGTCCATTTGCATTCGGCACGGCATTCCTTCAGCACGTCGTTGAAAAGTGTTTCTGTTGACAGCGAGCAAAGAGTGAGTGACCAGTTGAAGATCCCGAGCCCGGAAACACTGAACCGGCAAATCCCACCTTTGCTTCATGGCATACGCCTCCCAATGCCGGCGGCGGCTTCGTCTTCGTCGTCTAATGCCTTCCAAGAAACACTGCGAGAGGAGGAGGAAGCGGCCGCGGCACTCGCATCTTTGAAATGATTTAAAACACAACTTCGACGGCATTCACTTTGATAGTCTCACATTAAGCGATTCATTACCATCCCATTTACATTCTCAAAATTATCCTCATGTTTGCCATTTAAAAAATATTTAGTGAGTAAATCTATTTGTTTGGCACGGGATTTCCTCTTGGATAGATTTATTACAGTGTTTTTTATACTTTCAGCCATTACCCATTCTTTCCATT
The DNA here is from genome assembly GCA_023374025.1 of Heterodera schachtii. Lineage (NCBI taxonomy): Eukaryota > Metazoa > Nematoda > Chromadorea > Rhabditida > Heteroderidae > Heterodera > Heterodera schachtii. Next base: position 885,907 of record SIJG01000017.1, read on the forward strand.
TAATTTTGTTGTAGAAAATGCGCCCGAACACTGAAAATGCCAAACAGCACAGAGGTAAATTTTGTGTTCAATTATTTTGAGAATGGACATTTTAATTTCTGTTTTTTAGTTCACAAAAAGGGAGGAAAGGTTTTGAAGAAAAAGAGCAGAAAGAGTGGGGATGCAACGGCACAAAGCGGCAACAACCCAAAGGCGTTCAAATTTCGCTCGGCGATCAAAGCGCAAAAACTCATCCGAAGGCGGGCGAAGGACCCACGGCGCCTTTTTACCAAGTCATTTTCAGGGCTGCCGATCTCAGCGAGAAGAAGAAGCACATTCCGATTGTCGACCGAAGTCCCGACGTCCTCCCGCCACTGCTCGTTGCCATTGTCGGTCCCCCGGGGGTCGGCAAAAGCACACTGTTGCGCTGTCTGGTGAAGAATTACGTCAAACAGAGCCTATCCGAAATAAAAGGTGGCAATTTGTTTGGCCTTTGTTGGCCAATGTTTCCATTTTTCCTAAGGCCCAGTGACTGTGGTGACCAGCAAGAAGAGACGGGTGACCTTTTTTGAAGTGCCAAATGACATAAATGCCATGGTCGACGCAGCAAAAATTGCCGATTTGGTCGTTTTTTGTGGATATTTGGATAAAGAATTCTTTCAATTTTCTAGGCCCTCATTCTCATCGACGCCTCTTTCGGCTTTGAAATGGAAGTGTTCGAGTTCATCAACATTTGCCAAGTGCACGGCATGCCAAAAGTGATTGGAGTGCTCACTCACATGGACAATGTGCCGAAACGGAGTCAATTGAAGTCCATAAAGAAGCAATTGAAAAATCGCTTTTGGTCCGAACTTTACCAAGTGCGAAATGTTTACCATGCGAATGTCACCGATTGTTAATCACTTTTAGGGTGCCAAATTGTTTTACCTCACCGGGATGCAAAAGCAGCGTTACCTTCAACACGAAATCAAAAACCTTGGCCGCTTTATTTCTGTGGCCAAGTTAAGGCCAATTTTATGGCGCAATTCCCATCCCTACGTGTTTTGTGACCGATTTGAGGACATCACTGACCCCGAGGTGCGATTCACATTCATTTTTTGTACGAATTGCTTTTCCTTTATTAAGCTTATTCGTTCGGACCCCAAAGTGTCGCGTTCAGTTTCTCTTTACGGTTACGTTCGAGGGGTTCACCTGAAAAACAATTCGGCTGTTCAGTTAATATTTTATATTTTTTATTTCCTCATTAAATTCATTTTTTAGCCTCCCGGGGGTCGGTGATTTCCGTGTCCGTCGCATTACCATTCTGTCCGACCCGTGCCCGTTGCCAGCCAATCGGACGGCTAAACGGACTTTGAACGAACGTGAACAAATTGTTTACGCACCGATGTCCGGACTCGGGGGACTCGTCTACGACAAAGACGCCGTTTACATTGACATTGGCGGAAGCAAATCCTTCTCCAAAGCGGTGGAAACCAAATTACGAATTTATGCATTTTGATCCAATGGAATTCAGCGGAACAGAGACGAATTCATCGAAGCACTCGAAGGGATCAAAGAGCCGTTGGATTCGAAAATGGAAAAGGCGACTCTTAAGCTTTTGAAGGAAAACCCGGACTTGGAGTTGGTACGTTTAATCAGAGTTGTTTTGTAAGATTCATTAGTTATTATTCAATTCAGACTGATGTTACGAATGATTTAATTAACAAAAATGGGATGGAATCTGCCCAAAGTTCGCTAAGTGACGGAGACGAGGGACAAAGTGAAGGGGAGGAAGACGAACAGGAAGAGGGACCTCCAGCCGAAAGGACGACGGATTCGCAATCGGAACTTTACCATTTGGCATCGAAATTCTCCAAGAACTTTTCTGTTCTGCCGTCACAGCGGACGAATTGGGCCAAATTGGTTTATGAGACGAAATTGGGTATTGTAAAAAAAGGAAGGATGTTTTCTAACAAAATTATTCAAACAGAAAATCAAACTATCGAAAGTGAACAAAACATCAAAGCCAAAACTGAGAAGCAACAGAAAACATTTGGAGGAGGACTTTTCCGCGTCTCTGAAAGCTTTTTGAACGCAAATGACAAATCGCTTCTCAAAAACCAAGTTATTTGATTGCCATTTTCACTTTAAATTCTTTTCTTTTAAAGGAGGATGGCCTTTTGGCCAATTTTCGATTGTTTTGTTCGGTTGGCCAATTGGACTGGAAATCGGAAGAGGTTGATGAAACCATTAAACCATTTAATTAAAATTCTAAATTTTACTTCCGCATTTTCAGGTCAGGGAATCCATAAAAGATTCGTGGGTTACTGGAAAATGGGCTTCTGACGGCGGGGGAGAGGACGACGAAAGTGACGGTGAAGGGAAAAACGACGACGGACAAAGCCAATGCAATGACAAAGAAGAAAAATGGAAGGCAAAAGAAGAGGAAAATGGAGACGAACTGTCGGATTGGAGTGGGGACGAATTCGAACCGAACGAACTGAGAGAGGCGGGGGAAGCGATGACGAAAAGGGAAGAGGGAGAATCATCGGAAGACGACGAGGAGGAAGAAGCGGAGGAAGAGACGAAGGCGGAAAAGGGACAAAACGCCGAAAAAAGCGACGGAGTGGCGAAAGGGGCAAAAAAGGAACGCCTTCGGAAGCTTTTCGATGCTGAGTTTGACCAAACCAACGAACAATACAACGCATTAGTGGAGGAAATGGACAAACAGTCGAAAGTGAGTGAAAAAGCAGGAAAAGCATGTTCCATTTTTAAATGAATGTTTTCCTTTCAGTTGAACAAAAGTGTCTTTCGACGATTTGGACGAAGAACAACGGCAGAAACTCGAAGGGTTCCGTCCCGGTCTGTATATACGTGTCGAAGTTGAGGGCGTTCCTGCGGCGTTTGTTGACTGTTTCAACCCAACCTTTCCTTACATTGTCGGAGGACTTTTGCCGGCCGAACAAAACGACGGATACGTTCAGGTGTCTCTCTTAGTTTGATTGTTTCTTGAATCATTTCTTTTATTCGTTTAGGTTCGCATTAAAAAGCACCGCTGGTACGACCGTTTGCTGAAGTCGCGTGATCCGCTGATCATTTCGTGCGGTTGGCGGCGCTTCCAATCGATGGTCGTTTACTCTGTTCTTGACCATAACCACCGGCTGCGCTTCTTCAAATACACGCCGAAAGAAGCCTTTTGTCACGGCGCTTTTTGGGCACCTTTTGTAACGCAAAACACCGGCTTTCTTTGCCTCCAATCGGTCGACGAGGAAAATGCAAGTTTAGGAGGCGCAGAATTTGGGTTCCATTTGAAATGAGTGCCAATTTCAAATTGTTTGAAACTAAAATTTTGTCCAATGTTTAGAAGGGCTTTCGCATTGCTGCCACTGGCGTTGTGTTGGGAATGGACAAAAGCACAAACATTGTGAAGAAGCTCAAACTGATTGGACAGCCGTTGGAAGTGTTCAAAAAGACCGCCTTTGTCAAAGTGCCAAAGCCCCATTTTTAATTTATTTTTTTGTTGTATCCTCAGGGAATGTTCAACAGTGCGCTTGAAGTGACTCCTTTCCAAGGGGTGGCAATTCGGACGGTCAGCGGAATTCGGGGACTGATCAAAAAGGCGTTGAGGGAGCCCGAGGGGGCGTTCAGAGCGACGTTTGAGGACAAAATTAAGCCAAACGGTAACTGAAAAGACACATATTTAACTCTTTTTCGTCCTTTGTTTTCAGATGTAATTTTCCTTCGCTCTTGGGTCGATGTGCCGGTGCCTAAATTTTGTGTGTCAATGACGGATAAATTGCTGCCGTCGGGTGAAAATTGGCTTGGCATGAAAACGACAGGGCGTTTGAGGCACGAATTGGGCATTAAGCCGGAGCAAAAGGCCGACTCGGGCTACCATCGGCACATGAAAAACGTGAAGCATTTCATTTACTCGGTGAATCAAATGCTTATTTTGAAGGAAGCGACTGAGAAATTCTTTGTGTCTGCCCCGTTGGTTATCCCAAAGAAATTGCAAAAGGATTTGCCGTACAAATTGAAGCCCAAAGTCGGCCGACTCTGTTTGGAGGACGCCGAAGAGGGGAGGGACTCGGAATTGGTGCGGAACCACACGGCCGAACTGCTGATGGAGCCGGAGGAGAATCGGGTGAACGCAATGATGGAACTGCTGAGGACAGTGAAGGAGGAAAAGCGGCAGAGGGACAAAGCGCAGACGAAGGAACGCTGGGAAAAGCACCAAAAGGTGGGGAGGAGAGAATGGGAGAAAAATTACCTTTTAAATGTGCAGGAAGTGTCGGAGATTGAGGCGAGAAGAAAACGCAAAATGATGGCAACCAAAAAGACGGTTTGCAGAAACATGTCGAGAAGAGAAGGCAAACGGAAGAGAGGGGACAACACGACCGAAATGGAAACAATTGGGGCGTGATCAAACTCTGTTTTCCACCTTTGTCATCATGTTATTTGATATTTATCGGCAAAAAATTTATACTTTTTAAGAGATCACAACAAAAAATAATAATAAATATGCGTAATTAAAAGGAAATTGGGCGGAGATGGCGGTTTCTTAAAATGGGGAGAACAATGGGAAAATGGAAAATGAAATCGCCATTTACAAAAACAAATAAATATCACAAATTGTACAAAATAATAATATAATTTGAGGAGGGAATTTGAGTTTTGTGTAGAAGTGAAAAGGAATTTTGTCGATTATTAGGAGTTATGGCTTTGCAAAGGATGGGAAACTCAGTGTTTAAAAATGGACAATTATAATAATTAAATAACAAAATATTAATAAAAATATCTGTGGAGTGACGGAAAGGAAAGTGAGGGGTAAATTACCCGTAGGGGGGGGGGGAACAATTGCAATTAGCGGGGGAGGGGGTACAATTAATGGGCAGACGATGGATGAACGATCGGCGGTCCACATCAAACGATGATTTCGCGCATCACTCGAACTCCTCCGCCGGCGTTGCCGTTTCTGAAGGAGGACGAGTCGCTGGCGGAGCTGTCGCTGCTCCCCGCGCTGATCAGCTGCTCGTTGCTGCTGTTCCCTGTGCCCCTTTCGCTTGTGCCTTTTTCCCCTTCCGCCGTCGGCCGATCCGTCGCCAATCGCCGCCCATTGGCCGCCGCCGTTCTCTCCCCGTTTCCGATCAGTGACGACGGGAAATGGTTGAAGAACCTTGTAAATGTGTTAGCTAATCTGATCACTGAAATGACTGTTTCTCCTTTTTCCCTTCCCCGGACTGATCTGTCCTTTTCACTTCCTAATGAGTTTTCTCAATTATTCCTTTCCGACTGATCTGTCCCCTACTCCTTGGCTTTTCTTTCGGACTGATCTGTCCATCCCCCATCCAATTGTTCACTTTGTGTACGGATTTGGCGGCTTCCCCTGCTGTCCCTGCTGGCCTATGCTTGGACTGCTCTCCGTCGAGCTGCTCTGATGGAGTGCGTTCTCCACCACCACAATTCCCCCGAGGGCATTTGCGGCTGCGAATTCCTGCAGGAAAGGGTCGTTGGAGAAGTCGTACGGCTCCAACTGGTGCTGCTGCTGCGGGGGCGAGGAGGGCACGGTGCCGTCGACCCATTCGCCGTCGCCGGAGGGCGAAATGCTGAAGTTTAAAAGCGAATTTGAATGTGCCAAACTCGCCACGCACTTTCTCCCCAAAAGAATGCCGCCCATTTTCCCTCCGTTCAGTCCGTTGGCCGCAACTGCATTTGCCGCTGCGGCCGCTGAAGTTGAACCGAGTGTGAACACGCCGCTGTCCGTCTGAGAGCCATTCGGTGCCGAATGTTTGCCGTTGGCACCAACAGCGATCGGAGAGGTAATGTCAATTCTGAAGGAAAAGGCACAAAAAATCAAAAAACCATTGGCAAATTGCCCCAAATGCCTCCGCTTCTCCTTCCCCAAATGTTGTGCTCTTTTCCCACCTGTCCACCACCACTCCCCCGTTCAGATTCAGCTTCTTCTTCGTCGGCCTGATTATTCCGTTCGCTGTCGCTGATCGCCTTACGGTGGCGTTGATCTTTTGTTGAACGCGTCGACGACAGCACAAAAGGGTGAGCAGAAGGAAGAAGGAGAGAAAAGCGACGGAACAGAAGATGAGGACGATCATCCACAGGGAGAGGACGGAAGAACGTTGTTCAACTGAAAAGGGGGGGGGAGTGAAGAAAGGATGAAAAGGAATTGGAGGAGGAAGAGGAAGAACAGGGGGAGGAGGAAATGAAGGGGAAAAGAAAAGGGAGAAGAGATGGAAGAAAAAGAAACGGACGATGGGGCGGAAGAGGAAGTGAAAGAGGACGGAGAAATGGAATAGGCAGAAGTGATAGGAAGGGAGAAGAAAAGAAGTGATTATTATAAACAAAAAGAGGAAGGATGTAGAAGAAGATGGATGGACTGGAGAAAAAAAAGGGGGGAGGCGGGAAGCGAATAGGGAGACAGAAGGGAGGGGGGGGGGGGGGGGGAAGCGTACCCCTCCGAGTCAGTCCCCCCCCCCCCCCATTTGTGGCCCCTCTTCAAATGCAAAGCGCCCTTTTGCACGAAATCAGTCCAAATGAAGGGAAAGGGAGCATTATTATGGTTGGGATGGATGATGAGGCACAAAAGGGCTGAAATTGACTAGGAAAAGGAGGAGAAGGGAAGGCAGATGGCAGCTGAAGGGGAGGGGGGGGGGAGGGAGGGGAAGGGAGCGCATCTTTCTTTCATTCATTCGTCGCTCTTTCTTTTGGAGAGTTTCCCCCGGGAGAACGAATGGGTGGGAAATGGCATTAAAACCCGGCTGAAGTAACATAAAATTCGCATATCTATGCCTATGATCTTTAGAAGTTTAATTCGACTTAATCCAACCGAAGGGGGAGGAGAGAATGGCCATTACCCACCGATAAACGAATGGGTATTAGGAGAAACAAAGGCAGCAGAAATTAACGGACCAATTAATTAATTGCTTCCGAACAAATGGGGGGGGGGAGAGAGAGAAGAGAGAAGGGAATTTGCAGAGAATAAGTAAATAAAGAGGGGCAAAAGTCAATGTGTAATGCGCCCCGGGCCAAAGATTTACCGGCAAATTTCAGTCCCTTGGAACACTTTGTCAAATCGTTGACCATGCAATAGCGAACTTTGAATTGCTCTGCAGCCAAAATGCCGTGCAAAATGCCATCGGATTCGGCCAACGGAAAACAGCTGAAAACAGTGGGAAAATCAAAGATCGAAAAGTGAGCAAAATTAAATTAATACTCGAGGGAACGCCAAAGGCCATCTTCGCTGGTGGAAGACACATAAACGAGAAGACAATGGGAAAGGGAATAGCGAAGGGGCTGAAAATGCCGGGAGGAAATGGCACGAAATTTTAAATTTACGAGTTTAATTATTGTTATAAAAAAGCAATGCTTTAAAATCATTGGTGCGCTTCACCTGAACCACCAGTTTCTGCTCGTCCTCCAAGTACATCGCTTGCTCCGGCGCTTGAATGTCCGCACTTTCGCGCGCATCCGCCGTTTCGCCGTTGGCAATTGCCGTCCAATCGGACACCCCGCGCGAATTGAGCGCACGGACGCGGTACCAAACGCCGTTTTGGGGCCGAAGTTGGGTCAAATTGTGCACCAAAAAAGTGTCCGGTCGAGCGGAGAACTCGCGATCGCCGTCAATCTCAAAAAGGGATAATGAATTATCAAATGAGTGCCAAATGGCATCAAAATAAACAAAACCCCGTAAAAAGTCATTGTCGTCCAATTGTGCGCTGAGAAGAAAAAAGTGTCCGTTTGTCCGTCTCCGCCGGCCTTTCCGTTGTACGGGTCCACCAGCCGATATTCCAACTCGAACTGTTGCCGATCACCGCCGTCGAAGGCGGGGCGCCATCCGACCATAAACCAAGTGGTGCCGGACTGAATAAGCCTGGCCTGAAGCGGCGTTTGAGGACGACCGAAAAAGGGAAAAACAAATAATGGCATGGATTGATCAAAGGCCCTTCCGTTTGCCAATTTTGGCATTTTACTTGGTGCCTGCAGTCGAATGTCCACCGCCGCCTTCGCCCCGACTCCGTTCCTCGCCTCACAAGTGAACACGCCAAAGTGCTGTTCGGAGACCTCTCTCAGCTCCAACACCGCCTCAAACTCGTCTACGGCATCTAACGGAGAGGAAAAAGTGAAAGACAGCGCCCCCCCCCCCCCCGTCACTGACCTTTGACCCGCGAAATGTGCCGTTTGTAATCGCCCCCTCCAAATTCCGTGCCGATTTCTGTTCCGTCTCGGCTCCACGTAACTTTTGGTTCAGGCCGTGCCGAAATCCGACACACAATTCGAGCCTTAATTCGAATTAATTTATTGGCATATGCAAATTATGTTCGAATTTTCCTACCGATGTGCCAATCTCTGCCGCTGTCAGTGCCAATCCGTCCACAAATCGTTCATTCAATGCAATCGGCTGATGGATGACACTGAGCAGCGATTGACTGCTGACGGGCGGAGAAGTGGCCGAATTGTGGGCCAAGCACGAGTAATTGCCCTTGTCAGCCCAACTGATCGGATGCGCAAATCGGAGAATGGACAGAAGGGAACGGACGCAACTCTCATCGGAAGGACAACTGAAAAAGAGAAAGGCAAAGACTAATCAATGAGTTAATGACACTAATTAAGGGAAAAGAGAAAGGGAAGCGGTAACTAAAAGGGACAATTAGGGGAAAGCAATGACTAAATGAGGGAACAAACAATGTTAATTAAAGGAAATAAGCAATGAATGACTAATGAATTAATTGGGTATAATTAGTGAATATATTAATTACTCCGGGGATGCGTCCGCCATGCGTTCCGTCACTGTCCAATGGCCAAACGATTCGATGGGCAATTGCACTCCGTCCCGCAGCCAACGAATGGACGGCCGAGGAAAGCCTCGCGCTTCACATTCGATGGTCACATCGTTGGCCCCATTGTTCAGTATTTTGCTTGGCATTGGCATTCGCGAAATCCGCGCGGGTTCGACAACCTTTTGAATTATTTCCGTCCGTTTTGGTTTTCCTTTTTCGTTTTTCCATTACCGTAATGCGAACGGTCGCTTCTTCGCCTTGGCCGAGTTCGTTGTGTGCCACACATCGGAAGATGCCGTTGTGTGCCAACTGCGCGTCCGGCAGTCTCAGCTGCGCTTTGTTCCATTCGGTGGCTTTCCGTTCGTACGCCCCTTTCGTTGGCGGCCCCGCCCAGCGGAAATGCGCCGGCGGACTGCCCGCGTCGCCGTCAGTGCCGCAGCTGAGCGTGATCGTCTCGCCCACGTTAAGCGTTGTCTGTTTGGCACTGATTGTTGCCGGTCCAGGCCGACGACGGACATCGACGAGCACGCGGGCGGAACCGGTACGGATGACAACGGCGGAATTGGGGGAAGCGACGGACGACGACGGCGATTTGGACAGAGAAGCGGAGACGGAGGACAAGGCAAGCGTATTCCATGCGGTGCAGGTGAAATTGCCGGAATGTGCGCTGGAATTGGATGGAAAAACAAAATGAGAAAATACCAGTCAAAAAAAGACCAACCGATTGACCGCTTCGATCACCAACCGCGACCCGTTACGTTGGAAGCCCCCAGGTCCGCTCCATGCGATAGCGTCCGCCTTTGGGTTGGCGTCCGCTTCACAGTCGACCACCAGCCGATCGCCCTCCGCCGGGCTCACCACCGAACCGCCCGATGCGCCCCCGGCGACTGTTCGAATGCGTACGGTTGGCCCGTAAAGAACATTGAGACGGATGCGATCAGAAGCCGAGTCCAACGAATTGACGGCAGTGCAACGGAATTCGCCCGCGTGTGCGCGTCGCACGTGCACGCGCCACTCGCGGTCGGCGTGCGTTTCGCCCGACGGCAAATGCGTCCAGGCGAAATTTGTCGCGGGTGGATTCGCATCAGCGGTGCACTTTAGCTCGGCCAGCTCGCCCTCCTCGATGTTCAGTTCGGGCACTGTCGGGACAACCTTCACCCGTGGCGCGTACAAAACCTGTTCAACAAATGCCGTACTTTCTGTTCGATCCTTTTGTGTTCTGTCACTCTTTTCTTATTTCGTCTGTTTCTCTCTTTGCCCTTGTATTTCGTTTGTTTCATTGTCTTCTCTCTTCCCTGATTACACTATTTGTTTCCCTTTCACTCTCTCGCTCTCCTCTCTCGCCCTTTCTCACGTTAAGTCTGTTCGTCTCCGCACTGATCACTTCGCCCTCTCGCAATGCTTTGTTCCAAGTTTGGCATGTCAAATAGGCGCCGTTGTCGCTGCGTGTCAAATGCCATTGTAACGTGCTTATCGCGCGTGGCTTTGTTCCGCTTCCGCCGCCGCCTTCGTGCCGTTCGTGGAACCACGCGTCCGGCACCCGCGTGCGGTTGTCGAAAAGCCATTGGAAGCGCGGCAAAGGGTTTCCGTCCTGCGACTCACAGCGTACAGTGACGAATTCGCCCTCGCGCACCGCTTCCGTCGGTTGGGCAGTGATTTGCGGCGCTTGGGGCGGCACTAAAGCGGAAAAACATTCGCTTTTTTTAAATATAAGGCTTTTTTTGTTATTTGAGCTTTGGATCAGATGAAAACCCTTCAACGAAAAAAATAATTCTTCGACAAACAATGGCACTTCTTTCTGTGCCATTCCCTCCCTTCTCATCCAATTCAGTCCGTCGCAATTTTTTCCTTTTTGGCGGCATATTTTGTGGCAATTTGATCTGTTCGGCAAATAATGACAATTGTCGGACAAAAATGGGAATGAGAGAGAGAGAGAGAGAGAGAGAGGAAAGAGAGTGGAAAAGGAGGAGGGCGAAAAAGAGAATGAGAAAGAGAGAGAGAGAGAGAGAGAGAGGAAAAAGAGAGAAGAGAGAGAGAGAAAGGGAAATTAGAGATCGCTAAAAATGCAATGAAATTTAAAAGTTCTTAATGTGATTTTACTTATAATTCCATGTTCAAATGCTTTCTCACTTTGATTGTCTCTGCACAACTTCCTTCCCTAATACTTAATTTATAATTGTTTAATGTTTCCTCGTTCCTCTCACATTTTACAATTTACCACTTTTTCAGATTGTTCTTTCACCATTGGCGAAGTGCCACTAATCCGTCTGTGCCAAATTAGAGGATTAACGCATTCACCGGAGGATAAATTCGCCATTTTCACTATTGGGGGGATTTTGATTCGGATTATATAGGGAAAAAACAAATTCCAAGTAAATCCCTCTCATTTTTTGTTTTTTTTTTGGGTATTGAATTTCAACATTTTCGTTTATGTAAATTTTTCGTTCCTCCGTAATTTGCAAAAAGAAATGCGATCTTTTGATAATTTATTTGGATATTATTTTTTTGTCTTTGCGTTTTTCCAATTACAATAAGTCTAAAAGTGGCAATGCCATCGTCACTAATCTGATAAAAATGCCCCCCAAATCCCCCAAATCCCCCCAAATCCCATCATCCATCATTGTTATTGTTCCCTTCCCCTTTTCCCCATTTATAATTTACGTTTTTCTCCGATTTTATCAACGCCTTTATTATTTCCAAATTCATTCCATCGCTCTTTCGTTATGTTTTCCCTTTGCTCACTGTCCAATTTCGTCCCCGGGAGGCAATTATCCGCAAAAGAATCAGTCCATTTGGGTAACTTTGCCCGGGGGAAAGGAAAGGGAAGGAAAGGCACACATTTGTGGAACGATTAGGGGGGGGGGGGGCACGTAATTGACTGTTGAATTGGACAGATGGTCAAAAGTCGAGCGGGTAAAAGTTGCGAACAAAGGGACGGGGGAAAAGAAAGCACACATCTGCCGGGGGGGGGGGGGGGGAATGCCCCGGGGGAAGGGGGAGAGAATGTAACGGACCAATGACAGACAGAGAGAGAGAGAGAGAGAGAGAGAGCAATGGGACCGACCAACGGAATCTGTTGGCGCGAATCGTTGGCATTAATTAAAATTTATGACGCACAAATGTCAATTTGGCCCATCTGTTCTGATTTAAAGGTCGAAAAAAGAAACTTTCTCCCCCTTTCCCTCTCCTATCCTCCTCTCTCTCTCCCTATCTCTTTTTTTCTCTTTCCCCTTTCTTCCTTCTCTCTCTCTCCCCCCTCTCTCTCTCTCTCCCCCCCCCCTCTCTCTCTCTCTCTCTCTCTTTTTCCCTCTCTCTCCCTGTCTCTCTCCCCCCCCTCTCTCTCTCTCTCTCTCCCTCGCTCTCTCTCTCTCTCTCTCTCTCTTCGCACCCCCTCTCTCTCTCTTCACTCTCTCTCCCTCTCTATCCTCGTCTCCTCTTCTTCTCTTTTTTCCCTTCTCTCTTCTCTCTCTCTCTCTTTTTCTCAATCTTGTTTCCCCAACAAATAAAAGGTTGAAATGGAAAATCGGAGAAAATTGGAAGATGATGATTATGAAAGAGGAAGGAAAAGAATTAATGGAAATTGCAAGTGAATTTGCATGGTCCGATGGGCTCAGAGAAAGACGAATATTTTAAGGCAAATTATAAAAAGTGAGATGAATGCGCAATGTTTGAATTGGGATGTTTCTTTTGGAAAAGGCAAATATTTTAGCCAATTGAAAGGGAAAAGGGGGCGCAGCGATCGAAGGATCACCAGAGGGAGACTGATCAGTCCCTTCTGATCAGCATCATTTGCTATCCGATCGGTCCCACTTTGGCTTTCCCCCGTCCATTTGTCACTCACCCAACACAATCACATGAGCCGGTTCGCTTAGCATTTGCTGTCGCGTCTCCGTGTCGATCAAAGCGCAGAAAAAGCGGCCGTTGTCTCGCGCAAATTGAATGCTTTTCAGCCGCAAATGGTAAGCCCCGTTCTGATCACAAATGGGAACTGATCACAGAATGCGTTTGCTTTTCCCACCTGTGCCGCAGTGTCTGTCAACGAATAGCCATCTTTGCCGGAGGGGGAAAACAGCCGTTCGTTTCGTGAAACCAAACTAAATTTAAAAATTAAATCCCGTCCATATCCAATGGCTAATGCTAATTTAAAACATTACATTGGCGTTTCGCCCACAATTTTGGTCCATTCCATTTCATATCGACTTCTGTTTCGGTACTGCTCCAACACTGAACAGTTCAAATCCGGGCCTTTCTCTCCCTCGCGCACCAAATATGGCTCTTCGTTAGGCTCGACGAGGAAAGGGCGCGTTTGGAGGGGGAAAGTGGCGATCAGATCGGAAGGGACGGAGTCGGTGGAAGAAAAGGACGAGGAGGGAAGAGATGATTGGGGAACTGTGGAAGATGATCAGAATCAGGGATATATTGACCAAATGGGTAAACAATTAGCCAATAAATTACCAATCGATTGGGCCATTAGCAAAAGGCCGACAAAGGCAAAGCGAAGTGAGGCGATTGGGAGGAGGCACATTGGTGAATGATCAGTATAATTGAATAAATTAATTAAATCAGTGTCGGTGAATGGTCAAAGGGAAAGACATCGGCTGAAAGCGAATGGAGCGGGAAAAATAAAGGAAAGCGAAGCAATGGGAAAAAATGCGCGCGCAAAATGCACTTTTTGCTGGTGAAGCGATGCGATGCTATTTGAGGAGTGAGTCGGCAACACTTTGGACAAATTGCGGGGCATTTGCCTTTGGGGGAACGAATGATAATTTGGCGAAAGGGCAATGGGCCGAGGGGGCGAAAAAAGGGGGGAGAGAGAGAGAGAAAGAGAGAGAGAGAGAGGGCGGCATTTGGAAAGGTAAAAGGGGGAGGAGGGGAGGGGAGAGAGATAAGCACCCTCGAGGGGAAAAGGTGGATGAACAACTAAGGAGAAGGGAAGGCAAGGGTGGATGGGAAGGGGAGGGGAGGGAAGGGACGCAGCGGAGTGATGATTAATGGAGGGAATGAATATGATCGCTTCGGGGGAGAGTGATCGATCTGATCGGTAGAATGAGGGGGGAGAGCGGAAGTGGTGGAAGAATTGGCAAGAAATGAGCACATGTTGAAAATGCGGGGAGGGATATGGCCAATTTAAGTGGGGACAGAGTGACTGATCGATCGGATCAGATCAGCGGTTGCCTTTGGCGTGGTCATCTCACGGACGGACAATGAATGAATGATGAATGTGGCGAAGATGACGACGATAATGTGGGATCAGCAGTTAAATGAGACCGACGATGTGATGATAATGGACGCATAAAGCGCAATGGGAGGGACAGAGGACGACTGGACGGACCTTTTATGGGAGGGGGGAGGGGGGGGGGCACTCGTATTGCTTCGCTCGGCTGTCCGTCGTCCATCCGTCGGGGCATTTGAAGCTCATAAAAAGGCGGGGCACGTCATGCCTTAATAATGATGGGATAATGACGAGGAATGAATGAAAATGAAGTGGTAATGGCAGGGGAAAACACAACGGACTGAGAGAAGAGACCCCCCGGGGGAGGCGAAGAGGCGTTGGATCTTTGGGGGAGGAGGGTCAAATGAATTTGGCTGAGTTTGTTGGGTGAGAGAGGGGAGGAAAGGGGGCGGGGGAGAATGGCACTTGTGCCGAAACACTTTTCCTTCCTGCGATAATTGGCCTTTCCCTAGGGTTTTGGCGGCCTATTCACAAAGTCTTTTGGGTCGAACTGACGAAGGATTATGACACCTTTAAATGGACATAAATTGGCGACCGTTGGAAATGGAAAAGGGCGAAGACATTTGAGCATCAGTCGAGGCAATCTCAGAAGGAAGGAAAGGAATGGGAGAAGGTGGAAAACAACAGGGAGGGGGAGATCAAGACGGAGATATTGGGATGCAAATGCGGGGGGGGGAGGGATGGATAACACGGGAGGCGGGGGGGGGAGGGTGACTCTGATCTGATTTGATGATCCACCCACCCACCCATGTGGATGCATATGCAATTGACGCGCGGGAGAATAACAGCAAAAGGCGGGGGACGGAAGGGAAGGGAAGTGATCAGTCAGAGCAATGCCCGATCAGTTCAACGGGTTTTGAAGCCGATGGACCGAGTTGAGCAACTACTAATTGGAGGTAAATGCGGAGGAAAGTCCACATTTGAAAAGTGCGATGAAAGTGCACAGAAAGAATGGGGGATGAATTGTTACTTATCCCCCGGTCGATCGGAGGGGGAGGGGAAATGAGGGGAAGGGGAGGGGAGGGGAGGGGAGGGGAGGGGAGGCGACTGACTGAGGAGAGGGCCACTCACTCCCCAAGTTCGCCACTCCCCCGCCCCCCCCGTGTCCATCGGCAGCGCCTAATGCCCATCAGAGAAGGGCAAAGAATGCCTTCCAATGCCTTCGCCAGTGTTATCCAATCACCCAAACAATTCGCTTAACAAATGTTTGCGATTGACTATCTGTTTTGGGGGGCATTGAGCAAATTAATCCAACAAAATGAACAAAAAAAGGACAGGTGGCAAAGGATTAGAAACATTGGGCACCACCCCACCCATTAAAAATGTCAGTTTCTTATGGATTTGGGAGATTTTGGGTTTGCCTGAGGTAAAAATGAGCATAATTAAGACAAAGACAAAGGATAGACAAAACATTACTTGAAATGATTGGAAAATCATTTAAATTATAATGATCAGATGGGCCAAATAATTTGGCTGCTGATTAATCCGTGAGAATCAATTAGGGGGGGGGGGGGGAGAAGGGTGAATGAATGTCCAATTGTGCCAATTGCGTTGGAACGCATCGGCAGATTTATCGAGGGATTTTCGTGCCCACACCCAAATTTTGCTGTTTCGATTCATCGGTAGCCAACAGCCAAGGTCAGTCACTCATTGGCGAGAGGTGCGCACAATTTGGGAGGTGAGGTTGGAACTGTCATCGAAAAAATGGCGGGAAATCGCCCGACGGAATTTCATCCTATTAAGGGAGGGGGGGGGGGGGGGGGGCAACGACGGAGTGTCGAAAAATGTCTTGAGGATCTGTGAAAGGAGGAAGTGGGTTAAGAAGGGATAGAACAACGACGACGAACAAGCTCCCCCTGAAAGGTGAACAATGGGGGGAGAGAAATGAAGAAGGATTTGGGTTGAAATTCAATTTGGAAATTGGGGGGGGGGCAAAGAATGGGGGGGGCATCAAACAACCAATAAAAAGCCATTTCCTTAATTGTTCAAAAGCGATTTTGCAACAACAACAACATCAGTGTGTACAACAACTCAGTGTCTGATGGGTTTCTGCTCTCTTGCGTTTTGCTGCT
This sequence comes from Heterodera schachtii, assembly GCA_023374025.1. Lineage (NCBI taxonomy): Eukaryota > Metazoa > Nematoda > Chromadorea > Rhabditida > Heteroderidae > Heterodera > Heterodera schachtii. The sequence goes on from SIJG01000017.1 coordinate 901,962, forward strand.
GATCCCCAAAACGATGGCATTGCCCGTGCCATTCGCCCCTCGAGGATTACCCCCCCCCCCCCCCCAATTCTTTCGTCCGTTCCCCCCCCCCCCCCGCACCCAAATTCTGCCAATTGTGCTGTGCTGTCCTGGCAACGGACTGCTGCTGAACCCGCAATCATTGCGCAGCCCATCCGCCAATTGGCCGACCACCGCATTGGTGGACTTCACTCGCAGCAGAAGGGATTAATTAGCCCAGTGAAAGGATAAATTGGCCAAGTGCAAATAAATTTGTCGTGTGGTGATGAATAATAGCACAAAATCGCGCAATTTCCGTTTTGTATTTTTAGAGGGATTAAAAGAGAAAATAATAATAATAAATGAATAAATAAAGGAAAAGTTCAAAAGAAAGTGCCAAAAGAGAAATGGCAAAACAATCGAAAAATTAAAAAAATGGAAAATAAATTCCGGATTTCAGCAAAAAATCGAATGCTTTTCCCACCGCCCGAAACATTTTTTGAAAAATGAAAGAATTTGTGAGAAAAGAGCGGCCACAAAATCGTCAAAGGGACGGACGGATGAAAGAACGGACGGATGGCGAACAAAGAACAAAAATTGTTTTGTTCTGTTGCTGATGGTGGTGGTGTGGTCACTCCGCACACTCACAAATCAGTCGATTGGTCGGCCGGTGATTTCCACGGATAATTAGCCGAGAAAGTCTTCTTCGATCTATGGCCCTTCTCAGCCTCACCGTTTTTGTGTTTGCCAATGGGGCCAAAGCGGCGGGGCGGGGGGGGGAGAGGGAGGGGACAGGTTAAGTACCATTGTCCACTGATGGAAGCGGAGGAGGGAAAAGCCGACTTGCAAACAAAAGTGATGAGATGGGAGGGAGTGGACGGAAGAAGAGGATCAAGGGGAAAAGGATGATGGAAGATGAAGAGAGACACAGAGAAAGAAAGAAGAGGAAGAGAATGGAAAACGGTGGGAGGGTGAGGGGAAAAGTAAAAGGGAGAGGGGAAAAGGAAAAGGAAAAGGGGAAAGGAAAAGGGAGAGGGGAAAAGGAAAAGGGAGAGGGGAAAAGTAAAAGGGAGAGGGGAAAAGGAAAAGGAAAAGGGGAAAGGGAGAGGGGGAGAGAAATTTGCATCAACGACGATGGGAGTGGAAAAGGCCGAAAAAGGACAAAAGAAAAAAGAGGTAAATGAGTAAATTATCAAGGCAAAATCTTTTCAAAAATTGGAATTTCCAATCAGCAGAAAGAGGAGGAAAGACAAAGGTAAAAAGAGACGCGGCGAGAAAAGAAAGGAAAAAGCGAGAAGAGGGGGGGGGGGGGGGGGGGAGGAATGATAAATGGGGGGGGGGGGAGTAGCCGATCAGAAGCAGAAGGAAATCCCGGACATGTCCGAATGGAAGGACAACATTTGTTTACATCGCGAGGAGGCGGAGAAGACAAATCGACTTGGAAGGAAAGATTTGGCCAGAGGGACAAGCAATTAGAAAAAGACCCTCAATCATTAGTGAAGAGTGAGCGGGGGCAAGGAAAAGCGAGGAAAAGCAGGGGGAGAGGAGACAGGCAACAGTGGGACATTTTTGTTGCCCTGCTGCCAGAAATTGCACCAAATCCGACTTCTAAAGGTTATTTGGCTTTAATCGGCGTAAGGACAAATGGTTGGAAAGTGAATGAGTGAGTGAATTGTGTTCACTTAGGAGAGTAAAAAAAAGATAAAAATGGGGAGAGAAAGAGGGGACACATTTGCGTAATTGCTGGACAACTTAATGATGGGATAGGATGGGCGGGGGGGGGGAGAGATTATTGTGGCGAAATGGGTGGGCTGGTGGGGGAGGCGATTTCGGGAGATTTTTGCTGAAAAGAAAGACTGGATCAGCAAGGGATAATTAAGAGGGAGAATGAAAATAAAGTGGAGGGAGCATTGATGAGGATGAATTTATTTGCCCGGGGGAATTTGGGGTGATCACTAATCACTCCGACAAAAGACTGATCGAAAATCGACGACTAATCCATTCGTTTTTCTCTGTGCGTTAGCCAACCCTCAAATGTCGCACTTGGCGACCAACCACCGACCGACCCCCCCCCCCCCCCCCGGGGGTCTTTTGCTTTTGCAAAATTCACCGTCGGAGGCGACGAAGAAACGGGCGAAAGTGCAACAGAAAATAAATCACAGGGCGAGAATAATGGAAGGGAGGATTTGGCCGATTCGGCTTCTGCAGCAAATCTTTTGGCTTTGTAAATGTGTAAAAGTTACGAATGATTGTGACATAACGGAAAGAGGAAAAGAAAAGTCAGATGGAGAAAGACAATGGCGAAGCGAGAGGAAAAGAAAGAGAGGAACAATGAGAAAGAATGAGAGAAGGCCGAGGGGGGGGGGGCGAGAAAGGGTTGGGCTTAAATGGATGTACAATTCTCAATTCTCATTAGGGATTGAGGGAAGACGCCCGAGGGAATGTATCCCACCCGGATAATGGACACTTGCAGAATTAAACATTTGTTGTTAGTGGTGCCGCGAATAAGGACAATTTGAGGGACATTGTTTGTGAAATTGTGAAAGAGGGCGCGAGAGTGGCGAAAAATAGGGGGAAGAGACGAAAAGGGATTGGAGGGAGAAAAGGGGAAAAAGGCGGAAGGATGGGAGAATAGTGGGAGAGGCTGGGGGGGGGGAGGGATAAAACGTGGTAAAGGCTGGAAGGATACTTTTGGATTTAGGCCAATTCCGCCTGTTGGGTTCTCGATCCAAAAACGTAAAATGTTGCCATCGTCTCCAAATGTGGGCCTACACGATAAAAAGCCTCTTTTGACCATTAGCATCCATCGGTCGGTCGGGAGGGCGACATTCCGCCCCCCAAAAAGGTTCTGTTTTCCATCCCTAAATGCTGCTTTTCCCTTCCCATTCCTTATGCTTTTCCTCCCCCCTTTGCTTATTCATCCCTTTGCCCTTTCCCTTTTCTCAAATGTTTCATTTTAAATGGGAATATTTTGAATATTTTTCGTACCGTTTCGTCTCCCCCTAATGATAAATTTGCCCTTTCGCTGTCCGTCCGCTGTGACTAAAATTTGCTGATAGAAAAGTCCCAATTTTAAGTGTGAAGTGTTTTCTGCTGCTAAACATTGCTGGAAGAGAACAGCAGCAGCACATGACGGAATGAATGCGATTCGGAGGTGTGAGGAGTTCGCAAATTACACCAATTATTGCTCAAAAATTGTTTTGGGGACGGCGGAGGGAAAAAATCGCGTTGTCAAAAGGGAGGGGGGGGGGGGGACAGTGAGGGAAGAACGGGGGCGAGAGGGGTGGGAGGGCGGGGGCGGGGGATGGGGCGAAGACCCACCCCTCGGGGGGGGGGGGATTAATTGGGGAGGGTGGAAATGCTTGAGGGAATGTTTGCTACGGAATGGGATGAGCCAAATGAAAGAAGTTGGGGTGGGGGGATTGCTGGACTTGGGAGAGGGAGGGAAGGGTGGGGATCAGCAAGTGAGGTGGGACTGGATTCCAATTAGAGGGGGGGGGGGGGGGGGGGGAATTTGTGAGGGACACGGAACGAGCAGCCCTTGGCTTAATTGATCGCTGCTCTGATTAAGTCCCATTACTCGCCAAAGCTGTGGACAAACTTAAGCTAAATGCACTTAACAAAAAATAAATAAAGATGGAATTTACAAAAGGGAAATAATTTCATTTGCATTTTTTCTCATAGAAAGCATTTGGCGATCGAAGTGCGCGGGGGACGGCACCCAGCAGAGATTGGGGGTTCGGAGGAAGACGAGGGCAATTTGAATTCCGCTCGGAAAGTTCGGAGTTGAAAAGGGACCGTTTTGGGAAGGGATTTGACCGACACAGAGAAAAGAAAGGCGAAAAGCAAAGAAGCAGGTTAAAGCGGAGGAATGGGGGGGAGGGCGGGAGTGAGGGGAGTGAGGGGCGGGGAACTCTCGCGGTCCCCGGGGGCGCAATTTGGCGAGTGCCGAAGGCATTGGGTGGAAATGAATGAGAAAAGTGCGAAAGAACAGTCATTCCCATACAATTGTTTGATTCTTCGCGCAGGAGAGAATGTACAAGCAGAGGGGGAGGGGAAGGGATTGAGTCCATTTTTTGGGGGGAGAGAGAGTGAGGGAAGCTGAAACAGAGGGACATTCAAAATTAGGGGGGGGGGGGGAAATTAGGGAGGGAGGGGAGGATCCGGAAAGCCAATTTTGATTTATTGAGGTCAGAAATCAAATTATGAAGCAATAGATGGGGAGGAGGGAGAATGAATAAAGGAGGGAGAAGCTGTGCTGAGTTCGGCACAGCGAACTTTGTTTAAATCACTCACTCATCGCCTTCTGCCACCCCCCATTGTCCTCCTTTTGACACCCCTAATCCCTTCTCCCCCCCTCTGCCACCTTTTCTTCTTACCACCATTTTCAATTCCATAGCCAAACTTTGGCCAAATTTGCTAATGCTCCCGCATTGAGTTCACCAAAGAAGAAAGGTCGCGTGGCCACAACAAAATAATATTCATCGCTGACCAAACAAACAAAAGCTTATGGACTTACCGAAAGTGGGGGGAGGGGGGAGAGAAAGGGCAGTTTATTGAGTGGGTGAGGGGAAATGAATGAGAGGGATGGGCAGGGGAAGTGGGGATGGGCAAGGGGGGAGGAGGGGGGGGGGGGGAAGCGGACAGGTTGGCAAACAGAGCGAGAGAGATGAAGCTGATCGGGCCAAGTGGAGCTGAAACGGTGGGAAAGGACGACCTTGGGCAAAGCCAAAGCAGTCGATGGACAAATTTGGCTAAAAAGTCCGGAAGTGGGGAAAGGGCGCTCACCAATGGCAACCGAATTTTGAGAGAATGGCAAAAGCAGCGGAAGAGAGGGGGGGGGGGAATTCCCTTCTGCGGCGGAATCGCCGAAAATGACTATTCGCCGGTGGACAACAACAGCGAAATGACCGACGGACAAGCGGACGGAAGGACCGCTATTCACTCACTCATTTCGGCAGCTTTCCCTCTCCTCCACCTCTGACATGACTGCATTTTCCGTCCTCCCTGCTGTCCATTTCATTCATGGATTGAGGGAGGAAACAATGGGCGAGGGGGGGGGGGGAGAGAGAGAAAGAGCACCTGTTGTTATGGGGGGGGGGGGGGAGGGATCGAGCGGAATGGGACGAAATGAATTCATATTGGGGGAGACAAAATGTTTCATGGGGGAGGGCGAGTGAAGGCCACCACTTGCCACACCACCACCCATCAAAAAACAAAAAAGCGCGAATTGTCGGCAAAAACACTGATGAAGGGCAATGAGAGGGAAAGGGGGGGGGGGAGGGAACAGGTTCAACAGCAACAGCAATTCACAAATTTATGCCGGGCACATTCATGGTGGAATGAATATTATTAGACTAATCAATGGGAACTTTGCAAACTCGTCGATAATCTCTGCTGATCACCAAATCAACGAAAGGACAAAAAATGGGGGAGGAAGTCAAATTAAGACATAAAAAAGGAAGGGGAAAGGGAAGGAATGGGGGGACACAATAATCGAGGAGTTATTTTGGCACTTTACAAATATGATTTTAAAATTAGACTAAATAGAAGTGCCAATAAATATCAACAATTAGCATTGGGGGGGGGGGGGGGAAGGGAATGATCGAATGGGCGTTCCGTCCGACAAATTCTGTTGGCCATTGGCCGCGTTCATCCATCAGTGTTTTTCTGTCTGCCACTCTCTCCATTTCGCGTGCATTTTCTCACTGTCTGCCTCTCTGCTTGCGTGCCGTTTCAATCTCCGCTGCCAATCCCTTCAAATAGTCCATTTCCGCTTGCACCGCCGCAATGTCCGCCTTCAGTCGCGCGTTGCGCTGCTCCAACTCGTTCATTTGCTCCTCCGTCTCCTCGCGCTCTTTCCGCTTCTTTTCGCGGTAGCGCGTCGCCGCCACTCTGTTCAGCTCTTTCTTCCGCTCGCGCCTCCCCCCGGACGCGGGTGGGGCGGACACTTCCGCTGACTCCACGCTGGACGCACTCGCCCGACCCGCGTACGCTTTCTTTTTCATCGCCAGCGGCGCCGCCTTTTTCGCTGCGACTGTTTTTGTTCTCTTCGCCTCAAATTTAATTTTTCAATTTCGAAATCCCGTTAAAATCAGTCAGTTAAACCTTCTTTTTGGAGTTTGGCGTTTGCTTTGGCATTTCGTCCGATGACGAACGATTCTCAAACTCGGCACATTCCCTTTGGATTTGCTCAGTAAATCTCATCCTGACTCAGTGACGAATATTCAATCCCTTCTTCGGTCGACGAATGTCCGTTGCTTTCCGCGCCACTCCACGAGGCGGAAGAGTCCACGCTGAGCGGGTCGAACAAAACAGTGGGGCCATAGTCAAAGGGAATGCTTAATTGAAGGAATTGCAAACGACCCAAAAATGCCATTGATGTTACTGATGGATGATACAGCAGTGTTAAATACGGTATTACTCAGTTACAGTATGCCCTGTCTGTCCCTTACGGCGTCTGTTTGTACCTCGCTCTGTCACTTCCGCTGCTGCTAATGTCCGTCATTTCGAATTTGTCTTGTTCCTCCTCCTCCTGCTGATGTTGTATTCCAATTGGCGGTGCGTATTCCTCGTAAAGTCCTTCTGTGATGCCGTTGTTGTGTTGAAAATGCGTGCCATGTCCGCTGCTGCCCTCCAAATTGTGCCACGGATAATCGGTCAAATTGTGATGGAAATGGGGGAATTGGAGTTGGTGATCAGTGCCCGGGAAGAAAGGGTGGGCGTAATGGTGGAGAGAATTGTCGACGAATTGCTGCTCAGTCCCCGGCTCAAGCCCAACAAACGCAACACTCGGAGGCCGCCTTTTGAGGGAAAGGCATCACAAATTGGATTGGCGAGACTATCGGCGGGATTGGCCCCTTTTGCGCCACTTACTCCGTTTTGAGCGGTGATAGTTGCGGCGTGCTCATCGGCAGCGGACATTGCTCCTCCGGACACCATCCAAGCGGCTGAGCATGGAAGCGGCACAACTGCTGGCACGGGCACACTTTGCTGTCCGCCGCCTCCTCCCATGGCTGTGGCATTCCATTCGGCTCCCAACTGACAATGAATGGTTGATCAATTCTCGTCTGATTTGCCCTGATCAACAACCTCGGCCTGTCCCTGCTGTCCCATCCGTTCGTCTCCTCCTCCCAAATTTCCCCCTTCACTTCCCCCGTGGCGCTGTCGCCCGTCCATGCCGTCCATTGAGACCAATTTTCGATTGGCACCGCCGGCGAATTGGTCGAAAGGATACGAAGGGTGGGGAAGAGGCGAGTAGGAAGAGAGGGAAAGGGAGCCCAGCGATGGCATTTCGTCCATGAAGGAAAGGCCAACGCCGGAAACGCACGACGGAGAGGCGGAGAGAGGGGGCGGCGCGGGAAGATGGGCGACGGTTGACGGAAGCATTTCGCAAGCGGAAGAAAGCAGCGGAGGGAGAAAAGCGGACAAAAGAAAACGGATGGACTGATTGATGAAAAGCTTATTGGCAGAAGGCCGTTAAAATGGGGGACAAATGGCCAAAGGAAAAGCGAGCGAATTTAAATATCTTTCAATTTAAAAAAATGCATTAATTAACACACACATTAGGTAATTGACATTAATGAAAATGAGCAGAGAATAAAAATAATAAATGAATGAACGACGAAGTTGGGGAAGGGAGAGGAAACAGCACAGAACCAGCAAATGCGAAGTGTGGTGGTTGGGATGGAATTGCTTGGCTGATTGATTGGGTGGTGACTCTCTTTCCCCCCCCCCCCCCCCTTTGGCTTTGGTCCCCCCTTTCCCTCCCCCCAACGGACGAATGAATGCGACGGATGCTTTTCCATAATAAAAGTCGTGCTGATCAAACACAAATATAAGGGAATAAATTAGAAAATGTCAAAAGAATGCATCCGATGAAAAAGCAGACTGATTTAGCCACACTTTGTCTTTTTGGGCGAGCGAATAAGCAAAAATTGGAGAAATGGATGAAAAACGCCGCCGCGGGCGAAAAATGAAAAATGCGACAAAGAAAGAGAAAATAAGAAAGATAAGGAAAGAGAGAGAGGGAGAGAGAGAGAGAGAGAGCGAGCGGAGAAAGAGAGTACGAAAAGAGAGAGAAAGGAGGGGCAGGGGGAGAGAGAGAGGGACTGGAGAGTAAGCGCGGAGAGAGAGAGAGAGAGAGAGAGAGCGAGAGAAAAGAGAGGAGAATTCTTATGACGTTGACTAATGAGGACTAATGAAGGGAAGAAAAATAGAGGAAATGAAAAAAACAATGTGTAAAAAATCAAAAATAGAAAAAAAAAATTTAAAATACTCAATAAAAAAAATACAGTGTTGTTGCGAATCGAAAAATAAAATTCGAAATACGAAACACGAAAAAAACGAACTAAAATAAAATTGAAATATGAACGTGGTGAGCCGAAGCGAAAAAGTATGAGTGCGTAGTGATCGGAAGAAGCGGGTCATTTCAGTACGGAAAAGTTATTTAATAATTAAATTAATTAATTAATTGATAATTGAATAACAATCTAATAATATTAAATTATAATTAATTTAAAATATTAATTAACATAATCATTAAGACGTTATTATTATGTTAATCTAATCGTATCTTTCATAATGTTCTTACATTTCTTCTCCATCTGATGCTCAAATGCGATTTTTCGGTGTTTCTTTCGCTTTTCGCTTACATTTTCAATTAGTCCACCATTTTTGTCCCTTTTTTAATCATTCGCCCCTTACAGTAATTTATTTTTTAAAAGTGCGCATTGCATTTCTGCTGCTGCTGCTTCACTAATTGCTTCGTGTTTGTTGAGCTGTCAAGAACAGAAATAGGAAAGGAAAGACAATTCCAAAACCCCCGGGGGGAGGGAAAATCGAACGAATTGAAAAAGTTGGGATGAGTCAGTCACCCATTGACAAATGAGGTGATTGTCCCTTTTTTCACTGCTTCATTCCCAACATTCATTCATTCTTCACGGGCCGTCAAAACAAAAAAAAATGAAGTTCTTAAACTCCATTTTAAACGAATGCTTAATCAATTAATTTGACTATTTTGATAATCTTCCTCAGACCATGTGACAATTCGGCCGTTCGTCCTCCAAATGAGGCATCCCATCGTTTTTTGGCACTCGCTGTTCCTCGTCTCTCTGATCATTTTCATCGCTTTAATCACTTTCTTTCGCAGAAATCAATGGTCACATAAAGAGTCTAACAACCGTGACGATAAAAAGAGCAGTTGATCACTTCCCCCACAAAATGATCACTTCCTTAAAAGGTGAACTCCCAAATGCCAATCAGTGTTTGCTTTTGCCCTTCCGTTTTTAGGGGTTCGACTTGAGTTGGCTTGGAAAGTGAATTGGACAGGGCGGGCACGGGTCGACTTCCAAGTCACATTCAGCGGAAGACCGAGCAGCATTTTGGTCGGCTTTTCCGACCATGGCAAAATCGAAGGGAGCGATTTTTGCATTTATTGGCCAAATGGGAGCCGAAAAGTAAGGGGAGGAGAAGGGGAGAGAGGGAGAAAGGAGGTGAAAGGCACTTTGAACAGTTAATGGACGGATGGGTGGACAGAAGGTGGAAGTTGCGCAGGGATATGCAGCAGAACTGCGAACTGATCAGCACGGGCACAAATCGAATTGAATTTGGTAGAAAGTTGGCCACTTGTGACCCCCGGGACTATCGCATTGAGGCAAATTCAAATTGGCACAAAATGCCTTCCCAAAAGCATTGTTTGCTCTTTAAGAAGGGGACAAGCAACATTCTATTGGCCGTTGGAACTCGCAAACGCACAAAATCATTGGCCGACCCGAACATGGCCTATCAAATGCGCTTCACTCAGCTGTTAGTGGATAAAGATGAAAGTGATGCTGAAAATGGCCATTTGGATGGGACGGCAGCAGAAAAATCGCATAATTTGTTTACATGGGACATTCGGGCACAAAATGTGACCATTCCGGCACAAGTGACCACTTATTGGTGTGCCATCGTTGAATTGAGTGAAACTCTGAAGAGGCACAAGCACCATGCGATCAAAGTGAGTAATAAAAGGAAGAGGGAAAATGGGAGCGGAAAAAAGAGAGGGGAAGAGGGAGGGGAATGAGAGAAAGGAGAGAGAGAGAGAGAGAGGGAGGGGAGAAGAGAGAGATGGAGGGGAGAGGGAGAGTGAGGAAGGGGAAAAGAGAGAGAGGGAGAAAAATGAGAGAGTGAGCGATACTGGAACTATCGACCAAGCATTGACCAGTTACAATTTTAATCCAGTACGAAGCGGTCATTTCGCCCGGGAATGCCAAAATTGTGCATCATTTCGAAGTTTTTCATTGCCAACAAGAGACTCGTCCATTTGCGGGCGATTGCAGCGAAGACAAACCGCCGGAGGCGCGCAGTTGCTCGAAAGTGTTGGCCGCGTGGGCAATGGGAGCGAATGTTGGCACTTTGACGGGGATAATCAAGAATAAATATTAATTAAATTGGGATTTAGCCAATTGTCTATCCGCCTGAGGCGGGCATGCCCCTCGGCGGAGTTGGCTTTGTGCCCTTTTTGATGGTCGAAATCCATTACAACAATGTGCAAAAGGTGGCCGGCATCCGTGACAGTTCAGGACTGAGGATAACTTACACGGATAAACTCCGACCGCACGATGCCGGCATCATGGAATTGGGGTTGGCACGGTGCCAAGAAAAACCAATTTGAAAAAGGGCCGTTCACCGCAGATTGATTTACTCAGATGCGAATTCCATTCCACCTGATCAGCCACATTTCCCGATCACTGCATTTTGTCCGGCAGAATGCACACAAAAAGTGAACAGCGAGTGCCAAATTAATAAACTGAAATTGCTCCTTTTCCGCTCAGTTTCCCATCGATGGCATTTACATTTTTGCTTCACAATTGCATTCCCATTTGACGGGGCGAAAGTTGCACAGTTCGGTGATCAGAGGAGGGAAGCAAAGTGACGGAGATCAACCGGGACGACCACTACTCACCCCATTGGCAGCACATCCGATCACTTCGGCCTTTTGTGCATGTTCGACGGGGCGATGTGATCAGCACCACTTGTGTGTATGAGACACGGGGGATGAAACATTGGACATGGGTGAGAACAAAAGGGAAAAGGGAAGAAAAACAGTGATGGCACACATACTGTAATTTGAAGGGCGGATACGGTATTGAGGACGAAATGTGCGTCAACTACGTTCACTATTACCCGGCGTCGGAAGTGAATTTTGACAATTAATTTTTTATTTGTCTCAACTTTTTCAGGTCGAAGTTTGTAAGGTAAAAATGGAAATAATATTATTATTAAATATTTTAAAAAGATATATTAAAATTACTATAAATATTTTCGCTTTTTTCAGTCCGCCGTTTCCAATGCGTCTCTCCACGCGTTCTTCGCGCGACTGTGAAATTTTTGTTTTTTTTACAATATTTTCAAACAATTTTCTCTCTCCCAAAGGGGCGTCAAAAATAAGCAGATGAACATCCACGAGAAGTATTCGGCGGTTAAATGGGTGAGAAGAATAAACAAATTGGCAATTTATCATTTACCGTTAATTGGGCGGAATTAGGAAAGGAATTGTTGAAAGACCTAATTATACCATAATTAAGAATAATTACGCCTGCAATTGTAAATTCTATTTGTTCCTTGTTGTATTCCAACCCCACTTCAGACAATGGCTAAGTTCGCCTCGTTGCGCGAATTGTACGCCGTTGCCCCGCTGAACGTCGCCTGTCTCCGACATTCGGGCGACCTTTTCCCCGTAAAAATAATCAGTGGGGGCAGACGAGGATTAATTAATTTATTATTGCATTTGATTAATGGTAAGATAACCACTGTCCATTTACAGGGCCACCCCACAAATTGGAGTCGCGTGCCGAGGCCCGAGTACGGCACGGAATCGTCGACAAACGAAGGGCAAGCGAACGGCGACGAATGTTTGGCACTGAACGACTGACCTTTTGTCCCTTTATCCTTCTTTTATCCTTTTTTATCCTTCTTTTATCGTTCTTTATCCTTTCTCTGTTGTCCATCCCCTGACTTTCCATTTGCCCTTTTCCTTTCTTATCGTTTTGCTTTGTTTGTTCTGTTTGCTGTTATCGCCCCGATTGGGTTCTTTGATCATCATCAAATCATCATCGATTCTCTCAACCGGTCATCCATTCATTTGTCAATCGCATTTATTTATATTCATTCATTTAATCATTATCAGTCAAAAGCAACATGAATCACAATAAATACTTAAATTGGCTTTAATTAATCCCTTTTTTATATTTCCTTTGTTTTATTATGCTAATTAATTTGCCTTAATGGGTTTTGTCTGTTCCCTTCTCAACAACACTTTGGACTTTTTTCTTCTCCATTTTGGGTGGTATTACCTTTTATACGTCCATTTGCCCCTCGGCTTTGTCCGTCGTAAATTTTGCGATTTCCAAAATTGGATTAGCCTAAGTCTTTGGCTTGGCATCAGAAGGCATCCGAGGAAAGTGTTGGCCATTCAAAAACAGGTGAAAAGGGCGCAAAAAGTTTATGTGATTTGGGAGGAAAGAACAAAAACGCCGAATTTGAGGTGAAACAATGGAACAAAAAGAAAGAGCGACGAAAGATTTGTACGGAGGGGACGGACAATTGTCAAAGGATGTGCTTCTCACGGCCCAATTACAAAAGGAAATGTGCCCAATTGAAAATGGGAATTCTGACGGACATAATTGAGGTGAAATGGATGCAATTAACATTTCTCTAATCATTTCCGATTGGATTATTAAAATTAGCGTTCAAGTTCAAATCTTCTGGCATTCTGATCACTCCCCATGCTTTTCCTCATTGTCTGTCCTTTCAGATCAATGCCCCCGAGGGCTTTGCCCGGGTTGAGCCGTACGTCACCGTTGCCCAACTGTTGGACGCACTTATGCCCCTTGGCCACACTCTCCCCGTTGTGCCTGAGATTGGTCTTTTGACAGTTGGCGGACTCATTTTGGGCGGTGGCGTTGGCTCGGGCAGTGCGCGGCACGGACTTTTCCAGCACAATTGCATTGCTTTCGAAATTGTAACTTCAAGCGGAGAAGTGCTAATTGCCGAAAAGGTGATTAAAGGAAGAAACTGTTGGCCCTTTTGATGCTTTAAATGCCAAAGGATGGAGAGAATCAGTCGCTGTTCTTCGGCATTCCCTGGTCCCTCGGCTCTTTGGGCTTTCTCGTGTCCGCCACCCTCCGAATTGTCCCTTGTCCGCCCTTCGTCAAGCTTTTCTACCAACCGTGCCTTTCCCAAAAGGTCAGTCGGTTGATCCTTTTCGTATTTCAACCCCAAAAAAGGAACTCGTCGGTCGTCTCCTCGAGGAATCAGTGCCAAAGAAAGGCAATGATTTTGTTGAAGCCATTCAATTTGGCAATGGCACTTCCGTGTTGATTTGTGCAAAATTCGCCCAAAAACTGCCGAGAAATGACCGGAGATTGTTGAACAATTTTGGACAATGGCACAAACCGTTCTTTTACAAACATGCGCAGAGAATGTGCGAAAGAGGCGGCGTGAGTTGTTTGGTTGATTAATTTGTTAATTGTTGGCTAATTATTCGAGTGTTTAGATCAAAATTGAGTATATGCCTTCCGGGGATTACTTTCGGCGCCATTGGCGTTCTCTTTTTTGGTCGATTGAGCAGATGGTCCCTCTGATTGGCTTCTTCCCCCTGCGATTGCTTGTCGGATGGCTTCTTCCTCCCGAATTTCCGCTGCTCACTTCCCAACGGAGTCGGCGTCTCTTTTCGCCGCGGCAAATCCTTCAAAATTTTCTCGTCCCTTTGAAAGCTTTGCCCAAATTCACCGCTTCACTTCACCAGCAGTTTTGTGTATGTTTTTGTTTTGTTTTTTGGTTGTTTCTGCTGCTGGTGAATCATCGTCCCTTATCATTTCCGTCTCTTATCTTCTCCCAATTTGACCATTTGTCCTTTCTTTTGCCTTTTCTTCCGTTTTATCGTCCCAATTTTTCTTTGCTTTTCCTTTATCATTTGGTTTATCTTTTTGATCGGCTTTTCCTCTCCCATTTCCTTTGCTTATTTCTCTCCTCAGATTTATCCCCTTTGGCTTTGCCCCGTTTCTTTGCCCGCTCAGCCGGGGCTTCTCCGAAATCGGCAGGGACTGAGCACCGTTTATGTGAATGTGGGCGTATATGGACAGTTCCAATCGGAGTTGTCCGAATGCAATGGGATGCAGAGCTTTGAGGACCAGCGGGAGAGAATGCGAACGGTGGAAGGAATGGTCAGAGAAGTTCAAGGGTAAGTGGGGAAAGACAATGGAAATAGTCAATGGATCGGAGAACATTGATCAGTCCCATTAACAAAGCTTGATAGAAGGTCAGCCATTGGTCAGATCGCTATCTGATCAGTTCAGTAGGGGGCATTGACCCGTGATGTCTCCCGTACTGATCAATCTGTTCAGATTCCAAATGCTTTGTGCCGACTCCCACCAAACAGCAGCAGAGTTTTGGGATATGTTCGATGTAACAGCTCCTCAATTCACTCCATTTGATTATAATTTCCAATTAAGGCCACTTTGTACGATTGGCTTCGTGCTCGTTACGAATGCAAAAGCGCTTTTCTGAATGTTTATGAGAAAATTTGCATGGACAATAGAGAAATTGTGTTTAAATAAATAATTACACAAATATTTATTTAATTTTGATCAAATGATTATTCTTAAAGGTGGCACATATAATTATGCCAATAAATGTAAAAGCATTTTGTACTTTTTTCTTTGTGCCAATGCCAACCATTGAAAAATAATTGACCCGCGAAGCGTGCTTTATTTGTTTTTTTTTCTTCTTTATTTTGATGAATGTTTAAAAGTGTTTTCCCCCTTTTTTCTTTCTTTGTTTTTTATTTTATTTTTCCTTTTGGCCACTCTTTTCTCTTCTGTTAATGTTCGTCTCACTTTACTTTTGCCGAATATTTCCCCCCTTTGAATGCCCCCATTTCTTTCAATGATTTTCTTCTAAAATTAAACTTTTCCAAATGCCAATAATTGCATCCCTTTGCCCCCCCCCCCTTTGGCCATCGTTTGGTCCCAAAATTGCATTTCCCTCCCCCCCCCCCCGGTTAATCCCCTTTTGGCCAATTCCCCCCCCCCCTCCTCGCCCACTTATGGCCAATTTCTTTTCTTCCTTCTTCCCATGATGATGATGATGATGGATTACCTTTTCTACCCTTTTCCTCTATTTTTCACACAAAAATTTAAAACAAAAAATGTGCCGCTTAATTATGGCAAATTCATTCAGAGAAAGAAAAAAAAACTGAAGTGAATATTTCGACGACTTAATTACACCAATAATTAATTTAATTCTTCTTCATAAATATGCTGCACTTTCCCTCCTTTTGTCTGATCATTTTATTTTTATTTTTTGGTATAATGCCAATTATTCAAAATTCGGACTCAGACAGAGAAAATGAGAAGCAAAATCTTTGGAATTTGCGGGGGAATGGAGCAAAAGTGAATATAAAATAATGACAGAATATTTTGGGAATATTTTTGACAGAATCCTTTCGTGCCGGGCATTTTTCAACGGAAAACGATAAATTCGTTGATGAACAGAAAATTGAACATTTTCCGAGAACGATGGACAAATGGTGGAGAAAGAAAAATGGACAATCCATCGGAGGAATACATGGAGGAAAATTTGGGGAAAGAAATGGCACGGAGAATGGGAGAAAGGCATTGGAAAAAATGGGAGAACGGAGAGGAGGAGGAGGAGGAGGAGGAGGAAAATGGGAAGGAGCCGGGAGAAGAGGAGGGAAAAACATATCGGAAGAAATTGGAGGAAGAAGAGCAAAAATGGAAGAAACCGGGGGAAGAGAAGGAATGGAAGAAGCCGGAAAAGGAAGAGGAAAAAGTGAAGAAGCTGGGTGAAGAAGAAAAAAGTCATCGGAAGGAGCCGGGAGAGGAAGAGGAGGAAAAATGGAAGAAGCCGAGAGAGGAAGAGGAGGAAAAATGGAAGAAGCCGGGAGAGGAAGAGGAGGAAAAATGGAAGAAGCCGGGAGAGGAAGAGGAGGAAAAATGGAAGAAGCCGGGAGAGGAAGGAATCCGTTTCCTTGAAGAGCCCGCGGCATCGTCGTCAACAGAACGTTCCGCCGGAAGGGAAAAGAATTTAAATCCCTTTGAGGACACAAAATTTGACGAAAGATTCCCCATTCACAATTTGTGCGGTCCATGGAATTCGGGCAGACAGACGAGCGATTTTGAATGGTAAAATTGCAAAATGCGGGAAAAAAACGAAATCATTGGACAGGGGCGAACCAGCGGACAAACTGTTGCGATTGCTGAACCAAAGGACGACGGACGGCAAAAAGGGGCGAAGCAATGCCAATTTCAAATATAATATGTTTTTGGCACCAGGCCAAATGACTGGTAAATGAATCAGAGTAATTAACTAATTAACCAACTAATTTATTGAATTTGAGGTGAGTCCACCAATGTATCAATTGCAATTTACATCGAATCGATGAGCACTTTCAAAGCACAGACGATGGTTGGTTCGTTCGTTTTGGTTAAGCTTAAGTATGTGTGCCACTTTAGGACTTCGAGATGGACATGTACTTCGCAATGGCATGGTCTGTCTCCCCTTTCCTCTCTCCTCTTTTCATCTATCTCTCTCTCCTCTCCCTCTCTCCTCCCCTCTTTCTCCCCCCCCCCCTCTCTCTCTCCCTTTCTCTCTCCTGCCCCCTCTCTCTCCGCGCCGCTTGCTTGCGCTGATCCCATTGCCCCCCCCCCCTCCCAAAATTAGGTACGACCGTCGGTTGGCCCACAATTGCACCCATCCGTTGTTGGTCGCTCACAAATCCATCGCAGAAAGAATTTGGACTCCAGGTCAAGAAAAGCAGAGCGTGTTCGGACAATCAGGCGTTTTATTAATTTCAGATTTATACTTTCTAAATGCCAAATTTGCCTATCTTCAGGAAGTGACAATGCCAAACTTTGTGCGTTCGTTCCTTTGCTAATTACCCCTAATGAGTTCCTCCCTTACAGATGCTCGTCATTTACCCGGATGGCCTTGTATTTAAAACGTTAAGGTGTTTATTATCCATTTTTGCTTCATTTTTATTACCCTAATTAAGGATCGACGTGACTCTCTCCTGCAACATGGACTTGCAGGTTGGGAGCAAAAGGCAAGCACCAAAACTGAACGGCACATTCCGCCGCCATTCAGCTGTTCCCATTCGATCGTCAGGAATGTCCGATGGTCATCCAACCGTTCGCTTACATCGAAAATTTGGTGAACCTCAGTTGGCACGTGGACCCACCGTACTACCCGGTACGGTGGCTTTGCTTTCAGTTTTGGATTTCCTACTCAACATTTAATCATAAGAACAGATCACGACCAATCCGGAGCTGAAACTGAACGACATGGTCATCACGGGGATGCGCTTCGAGCGGTGCACGAGTCCGTACACTCTTTTCCGGGGCATTGGTCAGTCATTGCACGCGTCGTTCGTCGGCATTTCACTCCCCCCCCCCTTTCCCTCCCCTCAAGGGGTTTGGTCGTGCCTGCGCGGTTACATCGTAATGAAACGGCTCGTCCTCTTCCACCTCATCCAAACGTACATCCCAAGCGGTACAGTACCACCGTATTCCCATGCTCGCATTACGGTGTCCGTCCCTTTTGTTGGTTGTCCTCTTCATGTTCAGCCATGTTGGTCTCCGTTTCGTGGATGACTTTTTGGTTGGACCCCCGGGCATCGCCCGCGCGCATTACCCTTACAATCACAAGGCATTCATTGTTCTATTTTAATGATATTTATTACATAATAAAGCATTTTTAGTCTGCTGACTTTGACCACAATGTCTAACGGAGTGCCTTTTTTATTTTATTTTTAAATATTTTGTAAAATAAATTAATTAATTTTTTAAATTAGGCCAGACAAGACTTGCCACAAGTCAGCTACATCAAAGCAATGGACATTTGGCAAACGTTCTCCCAAGTGACTGCCTTTGAAGTGCCAATTTTCCTCAATTTGCCCTTTTTAGGCACTGATTTTCCTCGTACTGCTCGAATATTCGTTCGTCTCTTATTTCTTCTCGCGACGGTCCTTTGACTGTGCCCACCGAATTTTACGCAGCGAAAGTGCCGGGAAAATGAAAAAGCAAAAGGAGGAAAGGATTACAGCAGAAGATGAGGAAAAGCAGATGGAAGAAGGGGACAAAGAGGACCATTATTATTATGATCATAATCAACAAAATGATGGAACAAAAGCAATGGAAATGGTAAGAGAAATGATGGGAAGAGAGAGAGAGAGAGTGGGAGAGAAAGAAAGAGACAGAGTGGGAAAAGAGACGAACATTTAAAGAGTAAATTAATCAGAGAGAGAGAGAGAGTGGGGTAGAGAAAGAAAGATAAAGAGAGAGAAATTGAGATGCAAATTTTAGAGAGAATTGATCAGAGAGAATGGAAGAGCGAAAGATAGAGGAGATAGTGAGAGACGCACACTTAAAGAATAAATTGATCAGAGAGAGTGGGGGTAGAGAGAGGAAGATAGAGAAGATATAGAGAGGGGGAGAGAGAGAGAGAGAGACGCACATTTCAAATATGATCCTTTTTTGTAATTCTAAATTTATCTCAAGAACAACAACGCCCATGCCGCGATTCGGAAGCGTGCGGCGGTTCGGCCAAAAAGTGCCGTTTCGGCGACACTTCCGCCAAAGACGGAGGCATTCTCTTCAGCTGAATTTGGCACACCCTCAGAAGGAAAAAGGCGCCTTTTGTGCAGAATGAGCAACATTCGTGAAGAGATAATGACGAGGATGGGCAGAAATCATTCGGAGGAGGGCATTTTGATGGGATTGGGAATAATGGAGGGGGAGGAGGGAATGGCAATGCCAACGAGGAAAGGGGGAGGAGAGGGACAGGGCGAGGAGGGGACGAGCGCAAGGGACAGGCCCAACCCCGGCAGAGGGGGAAGGCATTGCCAACAGTGCCAATGGGAGGACGAACGGCGCGGCAGGGCGGTGGACCAATGTGAGTGGTGGCACAATTGGAACAAAAATGATAATAACGTTCCAAAATTACCCCCCCCCCCCCCCCTAAAGACAGCCGCGCTTTGTTCCCCATCATTTTCTTCTCTTTCTGCGCCGCCTATTGGCTTTATTATGGATGGCTAATGGCCAAAGAGTAAATATCGCATCATTTTAATTGCCCATTTGCTTTGTAATTTGTATTAGTTAATTCACTTTGTCTATTTCAAATTCTAAGTCTATTTTCAGTTTATTGTCCTTAATGCAACATTTGAATTAAATTTTGAACAGAGAATGAACAAAAATATTCTTTCAACTTTAAATTGTGAATGAAAAGGGCGGGAAAATCGGCCTCACAAATTGATTAAGTGAGAACGAACAACGAAAAAAATGGAAATAATACGCATGGAGAAAATTGGGGGAGGGAAATGGCAAATTGACGAAATTTAATGAAAGAAATCCGAGGGGAAGGGCGGCCAAAGAACCGTCAAAAAGACGGTCGGTGACCACCTTGAGATTGCGCGACGAATGTGCAATATTAGGGGGAGGGGGAGGAATCGATGGAAGGATATGGAAGAAAAATATAATAATATTTATGTATAATAATAAAAAATAATTTTAAGAGGCAAAGGAAACCAAAGGATAAAAAAGGTGGAATTGAAACAAATCAAAGCATGAAAGAACTGTCGAAGAAAGCGAGAGAATGAAACTCATCAGAAGAGAGTCAAAAGAATGAACAAATGAATAAAAAGGGGCAAAAATGAACGGAACGAAGTCCCAACAGAGCAAAACAACAACAACAATTACCATAATAAATGGGGGAAAGGAGACTGATAAAACAGACGGACGGCCAATTAAGGACTATCAAACACAACGGCATCCGTATTTTGATGGCACTGCCCGACGATGCCAATGGAAACGAAGAATTGAGAGGGAACGGAACAAATGGCGGTCAGTTCCTCGGCTGCATCAAAGGTGTTGCACCTGCTGGTCCACGTGAGGAGTCGGATTGAGCTCGAAGGTCACTCGGATGGGTTGGCCAAGCGTGGAACGGACAGGCAAATAAGCGACGAGTTCATCGGGAAGTTGACAGTTCGAATGAGGAGAAACGGGCCGCAGAGTGAAGGATTGGAGGACGAAAGGCTTCGTGTGGTCCAACAAAGGGTGGGCAAAGCCCTCGGGCAGTACACCGCCAGAACTTCCGGCCTGAACCGACACGGGGCTAGTCGAACCGCTCTAAAAGAGGGTAAAAATTAAAAAATCCTCAAACGGTAATTCGAGTGGTACCGTATGGCTGTGCTTTTCGCCTCCCCCCGTGCCGCCCTTTGTCCGTCTCTGTGCAGGCTGCTGTCGTTCTTCTTCCTCCACCCCTCCGGCGATGTTCGTCTTTTCCCCCACTTCTCTGACTCCGTCTTCCCGATGGTGTTGTTCCGCCACTTCGCCCTCCTCCCCCATCTTCGGCCTCTTCACTTGCGGTGCTCTCTCCCCTCCTTCCTCCTCCTCTTCCTGCGGTTGTTCGTCTTCCGCTTCCTCTTGCTTCAATCTCCCAGATCGGATGTGCGAAAGGACTAAATATTTGTTGCATTTTGGCTCAGTGTCCGTACTCAATTGGCAGTGCTCTCTTTTACCGTGTTCGTCGCATTCTCCGCGACTTGCGAACCGTCGCCTGCATTTGTGACATGAAAACGAACTCATCAGTTTGGCGATCTTTTCTGAATTTGTTGTTTTAGTCTGATAATTTGATCTGTCCCCAATGACTCACTCGGCGAAATGATCGATCGCTTCGCCGGTGACATTTTGGCGACAAAATTGTGGTGCACCATGCGCTGGTGCCCTTCCAATCTTTGCGCACTTTTGTAAATTCTTTTGCACTGTGGGCATTGGTGCCTTCCCCCTCCTCCTCCGTTTTCGTCGTCTCCGTCGGCATTTTCGCCTCGCGACGGAGTGCCTTTCTTCGTTTTCTGTTGCTGAGGCGGATGGGCTGTGCCGACTTCGCCGAAAGAGGCGGCCGAAGAGGACGAAGCGCCGGAGGACGCGACCGAAGTCTTCCGTAGTTGCGGAAATTGCCGTTGATGCTGATGTTGTTGTTGCTGATGATGATGGTGGTGGTTGTGACTGTTAGCCTCTGCCATTTGCAGGGCCACCTAAGAAGACGGAATTTTCTATCAATGATCACTTCCATCTTTAAAATTATGCCTATGATAACGTTTCAATTCGCGAAAAGTATCCTTTGACCAAATACGAATCGCTAACCCGAACAAATTAACTATTTTAGAATGGATATTGTTGACAAGGGGAGTAGCGTAGTACCAATGGTTGTGGTCTATCCTAGCCCCCCCCCCCACTCAATCAGTATTCGTCCATCCGCTTCTTCTCCCCCGCCCCACCTGATTGATCAGTTTGTCCTCGGTGCTCGCCGAGTGCGGTAAGTCCATCGTTGGCTGCAGTTCCGCCATGTACTCGTTGGGGTGTTCCATCAGTTGGTGCAGTTGCAGTTGGCCTTCTTCCTCCAGACAAAGACCGCAAAATCGACAGTTTGTCGCGTTATTATTGGCGTCGGCGATTCTGTGGCCCAAATGTTCTTCTTCGGTGTCCTTTTTGAAGTCGTTCTGTGACGAGAAATACGATTAATAATGACAGAAAATAAATGTTTTTACTAATTAAATGCATTTTTTGTTTCCCATTTTGTAATTGTAAAACAGACAGAAACAGAAACAGTCCGTCAGTCTGTCCCTTTGTCAGTTTTCCGTTCGATGGTTTCGATTAACAAACAAACAAAAAAAGTGGGGGAGAGAAGAGAAAAAGGGACAGACAAAAGCCCCCCTTTTGCGAATTGAGAGAAGTGTCCCCCCCCCCCTCCCCTCTTTCGTCCCTTTTCCCCGTTCTTTTCTTACCCTTTCCCCCGTCGTTCTGAGCAGACGCGCGCCGCCGACGAGCGACGGCGGCAGCGCCTCGTCCCCTCCGATGAGAGAGAGCAGCTGTTTCATTGGGTTGGCCCCCACCAGCGACGGCTGCTGGGCCCCCGCCGCTTCCCTCGTCTGCTGCTGCTGCGGCGAGTGTACCCCCAGGGGCTGATTATTCTCATCATTTGCCTCCGTCCCTTCGCTCGTCGTTCTCCGCTGCGTCGATTGTTGCTGTTGCGTTTGGTGTTCAATGGCATTGAAATCCGAAGCCGCCGGCGCGAACAACGGCATAGCGACCCTTTTCTGCTGTTGTTGCTGGTTTGTCTCTGCGGTATCCATGGACACTGCCGTCGGTTGCGAGGCGGACGACGACGTCGCTTTTGGCACTCCGCGGGCTCCGCCGAGTGGCGCCGACTGCGACCCGCCGCCACCCGCGTGCATTCCATGCGACTCCCTCTTGTGCAACTTCAGCTCCTCTCGCGTGTTCATGCTGGTATGGCAAATGTCACACCTAACGGTGGGACCAAACCAATGACAATTCGCCACCCATTCCCTCTGCTCATCTCCAACCTGAACTTCACCTCGCCCTTCCGTTCTTTGTCCACCGTGTCAATGTTCGCTATCAGCTGTTTGTTCTCGTCTATGATTATGTTGTGCATTTTCAGCATGTGCGTCCTCAGGAAGTACTTGTTGCACACCTCCTTGTTGCACAAGTCGCAAAAGTTTTTGCTGGTGGAGGAATATTGTCGTTTCTGAGGCGGCGGTTTGTTGGACTGAAATTGTGGCAAACATTAAAAAAGGGGAATGAATTTCAATTATAAATTCATTGCTTTCCGAACTTTAAAAAAATTTACCGGCGCCGGCGTATGTCCCCTGCCCATTGCTCCGTTTTGCTGCGTCGACGGCCCTCCCGTCGATTGTACCGTTGTGGCTGAAATAGCGCCGCTTTGACCTGTGTTGTGCCTGGGCAACCGCGGCGAACTCTGCGCTCAGTTTCGCCAACATTGCGGCACCGTCAAACTCTGTCGGATTAATTCCGCCAAAAGCGGACGAATTGTTGAACATCAGCGAAGGCGTTGTGCCTTGTGAGAAAGGGTTGGAGCCGAGCAACTGTCCTGAATTAAAAGCCCCTCATCTGATGCTTTTGGCACATTTCAATTGCCAATTGTCCCCTCCTTTCTCACCAAATAATTGCTGCTGTTGCTGTTGCGTCGTCCCACTTCCCCCGTTAATTCCCGCAGCTGCTAACATTGCCAATGCGTTAACAGTCGACTGAGTGTCGTTGCTGGCGGTCGACTGTTGCTGCTTGCTGGGGCGCATCGGTGCCGCCGATGTGAGCGATCAATTGGTGTTGGAAGAGGGCGGATTGGCTGGGAAAGTGTTTGGCACACTGTGCACAAGCAAACGACGAGGAGGGGACGGAGGAGGGCACATTCTGCTGGGATTGGTGGTGGAGGTCAGAGCCGGAGAGAGTGGCGGGCGGAGAACGGACGGACGACGGGGAAGGGCACCTGACGAAGGAAATGGTCAAAGGCGTTGATCAGGCAGAAAGAAATGCCAAGAATGATCAGAGCAAAAACAACGCGTAGTCAGTGGGCAGCCCTTCCCCACCTGTTCATGTCGGTGTTCTGTTGCTGGTTTTGAGCGTGTGCCATCAGTTCGGCCAAATGGAGTCCGCCACTGCCAAGCAGTTGCTCCAACGCATTCCTTTCGCCTTCCGTCGCGTTTCCGCCGTTAGAAAGGCCAAGTTGGGCTGCTAATTGTTGCATCACAGCCATTTGTTGTGAATGGTCCGGAGAGAGTGCTTCTGAATGAATGGGTTGAAAATATTACGTTACGCTGCAAATTTTCTCTTAATTATTTTATTGAAATGCCAATTCACCAGTAAATGCCGTCGTTTGATTGTCCCCCGGACCATTTCCGCTAATTGTGCCGGGCGTCGATGAAAGGGATAATTTCGGAGCCAATCGTCCAACGGGTGGCGATTCGTTGTGGTGGTGTGCCATCAATTCCATTTGGGGTGGCTGAACTGATTGTGAGGCGGAATTGGGACGGACAGGAGTGTTCGTCGGCAGAGAATTGGGCAGAGGAAGCGAAAGAGAAATTCCCAACGCCGTTTTTCAATGGCGAATTGGTGGTGCTCTTAAAAGTAAAAATACAAAATAAGCAAATAGACAAATTCAAATTCCGTCAAATTACCGTCGCTTCGCCAATGCCATGCTTTTTGAGCATGTGCGTTTTCATAAAGTAACGGTTGCACAGCCATTTGTCGCACAATTCGCAGTAAACCTGTCAAAGCAAAACCAATGAATGAATGCTTTTGTTTGTTTATTTGTTTTTTGCTTTGTCCACTCCCCCCCCCCTTTCTCTTCCTCCGTTTTTCTCCCATTGTTTCTGCTTTTTTACTTGTTCAGCTTTGCTCGGACTTCCGCCCGCTCCGCCGACGCCCTTCAGCAATTGTGCCAAATTCTCAGAGGAAGTGGACGAGGGAAGGCCACCGGCAGCGAACAGTTCAGCAAAACCGGACAAGGACTGCGGATTTGCACCAGGGGAACCAAGCATCTGCAGAATTTGGAGCTGGTCAATCAGAGACATGGACATCGGTTGCTGCTGATTGTGGGAGGACGAAGAGGGGGACTGAAAAGGCATTCTTCAAATGGCTCTGTTTGCCGCGTCCGTTTTTCCCACCTGAGAGCCACCGTCCGTCTTTCTTTGGTGTTGCTGTTGTTGTTGTTGGTGTGCCCCTCCCGTGCCAAATTGGTGCTGTGCCGCCATTTGTCCGTGCGTTTCCGTCCCTCCGCCGTTCGGCACACTCGTGCCGTTCACCAACTGTGCCATCAGTTGGCTGACCATCATTTCCTCCGCCGATGGCGTTGTGCTTCCTCCGCTCATTTGCTGCTGATTGCCTCCGCCTCCACCCGCTACCGTTGTCGCCACCTCCAAAAACTGTTCCATCAGTTTCTGATGAGTCAATTGTTGGCCAAGGAGTTCGGCGGAAGACAGCGACGAATCGGTGCCGTACATTCCGCCAGAGGCACCGGTGGCGGCGCACGGCTTCCCATCCGTTGCTGAGGAAGTGGAAGATGCCGAACTCGTGGTGGTGGTGGCCGAGTCGGACGCATGACACACCGCCGCGGAACTCGTCGGAAGGTCAGCGGACGACGAAAAGTGCTGGAAGGGATTGACAGCACCGGCGGAAGAGGACGAATCGGGTGGAGGAGCAGCACCAGAAGCATCGGAAGAAGCACCGAGACCGGCAAATTGGCTCAAATAGAGCTGCTAAAGGGAGGAAGCGATGAAAGAGCAAAGAGAAAACGGACAAATGAAAGAAAAAAGAAAGCAATTCGAAGAAGAAAAAATAACAAAAATTAAAAGCTCTAACAAAATTTCTTCATTAGCAGTAAAATGTAGTTTTTGATGCCAAAACTTAATTAAAATCTCGACAACATGAATTTTCAAGGTGTGGCTTTTGAATTGCTTCTACTGAATCTAAATTTCTTGGGGGGGGGGGGGGGCGGTGTCCGACCTGGTCGAGCTGGTTCAGCATCATCTGGTGCAGATCAGCGGCTGACAGCTGACCGTGTTGGCCTTTTCCCTGCTGTTCACCGATGTCCCCGGCAGAGACTGAGGCATTCGTTCTGGGCGACTGTTGCGTGTGGGAAGGGACGGCATCATGATGAACTGAATTTGGAAAAGCCTACATAATGCAACGTAAATTAATGGAAGAAATTCAATGCTTTTTGATGAAATTTAATAAATTAAAAATCCGGTAGTCGAACCTTTGGAAAACATTTGAAAGTTGGCGGAGGTGGTCAGATTCTGCATGGATATTGATTGCTTTGAACACTAATGAACGACTATGATGCTGCTGACAAATGAGGTGATAAATAAGATAAAAATGGACTGTCGAAAGCGATGAGTTCGTTTCGAATTCGAATTGCAACAATTGACAAAATTTGGGATGCTTTGGGTTAAATAACTGTGAGATGGACGAAGAGAGAAAGCGTTGCTGCTGCTAATGGACGTGATTTGGGCTTCTTTTCTCTCTTCTGTGCTGCTGCTCCTTTTCAATTGTCAACATCTTTCTGAGAAATTTTTTTGAAATTTTACAAAAAATCAATAAATGAAATTGATAAATGTGAATAAATGGGGCGGAGGGGGAGGGATGGAGTTGGTTATTAGTATCTAATGGAGTGCAGAATGAATTTGTGGCGAATTTGAGGTGGGGGGGGGAATAGGGCAAAAGGGGCTAAAGGGGGATGGCATTGTGATTTTTGCATTTTGTCGGTTAAATTTGCAACGGAATTTAAATGGGTGTGATTGGGGCAAGGAAAATGGCGGGGCACTGGGCACCCCCCGTCCCCACCCCAATCAAATGCCTTATTAGTAATAATTAATTCACTGGTGGACAGAAATGAGGCAAATTAGATAATAAAATTGTTAAATTTAAAGAATAAAATGTCAATAAATGAGAAATTAGAAATGGGAGAGATATTTACACATAATTTTATGTGTGTTTATTTTAATGATTTTGCCATTTCATTCAGTGAAATGGACAAATTTAAGCAATTCATTCATTCAATTCAACAAATTAACTTATTAAAAGAGAAAAAAGAGGGGGAGGAGAAATTTTTAATATTGGAAAAATCAAAATTATTTTTTTAATTTAATTTAAAAATAATAATTTCTTTTTTTTAATTCTGAGAGACGACGTAAAAAGACAGAAATTTTAACAGAAATTTTTGTGCTGATTTATTGCGCCACACAAACATTTTCCCCCCGTCCCTTTGCCCGTCCCTCGTCCATTTGTCCTTCCCAAAATGTGCGCGCAAAAAAATGGGGGACGGACGGACGGACGGTGGGGGGGGGGGGGGGGGCAATTGCACGTCGGTGGTAGAACTGAAAAGCTCGTTCATAAGAGAATTATTGCGAATTTTGATGCAACAAACAGACAAATTGAACGAGGAAGAAGGAGGAAGAAGGGGGGGGGGGGGGACAAACAAACGATGGGGGGGGGGGGGGAGGGATGGTTCCAGGGGAAATAGAGGCGGACCCCGTCACCTCACTGGAAATGAGCAGTAATTCCAACAGCAGCAGAAGCAAAATAAATGCCCTAGGAGAGGCTCAAGGGGAGCGGGGGGGAGGGGAATTGTTGAGATCATTCAAATTGCCAGCAACGCAATCCGATGGGATTTTGTACGGGAAGGGAGGGGCCGAATGGAGGGGGGGGGGGGGGGTTAAATTGCCTTCGGGCACTACTGACAGCTGCGCGAAAATTCGCTCAACAATTCGATTATTTTTTTTTGCTCGATTTAGCTTTGCTGAGGGAATGTTTAAACCTGTTCATTCACACCGAATTCAACTGGAATTACAGGTGTTGGAACGAACATTGAAAGCAGTGTTTTTTAATTGTGGGAACAAAACATTTTTAGCATTGGCAAATTGAGAGAATAATTGAATTATTATTAGAAAGTTCTAAATAAATGGCAAAAGCAAAAAACTAAGTATGTGAAAGAAGAAAATATGATGAATGGAGAAAATTGTGGCGAAATCTTTTGGATGACAGTTTAAATGTGAAATGTGAGGGGGGGGGGGGGAGTTAATTTGGAGGAAAAGGCGGTTTACTCTCGCCAAATCTCTAAAATTTCTTTGCGCCAATCCAGATCAAATTATCTGCGAGAGCGAAAAAAGTGAAAAGGACGAATAAATATGATTGAATGGATGCGAAGTTAGCGGAACCGCCGAGACGGGAGGAAAAGCGGCGGGGAGGGGGGGGGGGGGGACAGAACAGAACCAACCCCTTAACAATCCACGAAAAGCACTGCTACAAAACTATTAAACTGCTTCAAAGGGGCAATCGGAGCGGAAGGAGCAGGGGGGAGAAGGGAAAGGGGGTAAGTCACGAGGAGGGGGGGGGGGGGCAATGGGAGGAAGTGGAGAGGGGGGGGGGGGAGGGGGATCCGCTTTGAAGCAAACAAAATTAATTACATTCGGAAAGTTTTTAGGCAGTTTTGGTCGTGCACAAGCAAATTTAATGTCAATTGTGGTATACCTCACGAGCAGTGCAAAGAAAAAGGAAAGAAAAGAATATGTGGTAGAGGGAAAGGAGGGGTGAAAAATTAGGAATTTTGGGGGAAATTGGGAGGGGGCGGGGATCAGTTCGCTTGCAGCAAGAACAGTTTAAAACATTGCCCGAGGCAAAGCCAACCACGTCAAATTGGCATGGGAAGGAGAAAGCAATGTGCTGGTAGTGACGCGGACAAAGCTTTGCCGAAGATGGGCTTTATCCACTCTGTGTGCTCGTCCTGCTCGAATAATGTGATTGAATGAATCACTCCCCCCCTCTCATCCCCCGGGGGTGCTTCTGCTTCCTCCCCCCCCCCCCCACTACGAATTCCCCCCCCCCCTCTCCCCCCATTTCGTGCACATTCAACCAGTTCTTCGTATTCTTAGCGAAGTTTTCATAAACATCGCAAAAAAGTCTCATCCCCGCTCCCTATGCATTCATCATCCTTCAACTCTTCCAACTTCATCGTCAAAATCGTCGTCCATCTTTTGCTGGCAGCGCGAAAAGTTAATTTCAGTGAATCGGCCCCCTCCCCCCCCCCCTTTCCCACCCTTTGCATAACTCTGTCGTCGTCCATCGCTTCGTCCCCAAGCAACGAATTACTCGCTGATTTAATTCATTTTCGCCAGAGGAGAAGCAATTTGAAAAGAAAAAAGAGGAGCCGCCCCCCTCGCGAAATGCGACTGACTCCCCCGAGGGGTTGTCCCCCCTTCCCCCCCCCCCGCTGCACTATGTGTGGGGTGTGTCGTGTTGATTTCCCCTTCCCCCCCCTTCTTCGCTTTTGCACTTTTCGACCATCCATTCATTCGTTCGTTCACTCATTCATTTGCGCGATCATTCCCGCAACGATAAAAATGAGGGAAAGGAAAAACGACCGAACGATTGGGGGGGGGGGGGGGTAAACTTGTAAAAGAGAAGGGGAAATGACAATGCTTTACAGTAAAAGCGGAGCAAAAAACGACAAATGATCAAACCATTGAAAGAAGCGAGGGATGGCCAAACGGTGGAAAAATTGGCCATTCATTGGCCAAATCGAATGGGAGGAAAGGCACGGAGCTCAGAGATGCATAAAGCAATCAATGGTGGCTTTTATGCCAGTGCCGAGGAAATGGACCGGAATTCGAATATGCTTTTTGCCCCCCCCCCCGGCTTCAAAGTTTTCTCCGCCCAAAGAGTCGGCCGGCCAAAACCAACCCATTCTCGCCAAGTGGGGGAGGCCAATTGTCGTGAAATTAAACTTCGCTCCATTCCTTGTTACCAACCATCCAAAGCTCTTCGCCATCCAAAAAGTAATAAATCAAAAGTGTCGGACCCAGCAAAAACTTCGCAGCGTTAAAAAATGGAGAAAGAGTGGGAGGGGGGGGGGGGGGGGAAGGAATTCCCTCTGCCCACGCCACGCCATGTCCGGGTAAATCCAGCAGAGTGAATTTTTTTGTTTTCGTTTGTACTTAATAAGTTTGTTCCAGCCCATTTGTCAGAAATGGAAAAATAAAGAAAAATGCGTGCCAATTGGAGGAAAAGCCTAATTAACAACGAAGGGAATTAATTACACAATTCAATCATTCAGAAAAGAATTTTGTCTATGCATAAAAAGACCAAAACTCTTTTAGAATTAAACGCGGGGGGGGGGGGGAGAACGACACCGAAATGGTTTTTGATTTGTCGGCGCAATTTGAACAAATTTAATTGGGAGAATTTCAAAGAATTGCTGAGAAGGAAAGAATATATAGAGAGAGAGAGAGAAAGAAGGAGAGAGATGGAATCGGGAAAAGATGGAGAGAAATTTGATCAGAAAACTGCTGCTGATCGTTCGTTCATTGTGTAGTTGAGAGTTTGTGCAAAAAGAGAGAGAAAATGGACGACGGAAAAAATGATTAAATTATTTGTACGTGAGAATTAATGGAGATTAAATTAATTAAACAATTAATTAATTTTAGCGATTGTCACGGGCAAAAGAATTGGAAAAAGTGACAAAAATGGGAAAAGAGTTTGGAAGAATCGGAGAAGAGGTCATTTTGAGAAGAAGGAGCTTAACAACAGCAGCTGAAGAAGAAGCAAAGCTTTGAAAAAATGATCATGGGAGAGAATGCGAAGAATCAGCAGACGGACGAATTGGGGGGGGGGGGGGGCAGTGATCCCACAGGGCCCACCCCCCCCCCCCCCCCCCCGCTTTTCCTTTGCGCGATTTCATCCAATTTGTTTACCCTCAGCAGCAGCAGAAGAAACAAGTTTGGGTCTCTCCCCCCCCCCCCCCCTCACATCCCAATCAAATCCCCTCTAAAATTCTTTTAAGAAGAAGCGCGAAAAAGGATGAAATGAAATGGGAAGCAGCAGCAGCAGTTCCCTCCCCCGGGCGAATGAATGAGTGAGTGGAAGGATTTGAGGAAAAAGCATTTGAAAGAAATTATAATAATTATTGCCTTTTCGAATTAAAATTTTTGTCGGTGTGTGAACAATTTTTTGTCCGATCCTCAGTTCACCCAAAAATGTGATCATTTCGCGTCAATTTAAGAAGATCATGCGAAAGAGTGAGCCTGACAGCAACAAACAGTGAAAGGGTCTGCGGAATGAAAATGCAATGGACACCGCTCTCCCACCCACTCACCCCAATCAGCCGCCCCTTCCGCGCCCTCATAAATCATCAAATTTGCCATTTCGATCATTTTCTAAATTCGATCAAATAATTGCGTGGAAAGGCCGTCCGATTTAGTTTCGAAATTTTAAATATACAAAAAGATTTGGACTCGGCTGACTGAATGAATTGCATTCTAAGGGCCCATTCGAATTTTATTAAGTTTAATTAATTAAATTATTGAGCTTTGGTTTTGGGTTTGTCACATACTTCGATTTCAGTCATGCACAGATTAATTTTTTGGTTACCATTGAAAAAATGAAATGTGATTTTGATTGGAAATGTCAAATTATAATTGGCATTAGGCCAAATGAATTTCATTCATTAGAATCAGTCACCAAAAACGAGAAATATTTCGCATGAAGAGAGCAAATTGCAGCAGAGAAAAGAGAGGGGGAGGGGAAGCTTTTTAAAATGGCGTCAATTTTATTATTTTTAATCGGCCAATTTTAATTTATTTTTTTTTTTTTGTGTCGTCCAAAGTCCATTTCGCTCCCCCTCCCCCTTTATCAACGCTAATCAACAACTGCGCTCAGATTTTAATTACTCAGTGCATTTTATTTCTGACGCCTCCCCCCCCCCCCCGCCCCCTCTCCCCCTTTGAATGCTATCATTTTGGTCCATCGATGAAATAGACAATTAAATTTTAAAAATTGTTAATTACAATTTAAGTGGACAAAAAGTGGGAAGGAGGGGGAGAAATGCTGCATTTGAGTGTTGGATGAATTGTGATGCGATGATGTATAGTGAATTTGAACCCCCTCTCCCCCAAAAATATGCCTTTTAAATCGGCATACAAAGAAGTTTGAGCAAAGGCGTTTATTTCATTATGATGCCATTTAATAGCAGAAGCAATGGAGGCAAAACAAAACGAAAAAAGGGGAGGGAATTTTGAGAAATAAAATGGGGGAATGAGTCCGTTTTGAGTTGTCGCCAAGCAAAGGGTGGCACACTGAAAATATAATTCGAATTGAATTAAATTCCGTGCCATTGACAGTTTTTGTCGGGGAGGACACAAATTTAATTAAATTCATTTCTCCTTTTTGCCTTAGGCAACGCATCCGAAGGATAACCATGGCCACGTTTTTGACATTCTTAGCCACTTTTTGCCGGCACAAAACCGACCGTAAAATTGTCGAATAAACAGGCAAAGAATGGGGGGGGGGAGAGGGATTTGACTGGGGAAGGGGGGAGAACGGCACAAATCAAAAATCAGTTTTTGGCATTGAAATGCCAAATGAGTTGAGATTAGCATATGTTAGAAGCCACGAAGAAAGCAAAGTGAGAAATAATGAATTGCATTAAACAATCGATTTCAAATGATTAAAGACCCAAAAGGGGGAGAAAGGCGAAATGAAACGGTCGCTGTTGACAATTCACTTTCGAAATTGTTTTTCATTAGCGTGGAGAAATTGGAATAAAATGGGCAACAAATTACATATCAAATTTAAGTTAAAATGAAAAATGGAAAATTAAAAGGCAATTGGAGGGGGGGGGGGGGGAGAGAATTAGTAATTGAGTTTTAAAAGCAAACGATTCATTTTGATTAAAATGGGGGGGGGGGGACGGAAAGGTCGTCGAGCCAAATTTGAGGGGAGTTAAAGATTAACGGAACAAAACAAAATTGAATGCAAAAGCGAATCGATGCTTATGGTGAGGAAAGAAAGTCGGAAATGTGCGTTTTGAGGAAAAGAATTTTCATTTGAACCTTTTCAATTCGTGGGAATTAATTGTGAAATTAAATTGCCAAGAATGGAATTGGAAAATTAAAATTAATGAGAAAATGAAAATTAATTTTGGGCGTGAAAATTTTCGTTTCTGTCTGGAAGATGCTTTTTTTGCTGTTGCGCTTCTTTTGCCCACCTGCTGCTGTGTGCTCCCGCGATGATTTGTACAATTCGCTGTTCCCGCCCTTCCCGGCCCAATCGACTGACTAAGCGAAGGGAAGGGAAGCGAAGGGACGACGAATGACCGCAAACGTAAAACGTAAAAACAGCCCAATCCCTCCCCTTCCCTTCTCCTCCCCTCCCCCCCCTTCCCTCCGCCCCCTTTTGCTGCCGTTGTCCCTCCCTTTCCCTCCCTCCCCCCCCCCCGCCCATTCCATCGGACACCAATTTGTGCAAACCCAACCGCCAGTCAGTGAGTGTCCCTTTTATCTGTCCCCTCCCCCGCGCCTATTCCCTCCAAGGCTTTTCATTGAGCACCTTCAAAAATGAGAGGGGAGGGGGAGGGGGGTGATAATAAAGTGAGCGAGTGATGATGAGAAAAAACTCCTCGCAGAAATGAAAAGAGAGGGGGGGGGGAGAGAGAGGGGGAGAGGAGAGGGGGAGAGTTTGCAAATATTTGCGCGAAATGCCTTTTTACGAGTTATAAGTGGAAGAGAGAAAAGAGGAGAGAAAGAAAAAAGGCAAAACAACACGAGAAAGAGAGAAAAAGAAGGGGAGAGACAAATGAAAATGGGGGAGGATCGCTGGAGGGATTTTTGATGGACCGGACGGGCAAAACGGGAATTTGATGAAGAAAGGAATGGGAGGGAGGGAGTAAGAGAAGACAGAGACAAGGGATAGAGAGATGAGAGAGAGAGAGAGAGGAGAGAGAGAGAGAGAGAGGAGAGAGAGAGAGAGAGAGAGAGAGAAGACAGAGACAAGGGATAGAGAGAGAGGACGAGAGAGAGAGAGAGAGGAGAGAGTGAAAGGAGGAGGAAAAGGAAAAGGAAAGCACGAGAACGTCGAAATTGGCGCTTTGCCATTCCCTGCCCCAATTAATTTATAAAGCCGAATACATAATTTGCTTTATCCTCAATGAAAACTATAACATAATTGGCACAGTTTTATTAAGTAAATGGAAGGAGTAAGTATAAAAATTTACAAAAAATAATATAAACTTAGCCAATGTGTTGTTTTATTTTTTATTTTGTTTTATTCAGTCAATTATTTTATTGTATTAATGGAACAATAAAAGTCGTGCAAAATCGGCATTGTGAGAAGAAAAAGGCGGGAGCAAAGCTAAGGGATTAGAAATTTAGAAGGCAATTACAAAATCAGCAGCAGAGACACAACAAATTTAAGTTATAGTTTGATCTGGCATTATGTCACCAGAAAAAATCCGAGAATTACGTGGAAAGAGAGCGGAAGGAAGAACGGACTAACTTTACTTTCCATGTCCATCCATCCATTCATTCGCCCCGCCCCATTCATTCGTTTGTTCTCCAAATCCCCCGCCCCCCTCTTAACCAGTTCCCCTTTCATCTCTCTCCCCCCCCTCCCTCAACTAATTCTCCTTTTGCACTGTCAACACACAATTTTTGTTCAAAAAATCAAACTAATAATTATGTGTAATCATCACATTCATCCTTTAGTATCAGCTGAAAGGACAGATCACGGCCAACTTCGACGTGGCGAATGGACAAAGGAATTTTGAGAGGAAATAAACAAACAAACAAACGCAAAACTCAAACAGACAACAAACAGCAAAAGAGCAGAAGAGGACAATCAACAAACACAAAAGAAAAAAAGGGGGGGGAAGAGAGGAATGAATGGGCCCCCGGGGGCAAACAATGGCAAATGGACTGAACAAACCGGACAGACGGAGGGGGGGGGGGGGACACCGTTACGTAAAGGGGGAAAAGGGGAGGAAGGACCGGACGGAGGAACGAACAAAAAAATGGGGAGGAAAAGGGGGGGACAGCACGGGAAAATGGGAGGGCGGGGGGGGGGGGAGATTTAGCAGGGGAAGGAATGATCAAACAGCAGCAAAAACAGAAAACTGCAAAAAAAGAAGCATAGGAGTGGCAATTTAATTTGACTAATGCAAATTCATGTCCAACTCAAAGAGTTACAAACACACAAATTATTAATTATTATTACTATCCAAAATATAAAAAAACAAAAGTGGACATTTGTGGGCCAATAAACACGGTGGGGGTGATTAGTGAGGGAATGGTCGAGGGATGGGATTGGATTTGATTGGACAATTTCGGACTTTGGTGCACTGATTATAATAAAATAATATTACGTCGTTTGTGGGAGGGATTCAGCAGGTTTGCTTCCAAAATGTTCTTCTGCCGCCCCCACCGCCATTTTGGCGCAATAAAATTCCTTTCTGTCGAAGCAACAAAATCAAATGATTGAGCTTTTTTGTTTTTCATTTTTATTTGTGTCTGTCTGCGTTTATTTTGTTTCATTGCCGCTTCTCATCGCAACATTACAAAGCCATTTTTGTTGAAACGAAAATTTCCTCCAGCGCCATAAAAAGGAATCAAATCCCCCCCCCCAATCATTCCCCCTCCCCTCCCTCCCCATTTTCCATCAATTCCCTCCCCCCTTCCTTTGCTGAATCACCTCTTGCCCACTTTATTCTCCGCTTCTTCTTCTGCTGTTCTTCCGTTTTACTTTTTGGTTGTGTCTTTCCCCCCCCCCTCCCCCAGGCGCTGTTTTCGTTTCGTTTCGATTCGTTTCGTCTCGTCGTCCATTTCTCCTCCCCCTTCCTTCCCACACCCTCTTTTTCAGTCAGTTTGCTTTGCAAAAAATAAAATACATATTTTCGAAGGATGTGAGTGAAGTCGATCCACCCGCCCAATGAATGGGGGGGGGGAGGGATTCGAGACGGACGACGACGACGACAACAGTCAGCGAATTGATGGGCGAGGAGGGCGGGGGGGGGGAGGGGGGGAATGATTGGGGGGGGGGGGGTGCTGCTGCAGTTGCAATGGACTCCATCCCCCCCCCCCCCATTTTCTTTCCATTTTCCTCCATTGGCGGCGGCGGCGGTTTTTCTTTCGTCCGAATCCAAAAAAACCAAATCCCTTTGCAATATTTTTAATATTACGACGGAACTTTTTCTCAATCCATCAGTTAGTTAGTGATTGAAAACGATAAAAGCTAATAAATAAAAACAGTAAAAAATAGCAAAAGAAAAAGAAAAAAGTGAAATTTTGGCGGGGGGGGGGGGAGGGGGGGAGGGGCTGATAAGGGAAGGATCAAAGCAGGGGAAAACAAACATTTGTTTTGTTAATTTGATTGGGACAAAAATTTATGATTTATAAAATTATATAAATGCGAAAACATAGGGAGAAAAAAGAGAGTCAAAACAAAAGAAAATTATTATATGAAAATTAATGAGGGTAAATGAGTCACACTCATTAATTAATTAAAGCACATGAAAGCAATTTCTTTTTTTTAATTTCAAAAAAAAAACGTACCGAAAGAAGCAAATGAAGTGAAAATTGGGAAAATCGGACGATGAAAAGAGTGAAATGAGCAGCAGAAAAACTCACGGGGATTTGCATGAATTTGGAGGAAACCGGAAATTAATGACAAATTTATTTGTCAATAAAATATTCCGCAAATTTTGAAAGAAAATTCAGTGGACAAATAAAATTGAGAAAAATTGCAGAAGGGGGGGGGGGGGGAGAACGAAGGTAATTTAAAAGAGGGGGCGGAGAATTGACAGGGGGAGGGGAGCGAGGGGGGGGGGGGGGGAGAGGGGGGAGGGACATCATTTGTAATTAGTAAAACTAATTTTAAATAATTTAAATTCCCAAAAAGTGAAAAATAAATAATACACGCCAAATTGACGAAATGACAGAAAATGAAGGACGACGGGTGAGCAGAGAAAAGAATGAGAAGATGCTATGAATTAATTCTGTTTGTTGAAGAAAAAAGGGATAAATTAGAAATGAAATGAATTGACGCGAGGGTGGGGGGGGGAGGCGGGAAAGAGGGAGGGGTCGCAGCACCCACCGGCTTCACCCCCCCCCCCCCCCCGTTGGGATTTCGCCTCGGGGGATGATCGGTGGGTCGAGTCCACTCAATCTTCATTCATTCATCCCCTTCTCTCCCGCCCCCCCCCCCTTTCCCTCCCCTCCTCCGTCACTTTTCTCCCTTTGCTTTTGCTCAATCCGTTCTTTGAAACGAAACGAAACGAACAAACATCAAAGGGCTAATAAGACCAAAAATAAATTGACGACCAACTCAAAATGGAAACGAATAGCATCAGAAAAATATGAAGAAGAAAAATTGGGAGGAAAGAGAAAAGAAAGAGAGAAGAAATTGATTGGAGAGGATTAAGGAAAACAAAAATAATAAGTTAATTGATTAGAGAGAAGTGAAAATGAAACAAATGCAATTTTAACTTGGCTAATGACTCTTTTGTCCGCTAATTAGTCAAAACAAAAATATAAAAAAGAGCCGGCGGGAATTTGAAAGGATCTTAAAATTCGGACCTA
Organism: Heterodera schachtii; assembly: GCA_023374025.1. NCBI lineage: Eukaryota > Metazoa > Nematoda > Chromadorea > Rhabditida > Heteroderidae > Heterodera > Heterodera schachtii. Next base: position 938,740 of record SIJG01000017.1, read on the forward strand.
TTTAACAAATTAATAATGTTTTTCAAGATCAACCATTAAAGAAAGTAAAGTTGTCGAAAACAGCCCGGTGCATTTGCTGCTGATCCTTATCAGTGTTTAGCAAATTTTGATGACAGACAAGTGCAGTGATTGGGAAGAAAGGGACTGTTTTTGCCACGGGCATATTAAATTCAATTCAATTGCCTTCTTCAAATAGCTAAGGGCATTTAACCCGCCGTCCAAGGGATTTTTGAATTTCGCTTCAAAATTGAATTTCAAAGGGGCAATTGGCCACGATGGACTTTTGGGGAGATTAAATTCGCTCACTGAAAAGGGGGCGGAAGAGGGCGGGGCAAATGGGACGAGTAAAAAGGGGGAAAAGGGGGGGGGATAAGGAGGGGGAAGGAAGAAAAGAAAAGAGAGGTAGGAGAAAGGGGGGGGGGGAAAGAGAAACGGGGGAAGGGGAGGGGGAAGGAAGAAAGGGGACTAACATGGTGGAAGAAAGAAAAGAAAAGAGAAACGGGGGACTGAGACGGGCGGTGGAGTCATTCCTCGGCACTTTCATTCTCTGAGCTTTATGAAAGAAAAAAAAACATTTTAATCCCCAAACATTGCAATAAAGGTCCAATGTCCACCGAATGAAAGCGAATAAATTCCCCAATTTTGCCAGTTATTAGTTAACAAAATTGGGAGATTTGCCGATGATTGCGTTGTTATGTAATCGTTGGTCCTTCAAAATTCGGCCAAATTTATTTGTTTTTCCAATTTCTTTTGCCTCCCACCGCATTTCATCAAATGTTTTTGAATGCCATCCAATTTTTCTCTTTCTCAGCCCGTCAATTTGAGTGTTTCACAAAAAATAACCCTCAAAAAATAACACATGCCAACGAACGGAGAGAAAAAGCAAAAAAGGCCATTTGGTGGTGGTGGGAGGTGATCACCCCCCCCCCCCCCCCCCCCATTTGATTTTGGACAAAATGTCCTTGAGCCGTTTTTGCCCAAGACAGCGCCACACCGAAGAAGCGACGAACCATCGAATAGATTGAAATGAATTTCGTCGTCATTTATGAAAAGCTGGGCAGAAGCAAAAAGTGCGCGCGATTGGAAAATTCGGAATTTTGGGAGAGACAATTGGAAAAGGAAAAAAAGGGGGAGGGAGGGATTTCAATTTCGTAGTGGGCGAAGTGAAATGGGACTGACTGACTGTATGGTCAAAACGGGGGACTATGAAAAGGGATTTGCACAGCGAAGGGAAAGGGGGGGGGGGGAGACGAGGCGCAAATTTTATTTTTTCGTTCTCGAAGACAAATCGGATGGATGTGAGTGAAATAAAATCGAGAAGGAAAGAGTGTCCGAAAATATTTGCGCAAAAAGCTGTGAAAATATTTGACGAGGGACGAATCGCCAGCAGAAGGGGGGGGGGGGGGGTGGAGGGAGGGAGCATGGTCAAAGCAGAGAAGGAAGTGACCAAAGCGAAAGCGAAAAGAGTCAGTCGAGAAGAGAGAGGTAGAGAAAGAAAGGAGAAAGAAGAAGAAAAAGAGGGGATGAGGGAGAAAGAGAGACAGAGGGAGGAGGGGGGAGAGAGAGTGAGAGCGAGAGAAAGGAGAAAGTGGGAAAGAGATAGGATAGAGAAAAGGGAGAGAGAGAGAAGGAAAGAGAAAAGAAGTGAAGGAGAAAAAAGAGGGGAGGAGGGAGAAAGACAAAGGGAGGAGGGAGGAGAGAGAGTGAGAGAGAGAAGGGAAGAACGAGAGAAGGGGAGAGAGAAAGCGAAAAGGAGAGAAATGAAGTAGTCGAATGGGCACATTTGAGGAGATTATTGCAAATGATTGATTTGTGGTCACAGGTGGGGGGGGGGGGGAGGGGGAGAAGGGCCGTGGGATGCGCAACGATAAGGCAAGAGTGGCGAATGAATTTCGAATTAATGGGAATGTTGTGATACCAAAACCAACCAGCAAATTAATTTTATTTTTGGTGCTGCGATTAATTCACCAAAAATTAGAAAATCAGCGGAAATGAATGAATGAGCAAATTGATGAAAAAACACAAAAGCCAGTTTTAAATTTATTTATTTTTTTGTAAAATGAATCGACAGAGATGAAAAAGAAAGAGAGAAAAAACAAAAGCAAAAGCAAACCCCGTAGGGTCCGTCCCTTCGTAGTGGCCACTCCCCCCTCCCCCTGTCGTCCACTTCCTTCTTCCCCCCCCCCCATTTGGTCCCAATTTCTTCCCTCTTATCTCCCCTCCGCTCTCTCTCCTCCTTCGCCTCCCCTTCCATCCTTCGTCCACTTTTAACTGTTCTCTTCCACTTCGTCTCATCTCCCTCCCCTCTCCAATTCCCTCCCCCCCCCCCCCCCTCACCCAAACAAACAACGAAAAGGTGTAAATTCGTCGGTCGCCGTTTCGTTTTTTCCTCCCAACCGACCGACGACGTCCACCACCAAACCCTCACTCACTTTTCTCTTCCTCAATTCGCCGTTTTGTCCCTTCGCTTCTGCTACAGCCATTTTGGCCTCACCAATAAAGTAAAAGTGTGAAGGGAAATGGCAAAGGAGTGAACAGTTGGCTCCTCCAAAAATCACCAATTCATTTCATTCATCCCTTTCATCCCCCTTTTATCCTTTTTATCCCTTTTATCCCCCCCCCCCCCTTCAGCCCCAGGCGCTTTATTTGTGCTTTGGCAAATTTAAAAATAAAATTACGGCAGCGAATTGGCCAATTGACGGGGGGGGGGGGGTAATTGTGAAGGTGGACTCAGTAAACGTGGCAGTTGCTGATTGGGAAATAGGAACAATTTGGAATTGAAAAAAGCACCACACTTTGTGATGGGCAAAATATTCGAATGGAAAAAAGGAAAATAATGAGACAATGCCAAGGGAATTTAAATCCGAAAAAAATAAAATAAAAAGAAAACGGAGAAATGGCAAATGTTTGAAAATGATTAATTGAACAGAGTTACAATATTCTTGAAGCTGTTCAAAATGTTCCTCATCAAATATTTGATGAGAATGAAATGAAAATTGAGTCCATTTTGGACACAAATTCTGAGAAAGATAATGAAAAGGGGGGGGGGGGAGAGAATGGGCAGCGAATGGCATTTTACGAGTTAAGGCAGGCTCACTTTGGTGTGCCAATGGGCAACTGAATGAATGAATTCCCCGGCACATCCACCGCCAAACTCCAATTAATATAAAATGGCATTGCGCGCGCCATTCCCCGGCCATTGCCCGATTTGTCGCCGTTAAAGTTATTAGCGGGAGAGTCGGGGAAAGCAAAAACAGCAGAAGCAGGTGAGAAAATGGAGCAGGAGAAGAACATTGTGGACGGAGGGGGGGGGGGGCAAAAAGGGGGCGAAGGGATGGACGGGGGGAGGTAAAAGGCATCAGAGGCAATAATTAATTAATTTGAGTAGCTATTAATAAGAGCAAAAATACAAATTGGGGATTTCGAAAATGGCAAAAACAAAAACAGATTTTGAAAAAAACACCTGTTGAAATGAATTAAGCCCAGCAGGGAAAGAAAAGTTTCATCTTTGGCAGCCAAAAACCAAAAGTAATTCCCGAGTAAAAGTGACAAATGAAAATGAAGGGATAAAAGGAATAAATGGCAATTGGAGTGAAATATGGAGGAGAAAATGTGTCAATGGCTAAATGAGAAAGAAAGGGGGGAAACCCTGGGATAATGGCGGAATTTGCCCTGAAGTGAATGGTTTTTTCTGATCGCGAATTATCGGAGAGAATTGATCGGCTGACTGAAAAGAGCTCTTGGGGAGGGGCGGGTCTGATTGGATCCGGATCGTGTGGAAGTGAAGTGTCTGATCAATGGGGCGAGGGGGCGGGGGATGTCGGGAACAAACACGAAACTTTGCCGGGGGGGGGCAATGGTCAATGCAATTTGGGGAATGGAGGAAAACGGTGAAAAATCAGGGACAGACAAATTAAGAAAATGCGACAGAATTTATTTTTTAATTAGCGGCGAACGAATGAAACGAACAGCAGCAGAGAGAAAGCAATGCCACGTCAACGGACGACGGACGAAGAAACACTTCCATCCGAAGCACCACCCAACCGACCCACCACAGCCCAACCGAACGAACCCCGCCTTATCTGACGACCCGGATCAAATCAAACCGGGGGGGGGGGGGGGCATATTCATCGCCAAGGTCAAAGCGAAAGTGAAATGACGGACAAATTGTGAGAAAAAAAAGAAGCCAACGAACGGACGGACGACGGCCTAATTGAATATGTATCATCATAATACCAAATCATATCATATCGTGTCGTATTTGCTTTTACTTTTACTGCACTTACACAGAACAGCAAAAATGTGCATTTTTTTTACTGATAAAATATAATAATTTCATTTGGATTTAAATGGATGAATGGTTTGATTATCATCTCCTAAAGATTTGGCAATGCCAAATATTCTTCTTCTTCTTCGATGGTGGGAAGGGTCAAACTGCGTTTTGGGGTTTAGGCGGGGGGGGGGGGAAGAATGATGAATTTGGGGATGGCCTCCAAAAATCCAAATGGCTTTCGTTTTTCATCGTTGGATGGATGGGAAAGATGGAAGAACGAAATAATAAAATAGGACGACGAGTGGGCGGGGGGGGCAACGAAGAGGGAGGGAGGGGAGGGAGGGGGACGCCAGTGACCCCCAACCCAACGCGATGACCCCTCGGGGGCGGGGGAGCAGTGCAAGTGACCCCTCGGGGGATGTCGGGGGAGAGAGAGCAGAAAATGGAAGGAGGAGGAGAATAAAGTGAAAGTGGCGAATGAAAATTGATGATGGACATAGAAAAAGGAGGGAAGGAGAGAAAGGAAAGGGAAGGAAAGGGACGAACGGCGGGGGAGGGGAAACTAAGGGAAAAGGGGGAGGGGAGACGAAAGGGGACGGGGAGGAGCAATGGAATGCGTTCTTTCCGCCCGAAAAGAGAGAGAAAGAGAAAGAGAGCACTTTGCCAATGCGAACTTTTTTGGACAATTTTTACCAAAGGGACTAATTTTGGGTAATTAAAAAATACATATATAAAACATCGTAGGTAAAGAGTTAATTTAACGTAAGAAGAAGTGAATGTGTATGAAATTAATAACGAATAATTTAGTAAAAATGATAATAAAACACATAAAATGGAAGGGGGGGGGGTCCATTTAAGAGAGACTCTCTCATCAGTGGACGATGGTCAGCAGGGGGAGAAAAGGAGGGGGGAGGGGGGTAAGGGGGGGGGTGTCTTTGGGGTGTCTTTTCTTTGCTGACTTTCTGTCCTTCCCCCCCCCCCTCCCTGCCCAGCGAAATGCGTTTGACCTTTTCCAAATTATTAAACAGAATGGTCAACGGGGGAGAAACCCAGCCAAACCATCGGCGGGGGATTCCCCCGCCCCCCGCCAATCTGAGCATAAATTACCCAAACGACGGCGCCCGAGGGCGACTGAATGAGTGCACATTTTGCAGCAGAAATTGGAATGGCCACCATCGTTCTTCACCCATTCATTCATTCATTTCATTGCTTCGTCTCTTTCCTTTTGCTGATTAGGCAAAAGGAAGGATAATTAATTAATTAATTAATGATTTGGTATTACATTTTGGGTTATTTTTTAAAATTAATTGATAAAGGCAAAAAAAGAAAGGAAAAGTAAGAAAAACGGTGTTGACATTGATAATGGGAATTATAATTGTTCACTCATAATTCAGCTCATTCCCCACAAATTGTACTCCTTTTGAAGTTTGAGTGAAAAACAGCCACAAATGGATGAAGTGACAAATGAATGACGAAACTGTGCAGTAAACAGCCAAATTAGGAGGGAAAAAAAGGGGGGGGGGGTCATGTCGGAATCGGAGATTAAATTGTACGGGGTAAAATGGCAAAATGGCAAATGAGTGAAAATGAGTAAAAACAAATTAAAAACACACCCCAACGAAGGCACGGGGAGCAACAGAAAGCAGAGGGCTTAAAGGGGGAGAGAAAGGGGAAGTTGAAAGAAATCAAATTAATTAATATGGGAAAGAGGGAAAATGAAAATGAAAATGCAAAAATAAAGAAAATAAAATTAAAAAAACAATTATGATTATTTAAAAAAAGATAAAAGTGCCATCGAAAGTGAAAATGATAGTGAAAAAAACAGGAGAATATTTTGACGAAGAATCAGCAGAAAAAGCGTAATATTTGTTAATTGGAAATCCGACGAATTATACCGTACCCGTGGAAAGAAACCGAAAACCCAAAACTTTGCTTTGCGGGCCATGCCCAATTATTTCGATGACCACCCCCCCCCCCAAAAATTCGTCATTACTTGTGCATTTTTGATGGTCATCCGTCTCATTTTCTTCCCTTCGTTTCCATTTAATTTCGCCAAATTCTATTCAGCCAACACAAAATGTTGCCAATTGGAAGAAAAGGGCAAAAGAGAAAAAGAAAAGAGTGAGGAAAGAGTGAAACGGAGAGAAAGAAAAAAAAGTGGGGAAGATAAAGAGAGAGATAGAAGGGGGAGAGAGAGAGAGAGACGGGAAGAGAAAGAGGGAGAGAGAGAGAGAGAGAGAGAGAGAGAGAGAGAAGAGAGAGAGAGAGAGAGAGAGAGAGAGAGAGAGAGAGAGAGAGAGAGAGAGAGAGAGAGAGAGAGAGAGAGAGGGAGAGAGAAAGAGAGAGAGAGAGATGGGGGAAGAGAGAGGAGGGGGGGGGGGGGGGAAGAGAGAGAGAGAGAGAAAAAGCAAGAAAATGCTCTTTTTGTTTAGTTTAGAGGGTTTCTGTTCAGCTTAATGTGAAGTGCTTCTTCACTTCCTCGCCTCTCATTTCGGCTATCATTTTCCTTTGTTCTTTCCGCCCTTTGGTACCGTACCCCCCCCCCCCCCCCCCCACTCTCTCTCTTCTCCTTTCTTCTCCTTCCTTTTCCTTTTAAATTTCTGTCAACCTCACTTTCACTTTTTCCCCAATTCTATCCATGGCGAATTATATTGTCGATTTGCATTTTTTTTCGGTTTTAACTCTCTCTCCCGCTCTCTCTCTCTCCCTCTCTTTCTCTCTGTCTCTATTTCTCTCTCTCTCTCCCTCTTCCCCTATTCTCTTTCTCCCCTTTTTCCTCCTTTTCCTTTCATTTCCTTTTTCTCAAAATAGACGACGCCCTTTAAACCTTTTTACGCCTCTCTTTCCCATATTTCTCTATTTTTTCTTCTTTTTTTTTTTCTCCTTTTTATCTCTGTTTTTCCTCCCTTTCCTCTTTTGCCTCCTTTCTTTTTTTCTCCATTTAAATGCTTTTTTGCTCTTTCCATTTTTCTTTTTTTCTCTTTCCTTTTTGCCCTTTTCTCTCCTCATTTTCCCCATATGTCCGTCCGTCCGTTCGATCGTTCCAACGAATGGAAATAATGACAAAATGCGCAAAAAAGCAAAAACGAAAATGAATGAATGTCCGATGACAAAAATGACCATTTTGTGTGAATGCATCGAATGTTTTTTTACACTGAGCAAAACGAAAATCATTTGAAATAAATGATAAAATTAATTTTAAAAAATAATAATTATTTATTTTTAATGTGAGTTTGTTGGTTGGTTGGGCTGTCCCCCCCCCCCCCCCCCTATCAACAGATTCAATCGTCCGATTTGGCAAATTGTTTTTTTAAATATATTTTTTATATTTATGCAAATTTAGTGGTGAAATCCGAAAGATTATCGAAAGGTTTGCAAAAAATTGAACTGAATGGAAGGAAATAAAATGGGAAAAAATGCATAAAAATGATTCTATCGCTTTAAAACAATCAAACAAAAAAAGTAGTAAAATATGAATTATTTTACATTAAATCAGAGGACACCGTCGGAAGTCATTGAATTTGAATGAATTTGAGAGGAAATTAAAAAACGAAGGCAAAAAAGAGAATGTTTTCGTGTCGAAAGAAAATTCAAAAGGAAGGCGATTGGACTGACGTGTCCCCTCCCCCCCCCCCCCCCCCCGGGCCCATTTGCTCGTCCGCCCCTTTCTTTTTGCTGCGTGCGCAATCGCAATTACGACGGATTTCGAAGACCCTCGGCGGAAAGCAACAAACGCAGCTTTAAATGGGCCAATTTAACATCAAAATTTGCTATAAAATTGAGGAAAAGCGTGGGAATGGAAAACCCAAAGTACGAAAGGGTTACGGTAGAAGAGACAGACAAATTAAGACGACAGAGAAGGAAAAGGCAGGGGAATACGGTAGATCGAATGCTAAAAGAGGAGGACGATAAAAGAAGAGGGAAACTATGGTGATCTATTTCAGTAGGAAGGGTAGAAGGAAGTATGGTAAGAAGAGAGGAAGATACGGTAGATGTGATGAGAGACGGAGGGGGTGGGAGAGCCGGGGTAAGGGAGGGAGAGGGAGAGAGAGCGAGGGAGAGGGAGGGAAAGGGAGGACGAGAGAAGGAGAGGGAGGGGGGGGGGGGAGGGTAAGGGAGGAAGAGGAAGGGAGGGAAAGGCTCAACAGTTGATGGCCAAAATAGCCAAAAAGCAAATTGCGATGAATTCCCCCTTTTGGAAAGGGAGCAAAGAGCAGTGATTTGGCAAGCCTTTCTTAGAATGTTCAAATATGTAAATGAAAAATATACCGAAAGCATTGGCATGTCCAATTGTTGCGATATGCCAAGGAAATTAATTCTATGCCAAGTCAAAGAGCGGTGGGAATTGCTTGAGGGTTCGTTTTATTACTCAATTAAGGCCGGAGAGCAAGCAGAAAATGTTGGCATTGGCATCCAAAAATGGCACTCAGTGCATTACTTATGCCAATTCAGTAGCACCTGTCCATGCCATGTCCACCCGTCCCCCCTCTTCAAATAATGGCACATTCATTTTGCAGAAAAGTGAAGGACGACGAATTGGGCGAGAATAAGGGAGGGAATCAGCAGGGAAGAGAAGGGTTGGGGAGGGAATGAAATCGAAGCGAAGTGAGCGAATTGGCAATTGCCCGGTAACAGAGGCAGCAGCAACAGTTGAATTGCCGTCAATTCAACTGTTGCTGCTGCTTGGTTTCACCAATGGACAGCAGAAAACTTTCATTTCGCCTTTTTCAAACGAAAATCCTCTTTTATTGCTTTTATGCCATTTGAAGCGAATGGGGGAAAAAGGGGGAGGGGAGGAAAAGGGGAAAGGAGGGGAGGGGAAAGAAGAGGGCTAGCAAAGGGGGACAGCAAGGGGGAGGAAAGGAACAAGCACAAACACCGGAGAGGGGAGGGGTGAAAAGAAGGGAGAAGGAAGGGGACAGGGGAAAGGGGGAAGAGGAGGGGTGGAAGGGACACAGAGGACAGTGGGGGGGGGGAAAGGGGGAGAGGGAAGGGCGGGAGAGGGCGACGAAAGGGACAGCGGGGCGGGGGGGGGTGATAAATGATATTCATTTGGTAAAAAACCAACAGATTATTTATCAAATTTTGATTCTTGCCATTTTGTTTGTTTGGTTCAACTTGGAAGCATTGACAGAGTATTTTCTGGCACATTCTGCACATTCTTTCCCCCGCCCCTTCACAGCCCATTAGTCTCAGTTTATGGCTCCCCCTTTTCTATTTGGCCAATAATTCCCCCCCCCCCCCCCACCTCCCCTCCCCTTGTTCCAATCGGCCGTCACATTATAAATAATAAATGCAATTAATGGACTGGACCCTCTCTTTCACTTTCTCTCTCTCTCTTTCTCTCTCTCTCACTCTCTCTCTCTCTCTATCTCTCTCTCTCTTTCCCTCTCTATTTCTCTCTCTCTCTATCTCTTTCTCTCTCTCTTTCTCTCTCTCTCTTTCTCTTGCTCCCTTTCTCTCTCTCTATCTCTCTCTCTCTCTCTATCTCTCTCTCTTTCCCTCCCCTCGGGCGCCTTTTTGCCTCTTCAAATGAAAATTTTGCTTAGGGTTAAATGAAATGGGCAAGGGGGGGGGGGGAGGGGAATTGAATGCAAATTGGGTGGAAAAGTTCACAAAGAATGAGGAGACCAATTAAATTATTTCCATTTTGTTTTGGTCTCATTCCGAAGGACGGCAAATTTGTTGAGCAAAATAAATAAATATTTTTTATTTGAATTGTATTTGAAGAGAAATATGGAAAAATTTGGGGGGGGGGGCAAAGGCACGGCACAATCATCACACATTTTAAACAGATTTGATAAGGGATGTCCACCTGAACACTCCCATCTGATCCCACCTGACGCCGAACATTTTGCGTTTTAAATACTTACATTGAAATTAATAGAATTATGTCTCGACCGTTTTGCCGCTTCCTTCCCGACTCCCAAAATTTGCACAAAAAATAAAAGAGGAAAAAAAAACGGAGAATTTTGGGGAAAAAGAGTCAATCAGCAGAATTGACGATGGTACAAATTCCACTTGTTGTGTTATTTATTCGGTCACTGGTGGGAATGGGAGGGAAGGACCACAAATTTGGAATTCCACAACGGCGGGCATTAAATTTTGTTTCAAAGCCAAACTATGCCAAAAGTGACTTTTCATTTTCCAATGGAATGCTTTTCCACCCATAAATATTTGCCCCCCCCCCCCCCCCCCCCCCCCTCAGTTCGCGAATTTGCATCCCCCGTTTTGACCTCGCCATAACATTTGGCCGCCTCAGACTGAAATTGTGAAAAGAATTTTCCCCACCCATGAGGCCAAATCCATTCCAATCCCCCCCCCCCCCCCCACAAATTCGTGGGTTGTCGTCGTCGTAAAACAAAATGTTTTCACTTTTTGGATGCCAAATCCCCTGAGGGGGGGGGGGGAAGTGAAGTGTTTGCGGTGGTGGTAAAATTAAAATTGAAAAATCTGAAGAAAAATTTATTTGAGGGATTTGAGTTAGAAAAGAAGCGCCACCAAATAAATAAATTCAATTCCCTTTCAATTTTCACCACCGCGGCTCTTTTAATTGGAGCGTTTCAAATTTCTCTAATAATCAAAAAACCATTGGCCAATGTCGGCAATTGGAAAGCTCAATTTCGACCTCCAAAAATCCAAAGTTTGTCCAAAAGCTCCAAAATGGCGAATAAACACACTTTCCAAATGGCAGAGAGGGAAATTCGAAGCTGTGAAAAAGGAAAAGAGCAAATTCAGTCGTAATAAATGAGTTGTCCACAAAGGCGGGAGGGGGGGGGGGGGGGGGGTAAAAGGGGGAAAAGGGGGAGAGGTGGCGGGGGGAGTGATTGATCAACTGCCGTAGGGCCAGTATTTGTCAGTAGCAAAATTAGTTGGATCAAAGCCAAAATCTACACAATTTTTTAATTTCTCCATTTTTAATCATTCTCTACGGCTTTTACTCCTAAATTTGCAGTAGCGAGTAATTAACATATATGTCCCTGCCCCTTCCCGAGATTCCATTGGTCGCCGTTAGCTTCTAATTTTGATTAATTTCTCATTCGTTTCTTTGTCCTAAGGGAGGGAGTAAATTTTTGTGTAAAATTTGGCATGTATTTTATTTTTGGTAGATTATAAATAAATTGTTATCAAGCGACTAATACTGTGCCAAAATTCAATTAGGCGTCAAAAATAACAAATTTCCGCGGTGTGGTAAAACGATGCCCGAGGGGAAATTGAATTTTGCTCATTTTTCAAATTCCATACTGCTAGGCCAAAGCATTTGCATAACATAAGCATACCAAACAGCAAATTAGAGGAGAGCGGAAAAATTAATTGCTTTTTGGGGAATTATACAACGAGTAATTAATGTAAATTAAGGGACAAATGGAAGTAATAAGACACAAATGCTTCTTCATTGTTTTTTTTTCTCACATTATTCATTTTACTCATGTCAAAAAGAAATTGTGGCACAATTCGCTTTAAATGCTTAAAAAGTGCTGGAATTAAAAATAAAAAATTGTGTGCTCTGATGCATTTTTTCAAAATGCTTTTTTTCGTCAGTATGCCAAAGTTGCGTTCGAATCCGTCCGCTTCTCCTCCTTCTGACTTTGGTGCCGTAGCGAAGTGCCATTGCGGTGGTTGTGGTGGTGGTGAGACGGAGAAACTCCAAGTCGATCAATCGTTTTTTGTGATTTGACTAATAAATAAATTGCTCACCCGACATATTCGGCTCAAATGGTCCAAATTCGGCATTTCTTTTGCGTTTTTTTCCTTCCAAAATGTCCGTGTATTTCAAATGATTATTTTTTTGATGCAAATGGTGCGAATTGCCCAACGGACGTGCAACGGACGACGAATTGGGACGATGTGGCGGATGCGGGACACAACACTAAAACATTTGTTAACAAAAGAGACGGGGGGGGGCAAAACCCCCAAAAAATGGAAATGGATGGCAAAATCAAACGAAATAATTACGGTGACAAGTAGCACAACAACATGGAGCAGTAAGAGTAGGACGAACATGTTGAGAAAGGACGAAGACATTTTCGGAAAAAAACTCATTTATTAATGCAAAGATCGGCTTTTCGGTGATCAATCGCTTTAAATGGCCTTTCTTCTCCAATTTTGTGTTTGCTTTTCCTCAATTTTAATTGTTTTCTTTGTTCACAATTTCAATTTACATTTTTTCATTGCTTTGAAATTGAGCTTCAAATAAATAATAATAAATTTGTTAACTTTTGTCATATTTTAATTTATTAAATAATTTAAAATGAGAAATCGGAGGAATGATAAAATTAGAAGAAATATCAAATGTTTGTTCAAACCGATCACTCCAAAGGATGAATTTAACTGAGTTAAGAAACTCCCAAAAAAGAAAGGAGAAATTTGAGGGGAAAAGTGCGGAGAATGACCAAAACAAACAAATTCTCAAAAAAACCAGACGAATAACCGACTGATCGGTCTTTTCTTTTGTTTGTTGGATGAGTTCAAGGTTCGATCATTGTTTTCCTAAATGTGATGCTCTCTAATCATTCATCTCATTTAAACTCAATAATAATTAAGCCATTTTGATAACTTTTCTTCCTTTGATCATTTGTCCTTCCACTAGATCATTTGTCTTTTTGCTTTTTTCCTTCCCCTTTGATCCTTTGTCCTGCTGCTCGTTGGCTTATGGCTGATCACTGCTCGTCCTTCTGCTGCTTCATTTGCTAATGCTTTTCCCTCCTTCCCTTCTTTGGCCCATTCATTCTTTTTCCCTTTTTATGCTTTTCCGTTCATTTTTTCTCCTTTTGATGGCACTTTCATTGCCTATTTTCTGTGGTGCATCAATAAATGAGCAAAGTAAGTGCCAAGCTCTTGAAAAGATAAATTGAAACTGATTTCGGCAGACCATTTCCATCGCAATTACCCAACCCAAAAGCAAATCATTTCGATGGATCCGTCCAATTTGGATTTGCTTTTCTTTCGGAGTGCCGTTTTGGCCCTTTTTAAGGTGAATGCCATTTATTTTTGCAATCTGTCAGGCCAAATTTGTTAAAATCGAATAAATTTAAAGGCAAAGGCTGACTCAGTTTTATCTTCTCTTCCCCGGACTGAACGAATTGTTTTTGGCCAATGCGAATTCGACGCAAATGGGCGATTGGATTTGTTGGCCAAATGTCTCGTTTCGCTTTTCAATATTCGTGACTTTCGCGCAAATTCAAATAAAACCAATGGGTCCAAATTGGCTGAAATGCCATGGATTACGGCAATTTCAAGGAAAATATTTGAAGCAGAAATGGAGAAAAAAGACGAAGGAAAAAAGGAGGACGAAATGGCCAAAGAAAAGTCAAATAAGCTGAAGAAGAACATGTCCAAATTGGAGGAGATTTTGGGAAAGCAAAGAGCCGAAAAGGGAAAAAAAGAACAAAGAAAAGAGCGAAGAAAAGTGATGAGAGAAATTGCGAAGCCGAGGCCAAAGAGAGACGAAGGTAATTAGGGGTAATTAGGGACAAAAGCATGTGCAAAGAATGTAACGCATCAGCGGAAGTGATGGAGCACGAGTTGAAGCAATATCCGCACGTGCTGAAGTTGGTTCGGGTTGAACGTTTTTACCGCATGTTGGACAAATGCAACGAATACATTCGAAGAAAGGACGAGGAGCATTCAAAGTGGACAAAATGCCAATGTCATTTCAAATGCCCTAATTGGCCCAGGATCCTTCAGCTGTCCGGATTGGCATTTAACTTGCAAACAAAAGCTGTCCAGCGAAATCCCCTTTTGGATTTGTTGCAAATGCAACTGAGAAAGAATGACGTCATTGGCAAGTTGTCCATTCTATCACCAAAATTGCTCTCCATAATCCCCGACCGATCCAATCAGCAAAGGTACACAAACCGCCGTTTGCTCATAATAATCGTGCCAAGTTGGGTTTAAGTTTGCTCGCATCGCTTCGGCACAATTTGACCAGTTTTAACTGTTCGGATGTGCTTTCGCTTTTGCTTTCGCCCACTCTTTTCAGTTTTCATGAGCAAGGCGAACTCTCTCTGCCTTCTCTTCTTAAGGTGTCACTAATTAATTAATTAATCATGCCAATCAATATTCCCTGCTTTTAGCTCGGTTTGTCCGACCGTGCCGAAATCGTCGCTTGGCTTGACCTTTTGCTGCGCATCAGTGGCGCCTCCGCAACTTTGGACAGACTAATTTCATCGATGGGTTCAGAATTTGAGGTGGTCGAACGGCGCATTCACCCGGCGATTGTCCGTCTTGAAGAGATTGAGCAGCGATTCCGAAGCTTACGAATGAGCGAAAGCGAAAAGCAACGCAAGGAAATGGCATGGCGCGGGTACACTTTCATCAGCGAGGAACAGAGTCGAATTGTGCTGGGCGAAGGGGCGACGGACGACGCATTGGCGGAGGAGGAGGAGGAGGAGGAGGCGGACATGGAACGTGTGTTGGAGCAGGACATCCGCACGATTGCGCAAATGGGCGACGGCGAAGGCGGCAACAAAAACAATGCCGAATTGAGGGGGGACGGAAATGGCAACGCCGAGTCGGGTGAGAGTTGCTAACGAAGCGAAGGAGAAGAAGCGGAAGGCATCCGTTGACCCGTGCAGGAAGAGGAAGGCGACGCAAACGGTTTTTGCGCACCGAACCCTTTGGCCAACTCCGTCTGCTGAACCCGTACCTTTTCGCCAACCAAATCCACGACGGTGCGGTGCTGCGACGAGTCGCACTTTCGCCGCGTGCGTTCAGTTCCTCCATTCTGTCGCCCGAGTTTGGGCAGGTAATGCCAATTTTGTTATTTTTATTTAATTTTGTTGCTCAGCTCGAGGTGCTTAGTCCTCGCGCTTTTTTGGCCATTATTTTGTCGCCCCGTGCTGCCATTGCCAACATTTTGTCCCCTTCCGCGTTCTCTCTGCGCCTCCTTTCCCCGCAGGCGTTTCTGGCCGAAGTGCTCAACCCGAAGGCGTTCATTGCTCGGGTATGCCACTTTTTCACTTTTGCCCTGCCTTTGCTAATTACGTCCTTTTTCCCTTTGCTTTTCCGATCCTTTCCCCCCGGGCGATGTCCGCCTTCGTTTTGTCTCCCCGAGCATTGATCACCACAATTTTGAGTCCCAAAATGTTAGAGCTTCGCATTCTTTCTCCGACCACTCTCGCGTTCACTGTGCTAAGTCCAAGTGAGCCAATGACCACTGATTTAGCCAATGACCAATATTATTTTGCCATTAATTGCAGCGATTGGAGGCGCTAAAGTTGCGTCTGCCCAAAGTTTTTCGATGTCCGTCCTCAGTCCGAGCATTTTGTCGCCGTCTTTCCTTAACAAAGGCACCGGCAACATCAAAGTCAGTTTATTGAGCAATAGCATCATTTGAGCTGACTAATTAGCCCTCGTTCAGATTCTCTCCCCGAGCATTCTGTCGGGCGGTGGGGGCGGAGGAGAAAAATGAACGGAAAACAATTTTAAGAGAAATGATAGGTCAAAACATTTATTTTCTTTTTTATGTGCCATAATAATTGGGTTATATTTACAATGAGTTAAATTCGTTTCAAACTGAAAATTGAATAATGAATGTTCAATCATTTATACTGTATGACGTACCGTTCTCATTTCTCGGCATTCTGAAAAGAATGATAATATAATTATTTAATTTTCACTTTTCTTTTATTTGTACCCTTTGATGTTTTGCCGACTATCCCTGCGGCGGTTTGCCCTTTTGTTGGAATGGACTTTCGAAGATGTTAACAGCCACTGGTCCCCCAAATGGATTCATTGATGCCGACCCCTTCCGTTCGCCGTTCTCTGACAGTTTTGCTGGGTGTGCCGGAAGGAAGGCATTGGCATTAGCAAATAGTGCCGGATTGGCCGAGTAATGCGGCGGTGGCTCATTGCCCGAACTTCGTCCCCCGATGGTTTCCTTTTTCTTTTTCACCACTGTCACTTTGTGCGCCGTTCGATCGGTGAGAAAAACGATCAGCTGAAAGAGCAGCAAACAAAAAGCGACTAAAACTTTGTTTCTAGTCACTTCACCTGTATCAGACTAAGCATGGACAGTCCCAACCACATGCCAATGGAACCGCCGATGGCGGCGATGAAAGTCCAAAGGGACCACACGTAACACTGCTCCAACTCGAGGTACTCGAAGGCGCCCCAGATCAACTTGACAGAAGTGACCGCTGGGGAGGGCAAAAACAATGATTAATCATCAATCAGTGATAAGCAATCCCACCGATTGCTACTCCTTGCCGTCCCCTCCCTTCTGATCGCCCCGCTCCCCCCCCCCCCGCCCCCACTCTTTGATTAATTCAATCCCCCCCCCCCCCTCACCCGGGTTCTTCGCCCTCTGCTGGTTGTGGTTGAGAGAGTAGCGCATTTGGACACAATGGGGGACGCACGACTGAGCACACGACTGATCAGTGACAGTTTGACTTTATTTGACCATTTATATGAGCAAGAAAAAAGGACAAACTTCTCCGAAATATCGCATTTTTCATAATCGCATAAGGGATATTTCTCCACACTTTGCTCATCGGAAAGGTATCGAAGAGTTTGCGGAGTGCAATGGCACATTTCCTAAGCATTTGGATAAAGAGACTGATAAAATATGCGATCCAAGCGGAACATTCATTAATTCAGACAATTTTCCTTTGTCTGTGATCTCTCTCTCTCTCTCTCTCTCTCTCTCTCTCTCTTCTCTCTCTCTCTCTCTCTCTCTCTCTTGTTCTCTATCTCGATTATTTATACTCTCGTCCGGTCACTCTTCTCTTCTCTGTCTCATTGTCCTCATCTTTCCCTTCTTACTCTGATCATCTTCATCCTGCATCTCAGCCTGCAGTCAAACTCCGACTTGCTCTCCTCGTCATCGTAAAGTCTGCACGCGGTTGCGCTTTCGTCATTCTCCAACATTTTGTAATTCGCCCGAATTTCCACCGTCAATTCGTGCATTTGTCCGGCACAAAGTTCCTCCGAAATGCCGTCCTTCACGCGCCCTTTTCCCTCCATGTTGCGCACTGTCGTCGTCGGTCTTCCGTGGAAGTCCACCGAAATGCATTCGGTGTTCGTTTTGTCCGAAAGCGATTTTGTGTCTTGCAAAAGCATCATTATGAAGAAAGTGCCCTGAACTGATCAGCTTATTGGTGTTCATCCTTCAGCTTCTCCACCTGATCTTCGATGGGTTTGAAGCTCTCTTCGTCCAGAAAAATGGGTCGAAAGCACAAATGCGTATTGGACAGCCAATTGACCGAAGTTTTCATATGGAAAGTGTCCGACTCATTTTGGGATTGGCGCGAGAACACTTTGATTGACCTTAATTAGGCAATTAATTATTAATGGACACCATGTGAAATTAAATTGAATGTTCAGTCTCATTTTCAGTCACCTTCGCAACACTTCGAGTCCGACTTTGTTAGTGAAGTCAGCAAATGACACATTTCGTTCGTCAATCGCTTCCACCCATTTCTAAAACGCAAAGCAATTATTCATTTAATTATTAATCTTCGTGTTAATTACTTACCTTTACGAGTGTCCGCAGTCGCTGCTTTTTCCCGCTTTTTGCGAATCTGTTCATGTCCCGCACCGCCTGTTGTGCCACACTTTCGCGCTCCAATCCGTTCAGAGTGGCAATCGCCTGACGAAATTCGAAAGGAGCAATTAAACTTCAATATTTTTAAATTATCATGTCCCAGTAAATTGCATGTCATTATGGTATATAATTCTTTTGTATTATTGAGACCAGAATTTTTCAAACAAATTTTGAATTTGATGCCGTCATCTTCAAAATTGTTATGATAATTAGGGAATTCTTTGACGTTCAAAACGATTTGTCACTTTTAAATAATTGATGCTTTTGGCATTTTAACACACCTGATACGCACTCATTACCAGCTCAGGTGGCCATTGACTGCTCATGAACTCCGTTCGATTCTTCAGTGCCGCCAATTCCTTCTGCGCTACCGTACCCCCGTTGAATTCTGTTTGTACAGTACCCAATCCCCACCGTATCACCTCAATGTTCGGCCCCCACTGTTCCACCTTTTCCATTGACATTTTGTCTCCGATATTCACCCCAAAATGACTCCATGCTTGTCTTCTCGGCATGCAAAAGGTAATATTGGGAAAGGTCACTGAGCCATTAAACTTCACATTCTGTGAGATGGAAAAATACACTCAGTTTTTGTTTGATCACTGATCAAATTACCATATTCGCCTGCTTTGGGTTGCTCGCGTATTCCAAAGTCTGTAGGGTTACGGTAGATTTGGGAATGAGTGCCATTCGAAACTGACCAAGCTGGTCACGTCGTACAGTGTCATCATGGCCAGAAAGAAGATCAAAATGTAAAAGGCCCAGCGTTGGAACGACTTTCCGTACAAAAAGCTGGTGAACTGTCTTTTTCGGTCAACCATTTTCAAAATACAAGCAATAAAAAAGATAAATAAAAATAAATGTAAAATAAAAATATAATAATTATTTTTGGATTTGAATAAATCTTATAATTAACTGATCATAAAAGAGGGGATAAAAGAAGCGCGCGACAAAATTAAGGGATAATTATGAAATGTGAAATTAATTTTCACAATAGAGGCAATAAAATGGGCGAATGAGTTTATAAGAAAAGAGTGAAAAGTGTTGACGGACGAACTGATGAAAAATGCGACGACCGACGGCAAAGAATGACCTTTTCTCGGGCAAACCCCAAGAAATGTTTGGCCCAACAAAGTGATGGAAAGTGACGCGAAAAGTCGAAAGAAACCGGTCGAAGGTTTTGTTTTGTTAAGGAGAGATTTGAAGTGATTGAAAAAGGGGGGGGGGAGAAGAAAGGGGGACATTTGAGAAGAGACACCCCAACAGAACAACAGATCATCGAATTATCCCAAAATTGGACAATTCGAGAGAAAAATGTTAAGGCAAAGCCAAAAAATGAAATGAAGCGGAAAAAGAAGAAACGGAGGGAAAACAAAAACAAAAGAATCGGACAAATTCAAATTGAGCGGAAAGCGATCGAATTTAATTTTGAGGGGGCGGCGTGAAAAATCTGCCAAAAATGAAAAATTGGTAAAGGAGAAATGGTAAATATCAAATGATAAAAATAATATGAAATTAAAGTTTAAATTAGAATTGTTATATGTATAAGTTTTTTGCTGCACAAAAGAAAGATGAACCAATTAATATCAATTAACCAAATCATTTTATTTTTATTGGATCCAATTCCAAATTTACATGTATCATAAAATAAAAACAGACATTAGCAAATGACATTTAAATTTTTGTTTTTAATCATCCCACTTCAACTAATTAGTCAACTCATTAGTCTATTGATCGTTTAGTGCCTTTGTCAATTGTTCAATAAGTCCAACTTGCTCTTCTTTCGATCACTTCTTGTTCTGCTTTCGATCAGTTTGCCATTCCCTCCGGCAATGTGTCCAATCTTTCCCCTCCCCCCGCCCTCCCTCCCTTTTTCGCTTGCTTTGGTTTTTCGCTTTTCCAATTGCCACTTCATCGCCCCCCATTCATTGGCTTCTCTCAATGCTTTTTCTCCTTCCGCTCTTTGCCCATTTGCATTTACTCCCTTCGATGAATTGGAAGAATTAACAAGCAAATGGTCCGAGAAAGCCCATTCCCCTCCCTCTCTCCTTCTGTTTTGTTGAAATGTGGCAGATTTGGGGCCAAAGGAATCGGCGGGGGGGGGGGGGGAAGAGTGGGGGGGGGGGCGGCGGAGGGGCCAACACATTCCCTTTTTTACCCCCTTCCGTCGCCACTTTCTCCTCGACATCCTTCGGCGACAATTTTTCGTCGATTAAATATTTATTAATGGTCCACCCCTTCTCAAACATCTTAAGAGTTGGGCTGTATCTCTCCAAAAAGTCGCCATTTAAAGAAGAAAATTACGGCGCATTTGTTTATCAGAGCATTTAGCTTTTCGCCTTGGCTTTCATTGTCTGGCAAATGAGTTCCTTCCCCCCGCCCCCCTCATTTAATTTTATTTTAAAAATCAAAATTCTTTTGCAGTTTTTTTTTTAGGCTGTTTTATTCTTTTGTATTTGCCTCACTTCTCTCGGCTGATTGGGTCAAATCGCCCATCAAATTCCCAAATTCCCCCCCCCCCCCTCCCATTTATCATATCCCTCCCCTCCCTTCCTCTCCCTTAACTCACCGCCATTCTCACCTCACATTCACTCCCTCTCAATGTTTTGACAGCTTTTCAGTTGAAGCATTGGACTGAAATTGGGAGAGAAAATGGTGAAAAATGGGGAAACGGAGAGAGGGGGGGGGGGGGGGAGAGAAGGGGGGGGGAGGGACTGACGCGTAAGAGACGAAGCTTTTGCCTTTTTTGCTGAGAATTGAAATGGGGACCGGAGGACAAGCGATTGGAAAACGGAATAAAACAGCAATAAAACGGAAAATATGGGAGGGGAGAGAGAAAAAAAGGAGGGGGAGAGGGGGGGGGGGGGGGGGAGGGGGGGGGGGGGGGGGGGGGGGGGGGGGGGGGGGAGGAGGGGGTTCACGAGCGACCCCCTTTTTCCCCTCTCTTCCCCCCTCCCGCCACAGACTCAACAGCCATTTGTGAATTGTATGCATTTGGTGACTTTTTAAACACACAAAGGCCCCTTTCAGCGACACATCCCTAACGGGGACACTAAAGGATGGCCAATTGCACTTTTGCGCTCTTTCGGGAAGTCCATCGATCGTCGGAGGCCATTTTTGGTCCTGCATTTTCTATCCCCCCTTTTTAGATTAACTTTTGTCGGTGATTTACACATTCTTCCGCTGCCTCTGTTCGCTCTTTCTCTTCCCTTCCGATTTTTCTTCACTCCTTTCCCATTGCATCATGTCCTTTTCCTTTCCCATCTTTCTTCCAATGCCTTCCTCCATCCCTGCGATCACTCCCTTCCCCCCTCTCTTCCCTCTTCCCTATCCCCTTCCCCTTCTGTTTCCCTTCCTTCCCCCCCCCCGTCCTTCCCGCTCTTTCGTTTCACCCTATGGTGCCCTCTTCCCCCTGTACCCCCCCCCCCCTTTGCGCCTCTCGCTCCATTCCCTGTCTCCCTCTCCCCTTCCCTTTCCCCTTCTGTTTCCCTTCCTTTTCTCCCCTCCCCCCCCCTTCCCTCCAACTTGGCCATTCGTTTCCCATCTCATCCATCCTTTTTTTCTTCCACCAATTCATTTTTTCATCTGCTGCAGTCCGTTCCGTGTCCTTTCTTCCTGTTCCATTTTATGTACTTTCTTTCATTTTATTCCGTCGGTTGTCCCAATTTATTTCCATTTTTCTTTCCGAATTTGCATAATTTTACTTCTTCAAAACTCCTCGGGGGCCATTCATTTGTTCGCTCGCTCTTTGTTCGAATTCGTTCCTTTGCTTCTTTATCATAGGGACCTTCAAATGTTTATACATTTATTCCAATGCATGGCTTATGAATGTGAATGGCCGACGGGGGGGAGAAAGGAGGAAAAGCCCAAAAGCCCTCCCTTTTGCCCTTCCTCCCCCTTGTCCCTCCCTTCCCTTTCCCTTGCCCCCCGCCCCCTCCCTTTTGCCCCCTCCTTTTTCCTCTTCACCGAGTGCCTTGCCCAACGGCGCTGTCATCCCTCAAATGCCCCACTCGCACACCAAACACCCAAAGATTTGGCAGAATGAATGTGAGCAAAAATTCACCCCTCTCCTCCCTCCCTCTCCCTCTCTCACTCTTTTATCTCTCAGAAAAGTTTTCCCCAAGGCCAAATCCATCGAATGCTTTTCCTTTTCCTTGTCCCATCCCTTCGCACCCTTTGCCCTTTATCCCACCTTTTTTTTGTGCCTTTGTCGTTTTATTTTGGGTATTTTGCCAGTTTCTGATTTGCTTCTTTGCCCCTTCCCCTTCCCTTTTGGCTTTTCCTTTGGCCAAATGCCTTTCGTCACTTAATTTTTGCTCTTTTTCCCCTCCATTTTTCATTTTTGCATATTTTGCCGGTTCCTTTCGTCCTTCGCTCTCCCGCTGACTTTCTCTTTTCCTTTTATTTCTTTGCTCGCTTCTCCCATTTGCTTCTCCTCCCGCCCAATGAAACGGCCAAAAAGAGACAATTCCCGTACAAAATCGGCCTCCGTCGTCGACAGTTTCTCCTTCAACGGTCAACGTTTGTCCTGCTCCAACTCGTCCTCTTCACCTCCGCCGTTTCATTCGGACGAAGCGGCGAACGATCGCCAACACCGAAGGGCATCGGCACAACATCAGAAGAAGATAGCGAACAATGGGACGGCGGATGTGATGAAAAAAATGCCGAAAATGAACGGCACAACGAGCAGAGGATGGACAAGGGAGACGGACAGCAGAAGCAACGACAACAACAACAACGAGGACGACCAAACGGACAATGGGACAACGACGGAAGAACAACAGACCGGGACGGGGACATACACTGTCAGTGGGGAAACGAACGACCATTTTGGGACGAAAAGCGAAATCAATGCCGGGGATGGAAATGGGGAGACGGACAGACTACGATTGATGACTTTTCTTTCAGGGCATGCGCGACTCGGCCACTTCTTCGTCGTCGGCATGCTCTGCTTCATCGACGCGTAAGTTTTGCGCTAATGATTTCATTTGTCTCTTAAACTGTCGAAGCTTAATTTGCTTCGAATTTGCTCACAGTTCGTCGACCGTTCGACCACCCCACCAACCTCTTTTTGTGCCAACAAGCGCTGAACTCGTCCAACAACTTGACGCTGAACGGTATGCCCACGACCAACAACGAGCTACTGTTCCCCTCCGCCACAACTCCTCTCCTGCACCAATACGGCACCACCGCCCAACTTGGCACTGCTCAATTCGGCATCTCCGCCCAACTTGGCTCCGTCCCGCTCTCTTATGGTCCCTTCGGATTGCCTAAAATCACTGCTGGAATCCCCGCTGCTTCTGCTGTTCATCAACAATCGTTTCTTCCTTTTCACCATCCGGCTCAACATTTGATGGAAGCGCAACAGCAGCAGCCGTTGCTTCATCCTCCGCTCGTTTTTGGCCATGGGATGAACGGCGTCGATTTGATGTCCATCCCTCCCCAAAATGCCTTCGAAGGATTGCCTATTTTTGTGTTGCCACACGCCGGCACTTTGCCATTGAATGCACTCAAAAGAGCAGCAGTAAAGTCAAAAGAACGCAACTCACAAAACATTTTCAGAATTTTGTCGTCCCTTTTGAAGGAGTTCAAAGCGATGGCACTTAATGCGCTTCTCCTCCAGCAGCAGCAAGGAGCCAAATTGGACACAAGCAGTGCGTTTTGTCAGCCTTTGCCATGCAAAATGAATGAATGCCTTCCCTTCCCTCCCAAAAAAGGGCATTTTCACATTTTCGTTGGCGATCTCTCTCAGGAAGTGGACAACCAAATGCTTTTGGAGGCGTGCCAAAAGTTTGGCACGGTGTCGTAAGTTTTTATTTTGGCCCACCCACTTTGTGCCATCTCTCCGCCGGTGGTACTCATCCGTCGGCATTTTCAGTGAGGCCAAAGTGATGCGTGACCCCCAATCGTCCAAGTCGCGCTCTTTCGGCTTCGTTGCCTTCCCAAACAAAGAAGTGAGTGTCCTTTTTTGTTGAATTTAAAACAAAAACAAATTACGAAGGATGCACAGCGGGCAATTGAGGGACTGAATGGGACCATTTTGGGAAGAAGACCATTGAGGACGGGGTGGGCGGTGCGGAGAAATTCGGTCGGAAATGGCGGAGGCGGAGGAGGACAAACGTATGGGTCGGAGGACGAGGTGTCAAACACAGGGGGGGGGGGGGGGGGGGGGGTGGGGTTTGAGTTGAAGAAGGGCGACATAAATATAAGCGAAAAGCGAAATGGGCTAGAGAGAGAGAGAGAGACGAACCCACGAGGGGGGGGGGGGGGGATTAAAAATGATTATATTCAAAATGATTTTAAAATTCATTTAACCGTCTCATTTTCCTTGTGTTTTTTTGCCTTTTTAATTAATGGAGGTTAACAACCAAGAAGAACCTTCCCTTTTGAAGAAGGGCGACCAGCAGCCGACACAAAAAGCATCCGTCACTTTTGAGTCCGTTTACAATTCCACCGAAGCGGACAACACAACCGTTTATTTGGGAGGGCTTCCCATCGCTGTCACAGGTTGGTGTTGATTCTGACACTAATGTGTCATTTTTGGCCAATTTTTACTTTCGCTTAAATATTTTGGCAAAACGATGCCAATGCCAACCAAAGAACAATTTAATGCAAATAAAATAATTTATTCATTTTTCAAAAAAGAGGAGCCAATTCGCTCTGTGTTCTCCCAATTCGGCACCATCAAAGAAATTCGTCTGTTTGCTTCACAAAACTTTGGTTTCGTTGTGTTCGCGGACAAATCGTCGGCCGCGCGGGCGATTTTTGAGATGAATGGGCGGGAATTGGACTTGGGAGTGGTGGCGGGGAAATGCACAGTTCGGGTGAAGTGGGGAAGACAACCGCAGCAGCAAAACGGAAGCGGAAGCGGAGGGGGGACAGGCGGAAGGGCGGGAGACGCATGGCCAACCGCTGGCACCGCCAACAACGGCACCGTACAGACGAACGGGGCCAATACCGTAAGCAATGCCGAATGGCATTAGGTGGCATAATTAATCCCCAAAATTGACCCGAAACTGTTGCAGATTCCCGCCACTTTGATGGAGTTCGGCCAACAAAATGCGCTCTCCGACGCCGCCGTCCGAATGGTCCAACAGCAGCAACAGCAAATGGCCGTTCTGTCCGCGTTGGCTGTCCATCAGCAGTTGCAGCACCAACACCAAATGCTCCGTTTGCCCAATGGCTTTCAGTCTCCGCTAATGGCACACCAAACGCAAAGCATCGCCAACGGCACAACGGGGCCAATGGCACCGATTGGCGGGTGGGGCAACGAATGAACGGAGAAAAGACGAACAAATTGGAGCAATAAATATCTACGAGAAATTGTTTAATTGAATCTTATACAAAAACCGAATTGACAAATTTCGAATATGCCAAAGGCGAAGAAATTGGGCGGGGGGGGGGAGGGTAACACAACAGGCCCAACGTCGTGGAGAACTCCGTTTTCCCCTTTTTTAATGTTCGACAAAAGTCACACATAAATCGTTTTCCAATTAATTGTTTCCCAAATTAATTGGATTTTAAAAATAAATTTAATGAAAATAAATTAGTTAAATAATGAATCGAAGAGGAAAACCAACAACAGAAAAAAGAATTAAATGATACGTCACATTAAAGAAAATGAGTGCCATTTGGGAGATTGGCAAGAAATTTGGGATAAAATGAATTAAAGCGGCATGAGAGAATAAAAAGGCATTGGAGAGATGTAAAACTGGAGCAAAAATTTGGCAATGAGAGAAAAGTGCTGATATGAAATGGACGAATGATCAATTGGAATTAGGACAATCCATCCGATGGTCTGATCGGCTTGGTTCGTCGTTTCAAGCTTCTGATCAGAAGTGATCAGTGCGAGTAAAAACTGTGCTCGAGCACGGCGCTGCCGGCACTTCCCTTTCGGGTCATTTTGAACAGTGCGACTGTGATGATGATCAGCAGCACGAAGAGAATGGCACCGGCACTAATTAGTGCCGTCGGGGAAAAGCACACTCCACGGCCGGAAGAAGCTGCCCTTTGCCCACTTTCCCAGTCGACAAAGGACGGCACTTCTTGGACGGAACTGCGCTGAGAAGAGCCTTTTTGGGCCGCGGCCGCCGGCTCTTAATGGGG
Source organism: Heterodera schachtii (assembly GCA_023374025.1). Classification (NCBI taxonomy): domain Eukaryota; kingdom Metazoa; phylum Nematoda; class Chromadorea; order Rhabditida; family Heteroderidae; genus Heterodera; species Heterodera schachtii. The sequence goes on from SIJG01000017.1 coordinate 964,665, forward strand.
GAAAAGGAAAAGTCACACCCCACTAGGCGAAATGCTCGCGATTTCGAGACCGTAATCGTCCAAGATCATCAGTTCTGGCGATTGGATGTCGAAGTCCACCTCGGCCATCCTGCGTCGGCTTCCGCCCGCCCTTCCGCCCGCCGCGGGCGTGTCCCGCTGAGTGCGTCCCGCCGCCGCCATTTGTGGTTTCGCTTTTCCATCTTCCGTCGGCGCCGTTCCCTCCAATTTGCCCTTCTTGAAGATTTGCACTGGCTTCGTCACCCCACCGAACTCCTCCTCCTCCCCTCCGGGCACTTTCTTCTTCCCTTTGCCCTTCTCCTCGCCCTCCTCCGATGCCGAAATTGTCCAACTTCCCTCCTCCGCCCTTTCCATTCTCTCCATGCGCTTTTTGTCCCCTTCCGCCGTTTTGGCATGGTCATTTTGAAGCAACAATTGGGGCCGAGGGAAATCCTCCGTCATTTCCTCTCTGCTCTGTTTGTGGTGAATTGTTGTGCCGTCAGTAATTGGCGAAGTTTCTGTTGTTTGTGCCGTGGTCGGCGATGACGCTGACGAGGATGATGGTTGTGCAGCAGCTTCTACTGCGGATGATGGCGATGAAGCTTTCGGTTGAGTGCCTTCGCTGCTCTCCCCACTTGCCGCCCTTTCCACGCTGCTCAGCAGTTGTTCCTCCGTGACCGTCTTCGTCGTCATCGTTGTACTGCTTGCTGTCGTACTCGTTGCTGTTGTTGATGAGGTTGTTCCCGTTGTCGTGTTCGTGCTTTGTGTCGGTTCCGTTGTTATTTCCGTTGTTTGTGCTGTTGCTGTCGTTCTCTCGGTTGAGGTTGTCGTTGCTGTTGGTGCTGTACTGCTTGCTGTCGTTGCCCCTGCCGTTCTTTCGGTCGGTCGTTCCGTCGTTGGTCCCGAGTCGTCCGTCTCTGCTGTTCCCTCCGCCACCTCTCCACTCACTTCCGTTCTGCTCCCTCTGCCGCCGTTTTGCTTTTTGCCCTTTCCTCTCGTCGTCTGCTGCTCCTCCTCTTTTCCCGTTGTCCCTCCACCGTTTCTGTCCCCAATGGCCGCTGTCCCCGTGCCCACCTCCGCCCCCGCGTTGTCCACATTGAAATTGCCATTCGCCGCACTCTTTGCTCGCTTTCCGTTGCAACTTGGTGGCTTAATTTGCGAATGATTTGTTAATAAGCGAAGTGCCAATGCCAAAGGCATTCTTTGGTCGATCACCGTCAAAGTTGTGCATTCGTCGTCTTTCAACATGCAAAGTTTGATTTTGCAAGTGAACAGCATCATATTACGGTCGGGGAAGTTGAAGGCGGATGAAGCCTAAGCAATGAATGGGAGAGGGGCGGGGATAAGCACCACTTTTTATGCCGAAGCAAATGGCACCGTCATTGCCCTCGTCCTGTCTTCCGTGTAGGTGATTTGCGGCATCAAAAACTCGTCCCGACTACACCCGTTGGGGTCGATGATCGGATATTCCTGGCCCTTGCCGTCCACCGCGCTGCAATTGTACAACAGCATGGCGTACATGTTGGACGGGCATGACCACACGTGGTACAGCTGTTCTCCCACGTGGGTGTACTTCACCCGGGGACCGTTTGGACTGTCTCTGTGAGGGCGAAAAAGCGAATGGCAAACAGAAAAAAATGGGTGATTCATTCATTCGTCACCTGTGGACGGAGTAAGAGCAGTTCGGGATGATGGCATCGGACATCACTTGTTGGGTGACCAATTCGCTAAAAACCGTGGTCATTTGAGAAATACTGGGAAGAAAGAGCCATTTTTATTATTTGGACCTTAATTTTCTTCATTTTTTCTCTCATTTGTCTCTCTTTTTGTCTCCCATTTGTCCCTATTTTTCTCCCATTTGTCTTTCTTTTTGTCTCCCATTTGTCCCTATTTTGTCTCCCATTTGTCCCTCTTTTGTCTCCCATTTGTCCCTATTTTGTCTCCCATTTGTCCCTCTTTTGTCTCCCATTTGCCTTTCTTTTGTCTCCCATTTGTCCCTATTTTGTCTCCCATTTGGCCCTCTTTTGTCTCCCATTTGTCTTTCTTTTTGTCTCCCATTTGTCCCTATTTTGTCTCCCATTTGTCCCTCTTTTTCTCCCGTTTGTCTTTCTTTTTGTCTCCCATTTGTCTTTCTTTTTGTCTCCCATTTGTCCCTATTTGTCTCCCATTTGTCCCTCTTTTGTCTCTCATTTGTCCCCCCCCCTTTAAGTGGCATTGACCTTCCCAGGCTCTTAAGCACTCTCGGCACTTTGGTGAATAAATAAAATATTATTATTGCATTTTCGCTCCATCTTTGGGCGCATTCCCATAAACAATTCAGAGAAGGTCACCACCACCATCACCTTCCATCCGTGCTTCGTTCTTTCGTTTCGCTTTTCGTCCCCAATTTGCTAATTTGCATTTCCCCCCCCCCCCCCGGGGCACTCACTTCACTCCAAAGTCCACACTGACGTCTTGTCTCTGTTCTCGGTAGAAGCAATTCACATTGTAAGCTCTGTCCACTCGGGTCACAAACAGCTGCAAATTGGGCAACACTTTTTGAGTGATTTATTTTCCAGTTTCAATTAATTAGGCTGACCGGGTGCAATTGGACGACGACGGTCATTTGGTAGGCAATGCCCGGGTTCGGGTTCACCTCCCGCTTCCGTCGCACGTTGCACTTGGCCAATTCGATGGTGATGTTGCGCGTGTTGTGGAAAGTGCAGTCCTCGTTCTGACTTTGGCCCCGCACGTAAACCGCCGACGCGTTGCCTTTGCGCGTCCTCACATTAAAGCGCACAATGCCCGGTCCGCACTCAATTTCGGGTTCACCTGACAAAAGAAAGGCATTTTTCTGTGGCACTTTCCAATCTCTCCGATCATTTCTAGTCATTTCCGATCATTCATTGGTAACCGTTACGTCGCCCTTTCGGATGAATCCGTTGGTCCCCCTTCCCCCGTTCCCTTTTCCTTCCGTCAAATAGTCGTCTTCCTCCTCTTCCGTCCTTTCTCCTCCTCATCTCCCGCCATTCTGTTCCCATTATTTCCCCAATTCATTTCCAATTAGCCCATATCCGTTGTCGGCACTTCCCACGACGAACCAATGCAAATATTTCCGCTCGGCAGTTCACAGTTTTTGTTTGCCTGTGTCAACCTCATTCTTCGGCTGATTGGGGCACTAACAAAATTGCCTTTTCATTACATCAAATCGGACCATCGCCGAAAACAAAAATCAAATAAAACGGACAGAGAAGGGGAGAAGGGCACGGGGACGAAAGTTCAAGGTTTATTTAGCAAAGGCAATGACCGAAAAAGGCGCTGCGCGGGTGGGGGGGGGGGGGGGGGGAGGAAAGGGAAGCCGTTCCGGATGAACTCACTTTTGGGAAGAGAGAAGGAAAACCAACTTTGAATAAAGGATAGCTTCACAAAGGTGGGCTGATGATCTTTTTTGACTGATCACTCCCTGCTCATTGTCCGTTCGATCACTTCTTTTCCCCACAAATCCCATCCCTTCCCATCGCAAGAGTGATCAATTAACACATTAATTGGCCCATTTTCACTCACTGATGATTTCGTTGTCGTACACTGACAGTTCCTGTTGTTGGACTGAGTTGGCATCGCGTTGACTGCTACTAAGTTGGGCAGCTTCGACTGATGATATGAAGAGAAGAGAGGGAATGATCAGCAGAGCAAAAGTGATCAGAAGGGACCGATGGACGAGACGGTGCGAGGACGGAGGGAAACGAAGCGAAGAAGGGGACGAAGGAAGAACGGAAGCGGAAGAGCAATGGGACGACGGGGAGGAGGCGCATGGAGGCGACAAACATGCGGAAGAAGCGGCGGACATGGCGAAAACGAACGGACGGACGAAAAGCGGACCAAGCGGAGGGACCCGTGGGAGCGCAATGTTATTTTATTAGTGGAAGAACTGAGGAAATCTGACGATGGATAGAGCACCTGAAAATGGCGGAAGATGCGACGGGGGACGAAAGGAGGGAAAAGAAGAAAAAAGGGAAGAAAAAGGAAGGAAGGGAGGGAAGGGAAGAGTAAAGGGAGGGGAGGGAAGAGCACATCAGTTCAGGACGAATGGGAAGAATGAAGGGGAAGATGCAAATAATTGGCTTAATATTCTTGTGCTGCTGAATTTTTGGGTCAACTTTTGGGAGTCTCCGCCCCGCCCACCCCAAAAAAAGCCAGACGAATGTCAAGGTAAACAAAATTACGCGAATTTGAAGACGACCAACTCAAGTTTTGACATGCATTGAATGGCACAGAATGCACAGGTAATTTTGGCGATTGTGCGGTCGAAGAACCGTCGCAAATTAACTTTGAATACACAAAGTCGGACGGAAGGGGGGGGGGGAAGGGGCGGAGTTCAAGGTTTAAGAGGAAGAAGAAAAGGGGGAGGGAGGGGCATTGGAGGGACCGGGGATGAGGGGAGGAGAGGGGAGGAGGAGGTTGAATACGACGAGGAGGAAGAGAAAAGGGAGAGGAAGATGAGGAGGAGGAGGAAGGAATAATTAATATTCCAAGGGTTTGGCTGGAGAGGTGCTGGGCGGATGAAGGCCACACGCGGCCGCGGGGGGTGGCGGGGGGGGGGGGGGGGGGAAGATTGGATTTTGGATTAGGTGGGCACCTTTTGATCCCCTTTTGATGTTTTTCTGCTGCCATTACCTGCCATCGTCGCCATTTATACACCACGGGTTCGCTTTTTGTGGTTGCTATAAAAGGGGAAACCGAAATTGGCATTCCCCGCGAGGAGAGAGAGAGACCAAAGAGAAAGAGGATAGAAGGCAGGGGGATAAAGGAGATAAAGGAAAGATAATTTGGTCAAATTGGGGGTCGAATGGTCAGCGAGAATGAAAGAATTGTAACAAAAAGTGAATAAAATGACCCTCGAGGGGATGGCAGCAGGTGAAAGGGGCGATGGAGAGGGAAGGGGGCGGGAAGTGTGACCTTCGGGAAAAATTACTGGAAATGAATGGACGAATTGGGGGGACACACCGCAAGGGTCAGTGGAAAGAGAATGAATTGTAGGATGAAAAGGACGAAAGAAAGTGGGGAAAGTGAGGGGGGGGGGGGGGGCGACGGGTGAAAGGTGGACGATTGGGAGGAAGAAGAGGGAGGGAGTGGAGGGGGAAGAGAAGGGGCAGTGCTCTTGAGTTGTTGCTGAAAAGGACGGAGGAACAAACCATTGAGCGGAGGAGGAAGGGAAGGAAGAACAATGACGAAGACCAAGAAGACCAACACAACTCTTTCGGGAAGAGTTTGAAATGAGAGGGAATACAAAAATTGGAAGTTTTGGGAGGAGCGAAACGTGGGAAGTGGATGTGAAGTGAGTGAGAGCTATCCTCAGCCAAGCTGGAAATTTTTAAATTCAACTTGGATTCAAAATTCTGACAAAAAATAAGCCCTTCAGTTTTTTCCTTCGTCCCCCTTCTCATCTCTTTTTTCTTCCTCTTCCTCCTTCTCTCTTCCTCTTCCTCCCTCTTCTCATCGTTTTTTCCTCTTCCTCCCTCTCTCTTCCTGTTCCCTCCCTCTTCTCATCGTTTTTTCCTCTTCCTCCCTCTCTCTTCCTGTTCCCTCCCTCTTCTCATCGCTTTTTTCTTCCTCTTTGCCTCTCCCTCTCTTTTTCTTCCCATGATCATCGTTCCTTTTTTTTTCTTTCTCTTTGATCTTATCATCATCATACTTTCCTTCGTTTTTCTTCCTCTTTCTCCTTCTCGTCTCATTTTTCCTTACTTCTTTTCCTTGCCTCATTATTACTTCTGTCCCTTCTTCATCTTCGTTCTGGCTCTCTCTCTCTGTCTCTCTCTCTCCTCTCTCTCTCTCTCCTCTCTCTCTCTCTCTCTCTATCCATCTCTCTCTCTTCTCTCTCTCTCTCTCTCCATATCTCTCTCTGTCTCTCTCTTCTCTGTCTGTCTCCCCTTTCCCCTGGTCCATCTTCCCCTCCCACCCTTTTCCACTCAATTAAGTTCACCGCACGTCCATTGGCTTTTTGCCTTCTTCCATTCGTGCGGGTGCCGACCTTGAATTTATTTTCGAAAAAGCCTCATTCCTCCAATCCAATTTGGGTCGGTGTTTTTGGAGTTTTAGAGGGAAATGAGTAAAGGTAAGAAGTTCGGCGGAGGGAAAACAATTGCCATTTCTTTTGACCTAAGTGAACAAATCGACAAAAAAAAACAATAAAATAAACCAAAAACGATCGAAAAGCAATCGGAAAATGGAAACGAAATTTGAAAATGATTAGTCAAAAATAAAATAATTTTTGAAAAATTGCGGCGATGGGACGGGGCGAACGGACAAAACGAACGAACATTGAGAACATTGAGAAAATTGAGTTGGCATTTGAATGGTCGCAACTTCAGCACAATTCAGTCAAAGTGATGAAAATCGGATAAGGTGAGGGGAGGAAGAAGAAGAAGAGATTGGAAGACATTGGAAAAAGACATTGGCGAAGAATGAGGGAGAAGACGAGAAGACATCCCGGGGGGGGGGGGGGGGGGACGGACCGACCGAGGCTGCTGACCTTCATGGGGGACGGGGAGGGAGAAATGATTTTGTAGGGACTCGGAGGGGCGGGGGAGGCGGGCAAAGTGTCGGATCGCATGCCGCGAGGAGGCACAATAGCACGGGGGAAGGCGAAGATGGAATTGCAATTAAAAAAGGGGCGGGTCATTGCCGAGGCACAAAAAAAATGCCGCTCTCTCTGACGAGGTTAATTGGAAGAAATGAGGGGGAGGGGAGAGGGACATGGATTAGGAGAAAGGCACTGATGAGAAGAGAAAAGCATTGATCAGAGGGAAAGGCACTGATCAGAAGAGAAAGGCACTGATCAGAAAAAGGGTGTAAGAAAGGCATTGATCAGAAGTTTATCGGAGGAAATGACCGGCAGAGAATGATCGGAGAAGTATTTATGACAACGAAAAAATAATAATTCTGTTGAAAGTTTCGACAAAAGGCGCGGGCGACGGATGGCCAAAAAGCGATTTGACCGCCTCGAGGGTCATAAAAAGGGACAAGCAATGCACGAAACTGTCCGAAATTCGTTGGATTTGTCCAACTTTACGATTGCGCCCCCCCCCCCCCCCTCCCCAAAGCAATCGGTGGTCATTTCCCCCCCCCCCCAACTTTCATCCTTTTTTGCGCAGTTTTCTTCCGGAACATTGGACATTTGAAGGGGGGGGGGGGATTAATTGAATTCGATCTCAAGGACCTTCACCCCAAAAATTTGCCGAATGTTTGCCAGGGGCAAGCGGCGGAAAATGAATTGTGGACAACGAAGGGAAGGGGGCGGCGGGAGGGCATCGGTGGTCACGGAATGACACACAAAGCGCCGACGACCGATGATTTGATTAGAAAAAGCGTAAAACAGAAAAATTATTGTTATTACAGAATTTTGTATAAACGATTTAAAGATAAATGAATGTTTTTTGTTGATATTAAAGTGCCAAAAGAATATTTGATTTTAAAACAGTTCATTAAAAATTAATCACTATTCTAAATTTATTAAATGTGAATTTAAATTTGGAATTGATCACCGTTCAATTTCGATCAAATGCTTTTCCCGACAACGAATGCTCTCCCTCCCCTCCCCCCCCCCCTTTTTGCCCCCGGCACTTCCCAATTTCCCATAAACATTTTGGCTGTCCTTCCCTTTGATGGTCAATTTGCATATTTTTATGATAAGTGATCAACAAACAAAATTAATATTCACTCGTAAAGCGATGGAAATAAAATAATCGCAAATTTTCAAAAGGGCCGAAATTGGGACAAAAGGACAATTGGCAAAACGAATTGTGGTCAATTTCCTCGTTAGTTTTCGTTATTAAAAAAAAAATGAAATTGACAAAAAAAATGGATTTTCTTAAATTTATTAAAACGAATTCGGAAAAAGTGTGAATTGGTCGTGAACGAATGCAAATTTTCAGTTCAAATCACTCATCGCCCCTTTGATCCTCGCCAAACCATCGATTTGCCGCCCCCCCTAAAAAAGCCCTTACTCAAACCATTGGAAGAACATCGACACCTGCCGAATATTTTGGATCACTCTTCCCCCCCCCCCTTAAGCATTTGATCATTTCGTCGTTTTCTCGCTGTAAAGAAAGGCGGCACTTTTCAACTGTTGAGCGTCAGTGAAACCATCGGAAAGTGGGGCTAAGAGAGGTACAAAAGCGAAGGGATAACATAAATAAGGCGAGGGAAGAGAACCGGTAAATTTGGGGGGATTGATCGAACTGATGAGGGAAGGAACGGTGATCAGTGATCAGCAGATGAACTACAAGAGGAGGAAGCGAACAGAGAGACAACGCGGAAGAGAGAGAGGGAGAGAGACAGAGATAAAACCGTCGCAGCCGGGCGGACGGGGACGGGGGGGGGGGGGGGGAATCCACGGGATTTTGGGAACCGTCCAACTCGCCATAGTCAATTCGCGTCCATCTCGCAGCGGCCAACTCGCCGTGCTCAACTCGCCACGCCTTGTTTTACGGCTTTCTCGCCGCCTTATTTTTCGATGCAAAAATTAGTCAGGGTCAATAGATTTTAGTTGAAATTTCCCTGAAACTTTCAACGATTTTAATGTTGTGAATGCGATTTGGAACGGGCGGTGCCGCTACAATTTCACACGTCATTTGGAAATCCACATAAAACAGAAAATAATTATTATTCATTTTTCTGTTACTTTCTTATTCCCATTGGCATTTGGTAACTCAGCGAGTGCCGTTGATGAAAAGTGACCAATGCTTTGGCACGGAGCTGGGAAGCAGTTCCATGCATTCTTCGGCACGTCTCATTTAACCTGCGTTGATTTTTTTTTTTTTTGCTTCTAAATTGGCCATGTCCATTTCGTGAATTTGACAAAAATTGGCGGTGAGAATCCCCGTCCCCGTTTGTTCTCCGCTCTCCATCCCCGCCGGGGACGGGGATTACAAAGATGGGCTCGACGACCAAAAATGAAGCAGCTTTTTGACGAAATAGGAGAAGAATTTAAGATAATTTCTATTTAATTTAATTTTATATCAAATAAACATTATTTGAATTCCTTGCGTATTTTAAAAGTCATCAGAACAAAAAATATACTTTTATTCGGTCCTTTGTCACTTCAAAAAGTGCAAATTTGGGCGCTTCACAAAAAAAAAGTGCAAAAATCAAAAATCAAACTTGTGATTTTTCCTATGTTTTTTTTATCAATTTTTTAAAATTATAAACATGTTAAAATTTATTAAATTGATGCTCAAGTACACATTGTTCAAAGTTTTGTTTGATTTCGAATAAAACTAATGAAAATTTATCTAATATTAAATAAAATCATTAGCCAGACAAATTTGAATTTTTTTAATGTTTGAAGTTTCAATGGCGACTATAATTTTACAAAATAAAGCCTAAGCAAAGAACTAAGCCATTAGCTTGAGTTGAAGCGGATACATTTACATATAAGTATTTCCATATTTTATATAATTTGAGTTCATTTATAATTTTAGTCCATTTGTAATTGAACTTGAAATATTAAAAAAATTAAAAGTAATCTATCTGGCTAATGATTTATTTAATATTAGGTAAATTTTTATAATTAAAAAAATTGATAAAAATCATAGGAAAAATCAGGTTTTTGATTTTTGCACTTTTTGTGAAGTTGCCAACCTTCGTTTTATTCTATTTTAAGGTATGTAACTAAATTTTGTAAAATCGTTTAAAACATAATTTCAGAGTCATGAATATGAATTTTTTTTTAAATGCGATTCCAATTAAATTGATCTTTTTCAACAAAAGCATTATTTGTCGCATATTTGTCTCGTGTTTTGATTTTGAAAAATATTTTTAATATTCAACCCCTATTAAAATAATAATTGCTCTCTCTCTCTCTCTCTCTCTCTCTACGCAGATTCAATTTGCGGCTGTTCGGCTTAACGAGAGTTATCTTTTAATCATTGCCCCGAGAAATGATCAAAAAGTTTTCTTCCGGCAAACCGCAGAATAATAACCGCAGAATAATAACCGCAGAATAATTTTTCCTGCTTCTGCATTTTTTGATCTACAACACATAATGTCTATGGAGATATTTATTCGAAACTGATCAAACTGATGAGACATGTGCTGATGGGCTGCGGTGGTTGGTGACGATCATCCTCAAAAGTTGATTTATTCGATCAGTGATCGGCCCCTTGCCTCGTCCCTTTCTCATTGTCATCCATTGTGTTCTTCTCTCCTTCCCTCTGTTCTTAATCTTTTCTCCACCTCCCACCTTTCTGCTGATCATTTCCATCCACCCACTCCCTCTTTCCTCTTCTTCCCCTCCCCTTCTCTCCCTCTCTCTCCTCCCCCCTCTCTTTCTCCCCCGGCCTCTTCCTCCCTCTCTCCTCTCCTTCCGCCCTCCCCCTCTCTCTCCTCTTCTTCCCCTCCCCTTCTCTCCCTCTCTCTCCTCCCCCCTCTCTCTCTCTCTCTCTGTCTCTCTTATACCCTCTTCACTCTTCCTCCTTCTGTTCTTTCTTTTGCACTCTTCCGCTCTCCTTCCCCTCCTCCTCCTCTTCTCCCCTTCCTAACGGTCGTAATGCGACACCACCGCATTTCAGAGGGTGGGGATGAATTGAAGTTGGGTTGGTTGGTCTCTGTCGGTTGATTGGACCGACGGGAGCACATAATATGGGTAATTTGTTTGATGCGTTCTCTCGGCAGTCCTTCCCCCCCCCCTTTTTTTCTTTGCTTTTATTTCCCCGCGCATTTATTCCTTCTCCCAATTTTCCATTATTTATTTTAAATTTAATTCATTTTCCATTTCAAATTTCCATTGGTTTTTCCCCAGTGAATTGCCAATTATTAAGTCTTCTGTCGAGCTTCTGCCTTCCCCCCCCCCCTCCGTCTGTTCTGTCTTTGTCGGCTTTATCCTGTTACCTTATCATCCCATCATTTCTTGCCCCTCCCCCAATATCCCCCCAATCCGTCTATTATCCCCTGCTGCGGGTAATAAATCATCCCCCAAATGAATTTGCCCCTCGGGGAATGCTGAGCTCTCTTCCCTCACTCTCTCGACCATTTGGCCGTTAATTGACGAGCTGTCGGGAGAAAGAAGAAAAGGGGGAGCGGGAAAAGGGAAAAATAAGTGAGCGAGAAGGAAGGGAGAGAGATAGAGAGGGAGTAAGAGAGAGCAGTGGAGAGACAGTGGGGAGAGGGAGAGAGAGAAGCAAGAAAAAGAGAGGGGGAGAGAGAGAGAGGCGGCTGAGGTTCGGGCAGCAGGCGCTTCAGTCATGGCAGAAAGGAGGGCACTGAGTTTCTTTGCTTGCCTCGGGCGAAAGAATGAAACTCTTCTCCCTCCCCTCCCTTTTTCTTCCTTCGCTTCCGCTTTTTCTTCCGTTTGACTCGTCTGAAAGAAGGAAAAAAGAAGGCACAAATTAGTGCATCGGCAGTAGAAATGCGGTGGCATAAGATGAAGCCGAAAATGAAGTCAGCAGAAAAGGAAAAGTTGGCAAAACAAATGCCTTTATTCCTCCGACCCCTCCCCCCGCCCTTCCATTCCTCACTTTTTCGTTTTCTTCCGACCAATCATTTTATCACTCGCTCCCCCCCCCCGCATTTTCTCCCCGGTCCCTTTGTCCACCTTTCCCCCTCCGCCTCCGGTCCTTCGGTCTCATAGTCCCCTCGGGGGTTGTACCCCCCCCCCCCCCCCTCCCCGCCCTCTCATCGAATGGTGCCTCATCCCCCGGCGAATTTAATTATACTTCTTCCTCAACTGCCCCCCCCCCTCTCTCTCTCTCTCCTCTCTGTTTCTCTCTCTCTCTCTCCTCTCTCTCTCTCTCTCTCTCTCTCTCATCCACTCATTCTTTTTTTCCTCTCATCCATGAGAGGAAGTCGACATGAATGATGCTAAATAATAATGAACTTTTCCAAAGCAGCCAGCTGAGTCCAACTCCTCTCTTTCCCTCCTTCATTCCCCTTTTCTTCCCCCTCCCAATTCCCTTCCTTGGCTCGACCACAATCTCAACTTTCATTCACCGCCCAACAGCCAACGCGCAGCCGCTAAGTAACCCTGAAATTGGATATACCTATTCCATTATGCCTTTCCTAACTGACTGTGACAGAGGCGCGATGAAAGGGGAGCGCGGGGGAGGGGAGGGCGGAGGATGAAAGAGGGAGGGAGGGGAGGGGAGGGCGGAGGATGAAAGAGGGAGGGAGGGGAGGGGAGGGCGGAGGATGAAAGAGGGAGGGAGGGGAGGAGAGGGGGGGGGGGGGGGGATGAAAGAGGGAGGGAGGGGAGGAGAGGGGGGGGGGGGGATGAAAGAGGGAGGGAGGGGAGGAGAGGGGGGGGGATGAAAGAGGGAGGGAGGGGAGGAGAGGGGGGGGGTGGGTGTGGGGATGGGCAGCCGCTTGATCAATTTGTTTTGGTCCCTTTGCCTTTGGTTTCTGTCGTTCGTCCGCCCATTGGAAATGCGTGGGGATGCGTAACGCATGCGCCAAACAGCAGAAAGGACGGATGGACCATAAGCTGCACAAATCAGTCGGCAGTCAGTCATTCGGTTTAGGAGAGCAGTCGAAGGCCCCCCCCCCCCGCCAAATCCTCCGCCGATTGAATGCTTAGCTGACACTGGCGCAACTCCATCCCATCCCATCCCTCCCATCCTTCCCATTCAGTCATTTCCCATCCCATCAAACCTCTCTTCCCCTCCCCTCCCCCTTTCTCTTCTGTTTCACTCCTAATTAGTGTTTGTTCACCTACTCAATATGAATATCGGTCTGTGCAAATTAAATTGCTCTTTTTGGTACATTATTATATCCGATTAAATTTCAATTGATTGTTTTTTATCCATAATTTCTCCAAATTGCCTCCATCAATGCCCCAAAATGTCGGCAATTTCCGTCAGCAGAGACCGACTAATCCCTTTTCGCCCCCCCCCCCCTTTGTCGATCTCTCTCGACATGACATATTATTCGGTGAATTTTGGCTGCCCATTGGTTGCGGTTGGTGGCGCCCAACGCAGCAACAGCAGCAGAGAACAGAGTGCTGCGGGAGGTGCTCTTGTCGATGTGTTGTTATTGTCGTCCCACCCAAAACCCTTCTCCCCCCCCCCCTCCGTCGCGCGTGTGCATTTTGCCCCCCCCCAAATTCCCCCCCCCCCATTTTCCCAATTTTCCTATTGACCCTCTAACCGCCGTCGGCGATTCGTCGCCCATTGTTCTCTTCCGCCAACAGAGCGGCGATCGCCGCGAGGCGGAGGCCGTATTAGCGAGGGTTTTTCGAGTGCGTCTCCAACTTGTCCTATTTGGTCCTTCTTTCTCTGCTGGTGCGCTGTCGGCTGTTGTGTCGTCGTCCGCTCGGCTCAGTTGCGTGTCCTTCCCCCCATTCTCGACATTCTCTCATTCCCTTCCCTTCCCTTCCCCTCCCTTTTCCCCCATTAGTCTCTCGTCCCTCCGCCACAATTTATTCCGCAATTCGCTCTCTGTCATTTCATTTTATCTGCCGAACATTCTTCGTATTTTCACTTTTTACATTTGTTAGTGCCTTCCTAAACCAAATTAATTAATTGGTGTGCCAATGCCTTTCATTGTCTGGGAAATGCCGTGCCATTCGGCTCTTCCTTTCTCTAGGGATTTCCTCGCTGCCATTCATTGGATTTTGTCCATCCCCCCCCCCCACTTTTTTTATTTCAGGCCCTTTGCCACAATTTCATTGGCCCTCTCCCACTCCGATAAGTGCCTTCTTTCCACTAGCCAATGTTTCTTTGCCATTTCCCCTTCAAGTCTTTGCGTGACTCCGTCGTCGTTTTCCGTCCCTCTTCTATTGCCCGTCGCACAAATTCGGGTGAAAGGCATTCATTTGCCATCATTCCATTGTCAGTTTCGGCACTCGTGGAAAAGGGCTGAATTCAAATTCGAAGTGCCAGCATTTGTTTCCATCTCCTCACATTCTCCTCATTATTTTAATTGTTATTTCCTGTTTCAAAATCTTTCTCATTGCCAATTAGCGTTTATTAAGCCAAATGGTCGTTGTCTCGTCAATGGTCGACCAAAACCATAAGCGACATCAGCCGCAACAGCAGAAGAGCAACACGCGCCAAATTAGTGACGCCGCCGAAATTGGCCACCTCTCCGAGACGGATCAGCAACAACAGCAGCAGCAGAAACAACAAGAAGAACTGTACTACGCACAACTGCTGGCAGTGCAACAACAGGCAATTGCAATGAGAGAGGGGCAACAGAAGGAGCGGGGGACGGAGCAACGACAGAACGGCGCGGAAACGGACGGAGAAGCGGGAGACGGAGGGGAGGACGAGCGGGAAAAGCGCGAGAGAGAGGGCTCGGAACGGAACACCAATCTGATCATCAACTACTTGCCGCAGAACATGACGCAGGAAGAGGTGGCATAGAAAGCGGATGAATGAATAAATAAATGCCCACGAACAAACGCAGCCCATTTAAAACGCTAAAAAACAATGGCATTTTTAGCTTAAACGCCTACTTTTAAAATTGAATTTTTGGATTTTTCGGATTCATATCATGTGTTTGGCAATTTTTTCACTTTTTACTATGAGTTTCGCATGTTTAGATTTCATTTTTAGTGTTGCTTTCCGTTTTATTTGTCCCTCTCCGTTTTTTTAGGTGCGCGCCCTTTTCGGTTCGATGGGCGAAGTGGAGTCGTGCAAGTAATAACAGACAATCATTCCCATGCCTTTTGCTTTGTAAAAGTTCATTTTGGATTAAGATTGATTCGTGACAAATCCTCCGGTGAGTGCTTTTTCCTACCGTACCTTTTCAGCATTCTCTGCTACCGTACTCCTCCACTTTCCTTCCCCTCTTTCCACCGTATCTTTTGCCTCTTTCCAATGCTTTTAACTCACCTCAGTTTCATCTTCTAAATTTGGTTGTGTGTTTAATGGACGCGATGAATACTGCTGCGCTGTTTTTGTTGTCGTTGTTTCACTTTTCTTTTCATTTCCTTTGGATTTTTTTTGCCCTTTCGTTCCGATCACTTTTTCCATTGGCTTAATAAATCCCCCGGGGGAATGCCATGCCAAAGTCTTTTCGTATTTTCCGTTTGGCATTATCCCCCCCCCCTTCTCCCAATTGCTCCTCTTTTTCTTCTTCCGAACTCCTCGGTTTAGGCCAATCGCTTGGCTACGCTTTTGTAAATTATGAGCGGCCGGAGGACGCGCGAAAGGCGCTGACCTCAATGAACGGACTTCGGCTGCAGAACAAAGTGCTAAAGGTGAGGGCGAAGGACGGACTTTTCCTTTTCAGTTCCTCCGAGTAATTAAGTAATTATTTAATTAATCATGTTAATTAATTGTTTCTGTTCTTTGCGTTGTGTCCAAATCGGATGATGGGCTGACAAACAATGAATTATTCTTTTTTTTCCATTTTCATTTTGCTTTTGGTTTTCTTTCTATTTTTTTTTTTTGTTTTTTTTTTGAGTGCCAACAAATTCACTCACTTTTTTTTCTCGTTCATTCACCGATTTCCATTCGCACCAGTGATATGGAATTCCGCTCTAAAAAATTTCGGGTGGCGGAGTTCCGTCCCCTCACTGATTCGATTCGCACCCCCGGGGGCGTTCACCCCCCCCCCCCCTCCCCCGCCCCCAATTTTTGCGCTTTTCGTTCTTCCCAATTTGCTCCTCTCCGTCGCAGGTGTCCCTGGCAAGGCCCTCCAAAGATGACATTAAGGGCGCCAATCTGTACGTCAGCGGACTGCCTAAGTCTCTGACCCAATTTGAGCTCGAGTCGGTGTTCCGTCCCTTCGGCACAATTATCACTTCGCGCATTTTGTCCGACAATGTCACCGGTTCGACCACAACTCTTTCCCCTCCCTTTTTGACTTTCCCCACCTTTTTTTGTTAGGCCTTTCCAAAGGCGTCGGTTTTGTGCGTTTTGACCGAAAATGTGAGGCCGAAATGGCAATTGAGAAGATGAGCGGCACCGGCCCCTGGGGCGGCGAAGAGACAATTACCGTCAAATTCGCGAACAGTCCGTCAGCGAACAGTGCCAAATCGACAGCCCTGCAGGCAAAGAGATGAATGTGCTATGTGATCAAAATGGTTTGTTGTTTCAGGTGGCCCAAGCGATGCTGCCCTTGCAGATGCTGCAAAGTGTGTCCTCCGCCAGCGTCACCCCCGCCGCTCTTTCGCTGCCCGTTGGCACCGCGCCGCTACTCCAGGGCCTTTCCGCTTCAGCCGCCCAACAGTCTGTCGCCGGAGGGCCCATCCACGCGCACACGCCGCAGCATCGCTTCCGTTACTCGCCGTTGGCCGGCGCCCCTCTGATCAGGTAAAGAGCTGGTCACTTTAATCGTTTGATCATTTTCACAATTGTCCGTCAGTTGTGCCGCCTCTTCGATGATGCCTTCGTCCGCCTCGGCTTCCGCCATCCCTTCGTCCGTCCCCTCTCTCTCCTCCCTCGGCTCCGTCATTCCCTCGGGCTCTTCGGCGTTGGCCCATTTGGGTGCCGTCGACTATTATTCTGCGGCTGCCCTCCAGCAACAGCTTTTGCAACAACAACTGACTGCATTAGCAGCAGCAAATCCGGCACTGTCCGTGGCAGCGGCACAGCAGCAACAACAGGTGAAAAAGGGGGAAGGAGAGGGAAGGGAATCACTTACAATCACTGATCAGCCCAGAAACAGAATTGGTAATTCTAATGACCTATAAGCAATTAGTTTCTTTTGTCTTTCTCCGCTTTCCCACATTCCCTCCGCCTTTTCAGTACGCTGCGGCCATTGCCGCGGCGGTTGCGTCGAATTCGTCCATTGGCCAGCAGTGCGCCGTGCCAACTCAGTCCAATGGGTCAGACAGTCCCTCGGCCGGCGGTTGGTCTCTGTCAGTGCACAATTTGGCCTCTGAGGTCGGAGAACCAACGCTGTGGCGAATGTTTGGACCTTTCGGTGCTGTACTATCGGTGAAGGTCGGAAAGAGAAAATGCCAATGATTGGAAGTGCCAATCCTTTTCAGTTGTCCAAGGGAAAGGGACAGGCGACGATTAGCATGGCCAATTATGAAGAGGCAATTGTGGCAGCAAATGCATTGAATGGGACTCAGTTGGGAGGACGAACAATTCAGGTCAAATCAAATCAAAAAAACCAAATCAGAGAGTGGCATTTAATACTATAGAACAGGAAGCGAGTCACAGTTTATTGGCCCAACCCTTCAATTAATTTTATTTTTCTTTTTAAGATTTCATTTAAATCCTCCGGCGGTCTTTTGCCTTCGCTGCTGCGGTGATTTATCCTTCTGATCAAAAAAAGAACAAACAAACAAATGATGATCAGAGTCAGTCATTCGCTTTCTTCCATTGCCTCTCCATTTCCGCCCAAATTCTTTTTTTTTTTTTGCCAGTAGAGAATTACGGTATAATATAATACGGTATGAAAATGTTTTTAACAATTTATTTTGCTTTTCCTCGCGCTATTTTTCGAGCTTAATTGTGACCCGTAAAAATGTAAAAATATCATTAAAATATGTGAAAATTTCCTTTTAAATGATTCACTGATAATTGAACAATTTGATGAATAAATAAATAATTGAATGTTTTGACAATTTATGTTTTTCATAGTTCAAAAATTGTTCACTGATTGCCAATTAATTGGCTGTGTCTCGCGTTCGTTTCGTTCGCCCTTTCTTCCCTAATAGCCAATTAAAATGGATTACCTATTTATCTTTTTTCATCCCTCCCCATCGTCTGCCAATTTGCCATCAATTGAATCCCTCCGTCTCCATAAAATTCATTTTTTTTAAATTATCTATTTGGTAATGCTCTCTTTTGCCTGCTCTGTGCCCCTTTTTCCCCTCTTTCTCTTTTCATTTTTGGCATTCCTTTCTTCGTTCGTTGGCACCCAAAATAGTGCTGCTTCCGTCGGTAGTAAATAATTGCCTTTTTGACCCTTTCCTCGTCTTTGGCACTTTCTCTTTAGTTTCTTGCGCCCCCTCCGGCATTTGGGGCGATTGGGCAATTTGGTCGGTTTGTGTCTTTTGATCAGTGATTGAGCACTCACCGATAACCCATTTGGTCCTTTGAGGTCCTCTTGTGATCCAAATTTGAACATCCAGCGTCGGATTCGCCCGTGCAATGCCCAACCCACGGGCTGTACGCCTTCCAAACCGTACAACTGCGCGTAAATCATTTGACATATTCAAATTCCGACCCTAATTCGACAAAATTCGATTCAGGGGGTCCTACGCGGAGGTTAAACAGTGCGGGGACGGCGGATGGAATGCACAAATGCTCCAATCACTGAGCATCAATCGCCAATACCCCGCAGGGGCACTGCCCCCGGGGAGTTCCTTTAGTGCCGGAATGGTACAGGCGATGAATATCAACGACACCTACGGAACGAAGCAAAAGCAATGATGGAAAGGCCATTGTAATTATGAAAACGAACAATTTATTATGGCAAAACCAGCTCTGGTGGCAATTTCGAGAAAATAAACTATTTTTAATTTTATAATTTAAACTTTTGACGGCCTAAAAAGCATGGATCACTTCTTTAACTCGATTTGGGGTTTTTTGAGGAGTTTTAACAATATAAATAATAAAATTTAAAGAAACGGGAAGATCAATCAATCCAATTAGTGAATTTAATGGTCAGCCGCCCGCTGGGGAAGGCTTTGACGCATTTTGCCATTGGCCGCGAAGGAACTGATCAGGTGAAACGTCGTCACTCATTATACTCGGGGAAAGCACCTGAAAAGTTTTGAGGAGAAAAGGGTAATTAGTTGAGTAATTAGTTAAGTGTCTTTGTTTGACTGTGATGAGTCGGCCACCTGAACGGTGAAGTTGCCTTTGCTAAGAATGCTGGGCGACAAAATGTTTGGGTTCAGTACGGTAATGCCGAAATTGCTGGGAGACAAAACGCGGGGTTGGAGAATATCTGTTAATATGACAAAACAATGCGCGGAGAGCAAAACGAAGGTCGTTGGGGCGTACATTTCCCTAATTTTCACGGAACAGCTCAATTTGGCACTGACTTTTTGGAAATTAACCCATAATCCATTATTCCCGCCTATGGATGTCAATTTCTTTTTGTTTTTTGGCAGAAAAAACGGAAAAGCATTTTTTACGGCGCCGAAAAATGCTGTCAAAAATTATGAGCTAACACATGGCTTGGCATTTGGTCAATCTGATTAAGAACGCTCACTCACTTGGGCCAAGTACTCCGATGAAAAAAGTGCCCGGGTTGAGCACACGCGCTTCGATCAATTTCGGAGACAGCACTTCGCCCAGCATTGTCCGCGGTGACAATACCAAAGCGGCAAGCGCCCGGGGCGACAGCACATTTGTGTGGAAGAACTTTGGAGAGAGCACTTCGTTCCAAAGCGCGCTCGGATTGAGCACATTGGCGGTGAAGGCGGTGGGCGACAAAATGCTGGTGGCCATCGCCCGGGGGGACATTACGCTGGAGGCGAAAGCGACGGGAGAAAGCAGACTGATCTGAGAAATGATGAGAAGTGATCAACAGGAATAACAATGTGAAAAAGATAGCCGAGGAACAAGTGCCACGAACAGTCATGAAGGTGGGGCTGGACAGAGAAGTGAAAAACGCCCGGGGCGCCAACACAGCGCCGTTGACGGCGACGGGGCCTTGTCGAAGTTTGTTGGTGAACAAAAAGGGACTCATTTCGGGAAGTGCCTCCGATTCGCGCGGGGATGACTTGGCGCGCAGTCGGAACAGCAAGTCGGCCTCGGTCGGCGCCTCCCTTTTGCCCATTTTCCTCCCTTGGGGTTTCATTTCCAAAATGTTCCGTCCCCCCTCCTCCCCAAATCCGTTACATTTTTGTCCGTCTTCGATTTGTGCTATCCTCAAAATGTCCGCTTCCAACTTCGATTCGTCCATTACCCTTAAATCTGTTCGGATTTCCTTTCCAAAAGGTCCTCCCTTTTTGCTCCACCTTTCTTCGTCCGTCCGTATAAACTTCGGAATTGGCTGTCCTTCATCAGAGTGTACCCAAACTCTCTCAAATGCCTTTTTTGTTCTTCCGAAAACGTTTTGCTGACCATTTGCCATTTCCGTTCCATCTTTTCGAGTTTTAAGACCTTCGGGTAAAGCTCTTTCTCAACAATGGACTGTCGAGAGGCAATTTGAGCCTCGATTTTGTCCAACACTCGCGAGGCACCGGCCAAATCCATGATCAAATCCAAAAGCTCAACCAAATCGGACTCATTTGTAGAGATCAACTGAATGGACAAGATTTGTGTGTTAGCTCAGCATTCATGACAATTATTGTAATCTTTAAATTCGATTGATAGGGAATTGCTGATTGATCAATTAGCCTAATTATCTGTGCCCACCCCAAAAAGAGAGGGCAATGAGAAAATGCCCTCGTTGTGAAAGCTGAACAGCGTTGGCGACAACAGTTTTGGTCCGTCGTCCGACGTTTTGGCCTCGGGGAGAAGTGAGAGAATACGTGGAGAAAGGATGGGCAAAGATTGGAAGGTGAAATTGTGGAGGATTCGCTGCAATTCATCCGCCAGAGAGTCCAATTGGGAGGGATGGGACAAAAAGCGAACTGATCGGACTGAGAGATCAGCCGATGGATCACCGGCACCATTAGCAGGCAATTGGGAGATAAAACTGAACAGCAGGGGAAAGCAATGCATCTGTTGTTCGATTTGATCGGCGTCGGACTCACTCTGAGTTGGCCTCGCCCATTCGGCCCAAGTGGCGGTTGCAGTGCTCGACCATCTCGAAGAAGTGTTGGATCCTGCGCAGCTTGGCAATGTTTTCCATCAGTGCTGTTTTGGCACTTCGTCCCCTCCTCCGCTCCCTTTGTCCGTCCGCTGTTCTCTTCCGTATTATGCTTTTCAGCTGCTCCACCGAATTCGCTTCCATCCCTTTGGTGGTCATTGCCTTTTTTGCCTTTTTGGCACTCTGTTTTTTGCTTTTTTGGCGTTTTGTCCATTTTTGTCCCTCCGATTTGGGCCTTTTCCATCCGTCGGTTGCGCTTTTGTCCCTCCCCGTCAGCAGTCCGTCCCCCTGGACAATTTTGTCCAACAGCCATTTTCCCAACCGATGGGGCCATCCCATCCAATCCGTCTCGCCTTTTGCGCTTTCCATTTTCAATTGGCCCTTCTCTTCCCTTCGCTTTGCTCCAAATTCCGCCAGTTGGTCACGTGCTCTGATCAGTGGCACGACACATTTTGCCAATTGTGCCAAAGTGACCGCGTCCGCGGCACAACGCGCGTAAAGCACCGCGTCGGCAGAGGGAAAAGCGGGCGAAGAACGGAGAAGCGAATTGGCCTTAGCCTGGGCAAAGCAGCAAAGAAATGATTTGGAAAATGAAAGAAAAAAGAGAAAACCCAAAATGGAAAATCAAAAAAAAAAAAAATGGAATTGAAAAAGGAAAGCAATCGGCCAAAGTTCGCCGCTTTTGCGCACCTTCAAAAGGGCGAATAGCGCGGCACTGTGCAGAACAATGTCCAACTTTTCCGGGTTTATTTCCATCTCTCCAACATTTACTTTCTGTTGCTTTGCTTGGGAAACTGAAAGAGCATTCTCTCCATCAAAACATTGCTTACAAATTAATTCATTTTTGAAAAAATATTTTCTCTCATTCATTGGCACTTTTTATTTCATTGTTTTGGCTTGCCTTGACTGTGGCACCAAATTTTGTACTGATGGAACGGTAAATGGAAAAGGACAATTTGGAAAATTATTGAGATAAATCGGAGGAAAGCAATGGACGAACGCCGCATCTTAAAAAAGGACAGAGAAAAGTTTATTTAACGCTAAAAAGCAGTGCCAATTCATTGTCGGCAATGGCACGACTTCCCCATGATTTGATTGGTCTGTGAATGGACTTTCCTCTAACGAGCAGTTTGTCAATTCGCCCTTTCAAATGCTTATTTAAACGTATTATTCACTTTTGGGGCGGGGGAATTCGGATTAACAAAACAAAGCGTCGCCGCCGGTCAATGGTCTCATACAATCACAATGAGATAATCCAAACCAAGCTTTATTCAAATTAAAATGTGTCAGTCGATGCTAACCAATGCGAAGATGAAAAAATAAAAGTTGGAAACAATATTTATTGGGCATTTAACCCCTCAATTACGTAATTCCGTTTATCTAATAATTTATCAAATCAGCTTTTCTATCGCTACTTTCTTCCAACGACCAATTAGTCGGATCTCTTCAGCACTGCCTTAGCGTGACTCAGCTGCACGAAGCCATGCTTCCCATGGTAACTGCCCATTCCGCTGTTGCCGACTCCGCCGAAAGGCAAATCACGGACTGACAATGAAAGTAACATTTAGATCATTTCTTCTCTTTTCAATTGCTAACCAAAGACATGCTTGAGAATGTCGTTAATTGTGACCCCTCCACTCGAAGTTTCGTTCAGAAATTTGTCCACCTTTTGTTGGTCGTTCGTGAACAAATACGCCCCAAGCGGCTGAAAGGGTCAAATTTATTTTGGCATTTGGTCTCGAATTGTTTGCCTTTTCTCCGTCGTTGATCACGTCCATTGCCTCGTCCAGTCCCTTCACGGTGAGGATGGGCAGCACGGGTCCGAACACTTCCTCCTGCATCAGTGCGTCCTTCAAGTCCGTGTCCACCAAGACCGGCGGAATGAACACATCGTCTCGGTCCGGCTCCCCGTTCTTGTACAGCACTTTCCCATTCGTTTTGTCCAGCAACGCCTTCACTCGGTCGAAATGGCGTTGGTTGACCATTCTCGAGTACTGCTCGCTCTTCTTGGGATTCTCTCCATAGAGCGTCTGAATGCTCTTCTGCAGTGCGTTCACCAGCTTCGGTTTCATCTCGGCCGTGGTCATGACGTAGTCCGGCGCCAGGCAAGTCTGTCCGCTGTTCAACCACTTCCCTTCTGCGATACGCAAAGCAGCCTTCTCCAAGTCGGCGTCATTCTCCACGACCACCGGACTAAATCAGTTGAAAAGTAAATTCAGAATGAATCAAACAGCACCAACCATTTCCCCCCGAGTTCCAAAGTGACGGGAGTCAAATTTTTGGCAGCCGCTTGCATTATCAACTTGGCAATTGACGAGCTTCCAGTGTAGAAAATGTGGTCAAAGCGTTGGTCGAGAAGCGCCTGCGTTTCGGGGGCGGCGCCCTCCACAACGGCGATAAATTTCTGCGGATTATAATAAATATCATTTTATTATTACATCTATTGAACAATTTAATTGTAATTGCTTTATTTAAATTTCAACTCAAACTCACTTTGTCAAAAGTGGCATCAAACATTTCCTTCAACAATTTGGAAGTGTTCGGCGACACTTCCGACGGTTTGATCACCACGGTGTTTCCTGAAATTGAAAATTTAAGGTTCCAAAATTTGGAAGTTTTCTTGCCAGCAGCAATTGCTTCAATGGCCGGTTGGAAAGCGAGGGCTGCAGGATAATTCCAAGCGGTGATCACCAACACAACGCCCTTCGGCTCAAAAATGACCAACGGCTTGCCCAATTGGTGGTCCTCCAGCTAAAATAAGCAAATGTATCAGTGAGTGTTTATGCACAATTCTGTTTTTTCTAAAGCACCTTTTGGGGTTTCATCCATTCGTCCAACTCAGACAGACAATAGTCAATGGCTTGCAAAGGCCCATCAACCTGAAAACCGATAAATCCAAATGATATATTAAAATTAATAATCAAAAGTTTAGAAAAAATGCCGCAAATAATACAAAAGTCACCTCCATTTTCATATTTGTCTCCTTGTTACGTCGCAAATCCTTGTAAATGGCGTCGCAAATTTTGTCTTTGTTTTGAACGATCATTTCGCGCATTTTCTTCAGCTGTTCCTTGCGGAATGCCGCGGCACGAGTTGCGCCGGTTTTGAAAAAATTACGTTGCTCTGTGACGATCTAAGTAAAAATGAATGAAAATAGAAATGGAAGAGCGACGAACTTTGGAAGCATCTTCTGAAGTCATTTTGAGAAGAAAAAAATTAAATATAGGCTAACAAATAAAAGGAAAGAATTGAAGAAATGAATTTGTTTATGCACGTAAATGTGTTTTTGTCAATGTTTTTCGTTTTCAAATACCTAATTAGGATTAGGGTAATCAGGCGGACTCGGACTTAAAACACCAATTTTTTTTTAAACTTACAATCGAATAAGAATTTGGAAACGGAAAATTAATTAAAGAAAACTAGGCAATATTAACGATGGATGCTGTTCAACTACAGAAAATTGCGAAAAAGACGACTTTCGATGAAAGAAAAGGACTTATATGTATATACGAAATGAAATAAAAAGTGAGCACTAAGCACAATTAAGGGGATGCGTTGTTTGTGAATGTGAAGATAAAAAAGGTCAAAACAGCAAACGAATAAATAAATAAATGAGCGAAAGGAAAGAGAAGGAAAGGACAGGAGAGGGGACGAGGGGAAGGACCAAAAGATTAAAGGTTGAAAGAAAAAAAGGAGGAAAAAGAGGAGCAATGTGGCGAGAGGAAAATAATTGGTAAATGCTGTTGAATGAAGGAATGATTGGTCAAAAAACGGTCTGTGGGAAGAAAAATGGGAAGGCAAAGTCAGCAGAGATTGGGGCAACCATTCGGAAAGCCCATAAGGTTGCTGAATTAATGCAAAAAAGTCCTGAAAGATAAGGCGAAAGAAAAAAATCCCATTTTTAATGATTTATAGAATAACATTTTGATCAGATTTTTGGACACTTAATTTTTTAAAAAGCTACCTAAAATAGGCATAAAAAAGTGATTCTTCCAATAATTACGAAAAATTTAATCCAGGTTTCATTGCCTTTTCACCGATCGAAATTTTAATTTTTGGAATTTTCTTTGGTGAATTTCAAATTTTGCCTCAAAAAGTCAAAAAAATCACGAAAAAAGTCGAAAAAGATCAAAAAAGTCATAAAAATCCCAAAAAGTGTAAAAAAGTCAAAAAAAAGTCACAAAAAAATGCATGATAGAAGCTTCAAACAAAGTTTAGAACACTTTTTAAGTCATTTTAAGGCCATTTAGAGTCAGCAAAAAAAAGTCATTTGACTTAAATTCCCAGCCCTAGTAATATGTATAGGTATACTGTATGTGTATTTGAATTACATTAACTTTAAATCTGGCAAATACAAAAAAAGGTGCCAAACCAATTCTCTTTATACATTATTTGCTGATTGATTGTCGAGGTTTATGCTTTGTAATTAAATGAACAAAAGGCTTCGCCAAATGAATATCATTCATAGGGTTTCAAAATGATGATCATCCCACATCCATCACATCAAAGCTCGTAGAAGTCTGATGAAAAGCATTTGCCCATTTTCAATGCGTATTCTTTCTCATTGTCCCTTTTCCTTTTTTCGTTGTGATGGTTCGTTTTCTCCACGATGGAAATATTTTCCGCAAACACAGAACTAAAATATTTTTGTATCATAAAAGGAATTTTAATTTTCTATGAAAACAAATACCTAAAATTATTGCATTTAATTCGTGTTTTTGTCCCATTTCACTAATTAGCCAATTACTTTCTGCTAATCCCCCCCCCCTCCTTCGTTCTCCGCTTACCCTCCAGAAGAGTCTCCGTCCTCTCTGCCTTCTGTCCATTCGTCGCCGTCGTCCCCAATAAATTCCGTCAGTTCGTTCAGTTCGTCATCGTCGTCACTTCCAACATCGATTTCGTAAGAGATTATTTCCCCACAAATTTGTTTGCTTTTGCGTGCTCTCTTCGCAGCCGTTCTCGCACTCATCCGAAGCTCCGCTTCCGTCGGTAGTCCAGCCAATTTGCGATTCAAATCTTGGAACGAAGCATTCCTGTAACTGAAACATTTTTTGCTTAGGAAAGTGAAACAAACGAAGGCAAAATAAAAATGGTCAAGTCTTTCTACAACAAAAGTTTAAGATTAAATTTGTAGTATAAAATTTAAAAAAGCAAATTGAATTCCCCTTTCTGCTGACTGTTTCTTTTTCTGTTGATTGCGCTTTCGAATATCGGAAAAGGTCCCTTCGTTGTTTAGCGTTGCACGGTAGTGATAACTTAACAAAATATAAGATAAATGAATTCTCCAAAGATAATTTTAGTAGTTACATAATGTAGGATGGTTTCCAAGGAATTCTCTCAATTGTGATCACTTTAAGGGAAAAATAAAATTTAAATTATCAGTCTGAAAAATCACCATTTTCAAGTTCCTCCGAATGCACCATCTCCTCAAACGTATCGTAACCCCTTTCTCGTGAAAAATAAATCGCACAAATCCCGGAATTCATACTGAATTTCCCATGTACCAAGAACCGTGAAGAAAACAAAACAAACTCACTACAATTCGTTAGCGATCTCTGCAACCGACTCATATCCTTCTGCACGCGTCCAAAGCACCTTGTAAAGTTCGTTTTTGAACTCGAACAGAGTGCACGGCTTGCTGGTTCGGACGAGTCGGTGAACCCACAACGAATTGGTCAGTAGTCGTATTTCTATTTCATCTTCCTTTGTATGTTCTCGACTAATAGACATTGTACAATAATAAAAGAAAATTCTAAAATCAAATATTTTAAGAAAAAAAAGTCATTATGCATTTGGCACTATTGTTAACGGTAAATACCGAACTCGTACTGCCCGACTCGTATTGTTTTTCGCCAAAAAACTAGTCATAACCAAAGTCAATCAAATTAAACATTTTTGGTAACATTCGATAGCCCTTAAAGTTTTCTATTTCCTTGCAAAATTTAAAAAAATTTGATCATGTTTGAAGAGTTATTGACGAATTTCAGCTCGATTCGTCCATGGGAAAAAATTCAATGGGAAAATAGGTGCCAAAAAATTTCAAATTGGGGGTTTAAAATAAAAAAATTTATTCAAAAAAGTAACAAAATTAAGCCAAATTAGTATTAAGATTTAAAATAGATACTTAACTAAATTTTGGAAATAAATTTTTGAGAAAATTTTTATTTCTTAGAGGTGTATTTTTCTGAAATTTTTGGGGTCGATTCTCCGTTGTATTTATTGCATTTTTGTTAATAAATTTAGGCAAACGCCAAAACAGTTGAAAATAGGCTTTTCAAAATTTTTTTAGGGTTTTAGGCTCTAAAAATAAAAACCTAGAAAATGGGCACTAATAACCCGAAAAGTAGCTTAACAACTCCCTCCAAAAAAAAAAAAAAATTTCGTGCATTTCAGGCAACTGGGGGCTCAGGAAAAAAATATGCTAAAACCTAAAAATTGCATTTTGGTGCAAAATCTGTTCACAAATCAGGTTAAAATCCACCAAATTTCCCCGGCGGCGCCTGTTGGAACCACTAGGTTTAAAACACTAAAAATGCATATATATTTTTTTGACTAGTAAATAGTTTCACCAAAAAAAAATTTAGCAGAATTTTGAGCCCATACTAACCACAACACAATATACAAATCGCAATAAATTTTTTATATACAGTACACCTTTTTCCAATTTTTATTTAGAACGCCTTTCCCAAGGGCCAACGGGAACCGAAATTCGTCAAGGGCATTCAAAAAGTTCCTAACGGCTTTGCTTTCTACTTGCGTACAGAAACAAATGCCGAAATCATCTTTTCTGTTTTTTATCTTTCGGGTGGCTTTGTTCGGAGCTTTAAATTAATTTTTAACATATTAGTCCGGAAATAGAGTTAATTTTAGTAAAAAAATATTTTGTCTTTCCTTGCAATGGAATTAACTCTGGCTAAGGCAAATGTAAATTTGTCTAATTTTTGGCATAAAATTAAATTTTAAATATATTTTTTTGTTTTATTAAAATCCCCAAATGTCGTCCTTCGGTTCTGGCCCACGTCCTTGACTGGCCTCCTTCTGTTCTGGCCCATTGTCGTTGACGGAAGTCGGGTCTTTTGTCTGTGCGGGTTGCATTGGAGGTGCCACTGGAGCTGGGTCTTGTTGACGTTTTCGGACACGCGCTTCGTATTCCTCCTTGAGTTGTTCTTTGGTGAGCGCAGGGCGGACGAACAGGCGGGCAAGGTTTTTCTGAGAACGGAGTCGAACACGCTCGCGCTTCCATCCTCCGAGTGCAATGTGTTGGTGCGCGGATGTTGGCATGACCACTTTGAGTGGGCGTGGTGTAGTTCGCTGAGAGTCGAACCGGCCAACACGAAAGATGGCGGTTGGTTCAGCCTCAACTTCGAGATGATCCAAGATTTTTGTGGTGGCTTCCCTGTCATCCTGTACACGCTCCGATGGGCGGGTGGCATTGCTTTCTGGGAGGCCGATGAACACCAATGTGCGTTGGCGTTCTTGCTCTGCGAGTGCGGCAGTGATTGGGTCCAGGTCCAGCACAGGTGCCATTGAACGTTTGGCGGGAGGCGGAGTGATGTTTGTTGCGTTGGTTCGTTTCATGTCGAATAATTAGAACAAGATTTTTAATGCAAAATGAGGATTTTTTTGAGGTATTTTAGTGGCAAATGAGGATTTTTTACGGCTCAAACTTGGGTAATTAAACCTTAAGTCCCACCGTGAGGCGGGACAGTTCCAAAATTTTGTACCACATTTTACTGTGGAAATTTTTTATATACAGTACACCTTTTTCCAATTTTTATTTAGAACGCCTTTCCCAAGGGCGAACGCGAACCGAAATTCGTCAAGGGCATTCAAAAAGTTCCTAACGGCTTTGCTTTCTACTTGCGTACAGAAACAAATGCCGAAATCATCTTTTCTGTTTTTTTATCTTTCGGGTGGCTTTGTTCGGAGCTTTAAATTAATTTTTTAACATATTATCCGAAAATAGAGTTAATTTTAGTAAAAAATTATTTTTGTCTTTCCTTGCAATGGAATTAACTCTGGCTAAGGCAAATGTAAATTTGTCTAATTTTTGGCATAAAATTAAATTTTTAAATATATTTTTTTGTTTTATTAAAATCCCCAAATGTCGGGTCCCCAAGTTGCAGATCCACAAAAGTCGGGTAGCTGTTTGATCAATATTATCTTAAATATTTTACTTTTTTCTTAAATATTTGTTTAAATAGTTAGGGATTAACCCCCATTCTTCTGTATTGCCATATTTTCAAATTTTAATTCATATCTTCGGCTTGGGAAAATAAATTACCTAATAAATTTCATTGTGTACATATATTCGTGCAAATTATGTATGTACATATATTATTTAGCCTTTCTTATTCACATTCAGTTCCCATAAAAATTTGTGTGTCAAGGACACACCAAAAGTTAAAATTACCAAATCTGTTCATATAATATTTCCAAAAAATACCGCACTTTGAAACAATGTGAAGGATGAACAGAGATGAGAGATTTTATTTCAAAATATGGAAAAGATGAATGAGCTAAACTTAATTTTTCTTACAATTATCTCATACCCAAAAGTCCTTTTTTTTACCTATCATGTAATTTATAACATTTTCGAGCAAATGTCTTTTATTATTATTATATTAGTCCACTGATCAGCTTCACAAAACCTTGAGTTCATTATTAAAGGAGTAATAGAGGGTAAAATTTCTCGAAAATTCTTCAAATTCTTTAAATTTAAGATAAAAAGCTCGAAAATAGCTAAATATGATATGAAAAAATTATAGTAGAAAAAAACACAAATAAAGCTAAATTATTAATTTTAAGAAAAGTGAGTAAAAATCTTAAATTAGGTAGTCCAATCTCTGTTGACGTGTTTCGGCATTTTTTGTTCAGACCGGTAAAAAGTATGCCTTTTGCTATATTACTCAAATTATACATGCCTTAAAATTTGATTGTCCAAAAAAGTTAGTCTTTGACTAGCCCGATAGAGAAAATGAGTTAGGTATTCCATTTCAATTCCTTCCCCACCCCACCGCCCCCCCCCCCCCCCTCCCCTCTACGCTCATCATCACTTCAGTCCCATCCCTTCTTCATCAATCATTCTTCCATCCCTTCCCTTCCCTTCTTCCAAGGCCTTCCCTCATCCTCCTCCGTTCATCCCTTCGTCCTCTAAAGGGTCTTTCTTCAGGTAATTGCCCTGTGGGGCTTCCGACTTTGCCTCAAGCCATTTTCCCTTTTCCATTACAATCACCGCGAAATTGCTGCCACAACAAAATAACGAAGTTCGTTCGTTCGTCGTTCATTTATTCTTTCTTTCGTTCTTTCGTCGCGCCTTTCCCCGTCTCTTTTCTTTTCTCTTTTTCATTGTCAATGTTTGTTCTAAAATATATGCATCAGCACATTTTTACCTCATTTTCTGCCTTCATTTTTCAATTTGCCATTTTTTGTCGACGTTTAAAGTGACAAAGTGTGTTAATTAAAGGGTTAAAGAGTGTGCACTAACAAATGGGACTTATAAATGAGCGTTTGTATATCTCACATTTAATGGACTGATAGTTTACTGTAAAATAAAATATATATTTATTAATTAGGGAAATGACTCAAATTTCTTTGGCAATTAATACGCAAAATTAAAAAAGGGTATTTTCTATTAAGAAGAAACAAAAACAACACCTGTCCTATTCCCAAACATAATGTTTTGCTTCTTCATATTTCACTCAAAGATGCAAAAGTCGTTTTTGCTTGCTCCTTCAAAACCATTTTAAGTCATTTCTTGAGAGTAAAATATTTAGAGGCACAATTAGATGGATATGTTGTTGACTTTTTAGGGACTTTTTCAAGCAGGACAATTCGTTTTCAATGTTGCGCATCTGTTTCGTTCATCAGCAGTAAATCCAATGGATTTGGGTGGGGGTGCCCCCTCATTTTGTCCTCAAATACCCCCCCCCCCCCCTCTTTTTACGGAACGACCCATTGTTTATTATAGCCCTATTTTGCTCATTCTCGGGTGTTCAGCATCGCCATTTGTCTGTTCAGCAAACATTCTCCCCCTCCTCCTCCCTAAATTTTGCAAAATGCCAAACTCCTTCTTATCACTGAATGCCTTTCTCTTTAACTGTCTGTCTCCCTCTGTTTGTCGCGTGCTATCAACCTTTTTCTGCCTGGTCCCTTTGTCTCTCGTTAATTTTTCCCCTCTCGTCCCCCCCCCCCCCTCCTTTTCTTTCCCTCTCTTTTTATAATTTATCATTTTCCCTTTTCGTTTTTTATCCCTACGAATTGCCCTCCGTTGAACTTCCTCCCCCCCCCCTTCTGTTGCCCTTTTTACCTTTCAATGATTGCCCACTTTTGTTGCCTCAGGACATTTTATGGAATTCAATTGCAATGACAAAAGAATGGAGGAGAAAGGGAAGAGAAGCGAAAGAGTTATCGGATCAAAAAACCAAATTCCAATTCAATTTATTTTTCCGTTTATCTTATTTGTTAGTCCTCCTCTGTTCCCTCCCCCTTTCTTTCCCCCTCCCCCTCTCTTCCTTTCTCTCCCTCTCTTCTTTTCTCCTTTTAATTCCCCCCCCCTCTCTCTCTCTCTCTCCCTCTCTTCCTTCTCTCCCTCCCCCTCTCTCTCTCTCTCTCTCTCTCTATCTCTCTCTCTCTCTCTCTCTCTCTCTCTCTCTCTCTCTCTCTCTCTCTCTCTCTCTTCTTCTCTCCCTCTCTCCTTTCTCTCCCTCCCCCTCAATTGCTTTCGATTCTCGACATTTTTAGTGACTTTTTCGCATTTCTTCTCCATTAATTTCTTTTCCCCTCATTTTTGCAACTTTCCTTTTTTCTCGCCGCTTTTCACACAATGGAACTTTTCGGGTGAATTAATTCTCCCTCCCCCCCAATTTGAGGTGTCGTCTCTTTCATCACTTATCGTCCCTTTCCTTTCTCCCTAATTGTTCTTTCCCTTTTCTCTCTGTCCATTACTCTCTCTCTCTCTCTACCCATATCATTTTTCCCCATTTTGACCCTTCCTTTTGCTCTTCCCGCCTTCCTTTGTCACTTTTCCCTGCAGGGATAATCCTTTAGGTATTCGTCATTTATCGACTCCTTCCTTCATTTTTTCTTTTCAATTGCTCTTTTTCTCCGTTTTTTATGCTCACTTTCCATTTCTGCCCCCCCCCCCTCCCTCTCTCTCTTCTCTCCCACTCTTCTATCTCCTTTCTCTCTCTATTTCATCTTTTCTCCTTCCCCCTCCACTTCTCCCTCCCTCTCTCTTTCCTCTTTCTATGCTTCTTTGTCTTCTATTCTCTCTATCTCTCATTTTATTCCTTCGTTTCCCTCTCTGCTCGTAATTGTTCAATGATTTATTGCTACAAAATTCTTCCGAAATTTAAATTTGGCGAGAAAAAAGGCATAAAATTAAGCGGATTAAAGATTTATTTGTCGGTCAGCAGGTATTAATGCAATGATGGGCACAAATTTGAAATTTGCCATTTGGCGCCAATTTGCCCGTCACTTAATTAGCAATTCATAAATCATTTTGTTGCGTTTGAATTTAAACTCCTCTCTCTCTGCCCTGCTGCTGATGTCCTTTTCGTTCTTATTATTTTTCTATCCGTCTTTTTGTCTCAATTTTTGATTCCCCTCTCACCTTTTTTTTGTCATTGTGCCATTCTTGGCAAAATGTTCTGTTGCCGGTTTGTCTGGCCTCCTTTTCCGTGCCAATTTCGTTCGCCCTTCCTCAAATGCGCAGCAACAGCTGAGCAAACAAAGGAAAGTAACAAAAGTCAGTTAAAGCCAAATGACTTTTGTTATTTCAATTTGGCACCTTTGCCCGATGGGAACAGATGGGCAAATTCATTAATTTCAATGGAAATATTGGTGAGTCGGGAGGAAAATGATCCACTGGCGGACGGGGGGGGCGGGGTGACGACGGCATATTTGGAAAATGATCTTCCACCCCCCCCCCTCCCGCCCACCTGTCGCCCGTCGTCCATAAATTCAAATTTTGGCATTTCAAAACGATCACCCGTGTCTCATTTCCTCCCCTGTCGGTTGCTCCTCCCCCCTTTTCCCCCTCCATTATGCCCACTTCGCTGTCCCTTCCTCTCCGTCCCCCTTCCCCGCTCGCTTTTCCTTCCAAATCCAATCCCATTTGTTCTCCGCATGCGATAATCCCGGCTCACTTCCCTCGCCTCCGCTTTTCCTCGGGGATTAGTGCCCGCTTTGTTTCTCGGCACCTGTCACTTCCGAGCTAATCCCTTCCGGACATTCAAATGGACATCGCCCGAGCATAAAAGCAATTAAAAAGGCAATAAGCTTACAATGCCCACAGCGTTTGCTCTGATGGCCATTTTTGACCATCCATCAGCTGTTCGTCAAATATTTGCTCGAATATCATATGGGTTTCTGATTAGGTCCTAACTTTCCATGTAAATTTCCACAAACATTCAATTTAAATTTAAATATTTGACAATTGTAATGATTGGGAAAGTGTTCGGAGTGATGGGGCGAGGGAAGGAAGAAGAAAGAATGAAGGAAGAAGAAGATGGATGGGTGAATGGGGGGGGGGCGAGCGGATGACAAGCAAATTGGCGCTTTCTTCGTCCCTTCGCATTCCATCAAACAAAATCAAGTCTCGACGGGGCATCTCCGAGAAAGAAACGAAAACTTGTCACTCACTCGCCCATCACCTTCCTTTAGAGGAGGGGCACTAAGGCATGCAATTAAAGGGGGGGGGGGGGGAAACAAACAAAACAAAACGAAGAGAAAACGGACGGAAGAAATCTCGACTAAAAAAAACACTTTTAACTTTTAGTATACAAAGCCATTTTAGAACTTGATCAAGGATGATAAGTGAATGAATCAAAGTCACTTGGCGGTGCCGTCCGTCTCCCTCTTTCTTTCTCTCCCTTCCCTCCCATTTCTCTGTGTTCTCTCTCCCCCTTCTGCTCATGTCCATCTGGTGCCATTCTTTCCCATTTCTTCTTGAGCTTCAAAATCATTCATGCACTTGTGCTGTCCGCTGCAAAAGTCGGTCTGCCGTCGGGCGATGATGCCATTGCATCGCTTGAAATGGATCCCTTCCCCCGGGCGCCGATTCGCCTCCAATTGCTCCCCAAGGGCAATCCCTCGTTCCGACACATGTTGCCAGAAGGGACCGTCAGCAGCAGAATGACCCCCCCCCCCCCCTCTCCTCCCATTTTTTACCTTCAAAATGCGTCAGTCCGTCGCGCGTTTCTCTCCCCTCCCATCATTCATTATAATTCGCAATTTTCATCTATTTAATGCTCACAAATAAAAGGCATCGAATCATTTCAAATTCTTTGATTTATTAGAAAAATGTTCCTCCGCCAATTTCCGTTCCCTCCCTTTCCCCCCCCCTCCCAAATCTCTTTTTGCCATCTCGTCCCTATCCCAAAAAATCATCCCCCCCTCTTTAACCCCATGGCACACCTGCCCTTATCCCGCCGTCCCCTCCTCCAATTCCCCCCCCCCCTCTGTTTTCCACATTTCTCTCAATTTCTTTTGCCACGCCCAACCCAACCAATATAAATGCTAGGGGGGATGTTGTTGAGCTCTTCTGACTTGGGTTCTGCAATTGGCACTCCCTTCTGCCCCTCCCTCCCTCCCATCTTCCCCCCCCCCCCTTCTCCCCCATTCCTCCCCCCCCCCTTTCATTATTTGCCCATTCTTCCGGTTGTTCATCCCATCTCTCCCATCATCATTTCCATTCAATTTGTCGCTTAATTCCGATTTTTTCATCATTTATTTGTTGGCACTTTTTGCCAAACAAACCAATTGTCCATTTATCCCTTTTTTATGCATTTAGCATAATTCCCTTCAAATTTGTTTTGTTTTCCCATTTTTTGTTCATCAGCCTATCATCCTTCCCATTTTGTCTATTCGTTCCAATTTCTCTCATTCATCCGTTTCATCATTTTCCTTCATCCATTTCTTTTTTGTGGTGTCCGTTCGAGAGTGTCCTTCTCCATCGCCACTTTGCCCCCATTCGCTTCCATTTGTGTTTTTCAATTCCGCCTGATTGCTCACTTAATTGGCCTCTATCACTTATGGACCATTAGTCCCCTCCCCTTGACCGTCTCATCGACCATCAAAAAGTTCCTGAAGGTCCAATCTCACCGCACTCTCGACAATCCCTCCCCACGATATCTTATCTTCCCCTCCCCCTTTTTGATTCTTTTCCCACCCCTCCATCCGATGGTTTTCCACTTTTTGGCTGATTTCCCCCACTTTCAGTCTGTTCCTCTCGACTTTGTCCCTTCCAATGTCCATTCTTCCGTGCCCTTATTAATCGTCGTCCTCGTGTTCTTCTTCCTCCGCTGCTCTGCTGATGTTCCCCTACAGTTCCTTCTCCACCGTGCGTCCCCACTCCATCTCTTCCCAAAGTTCGTCCACTTTCTCCTCCCGGAATTTCACCCAATCGGACACCGAAGCGGAAGAGGAGAAGAAGTTTCAGAAGCGAATCGTCCACCGAAGAGAAGTGCTGACACCGTCGAGAATGAAATGGGACTGGGACAGAAGAGGTGGGAAAGAGTGCGGGAAGGGAAGAGAGATAGGGAGAGAGTGGGAGCGGGAAGGAAGGAAGGGAAGGGAGAGAGTGTGGAGCGGGAAGGAAGGAAGGGAAGGAGTAGAGAGTGGGGAGGGGGAAGGAAGGAAGGGAAGCGAGAGAGTGGGGGGGGGAAGGAAGGAAGGGAAGGGAGTAGAGAGAGGGGGGGGGGAGGAAAGCGGGAGAGAGTGGGGAGGGGAGAGGGAAAAGCGGGAGAGAGAGAGAGGTAATGGCACGTGAAATGGCACTAAAAATTTCATTTGAAGGCAAAGGAAATTCAGAAATGTTGGCCTCGTGTTCCACGCCAAAGTCAAGTCAGGAGGATTTGCTCTGTCACTTTCGCCTTTTGGACGAAACTTCGGTGTATTTTCGACCTCAGCTCAGCGATAACCAACAGCAACGGCATGGGAATAATAAACAGCGCCAAAAACGGGCAAAATGCCAACAGAAACAGCAGCAACTTCAAATTGACGATTATTTTAACGCAATCCGTCGGCCAAAGCATTTGCGCGGAGCGAAACGGCACAGCAAAACGACGGAGAGGGCATTTTTGGACATGGAATTTGATCAGTTGGGGAAAACCGAAATGGCATTGGAGGAGGAAAAGCAGCAGCAAATGGACGAGGAGAAGTGCAGCTCGCCAATTCTGTTGGACTTTCGGAGGAATTCCGCCGGAAGCAATGAAACGGAAAGTGAGTAAAGAAAGAATGGGAAGGATTATGGGCAAGTGATCGCCGCTGATCAGTGATTGATCATTTGACCATTATCACTTAATGTTTTGGTATTAGTGACTTTTGATCACTTATATACCCATTCTTATCACTGATTATTGACCAAATGATCAGTGATCAATGGTAATTGGTGCTGATCATTTAGGGCTCCAATTTTTAGTTTTACCTATTTTTTTCTGAGCTCCCTATGGACTGAAACGCACGAAAAACATGTTTTTTCGGTTGTTATTGTTAAGCTAGTTTTCGAGTTGTTAGCAACTATTTTCTAGTTTTTTTATTGTTAGCACCTAAAAACCTAAAAAAATTTTGAAAAAACTATTTCAACTATTTGTCGTTTTGCTCAAAATTTATTAACAAATTGCAATAAAAATGAATAACACACTCTTAAGAAGCGACCCAAAAAATTTTAAAAGATATAATACCCCTAAGAAAAGAAATGAAAAAATTTCTCAAAAATTCATCTACAAAATTTAATTTATTTTCTTGTCAAATTTTTTTGAATTTAAAATTATGTATCTCATTACTGATTTAGCTTAATTTTGTTGCTTTTTGGATAAAATTTTATGATTTTACACCCCTAAATTTGAAACTTTTTGGCACCTATTTTCCCATTTTTAGCACCTAAAAATTGGAGCCATACTGATCATTTATTCATTTATATTTTTTCATAATTCTTTCTCCATTTCGAGACTTCCCTCCTCCTCCTGCTTCTCCTGCGGTTGGCCTCAATTGCAAAATTTTTGCTCCTCAACTTTTGCCTCGGCCGAGTGATCCTTCGGCTAATAATTTCTCGCCCTCGGGCCGTCATTACACGGTGCTGAGACGGATAAGGATGAAGCACAAAATGAAGAGGGAGGCACTGATGAAGAGGAAAAGCGAAAGTTATGGGGACGAACAAACACAACAGTACACCAATTTACCAATGGAACCAATCGGAGGGAGCAAAGGAAGTGATCAGAATGAGAAGGAAGGAAGAGAAGAGGACGACAACGGGAGGAAAAGGAC
This sequence comes from Heterodera schachtii, assembly GCA_023374025.1. Lineage (NCBI taxonomy): Eukaryota > Metazoa > Nematoda > Chromadorea > Rhabditida > Heteroderidae > Heterodera > Heterodera schachtii. The sequence goes on from SIJG01000017.1 coordinate 1,001,571, forward strand.
CAATTGCACCAGTGACAGCGGAATGGAGGAGAAATGTGAGTTGGGGACTGATCGGAGGAGGAAGACGAAGTGATGGAGAGGAAGGAAATTGGGGAGGGAGGGACCGTGGACTGATCGGAGAGGAAGGAAATTGGGGAGGGAGGGACCGTGGACTGATCGGAGAGGAAGGAAATTGGGGAGAGAGGGACCGTGGACTGATCGGAGAGGAAGGAAATTGGGGAGGGAGGGACCGTGGACTGATCGGAGAGGAAGGAAATTGGGGAGGGAGGGACCGTGGACTGATCGGAGAGGAAGGAAATTGGGGAGAGAGGGACCGTGGACTGATCGGAGAGGAAGGAAATTGGGGAGGGAGGGACCGTGGACTGATCGGAGAGGAAGGAAATTGGGGAGGGAGGGACCGTGGACTGATCAGGGAGGAAGGAAATTGGCGAGGGAGGGACCGTGGACTGATCGGAGAGGAAGGAAATTGGGGAGGGAGGGACCGTGGACTGATCGGAGAGGAAGGAAATTGGGGAGGGAGGGACCGTGGACTGATCGGAGAGGAAGGAAATTGGGGAGAGAGGGACCGTGGACTGATCGGAGAGGAAGGAAATTGGGGAGGGAGGGACCGTGGACTGATCGGAGAGGAAGGAAATTGGGGAGGGAGGGACCGTGGACTGATCGGAGAGGAAGGAAATTGGGGAGAGAGGGACCGTGGCCTGATCGGAGAGGAAGGAAATTGGGGAGGGAGGGACCGTGGACTGATCAGGGAGGATGGAAGTTGGGATTGATTTGAGAAGTGATCGGAGAGGAGATTGAAAAGGAATCTTTTGCTAAAAAGTGATCGCAATTGATTTAGTGGAGGATGATGATGATCGGACCCAATTCGTCAACATTAGTGCGGTGGAAAAAGTCTACGAGAATTTGCCACCAATTTCGGCCCCTTTTCCTCCGCTGCCTCCCACTTCCAAGCTGCCGAACAATCATTCCCTGGCCATCGTTCTGCCCCAACAATTTGCAGAGGATTTTCCCGCGCTTTACGGTGTGTCATCCTCCGACTTTGGCATTTAATCGTCCAATTTTTCATTTTTTTTTCCCCTTTTTAAATGTTACTTTTTGTTTTCCTTTTTTGCTCATCTCCTCTTTTTGCTCAAATTTTCTTCTTTCGTCCCTTCACTTATCGGCACTTTTTTCCCTCAGTTTGCCCTAATCCCTGCGCATTTTGAAAAGGAAAGCAATGAGAGGGGGGGGGGGGGGAGAGGGGAAGGAATTGAATTAACTCAACTCATTGCCGGCGGAATGGGGGAGATGACCCCGCAGGGGATGAGAGAGGGAAGAGAATCCAAAGGACAAACACAGGCGACAAGGAATGAAGAAGAGAAATGGGAGAGAGGGGGGGGGGGGGAAGTGGCGGACTTTGGCACTTTGAGCGATGGACCACAATGAATGATGGAAGTGCGAATTGGTGACGCATTCGGACAGACCCCCCGGGTTTTTGGGGAAAACGACCCTCAAATGGACCAACCAACTCACAAATCACCACTTCCATTTGACACTTTCCCATTTCAGCTCGTCTCGTCGCTTTGGCATTTTTGGACGCCCGAAACGAAAGTCGAAAAAACGAAAGGGGTAAAAATGAAAGGGAAAGTTGTTCTTCCGCCACGGCTCCGTTCCGACGTATTCGACTGGCGCAGAAGCAAATCTCCGATTTGGTCGGGTTGAAACTGAGCAAAGCGACGGAATTAAACGCACCGACGGACAGCGACGAATGTTTTCGGAGAAAATGTGCCGAATTTTGTGAGTTTAGCAGCATTTCGATTGACTTTATCCCACAAATGCCCTCCCTTTCTCTCGGAATTGAGGCGGTCACCCCTTTTTTTTGCCTTTGTCCCCCGAGGGGCGATTTGTTTGCCATAAAACGAAAGACAACTTTACAAAAATTCACTTCCACCTGTTGTTGTTGCCGGTTCTGTTGATCCATAAAACACTAAATATTCTTCGCGGCATCGCTCTGTGATCCAAATTTTGCGATTGGCGGGGGGGGGGGGGGGAATGAGGGCGGTGTTTAAATTGAATGAGGTCAAGAAGCACCCGCCGAAGTGTTGCCCCCCCCCCCCTTCTCCCACCTGCTGCTGCTTCATTCGTTCATTCACTGCAATTTGCTCGTAAATTGCCTCACTCATTTAAATTACTTCGAAAGTGTCCAACAGAAACAGCAGCAGATGGACAGGGGGACAAACAATGTAATAATGCTGAACATTGTTTTGTACAGCTCGTAAAACTTGAAAATTACAAATTGTGAAGGGGGGGGGGGGCAATTTTAGAAAAGGCAATGGACGAGACAAACAAACTTTTTAAAAACTTCAAAATTAAATTCATGAATAAAAAAAGTCAAGGTCAAAACACTCAAAAAAAAATGATTTTTTTTTTCTGGCCATTTTGGCCATAGATTTTTTTAGAAAACAAAAAGAGCTCCTCTCGTACAATACCAAGAATATTTTAACTCGGGGCGTGCTTTTTGGGCGCGTAAGTTTTGTTTGGCATCCGTGCCTTTTATACTCTCTTTTTTGCCCTCCTCCTCCTCATTCACCATTTTGGATGTTAATCCAATAATTTTGATTAAAATACCTTTAAATTGGCAATCTCTTTTCCATTCCTTTCCCATGAAATCACCGGCCTTTTCCCCACTCTTTCCCCTCAAATTGCGCAATTCGTCACAAATTGATGCCATCGTTCTCTCTCATCGTCTTCTCTCTTTTGGGGTCATTTTTTGATTGCTTTCCGCTGTTTTTCTTGGCTACTAATTCACAAATCCGTCATTATCATTCATTCATTCCCACCTTCCAATGAAAACATCGGCGATGATTACACAGAAAAAAGAGAAGGGGGGGGCGGGGGACAAATCTTCCGAGGTCAGTAAATTGGCACACCGATGCGGACAGAAATTGTGTGATGTTTATATATGGAAAGTGACAAGAAATTCCCAACCAGCGGAGAGAAAGAAATATGTGAGGAAGGGAAGGGATCCGAGCCCTGTAATTAGTCGGATTGGTGGCCGACATTGGCACTAAAAAGCACTAAAACACCTCTTTGAGTGACCATTTTGAGGTCAAAGTGTGGAAAACCGACAAAATGAAAGGGCAAATTTGAATTGGCGAATTTGGGGAGGTAAAATAATAGGGAAAACACAGAGAAAGAGAGAAAGAAAGGAACCGTTCTTTTTTATTTGGGCTATCAAATAATTAATTGTTTTGCCTCCCTTAGGCTCGCAATTGGCCCAAAAGTTGCGAAACACGGAGGCCCATTCGCGCAGAGAGTTCGGATGGCAGACGAAGAAACTGCAGAAAATTCTGCATCAGCTGAGGACGGGCGGACAAAGTGGCGAAGGCATTTTGGAGGGGACACTGCACAAATTGTTCAGAAGGATTTTCCGGAAATGAACGATTTCCATTTTCAATCATTCATTAAATAAAGGAAAATGATTAAATAAATATTCTCTCATTATATTTTTTGAATTCATTAATTGTCTTTTCTTCAATTAATTCATTTTCCAATCTCAAATTGAAAATGTTTTGCTTTTCTCTTAAAAAGAGTTAATTTATAATTTTTTACAATTAATTTCATTTATTCATTTGCTTATTCCCTCCCGTCTTTTCATTCCCTTCTCCTATTTGTTTTTGCGTTTTTTCATTTGTCTTAAACCATTGACAAAGAATAAATGAGTCATCCATCCGTCCCGCAAATTTTTCCAATTCCTTCCAATTTCGTCATATTTCACAAAAATGGTCGATTTGCTTTGAAGGAAAGAATACAATCCTTTTATTTTTTATTTAGTCATTAAACATAAATTAGTGTGTGTAAAATATAACGGTAATAAATTAAATTTTAAATATTTTTAAGTTTGGCGTTATGCCATAATTAATTATAAAAAAATTTATTTTATTTCTCTCTAATGTTTTAATTGTCACCTCTTTAATCAGTAGAATAATGTGGTGATATTTCTTTGAATGAATAAAAATTTGTTATTTTATTGTATTTCATTCTTTGGTTTTTCTCGCAATTAGGTAATTTTTTTTTAAAGAAAATATTGACTGTCTAAGAAATGAACCTTCGCCTTTTTATTCTCATTCGCACTTCCACCGTTTTTGTAAAATACTTTTTTTATTTAATTCATCTCTTTTTTATTTTATTTCTTTAAAAACAGACATTTTTCTATTTTTTTTTCACCCTTTGACGACAAACAGAAGCAGCAATGAGTGGTTGGGATGCGTACATTCAGTCATTGACTTCCAGTTGTGCGGAGATTACTCGCGTGGCCATAATTGGCAATTCGGACGCGAGTGTTTGGGCCAGGACTGAAGGGGAGAACGAATTCAAGGTTTGTGCTTACAATTAATATGAATGCCGGTTCGATTATGGTTCTCTCTAATCTCTGGTTATGTTTTGTTTTAGTTACCGACTCTGTTCGGAAATAAAACTCGAAATATAAAAAGGGATAGATTAATTTTTGGAAATAAATCAACAATTATTCATTCAGGCGAGTGAGCCAGAGCTCAAGAAACTTGTCGGCCAATTCGATGACCTTTCGCAAGTTCCGTCCGTCGGTGCCGACCTCGAGGGTTTGCCCGTGTGAAACTTCGCCTTTCTATTTTGTACTTTCAGGAATTCATTACATTGTGCCGCGAACGGATGAAAATCTTATCTTTGGGAAGAGGGACAAAACGGGGTTTGTGCATTTCTAAAAACATATTTTTTTTTTACCATTCTTAAAACCCACAAAAATTTATTACTTTTCCGCCCAAATTTTATTTTTCCCCCATTTTGGCCATGTTTTTATGCTTTTCCTCACTTTCATTCAGCTTTTTCGCTGTGAAGACCAAGTCCGCCATTCTGATCGCCATTTACAAGGACGAGGAAAGTGTCGTCGGCGCCGACGTTCGAGGGGCGGTGGAGAAAATGGCCAAATACCTTGAGGACGCTGGTTACTGAGCCGTTGCTCGGTTTCCTAACGACTTTTGTGTTACCAAACGAAAAGTGCTGAGAATGGCTTTGACTTATTCTTCCAAATGCATTCCTTCTCCATCCCAAATGATCACTTATTATTTTATTATTACACATTCTGTGAAGTGCGCGTGCCGATTCCGTTGTTTCTTTTTTATTATTTGGCCTTTGGATGTGAATAATAAAAAGGTGTAACGCTGAGAACCAAAAATTGCTTTTCGAAAACCTTTTCCATCAATCCGTTGGCGGGCAAATGTTTCCGCCAATCCAATTCTGTAATTCATATGGACGGCCCTTTAATTAATCGGACCCCCAAGTGCCCTGCTTTTTGTTTGGCCTGGCCTTGCGTTTGTAATTCGAGCTCCCCTCGGGGGGGGGGGGGGGGGGCGGAATGTCCGTTACTCTGTTCCCTTTTGCCTTGGCAACATTCGCCTTATTTAGCGATGCTTTTTGTCTCCTTTTTCGTCTTGGCATTGCTTTTTCCCCTTGGCGATTCCGTTCGGTCCGTCGTTGTCCCTCCTCCGTCTCCGTTGTCTATCAGTGCGTTTCATCCGTCACTTTCCGCCGATTTCGTCACCTTTTAGCCATTCTCATCGATCGCTTTGATCCGATCGCTTCCGTTTTCGTCCAACATTTGAACGTCTCTCTGCTCTTTTTCCGGGACCACTACAAAATTGACGATGAAATGCTCCGTTTGGACACTTTTCACGTCGACGGGAAAAGTTTGACTTTACACGCCAACGGCACTTTGGACTTTGGCAAAAGCGCAATTTATTCGAAAAGTTGGCCAATTAATTCAGTCAAATGCTTTCATTAATTAATTGGTTAATTATTGGCATTTTCTCATTGAGAAATGAATTCGCTACGCGAGAACAGTGCCTTTCTGATCAGTTTGGCTCAGTCCGCAGAAGCCAAAGAGTTCGTCCGATGGTTCGCTGCCAATTCATCAGTTGCGGCCATTCAAGCGGAACTGAGTTCGTGGAACGGAGTGCCACCAAAAGGTGAAACCGAATCCCGAGACCCTTCCCGAGCCGAGAGTCAGTCCCGACTCGGCACATGACGAGTCAATTGTCAAACTGAAGGAGGGCAATTAGTCCGTAAATTCCCATTGATTAGTTCCTCCTTAGGCCATCTCCCGATGCCTTTTGGTCATTCTGTCGACAATTTCCTCCATTTGGTGCCCGCCTTCGTCGTCTTCGACAACATTTTGTACCAACTCATCCGCCATTTGAACATCTCCGAATTCATTGTCCTCTACGACAAACATTTTGACGAAAAAGTCGAATACGACTGGAGAAAATTGTTCAGCGCAGCTTCGAAGAAAGCCGTCCTTTTTGAGCCGATGTTCACCAAAATGAGCGTAAATTCAGACGGACTCAATTTTAAAAGGCCAATGTCCCATCCAAACTTTAATTTGTTGGATTAGCAGAAGAAAGGGATTGATCCTCTACTGATCAGTAAATCACCCACTGATCAGAACCAATGGAAAGTACCGATCCATCCATCACTTTTTTCCACTTTTTGCATAGGATGCCACCGAACACGTCAAACAGTTGGACGTGGGCTCAAAAAGTGTGAAAAATATTTTCATTGTCGCTTCCACCAAAAATGCAGAACTGTGAGAATTATTCACTTTTGCTGAATTACAGTACCGCCCTTGTTGGCTACCGTATGCCTTCAGATATATGCAAGCGGCCATTCTTCAGTTCGAAGCGCGACACTTCCCCAATTTCATTGTGTTCACAAAGGACACATTGGCACTGAAATGTGAAGACTGTGTGAGTGCCAGCTTATTTTGGTGGGTGACGGACCAGCGAAAAGGAACGAAATTAAAATTGCCAATTGAAATTGGACAAAATTTGTAAAGGATCCGAATTATGCCCAATGGTCGGGTGGCCACGCTAAGAAACTTCAACGAGTTTTTGAGACAGGTGAACCATTAAATGATAATTTATATTGGCAACAATTGACAATGCCATCGACCAAAAAATTTGCATTGGCAATGCCATGCCAATTAATTCTTGGCCTTGGCCAAATGCCCAGGAGGAGATGGAAATGGACTACAAAGTGCCGGTGCCGACCTTCTCCGAGACGCAAGTGTCCTTCTGTCTGGACATCATAAACATTACCACTCGCTATTTGCTTATGACCAACGATTTGCTAGTCAAAAAGGCAAAAAAATTGCCGAAAAATTTTTGGAATGAGCGAAATTCGACAAAAGAGAAAACGCTGACCAAAATGATATCGAATCCGCGGGAGGAATTCGAATTCGGAAGATATAAGCACAATCACGGGAAGGAGTTTTATCAGGTGGGAGCATTTAAGAAGAAAAAGGCACTGATGGAGAGGCAAATGATTAACGGAAAGAAAGAGTGTTTCAGGCGATGATCGGAATGATTATGAAAGTGGAGAGACGAATTGAAGAGCCGGACGTGGACTATTACAAATATGTGAGGGGGGGGGGGGGGGCAAAGTTAAGACGAGAACAATGGGACGGGGCAGGGACGGTCCCAGGATTTCGGTTTGGGGGGGGGGTACCACCCCCCCGGGCGACGACCTTTTTTTTTTTTTTTTTTTTTTTTGCTTTTCACTCCGCTTTTTTTTGCGGCGGTTTTCCAGAAAACTTTTGGGGAACAAGGGGTCCGGCGGTGCCGATAGGCGCCGCCGGGAAAATTTTTGCGTTTTTAATGCGATTTGTTAACGAATTTTGTACAAAAAAGTGACGAATTTTGCGATTTTGAGCCATTGTTAGGAGATTTTCGTCAAAAATGTCCATTTTTTGAAAATTTATTGAAATTTTTTGGAGAATACTATTTTTTCCTTAAAAATTTCGGGTGCGGAGGGGCCTTGGGGGGGGGGGTACGTACCCCGCGTACCCCCCCCCCCCCTGGGACCGTCCCTGGGACGGGGGCTGGGAACTAAACCAATTTTAAGCTCAAATGACAATTAATTAGTGTGGGTTCGAGATTCTCGGCCAATTGGACCTTTCTTATGATTGGTAGTCCAATTGGCAGGTCGCAAATTGGACGCTGGAGAAAGGAATTTGGCCATTGTATGGCAATTTGAACGTGGACGTGCAACATTTGAATCACTACCGTATCGTTACAATAATCGTTGAGTCAATCAAATGCAAATTGTGTCATTCATTTTCTGTTGTTCGTTTTGTTCAGCATGAACCGTACATCCAATTGGTGTCAGAAAACGCAACTCAATCTTCGGGCATTGAGAAGCCCAGGCCCTGTGCCAGCACGAAACCCGTCTTTCTGAACACGGGCCAACGCGTGGAGGGCTATTGCATCGATTTGCTAACGATGCTAACAGAAGTGGGCTGACCAATTAACAACGATAATTGCCCACTAATTGACTGATTAAAACTTTTAACCCCCTTTTTCAATTGTCTATTAATTCATTCTTTTTTAGTCTCTGAATTTCACATTTGAACTGTATTTGGTCGAAGACGGCTTATTCGGCTCTTTTGACGAAAATGGCAATTGGGACGGAATGATTGGCGATTTGGTGTTGGGCAAAGCGGAGTTGGCAGTTGGCCCAATTTCGGGTGGGGATTTACGGCCAAACATTCGCCTGCCTTTCTTTACTTTTGCCCTTTCTTTTTGCCAACTTTCAGTGTTGGCCGAGCGTGAAAATGACATTGACTTTACGGTGCCCTTTTACGATTTGGTCGGCCTTGGCATTTTGATGAAGCGATCGGACGTTGAATATTCAATGTTCAAATTCCTCAAAGTGATTTGTTGATCCTCTCTCTCCTTTTTTTATGTTTAATTCCCACCAAAAGGTGCTCGAATGGCCCGTTTGGATGTGCATTTTGGGTTCGTTTTTTGGCATTTGGCATTTGCCCACCGTTTGTCCCCCAGGGGCTTATCTGTTCACCAGCACTTTGCTTTGGGTGTTCGACCGGTTCAGTCCCTACTCGTACAGAAACAACAGCGAAAGGTACGCCGAGGACGAGGAGAAGCGCAACTTCACATTCAAAGTGCGCATTTGCCATTCGAATCTATCCAATCCCTCCCCCCTTTAGGAATGCCTTTGGTTTTGTATGACTTCGCTGACCCCCCAGGGGGGCGGCGAAGCGCCAAAAAATGTTTCGGGTCGTTTGGTGGCGGCCACTTGGTGGCTTTTCGGCTTCATCATCATCGCCTCTTACACGGCCAATTTGGCTGCCTTTCTGACAGTTTCGCGAATGGAACAGACAATTAAGTGAGCTCATTATGCCCCGGGGGCATTAGCAAATGGCGAAACATTTAGCGAATTGGACGACTTGGCCAAACAGTACAAAATTGAATACGCCCCGCTGAAGGGAGGCTCAACCGAAACGTAAGGAAAGCGAACAAAAGGCCAAAAAAAGAAAAACAATGCCAAAATAAATCACAGATACTTCCGAAGAATGGCCGAAATTGAGGAGGACTTTTACAAGTAATTGAAGAGATAAATGAAATTGGTCAAATTCCCTAAATGGAATTTATTTGCAGCATTTGGAAGAATATGTCACTCAGTGAGTCGGCGGAGACGAGCAGTCGCGCAAAATTGGCAGTGCGATAATTCACAAATTTGGACAATTAATTCGGGGTTAATTAATTAAAGGTATGGGATTATCCCATTTCCGACAAATTCACCAATATGTGGCGCTTTATGCAGGGTGAGTCCATTTTGGGGACGGAACACTTTCGGCACAAATCGCTCATTTTCAGAGTCCAAATTGCCATTGTCCGTCGAAGAAGCAATTGACAGAGTTTTGAACTCGGAGAAGGAATTTGCATTCATCGGTTGGGTTGAATCAGGTCAATGTGTGCCGAATGATTCTTTGCTTTTCAGCCGATGCCATGGAAATAAAATATGCCATTCTGACCAATTGCCAACTGCAGCAAGTCTGACGATGCCATCTCGCCCATTCCCCCCCCCCCCCTCCCCTTTCTCAGATTGGCACCGAATTCTCCCGGAAACCCTACGCAATTGCCGTCCAAACGGGCCACGTGCTGAAGGAGCCGCTGAGCCAAGCGATTTTGAGGCTGCAAAATGAACGCAAATTGGAGACATGCAAAGAGCGGTGGTGGCACCAAAACGAACGGCGGAAAGACTGCCCGAATTTGGAGGACGACAGCAGCGGAATATCCATTCGGAACATCGGCGGAGTGTTTATCGTGGGCAAAAACGCGACAAAAAGAACAACTCATTTTAAGTTGTCTTAGGTAATTTTGGCGGGCATTGGCATTTCCATGACGATGCTTCTCATCGAGTACATTTACTACTCGAGGAAATTTAAAGCATCATCAGCAGCAGCAGAAGAGAATGAAAAGGGCAAAAAGTTGAGTGACGAAAACGGACAACAAAACGGAAGTGATTTGGGAGTCATCAGAAAGATGGGGAAAAGGGAATTGGAGACGGACAATGTTCAACACCGTCGACCCGCCGAACATCGCCATTCGGCATCGATATTCAACAACCCGGCATTTAATGTTGATTGATTATGAGAGGAAAGAGAGGACGGCACATTCATTATACTGTTGTATATACAGTTTTAAACAAAATCAGCAGAATCATACGCTTAAACAATAAATGCAAATCACTTTTCGCCAAATAAAATAAATATTGAAATACAAATCAAATCAAAATGATAAAACGACAAACAGACAGAAGAAAAGAAAAGTGAGTAAAGGTTAGGAAAAGAGTCAGTTAGACACAAAGCAACAGCAGAAGAAGAAGAAGAAGAAAAGTGTGACAATGAATGTGGACAAACCAACGGCCATTGTCCCAATGCCATCGAATCAGTCGGCCGAATTTGTGGCCAATTCGAACGAAGTTATGAGCCGTTCGATGTTTTTGACCGTTCCCTCTTTCAATCTCTGAATGAAATGCCATTTTAAAACAATGGAAGAATGTTTGGCATTGCTCTTGTAGTACACCACCTTAGTAATTTGCATAAATTCGAGAAATCGCTTCAGTTGCTCAGACATTGGCCTCACGTCGCTATTCGGCACCAATTCCTTCACTTGATTTGCCAGTTTCTATGGCCGAATTTTCCATTTACTGTTTAAACAAAGAAAAATGAAGCGCCACCTCATCAGAATCCACCAAAATGGCCACCACCAAAGAGCAATAGGAGGCGATCATACCTTAAAACATTCAGAATCACAACACTTGGTATTTTCGGTCTTTTGCTTTCTCTTTTTCACTGTCTCTCCTTTTTCCCTTTTGTCCCTCATTCTCTCCCTCTCTCTCTCCAACGCACTGTCTTCCATGTGTGCCGATGCTTTGTTCATCGCCGATTGAATTGCCGCGATGATTTCGTCCTCGCTCATGCTTTGCTGTCCCCTGCCGTTGCCCCCCGCTGTTCTCCCCCCATTCGCCGTTCCGTTGCTCCCCTCGTCGTCCCCCAACTCCGTGCCCCCGCCTCCTTCGGCTTCTTCCTCCTCCACAAATTGCTCTTCCGCCACCAATTCGTTGTCCAATTCCTCGTCGATGGTTTTGGCGGCTGAGTCATGGCGGATGAAAAGCTTACGTGGAAAAGCATAAGAAAACAGGGAAAAAATGATGCCAAATTTTGCACTTTGGTTAGAATTTCGACGGACGACAATTCGTTGAGCGTTTCGCCGTTAGAATCGACAAAATTCGACTTTAAAGCAACAAATCTTCGGCGATTGGCAGAACATCGCTCCAATAAATTGACCAAAAGGCCGAACATCTGAACAAATGAAATTGTAAGAAGGCAATTAAGCCAATTAATTAAGCAAATGAAGTTGAGACCATGCAACAAACGTCGAAGAATTTGTCTTTAGGCGCATTTTGAAAATGGGAGGCCAACAGAGAGAGACAATTGGCGAGAAAACCGGCGACTTGGCCAATTTTCAGAGAGGCATTTTCTAAACAAAATTTGGCAAAAAATAATAAATACCAAAAATTTAAACACCATTCTCGTGACTGATGTTCATCAGAACTCGACAGGACAAACAAATGCATTCGAACAGTTTATCACTTTCACTTTGGGAGGCGCCGTATTCAGACGACGAGGGTTGGCAGGCCTCGAGAAATTTGGCAGCGAAATTCAAAAACCTGACCAAAAAGAAATCATTATATTGAAAAATATCCAATAAAAATAATACTTGGCGGTTGAAAATATGAGCAAACTGTTGCGATGTTGGATTAAAAACATTTGGTTCTTCTTGTCAAAAACTGCCGCCTCAAATAGAAAAGAAATTACGCATTTCGACAAATATTTTACATTTTCCAGAATTCGAAAGCACCGCTCGACAATGTTAAGTCGGGAAAAGACATCGGCGGTTGAATGGACCAACTCGAGAATGACTTTGTCAACTGAAATTAATTAATTCATTCATTCATTAATTAATGTTCATTTTCCTGCATTAATTGTAAAATATTTGCTACATTTTGCGACTATGCTCGTCAGACAGCCGGAATTGAGAAGATTCGTCTTGAAAAAGGAGCCATGCTCTCGCGTTGCCATGTAAGCAAGTGCTTCGAGTGCCAAGTAGGGACTGGCGATGTTGTCGAGTGCCATGTCGAATTTTATTTGCTTAGAGGAGAGAGTTTGGCAATTGACGTGCCAATCCTTCATTATGAGCCAAATCTTAACACAAAAACAAATGTCAATTTAGTGGAAAAAGCACTGAAATGACGGCACAAAAAATGTTTTCCATTTCCTTCCCGTACACATTTTTCCCCTAATGATTATGGCACCGTTTCCGTGTGCTTTTTGTGTTCCTCGTCCATTTTGGCACGCTGAGAGTCTTGCCGGAGGAGTTCAGAAATGAGTCGAAAACAATTCTGAAAGAGAGAGAACAGCAGGGAAAAGCACCAAGAGGGCAAAAGCAGAAGCCGAAGTTACTTCAGAGGGCGGAATACTCTTTTGGTCGCGAGCCAACAAATACAAAAGGCAGGAGGAGGACAGAGAAAAGACCTAACAATCAAATACAATAAAAAGGGAACATTATCGAAAAAAGAGTACCGACGAGTTCGAGGACAGTTCGTTTAAGACGCCAAAGAGTTTTTCAAGTTGGACACTTTTTGTGCGTAAAAAGTTGCGGAATTGGGGAATAATGGCCTTTTTGATGAGTTGGACCAAGCTGGAAAAAGGCACTTTCATACCAGGAACAAAAGGACCTTTTACCTGAGACTTTTCAGGTTTTGAGCAGCCTTTTCATCGAAAATGGTCGTCAAAACGTAATGCAATTCATGTTTAAAATCTGAATCGAAAAAATACGTATAAATAAATTGTAGTTTTATTTGCCCTGTGTCATTAATTTCTGACCCTGAATTTGCCCTCGAATGGCATTCGATTTGGGCTGGGCCGCCCTGCTATAAACGGCATAGCACGAAAACTGCTGAACCCTTTGAAATTTGGCTGCCGGCGGTGCGTTTACACTGGAAAATTGCATAATTATTTAATATGCTCAATTCAATTGACCACCCTTGGCCAATTGCCCCGTCGGCTTCGCTCCCATCGAAGTCGAATTCTTCGGCGCCCCGTTTCATAGCGATCGATGAATCTGAAAACGATTCCAAAATGTGTTGTAAAACACCAAAATTACCGCCATCAGATTGACAATGGCCAGTGGCATTCTTTCCATTCAGCAGAGACATTGTCCGTTGTTAATAGTGTTACCTACCAATGTTAAGTGCGCAAAAAAAAAACATAAAATGACAAAAAGTCATTTAAACAAAAAAAATAATGAAAAGCAAAAAATAAATGCAAATATTCAAGCAAAAAAAGAAAATTATTAACATGTAATTTAATATTATTTACCAGTCAATGATAAAAAAGTGAAAAATACAAAAGAAAACGGAAAGGCAAAATGAGAAAAAAGAATCAATTGTTGTAAGGGGAGATGTGAATCTCATGCACAAGATAAGCACCTTTCACCCGCCGTTCTTTGAAGCGCGCAATGTCTTTTCGCGTTATGATCCCTCTCAGCTGAAAACAAAATCCAATTCACTTACAATTAGAGTAAATAAATAAGACGGAAGAACCCGATTTTCCCGATCAACGACGAGCAAAAAGCGAAGTCCAAGTCCCCGAAAAACACGATGGATGGAGTCAAGGGAAGAGTCGAGGGGCACACGATAGGGCGAAGGATGCATAAACGGCTTAAGGTCAACCCAAGAGCGTTCATCGGCCACAGTCAGTCCGAGTTGGGATATTTTGGACTCAACCCTAAACAAAGTGTGGGAGTTGTTGGACGGAAATGCCAAAAAGAAAAACACACCCACCTTGGATAGAACTCACTGAAATCCTCGAGACTTATCGGAGTATGTCCATTTGCGGGATACTTTCCCTCGTAATCCAACGTAAAATGCTAAATGATGATTAGTCTTTGACGTTTATATATATCAATGCGTCCGTCTAACCTTTTTCTGCAGTATCACAATGAGTTGCGACCTGAACACAATGCCCAACAGATTTCCGTAGTTGGGGAATTGGGAGTCGCCGATGCTCGCGTCGATTCGATTTACGACCGGAAAACCATGGTGACGCGTCGAGCGCAGAATTTCCACAATTCGGCCAACATTTTCCACTCTCTCCAGTGCAACGACATCCCGTCGCATCACTTTCTTGGCCAAAATGTTCCGAGAAAGTTTTGGAGGGTCCCATCCGAGAAGGGGCACTTCGGCCAAATCGATGTGTTCGTCGTACAACCCCTAAAGCAGAAAACCTGACAAACCAACCAAATTGGAAAACAGAAACACTGACTCCGGTGAACCAATCGCCGACCCATTTGGCGATCATCAGAACGAGCATAATTGGAAGACCGAAGGTTATGTTTTTAGTCGCTTCGACAATGATGGCGGTTAAAGAAATGGTCATCCTGTAAAAAAGGAACGACGGAATAAAAGGTCGAATCAAATGCACTAAAGTCGGTCGTAAATAAATTACCGAACAATTCCGCCGAGTTGCGCAGCCGCACCAACCAAAGCGTATTTCCCGGGGTCAATTTGACCCTAATTAAAATGAATTACTTTCAGTAAAACAATCACAAAAAAAAGCACAAACCAATTGTGGAAAAAGATTTTGAACACAAATGCCAAACAGACGACCCCAAGCGGCGCCGGTGAGCAAAGACGGAATGAACACCTAAGGGACAATGAACAACAATTGGCATGGAAAGGACGACAAAAACGCACTCCACTGGGAACTGAAAGTCCGTAGGTCCATAAAGTAAGGACGAAGTATTCGACAGCGAAAACGAAAAGAGTAAAAGGACGGAAAGAGGAGGACGGAGAATGGAACAGACTCTTCACACTCTCTTCCGGGTTTTGGAAGAACAAATTGGCAACGGCACTGTAAGTGCCTTTGGGACACCAAAGCTGAAAAGGGAAGTCCAAGGAAAGGAAAAGTTGTAATAAGAAAGAGTACCTTGGTGACTTCATTCAAATTCGGATTTACGCCGATTGGCTAAAACAAAATTTTTTTATTGAAAATCTCTGATTTGTGAGTTATTCTCTGAAAAAAATTACCTGACAATCGCGCAGATAAAATAAAGTGACAAAGCCAATGAAAGCAGATGAAGCGGCAACCAACAAAGCCTCGGCAAATTTTTGACATTTCAAGCGCAAATATCTGACATTGTTTAACAATTATTGTCTTTTGAATAGGAATAAAAATACTTTTTGCGAAATCGAGAAAGTTTGAGGTTGAGGTAATTGAATAATGCGCCCAAAAGACCGCCAATCACTCCGACAATCATAAAAAAGGGAAGTTCCCAAATTCCGTAAACGTTAGTGGCTTCCTGAATGCATATTGTACAATTAGATATGGAATACAAAAAACAAAACAAAACCAGTCACATCGAAAGTGCCAAAATTTGCCAAGCCGTTCCAGGACAAAATGCCAGGCTGTTTGTAGAAAAGGCTCATGAAGCAGTTCAATGTAAATGTTGAGATCATCGCAGTGAAAACCTGAATCAACTTCCAATTTGGCATTCAAACAAAAACGGACCATTCGCCAGGTGAGCGATTGATTCCAGAAACTGGCCCCCTCTTCCAAACTGAAAAGCACGCCACCAATTGGCGAGGCAAATGCCGCAGAAACACCGGCGGCAGCGCCGGCACTCACAAAATCGCGCTTTTCCCGGTCATTTCGGAAATATTTGAACAATCCGAAGTCCACAGGCAATGATAAGCAACGGCCCTGGGAAATACCGGCGGCGACAACAGCGCCAGAATGAATCATGGGACCTTCCTGAACAATGGAAAATATATTAATATTTAAAGAGGAAGAAGCCAAACAACTTGAAGATTTCGACCTAATTGTAAGAAAAAAGGTACAGAAAAATTTGTGAGTAAAATTATTAACTCTTTTAATGATATTTATTTCTAATTACTTTTCCTGCAGCCAATCCGCCACCCACAGAACATGCAACGCCGACTGAAAAGGTCGTTGTTTGTAAAAAGACGTTAAAAGTTTCACCAGCTTTGGCAAGAAGTGTCTTCAGGCGCACAACGCCAGGTATTTGTATTCCGTTCAAAAAACATTTGATTTGCGGAATTCCGGACCCAATGGCCACTGGGGAGACAACGATAACCAAAAACGATGCCACGGCAACCAAAGCGCAATTGTATAATGCCCAAACCCAAAGAATTGTCCACGTACAACCCGAACTGCCGACACTGCCCTCCTCACAAGAGTGGATTACTGGAGAGGAAAAAGACAATTAAAAATTAAATTAAAAATATATTTTAATTATTTAAACATGCAATTGTTAATGATGAGGTGGAATTTTAGTTTTGAATTGTAATAAACGAGCACGTCAATGAATGCTGCAACTGAAGCGGTTGCAACACCAATCAAAAAACAAACGATCCATCGGTCGACCGTTTGTCGGAACAATTTTCGCTGTTTTAGAACTTTGATTGATGCTCAAAATATAAAAAAGGTAACTCACCTGATGCCCTTTATCCTTTTCAGCAGCACGATAAAGTTCGTTCTCGATTAATTCATAGTCGAGACTTTCGTATTTCTCGGAAAGTGTATGTTCCGATGCGCCATCAGAAAGTTTCCGACTGCCACTAAATTGACGTCTCCGCACTTCCTCTTGTTCTCGCAGCCGTTCTTCTCTCCTTCGTCTTGAAAAAAGGGTCGATGTGGACGAAACTCGCTCTATTCCACTGACGGGATCTTCATTTGGGTCGAGACTAAAAAGAATACCAAACTTATGAAAGTAAAAAAAACGCATTAAAGAAAAAAATCACCTGTTGTGTGAAAACCTTCGGTCTGTTCGACTCCAAATCAATGGACGTTGATCAGAAGACAAACCGAAATTTCTCATGTTATCAACATGAACACCTCAATTAGAAGTCTTTAACTCATTTGTCAGTAAAGTCTTTAGGCTTTCAAAATTAAAAACTTTGGCGATTTGTATTTTAAAATTTCATTTAATAAAAAAGCCTAATACCTACCTAAAATCTTTTTTCAAGCTCAACCGTAACATGGGAAGTGGGAATGGACAAAGGTTAGTGGGACCTTATTTTTTGATACGGATTATATGCCTTTTCTTTTCAATAAGTTTGTTTTCTTTCAAATGCATGTAAATTGGAAATTTAGGTTATTATCATTCATACAATGTCTACCTTTTATTCGTTAAATGTTTCTTCGAATTGGCTGAAATATTTGTCTCTTGGGACGGCTTTGGTCGTTGGCTATGCAGTTTACATTGACCGTAAACGTCGCCTTGACCCGGAATACAAACAAAAAATTCGTCAAAGTAAATGGGTTTTATCTGATTGTTTGAGGCTTCTGTCTTACAATTAGACAGGAAACAGAAACAAGCCAACTTTTTCTACGCAAAAATGAGCGGAGGAGTTGATTTTCCCGACCCAAGTGATCCACAGGCGAATGAGATCTTCTTCTTCAGTCAGATCACCCTTGGAGAGGAGAAAATGCAGACTGGTTTTTTATTTATCGCCAGTCAATTTAATAATTGCGTTATATTAAAGGCCACATTGAGGAGGGGATTACGCATCTGTCGAATGCAATTGTGACTTGCTCGAAGCCTGACGAATTGCTCAGAATTTTCCAACAGACCATCCCACCGGAGTGTTTCAGTTTGCTTGTGCAGGCAATTCCTGGCGCCAGAATGGTAAATTATCATGATTTATTGAAGATGAAACCATTTTTTTAGCGTCGGAATGCATCTTCATCGTATCGCCATGGGAGAGAGCCGATTGATTTAGACAGTGCAAAGATTGACGATATTGGTGACAATGCGGTCGACAAGAAAATGTTTGTTTTGCAAGATGACGAGCTTGAATGAAATGGAATATGACAGGAAAGCAGGCCACTCCAAATTATATTTTGTTTTGTTTCGAATAAATTTGAAGTTTCTTCATAATTTATATCTAATTTGGTTGCGTTATTTCCGAACTATCTATTTTAACTTGTTGTTTAATTTTTTCCTTTTTTTTTGTCAGTTAATCTAGAAAAAGTAATGGCTTCACGAAAAGGAAAGGTCAAGGAAGAGCAGCCGGCCGTCTCTCTGGGTCCTCAGGTTCAAGAAGGTAGTCAATACATATTTTGTCAAATATGGTACTTTTCCCTAATAATGTTTCCATATACATTTTACATTATTTTTCCCTATATTATTGTTCAGGCGAAAATGTCTTTGGTGTGGCGCATATTTTTGCGTCTTTCAATGACACTTTTGTTCATGTGACCGATTTGTCTGGACGTGAAACCATTGTCAAAATCACCGGTGGAATGCGTGTTAAGGCCGACCGAGACGAGGCAAGTCCGTACGCTGCTATGCTCGCCGCGCAGGATGTTGCGGAACGTTGTAAGCAGGTCCGCATTTTTAATTTCGTTTTTCTATTTAAGCTAATTATCGAAACACTCCATTGTGTTTAAGGTTGGCATTAATGCTCTTCATGTCAAATTGCGTGCAACCGGTGGGACCAAAACGAAAACGCCGGGGCCTGGTGCTCAGGCAGCGCTGCGTGCCCTCGCTCGTTCGGGGATGAAGATTGGTCGAATTGAAGATGTCACGCCCATTCCTTCCGACTCGACTCGCCAAAAAGGAGGCCGTCGTGGACGTCGTCTTTGAGTTTCGATTAAATGGCGTCCTGATTTTTGTTGTTGTTTGAGTACTCTATCGTTTTTCTTCAAATAAACTTTTTGTTGAATTTCTCATTTATTATTGGAGGTCATGCAAATCCCTTCCTAATTTTAATTTTCATGCTGGGAGTAGATTACCTATTTGAGTATTCAGGGGTGAATTCATATTTATATTATGGATCGTTTCTGTTCTTTTGCTTTGGTTTCATTTCGTCGGCCGCATACAACTTTTTGTTCTCGTTTTTCCACTTCTAAGCTTCGGTCGAACTTTTTAAAATGGGACTTGCACAACCAATCCCACCGGAAATGGATGAAATGGTTCAACATAGACACTTATCTTCAACCCAGAAGAAAATTTATCCGTCTAATTGCTAATCGGTGACTTGTCAGTTTCATTTAACTTTTCCATTGTATTTCTGTTTATTTTCTCTGGTTATTTTTGTTTAGATTTCACCCGGAGCGAATTTTGCAAATGGGGCCGGATTTTGCGTGTTTGGAATGGTTAGTTACTCTATTGGATTTGCTTAAATGTTTATTTTTGTTTAGGCTGATGAATGCGGGTTCCACTTCTGTTCTAATGTCGGATGGGACATTGTTAAAAAGCAAAAAGTGTGCTTGTTTATCATATAATAAACTTTTTGGCATCATTTAGAGAAATGCAGAATTTTTTGTCTCAAAAGGGGTTCGACCTACGAAAACTTAAGACGGTTAGTGCTTTTTTGAGGGTATTAATTCAGTTCGTTAATCACTTTCCTATTTTCAGGAGGCCCCCACGGCCAAATTGCTTAAGGACATTCCCTTGGCCGATGCGTTGCGTCCCTCCGTCAGTGACTTGCTTTACAATGAAAAATGGCGTCACATTTCGCCCATTCATATGAAAGAAGTGTCCTTTCATTTTCCCTACCTACCAAATGTTTTACTCATTTAGATCGATGCTTCCGATTCGGTGATCACCGACGAGGGCTTCGCTTATTTTTTGGAATGTCGAAACATAGAAAAACTGCGACTGAATTTCTGCGATTATTTTGGGGACGAAGCAATCGCACGGCTTGCGCAGGGGCGGCAGTCAAAAACGTTGAAGGAATTGGTGAGAGCAGAAACCCATATGAATCTCGTTACTTTGTTCAAGAATATCCCAAATTTTCGAGACTCAGGATTGTTTATTTACTTTATAGGAACTCGTCTTCAACCCGCACCTCTCCGACTCTTCCGCCTATCTGTTGACCAAATTGAAGTCTTTGCGTCGGTTGCATCTTTATTTTCTTCCTTATGTGACCAAACGACAGGCGATGTTACGACAGCTGAAAATTGGCCTTCCGAAATGCAATGTGACTTTTCCGGAGACTATTTTCATCGGAATGGGCTACGAAACGGAGGAGCAACGACAAGCGTACAAAGCGAAACGAAAAACGGGCAGAGGGTTCTTTTCGAAACTTTCCGATTAAAACAATTCATTCGTCTCTTTTGTACACTTTGATTATAAAAAAGTAAAAATCAAATTATGAAAATTTGACTAATTGTAAGAAACCTTCCCATTAATACTTCTAATAAACGGGGGGGGGCATAGATTGGTTAGGAAATTAACATTGGAACTGATAACCAAACTGTAACTCTGACAACTAAAATATTATTGTGCCGAATTCTGCAAGTAAATTAACATTAAAAAGGAAAATGCCAATGACCAAATGCAAATTTGCCACTCCATCTGTTTCAGTAATGCCCCGTTTATCGATGATTCGTTTTTGCCGTTTTGTGACGGTTTCTCATGCTTTTTTGGCACAACGTATGTCCGAATGTCGTCACAAAGTGTCGGCCATTTTCCTATTGCTCCCGTGTCCAGGGCCATCCGTTGTAAAGAATCAAAGGATTTCTTTGTTAAGTTGACCACCTCAAAATTAATGAGTTTGTTAATTGAGGTCTTAAGTTAATTGGCTAATTAATTAGTGTTTGTTTCTCTTTTCCCACTAATTCTGCGGTGTCCGTGCCGCAAAGGCTGTCAATGGCCGGCACATCGCAGTGCAAAGTGCAGCCGACGTATTCGCAACTTTCTCCCAAATATTTTTCGGCCTCCGTCGGATCGCTGTTCATCGCCAAATGTTTGAAGTTTTGCATCAGAGAAGTGACCTTAATTGCTTTTTGTTCGCTTGGCTTGTGTCTGACTGTCCATTGTTTTCTTTCTCTGCTCCCGTCTTACAGCGTTGTGATGCCTAAAGGGAGAGAGAGAAATCGGAGTGATTAAAGCAGCCAAGAGAAAGGACCAAATAAGGAATTGGGAAAGGATTAGGATTACGGTAATTAAAAGGGATTATTAGGATTACGGTATCAAACAAATGAAGCGATTAGGATTACGGTAATTAACAAAAGGAAGTGATTAGTGTACGATAATAAAACCATAAAGGAAATTAACAGGGAATTTATATAGATACATAATTTGGTAAATTAAGTCAAATAAAATCAAAGACTGAAGGTTTTAACGTCAGATGCTTTATTAGAGCATAAAATCATCTTAAGAAAAATTCTCTTTTTCGGGATAATGGGATTTTATGGGGGGGGGGGAATACTGTAGTCACAATGCCTAAGTAATATACTAATTAAGTTCTAATTGCTCACCCAGCGCAGGAATGAAGACACTTTTTGGACATTTCGCGGTCCAAAGCGACCAAACAACCGAATTTTGTCATTATTTCTGCAAAAGTTTATCAATTAAAACAAAATTCTTTTAATTTTACTTTTGCTTTAAAATGGAGAATGAAATATTACAAAATTAAATTGTAAAATTAATTACCTTTGTAATTCCATACACAAAAATGGTCCACTATTTCGGCACTTCTGCTCAACAATTCTAGCATAAATCCTTGTGGGCATTTTGTGTAGCAAAAATTGAATTGATGATAAATACTTAATTTACAAAAATAAATAAATAATTATTTTTAAATTGTTGTTTTTTGCGCACTTGCAAAAGGAATCGAAGAAAGACGAATTGGAAAAGGCAGCTAAGAATTCGTTGTAATTCAAATTCAGCAGTCCCGTCGAATGTTCCGAGCCCAATTGGGAGCGCATTTGATCAGTGAAAACCAAAGCGCATTGGCCAACACACGAATCGGAAGAGGGAGCCAAGTGGGGACTGACAAAAGAAAAGGGGGGGGGGGAAGAGAAGGGAATTGAGGGGGAGGGGGAGGATTGGGAACAATGACCAGCAAATGAGGAGGAAATGCTGATCAAACCGAGTCAGCAGCTAATCAACCCTCCGCCGTCGGTGACCAACCTTTGAGTCGGAATTGCCGGGTCCAAAGTTGGCATTTGGTCAAAGGCAAAGAGCGACGGGGGCAATGTCATTAGTGAAATGAACAGAGGCAGAAACGGAGACGCATTTGCTGCCGGTGAAATCATCGGCATTTTAATGGAGGAAAAAAGAAGCGGCACTTTCCAATGATTGCGTCACTCAATTTTTTAAGAGATAATTGACATTTGCCCTTAATTGACCGTCGCTGATCCAAAATATTATTATTTGGGGTTTTGACGAAAAGGAAAGTGAAAAGCAACTCGTCACACCGAAAAGCGGGGGAAAGGGTAAATTGGGAAGGAAAGCGATTGGTTTGACAGCCAAACGAAGGGGAGGGAATTGGTTGGTTCCATCTATCGGAGCAAAACGGGGCAACTTTTCCCCGTCCCTTCTGTTGCGTTTCCAATCGCCGCCATTCCCTCCCTAAAAGCCACAGAACTGCCGGCGACACAAACAGCACAACAAATGTCTTCATTTCTCTGTAAACATTTGTCCAATCATTCCATTTTATGATCGGCGCGGCGCTTTCAGAAAACGAAGCCAACCGAAACCCAAAACATTTGTGTCGTTGAAATGGCCACTAACAGAAGACACTGATACGACAAAATTCAGTGGCGATTCGTTTTTAAAATATTGAAATAATTATTATTTTTTACAATGTTAAAAGAATATTGCCTATAATTTTGTTACGTGTGTCGGTGTTTGTTTAGTGAGACTGGAACTGCCTTTATTACTGGGCATTGTTTTATTTTATTTTTGTATTAGAAAAATAAAATGGAAAAAAATTAAACAAAAAATAAGTGGTGGGGGCGCATGACAATTCCAGGGAAAATAGGCGAACAGTTCGGCACTTCAAATGAATCAAAAAAGGGATGGGTGACCTTGAGGGATTGGACCGAAATGACCGTTGGATTTGCTGGTCCGTTTCACCCATATATTCTCATTGTTGTTTTCATTGTGCCACCACTAATAAAATGCGAAGGCCGTTGAAATAATGGAGGATTTTCAGGGGAGAGAAAATAAGAGAAAAAATGTGCCAAAAGCAGGAAAAGCCAACTGAAGAAAGTTAAGTAGTGAAAAGAGTGGTCATAATAAAAAGGAAACGAATTGAGACAAAACATAATCAAACTGAATCTACGGAAACAAATAATTAAGTCCGATGAGAGAGAGTTGATGCGTAACTCATGTTCAATGATCAACTTCATTTTTGTGGATCCTGAAAAGTCGAGAGCAAGCCTCGCGCAACTTTCCCCAGAACAAGTCCCTCTGATCGAGCAACAGACTCTCATCCCCGGCATGGTAAAATTTGGCATGGCGAACTGAAATTCAAAAATTTATTTAAAATAAATAATTTGAAAGTTTTGCCCACCAGCGTAACTGCGAAGGTAATTCTCGAAGGGTTTGTCACAACTGACGCATTTGTAAAGAGGGAGATGTAAATGTCTGAAAAGGAAGATTCGGGTGGACGAATCGCAACCGAACAACTTGGTGTTGACGTGGTTCAGCAGAATCCATTCCTGGTTGATCACTAAGTCGCCGCAATTGCCGCATTTGATCGAATTCTGCACTTTGTTTCCTCCTTCGTCATGCGCTTGGGAGGCCGACGAAGACGGAATCAAACCGACGGAGTCGGAAGATTGGCGCACGATTGGAGAGGTGCTGCGCTTGTCACCACCGCCTCGAGCGATGTCGACTAATTGAGCCAAAATTGTGTTCGGAGTCGAATGGCCACCAACTTTGTCTAAAAGATGACGAAATGTCTTGAAAGTCCCACGCCCACTCCTTTGCTACAAATTCAGTAAACTTTCGTTTTTTTTTTGTGGCCAAACCCACCAAGTTGCTCGTGTTCGTTGCCCTCCTCGGCCGTCGTCTCCGTTTTCCGCTGTTTCACTTCCTCCAATTCGTCCCCACTCTCCGCCGTCTCTTCCTTTGCGGCATTTCCGTCCAATTCAATTTTCTGTTCCTCAATACCGCTCAAAATATGTTCCTGAACTGTTGGGCTATTCGAGGCGGCTTTGCCAGGGGGCAAATTGAAATATTCCCGACGGTGACGATTCAAAATCGGGAAGATTCTAAAATATTGCAAAATTAATGAATACTTCAAACAAAATAAAGCAAGCCCTAGTGCCCCTTTTCTTCCCACCTTTCCGTGTTGTTCTCAATTAACGACTCGTCCCCTCCGTGGCGTTTGGCGTGTCGATTAGCCGCCGGACGATTCCAAAGAAATTCCTCACCACACTGTTTACACTTGAAGATTGGCAATTTGAGATGCCTTAAAAAAGTGATAAATAAAGTACGGTGATGACCAATGAGATGTTGTTTTTAATCCAAAATGTTTTAAATTTGTGTTTTTGGCTTGCACTTCTTAATTGGCTTTACTTGACATTGACGTGGTACATCAGTGAGGTGCTTCTGTTCACCACCATCGCTTTGCACACATGGCATTGGAGGGGCAGCTTCTGTTTCGCCGATCCAATGCCGGGCGTCGGATGGGCGACTATCGAAGCGATCGGTGAGGCGACGGGGACATTCACACTGACAATGAGAGACAAGAATATCACCCGGGATTTCTGATCAGAATTGCACTGCACCTGTGCTGCTGGGTCTTTCCAATTAGCCCCGTGTTAACCACGTTCACGCCGGTCGACCCGACTCCGAGCGCCGGCAACTGAGGCGATTTATGATGCGCCAGAAGAGCGCCCAAGTCGTGCTGTTCATTCGTTTGCTGTTGAACTGCGATTTTCTCTTTAAAGTACAAATGAAGGGAGTCCCATCACACACTTTCCTTTCTCTCACCCAATCCTTTCGTCGCCCCATTTTCCACGTTCTGTGCCGCGATGTCCGCCGCGTACAATTGGTCAAAGTGGGACATCACATTGCCGTCCATGTCCGTTTTGATGTGTTCCAAGAGGTTGCCCATTAGACTGGACGTGCCCATTTGGTCAAACTCGTGGACAGAATCTTAAAATGCAGCAAAGTGGGGATGATCTACCGATTTTTGATGATTTGTTAAAAATAAATGTAATTAGGGTAATACTGGGGAATCTGGGCTCTACCAAAAAAATATTTTTCTGTTATGAAAAGACCAACCCGTGGGTTTTCGGGGCTTCTGATAACTAACACAATATCAGATTTGCGAAAATCATTGTTTTGAAATAATTTTTTGAAAATTTGTCAAACTTTGTAACCAATGATTTTCAAAATCAATAAGTAAATATAAAATCAATGATTTTCACAAATCTGAGTTACCAGAAGCCCCAAAAAACCACGGGTTGGTCTTTTCATAACAGAAAATAATTTTTTTGAGTGGAGCTTAGATTATAATTAATAGGTATAAGTTATGGGGTAACACAGTAATTGTTCAATGATTATTGCCATGTTCTTGTCCGCTGATGTCTCCTCCCAGCAGTTCCGTTTGGTGGTGTCGGAGTTCCGAAGCGATGTTCGTTGCCAGTGAAGTCCGATGCTGACTGAGAGAGGGCTGGAAAAGGTCGGGGCTTGGGGCACTCCGTCGGTTTTTGGGTGGCGTTGCAAAGTCATTTTCATGCAAGTGTTGATGTCCCTGTTGCTGTGGCTGATACTGTTGTTGGTGTTGCGATGAAAGGTTCGGATAATCCACCGAAATCGAAGCTGTCCTTTGAGGAAAAAGGATTTTTCAAATTTAAATTTGACAAAGACTCCACGCACTTTCCCACGGCATTTCCAATTTGATTCGAATGGGAAGGACCAATATCGGCAGCCGGCGAGGAATGGCAAACGCATCGCTCCAAACATTCGCGGACCTTTTGCTTCTTCTCGTAAATTTCGCGACAGACTCTATACCGAACCTGAAAAAAAAAAACATTCAGCAAAAGATTATTTTGGAATTAAAATTAAGTAAAAGTTATTTCTGAAGATAATTTGTATACAAATGCATTTTACATAATCATTTGCCCAAAATTCAGCAAAAAAATAGTTTTTGTTCTTAAATTTCTTCAATTTTTATTTTCATTTTTTCAATTTATCTTTTGTTGTATTAATACAAAATGCAAATTGAATATGCCCATGTTTTTTTAATCTGTTAGGTATTAGTGTTATGGAGCGGACTCGAACCTCCCAGCCTACTTCATTGGACAAAATTATTATATGATTTACAAGTAAATTGATCGAAAATCTGTTATTTTTAATCTATAATGGACTTATCAAAAAAAGATGGAATGCAAAAATTTGCAACAATTATTGATTTGTTTTGCCAAAATATAATTTTAATATTTTGTCCGTTTATGTAAATAAAAAGAAAAATCAAAATAGGTATAATACTTTCCCATTAACGCTAAATTTCAAACAATTTTTCAAATAAAATTCTTTTGTTCGTATTACTGACCAAAAAGATAGTCCAAATATTAAAAATTGAAAAACTCACGAAGTATTCGGATAAGCCATGGTCCTCTTCGTAGTGGCGTTTTATTGCAAATTCTGTTGGGAATTTGGCAAATTTGCACTTTTCGCATTCGAAAGGAAGACACTGAAAGAATAATTAATTAAAAGGAAATTGTTGTCACGAAGAAAAATATGCACGCTTTCGATGGTTGGGAGAAAAAAAGAACAAAACATTGGGAGGAAAAAAGAACAAAACATTGGGAGGAAAAAAGAACAAAACATTGGTAGGTAAAAAAAGGGGGGGGGGAAGGAAAATGATAAAAGGAATTATTGGAAATGAAAAGAGAAAAGTTATGAATAGGAAAGAAAGAATGAATGAATAAACACGACCAACTGCTGATATGTACAACATATATCATCAACACTTATTTATTATACACAGCACAAAACGCACGTTAAAATGGTCAGCAGAAATGTGCGCCTCCAAATCGTCTATGCTGGAGAACTCATCGGAACAAAGGGAACATTTTGCCGTCAGTGACATTTTGTTTAAGCTGAATACAAACACACAAATAATGTGATAATTAGCATATGCATTTGAGTTTTGTTTTGCTTTTTTCCCGTTTCTTGAGTCAAAGGACAACTTTAGATAGAGTACAGTATGCATTTTAGTCAAATTACCATATATATATATATATTTCCAAAATAAATTATATAAAAAACTTTTAAATTTAATTTAGTAAATTAGAGAATTAGACGAATTTGAATTAATAGAGCAAAAAGAGAATGTTGACGCTGTGGGTTTTATGGTAGAGGAGCATACTGACATAGAATTTATTGTGGTGCGGTTGGGTCTGGGCGGACATCATGGGCATAGATCGATATTAATGGTGTAGCGATGTTGTAGACCGAGAGAGCGATATACCGGTGATATACTGAGACACTGTGTAAGTAAGTGAAATAAAAATAGGGGAAATAGAACGCATAGAGAAGATAGAGCGGAATAGAAAATAGAGCGGCAGAGAGTAGCCTCCCTTTTTCCCTCCCCCCGCCCTCCTCCCCTCCCCCGCTCTATTCCTCCCTCTCTTTCTGCACATTTTGTTGCCCGTCCCGACCAAAACGGAGGGAAGGCAAGCAAAGAACGGACCCCTCTCTCCCCGCTTCACTCATCTTCCCCCACTTGTCTTCTTCACTTCACTTGGGGTGGACCTTCTCCACCCTCTTCGCCATTTGTCATATATTCAAAAAAGCACTTTGCTTTGGCTAATCGTCCAAAGCGTGGGAATTTTTTTTTAAATTCTTATTTTAAATGAGACACACACTTTTGCTGACGATTTGCCCTAACAATTCTCACGAATGACATAATTTGGCTAGGAAAATAAGCACGGCTATTGTCATTTTTCTCTAGCCAGTTTAAACAAAAAATTGCACCCCTCGAAATATTTTTAATTAAAAGAAACATTTGACCAAATAAACTGCCGGTATCAATCACAGTTTTACGCCATAAATGCAAAATAAGAAACAGAAAAAACAACACAACGAATGCTTAAATATCAATGAAATGCATTTTGCGATTATGCTTCTCATCATCACAATAATTTATCAAACCACAGGTTCACGTGCGACTTTGAACGGTTCGCTGACTGTTAGCTCTGAAAGATTTAATGCTATTTAAATCAGGGAACATTTGTGAATTGCCTCCACTGTCAACGATCACGACGTCTTTCTTGGGTCGGTCTCCGCCAGCAGTTTCGCCGTCTTCGATTTCTCTAACAATGTTCATGCCCTCGAGCACTTTCCCGAAAACAACGTGGCTTAAAGAAAAACAACTTAGAATTAAAACTTAGAAAAGTAAAATTTCACCGTCCATCCAACCATGGAGTATGGACCTGAGCAAAGACAAAACAAAAATTAAAAAACTAGCAAAAACAACAAAACCGTGGTAATGAAAAACTGGGATCCGTTGGTGTCGGGGCCCGCATTGGCCATACTAAGCCTGAAAAAGCGAAACAAATAAATTAAGCAAATGTCCTTTCTAAAATATTTTATTTAAACATAAAAAGTTGCTCTAGTGCACATTAGAGATCATCTTCAGTTTCTTAGGCCATAACTTTTTTCTTACTTGATCAATGCCTACATTTTTGATATTGCGTAATTCTAATATAACTAAATAATGAAAGCAAAAAAAAAACTTAGTATACTCGAAAATGAGTTTTATGTTTTATTTGCACTTTTCTTGTATTGTAAATTCCTAAGGCTTTAGTTTTTGTTCGAAGAATGTGGGCTTTACTCAAATCAGAAAAAAATTATAGCCTGAGAAACTGAGGACGGTCACTAAATGGACGCCAAAAGTGCAATATCCAAATTTTGTCAAATATTAAAAAAAAAAAAAAGCAGACCATCCGGCGCCATAGTGGTGCAGTTTGAAATTCTCGTCCTCAAATGATTTGCCCTCAAAAATGGACTTCCCACCAGTGCCGTCACCTCGCGTAAAATCACCACCTTGAATTTTTAGTTGTTATTATTACGAATTGAACGCCAAACCTTGGATCATGAAGTTCCGGATTACGCGATGGAATTTTGAGTCTTTGTAACCGTAGCCATGGGTGCCTTTGGCCAATTCCAAAAAGTTTTTAGCCGTTTTGGGCACGACTTCACCAAAGAGACCAATCACAATCCGTCCCTTTTTGACGCCACCAATCGAAATGTCGAAAAATGCTTTGTGGGTAACTTTGGGATCTTCTTCCTCGGCATAAATTGAAGACTAAACACAAATAAAACAAAAATTATAAATAAATTACACCGAACTCACCAAAAATGCAAAGAATATGAAGGCAAAATTCAGAAGCAAAACCATTATCCTGAATGATCTATTTTAGAATTAATTTCTTCGGATTAAACCCACGCGATTAAAACTATTGCACGGGCGTATTTATTTTTTAAAATTTTATACATATTTTATAAGCAAAAACAAATACATGCATATACCATAATGTACATATATACATACATACATACTAAAAAATATTTTTTTATTACAGTATATAGTATTAAAAAGAAAAGTAATCGTGTCGAAAGTTTTTTTAATTGTATCTTATCAAAAATTAAATAATTTTAATTTCTTAGGATATTACAATTTATTTAATTCAACTAATGTACACATAAACAATGATAGCGAATTTTCTGCTCGGCAATAAATTGAAAAGCGCAGACTCCCAAATTACCCCCTCCGCCCCCTTCCCCCGCTTCGTCCTTCACATCCTCCCCATCCTCCCACTCATTCATCCACCACTCATTTGTGTTTATTCCACGTCGTTTTAGTGACGACGACACTGACGATGGTGCGACCTGATACGCCGCGTCGACTGATGGACTTTTGGGTGAAAAGAGAAAGGAAAGAAAAAGGGAAGTGATGGAGAAGAGTTGGTCAATGAGAAAGAGAAAGAAAGGAAAAGGGAAGAAACAAAGTGAATTGGAAAAGAGACATGCTACATAAGAAATGGTTGGACCAAGGTCATAAATTCAACAACAATTCATTTATTAATGCAAATAATAGCAAAATATGGCAACGAAAATGAACTAACAGATAACCTGGCATTATGGATTGTCTAAAAAATTATATTTAAATTTTTAAAGTAATTTAAATTAATTCGTTAACACATATCCCCAATGAGTGCTTACAAGGGAATGTATCGATATCAGTGTAGAGCATAGGCGATTTGCTATTGGAAATTTTTGGCTTTTTTAACCCTACCCCAAAACTGATCAGAAAAAGTGATTCGACAAAAGTGATGAAATTTTTAAAAATTCATGATATTTCAAACTCATGCTAGAGCCATTAACTTTTTTAATGATCATCAACAAATTCTCTATAAAAAATAATATCATAAAATAAAATAGTATAACTGAAAAATAGGTGCTAGATGGAAAATACTTTGAAGAAAAATCAAAATAATCATCATCTGTAGAGCGGATACGAACACATGAAAAAGTGGGCCTGTTTTGGCGCAAAATCTGTTCATAATCCCACAAAAGGTCGAGTTTATGTTGCTGGACTATCTGCGTATATACTGTAGTTTTAAGATGAGTATCATATTTTTAAGCTTCCGCCGGTGGGCCTAAGTTGGTAAAGATCACACGGGCAGGAGGTGATCAATGAAAATTCTTTTCAAAAAATTATTCCATATAAAAACGGTAAAAGAATCATTGATCAACGATATGATCGATTTGATGCCCGATAAGTGATGCCGCATGGGTTCTAAGACCAATAACCTCATTGACCTCTAAAAACCACATAATGAGGCTAATGCCGCACAAATTTTAAACGAAAAATAGGAAGGAAATTTCCCTTATTTATGATGAGATTATGCTTTAAAATGTAAATTATTAATGGGTTTGAATTATATGTATTAAAATTAATTAATTAATTCTTTATACTTGAGTAAATAAAGCTTCAAATGAAAATGTTTAATAGGTGACTTTATAAGTTAGACACAAGTAAAAAGTAATTAAAAATGAATTCTCAGAGTGGACATTTAGCAAATTTCACTCAACAAAAGTTCGTTTACAAATTAAAAAGTGTCCACCGCTGACAAAAGAGGTGAAAAAGCAAAGTCACGCAATTGAAGAATTAAAAAATTAATCGAAAAAGAAAATTGGAAAAGTTGCGAGGAGAGAGAAAAGTGACTATTAGGGAGAACACGGCAAAGCAACGCAAATTTTTTGAATTTTTCCAAAAAAAAACTCAAAAATTTACTCTGTTTTTTGCTAATTGTCCTTGCTTTTGCCCATTTCCTTTCCTTCACATGTCAATGAATGTTTTCAACCATTTGGCGCCTCCAAAGGCCAAAGTTGCGCTGAATACGCTGCCCAAAAGCAGCGGAAAAGTGCCAAACGACGAAAGGCGCAGCGACGAATTGCATCCGTCGCCGTAACAGCAGCAAAACGCTGAAGGGAGACAAAATGCCAAAAATGGGAAAAAAATGCCGAAAAACTCACTCTGAGGCGGGTAGGAGGAGGTGTTCTGACAACTGTAACCACTCATCTGAAGGGACAATGAAAAGAGTCAATCCCCGCCAAAAAGTGCCATGGAACGGACTGACTCACCATGGTACAATTATTGGACTGACAAGCGCGGGTGACCAATCCTTGGCTGTAATCCACTGAAAAGAGGAGTTTACAGTATGAATGACCAATGCGGGACCAACCGACCCGATTTAATGCAGGACAATCCCATCATGGGACAGTCGGTGGGCGACCCTTGGACGGGTTGCATCAGAGTGCTTTGGGTCTGAAAGTGAACGATGGATGAGAAATGTGGCCAACGGCGGAAGTTGGCTTGGCACCTGATAGCATCGGAAGCGCCGTTGTGCCAAGCATTTGGTCCAAAAACAGAACACTGAGCAAACAAAGCGTGGCCAAGGGAATGGCGGACGAACGGACGGCCAACGGACCCATCCCCGGCACGGATTTGCACTGTTTGCCTCGGACGGAATGCATTTGATCAGAGAGAGAGAGAGAGAGAAAGAGAGATTAAGCAGCGGTGGTCAGACGGTTACTGTATATGGTAAAAAAACACAATGTTAAATTGGAAAAAGGTACAGTAAAGTAAATATACTGTAAGATTAAATGTTTCATTTTGTAATAAAATGTATTTGATTAAATAAATTTAAACGTTTATTGGTAAATGCTTTTGTAATAATAAATGTGATATTATACACAAAAAGTGGGTTTACGAAAGAGTGCGTTTATTCGCATTTTCTGCTGCGGAGCATTTCTTTCATCAGTTTCACAGATTGGCCAATGCGGCACAATGAATGGCACACAAAAAGAGACTTATAAACGAAATTAGCGGGGGGGGGGTGACTTGGCAATGGCATTGGCATGGCTTCTCGAGTGAATGAATGAATAATGTGCGCGGCTTTGTGCCGCTCCGCTGAGGGTAAACTTGTTTTGTCTCATATGCTCATTATCCCACTCTTCTGCGGGTACTGTGCTCGTTGCGCGGGGCCTTTCCTTCATTTTCGTCTTGGCAACCGATGATTGCCAATTTAAATGGCCTCTCACTAATTTGTAGTCAAGAGTTATGTGGGGCATCATCAAATAGGGGGGGGGGGACGGAGGACACGAGTGAGAAGCAACAGGTGGAGAAGAAGCCAACCAAAAATGGGAGGAAAAGCGAAAAGGGAGAGAAATGGCCACGGTGAGGGAGGAAAAAGCCAAACGGAGACCGATTCAAAGAGAAAGAACCAAAGATTGACCAGATGAAAAGAAAAGCCGAAGAATGATCGGATGAAAAGGAAAAGCCAGACGGAAGCCCTAACAGTGATCAGATGAACGCAAAAGGCAAACAAATAATATGGGAACGGTGGCCAATTCAAGGCTAAATATTTGTGCATTTTAAGTGAGTGTAAAAATAAATTTCCAAATTGACGCTTCTCCGTTTACATTTTTCGTTATTTTTTGTGCAAATAAACAAACCAAAAACTAATTGAAATATTTATTTGCATTTATATTTAATTACCCCTTTTCAAATGTGAATGAAAAAGCAATGTTTTATAAGGCACTTTATTCGTTACGCCTTAAGCTGATTTGAAAAGCAAACGAACATTGGCAATTGAATTGTTTTTTGACTTTCGACGTTCACTCGGAAAATGAAAGCAATTAAAACTGAATTAAATATTAAAATTATTAAATTAAAATTGTGTATAAAAAAAAGCCAAAGTAAGACAAAAAAATAGTCGATTTGCCATGTGTGTCTTTTTTTCTTCAATTGGTGAAATTAACTTTTTAATCCCACTCCCATCGGTTCATTTTTGCCTCCAGTCAGTGCCGTGCCGTCGCCGTCGGTGCTATATTGTCTCCAGTTCAGCTTTGGTCACTGATCTGTGCCGTGCCATTCGCTCCATTCGTTTTTCTCCTTTTTTCCTCTTTATTTTGACCTCATTTTTATGGATGATCAGAAAAGTGGCATGACTATGTTATCACAAAATAAATATTAAAACTTTGTTTACCAGATTAGCTTATCACTCCAAATTTATCCCTTCCTTAATGTCTCTATTAATTAATGTCAATTAATTACCTTTTTACACTTCTTCCGTTCCCGAAATTCTGTCTAATCAACCAACAAATTGATTTATACCGAGGAGAGTTATAAGCGGAGCATTCATGACAC
The DNA here is from genome assembly GCA_023374025.1 of Heterodera schachtii. Lineage (NCBI taxonomy): Eukaryota > Metazoa > Nematoda > Chromadorea > Rhabditida > Heteroderidae > Heterodera > Heterodera schachtii. Next base: position 1,035,444 of record SIJG01000017.1, read on the forward strand.
ATTAATGTTCATTAACACAAATAAACAGCCAATTAAGAACAGAGCGAAGGAAAGGGGAGAGAAGGGAAAGAAAAGGAAGACGAAGTGATTGACAGTCATTATGAGGTGATTAGGCAAAACTGAAGGACAACAAAAACAATAACTTTCCCCCTTATTTGTCCCCTTAACCTCCTCCCCTTCTTCCTCCCCATTTCCCCTCTCTTTCCCCTCTTTTCCCTTTCCTCTCTCCCCCCTTTTTTCCCCTCTCTTTCCCCTCTTTTCCCTTTCCTCTCTCCCCCCTTTTTTCCCCTCTCTTTCCCCTCTTTTCCCTTTCCTCTCTCCCCCCTTTTTTCCCCTCTCTTTCCCCTCTTTTCCCTTTCCTCTCTCCCCCCTTTTTTTCCCCCGTTTCCCCTCTTTTCCCTTTCCTCTCTCCCCTCCCCCTTTCCCCCGTTTCCCCTCTTTTCCCTTTATTCTTGTGATGGCCGCCCTTTGATCAAAATCTAACAAATAAGCGATCGGAGGTGGACTTTTATTGGATTTGTTCGTTGATGCGCGAAATTGGCGAGAGACAACAGCAAACGTCGGGAGGGAGGGGGGGGGGGAGACAGTGATTGGGCCAACAGATCGACGAACGGCTGATTGGTTCTGCTGATGCGTTTATTTCTCTCCAATTAATTGTCCCTTTTTCTGTCCATTTAAAATAATGTCAAAGCGCAAAAACACTTTTAATGTCCCATTAATGGTGGACTATTTTAATGGTTTTCACTTTTACTTATTTATTTGTTCATTCCGTTTTATTTTTTCTTTTGAATTTATTTTCGTATGCCATCGATGGAACGAAATAAAAATGGCAGCGATTTATTGGCGGAAAGTGGCGGAAAAAACGGGACGGAAGACGAGTTCGTTGCTGGGCCGTTTTGTGGCCAACAAAGAGCAGTCGAATTTCGGGCGCGAAGGATCGGCCGGGGGACCGGAGGAGTGCAATATGCTAACGGACGCACTGCTAATGCCGCAAAATGTGAACTTGGGAAGCCAATGCGAAAGTCAGTCATCGGCTAATTTGGGAATTGTAGGGCAAAAAGGGAAAAGGAAAAAGCCGAAAGGCATTCACAGCCAATGAAACATTGGCAAAGGGTTAAAAAGGCAAAAGTGGGCCGAGAGTCACTCTCGAACAGCAAGGGATTGGCAAAATGTGTTTTGAAAAAAGGTCCGATTGACAATGTTCGGCGTCTGCTCGAGTCGAACGGCTGCTGCGAGTGCAGTTCGATGGGCGAACATTCGCAGACGGACCACAGCCATCGGAATGCCCTCTTCTGCGAAATGCTTTATCTGAACACGGAATTGGCTGAACGAGTCGTCGAAAGTGGCGAAGGAAGTGCCGAAACGGCGGCCAGTCCAATGGCACTGGCAAATATTCAGCAAACGCTCTTTTGGCAACAGACGCACCGGTCGGCATTATCCAGCATGGAAAAGCACTCTAATGTGGCACGGTCAGATGGATTAAGTTGGAGCAGTGCGTTGAGGGCGCCGGCACGCGCCTTTCCAAGCCGTACATCTCTCTGCTGAGCATTTACCCTTTGCTGCAACTCAAACACTGCTTCCGCCGTGGCGTCGTACTGCTGGAAAGCGGTGCCAATTCGTTCATCCGCTTATGCGATTTGCTGGTGGACGAATGGACGCACAGCGGACAATTGGGAGAAGATATGGCCAACTTGGTGAAGGACATCATTTACGCACCGAAGCTGCACCTGAACCAGGGGAAACTGCGCAAAGTGAACGAATCGAACGGTAAATTTAAAACAGATGGAAGGAGAGGAGAGAGTATGGAAAACATAGAGAAAGAGAGAGGAGAAGAAAGAGACAACCAAATGGAGAGAAGACGGGAAATATAGAGAAAGAGAGAGGAGAAGAAAGAGACAACCAAATGGAGAGAAGACGGGAAATATAGAGAAAGAGAGAGGAGAAGAAAGAGACAATCAAATGGAGAGAAGACGGGAAATGTAGATAGACACAGAGGGAAAGGAGGGATAAAAGAAAAGATGACAGAGAGATTAAGACAGTTTTGGGAGACTCTTTGTTGATTTAGGCTATTTTCGAAATGCAAGTTACACAACGGATTCGATGCAGTCCGGTGTCCATTTGTCCGCTTCGTCGAGCAGCGGATCATCGACCGAGAACACTCGGCACGAAAATGTGTGTTTCTAACTGAATTAGTTGAATAAATCGGCTTTATCATTCATTGGATATCCTTTTATGTTGCGCTTTTTCACGTGTTTAGGCTGATGAGCGACTTTTGAAGAAATTGCCGCCAAACGTCGAATCGGCTGCCCTTTTGGTCCGTTCGTCCCAATTCGATCAGTTTTTCTCTGATCTCCAATTTTCTTCAGGTGGCTAATGTCAGTGCTTTGGACCGTCCGTTGAGTGCTTTTGTCCGTCTTAAATACCCAACCGTATGCTTTTTTTTACTCATTAGTGGCCAATTTGTCCCCTCTTTCAGTTGCTTCATCCCGAATTGCCCGATCACCCAATTCCCGTCCGTTTCATTTATGTGTTGCTCAACCCAATGGACAATTACCCAAATGAGACAATAAACATCGGTCGGGCGATGGGTGCGCTTTTGTCGGATGAGGTCGAAAATGAATAGGACAATTAGCGACGGATCCGGGGAAAAAATAGAAAATTATATTTCCAAAAATAAAAAACATTAATGAATCTGTGCAAGTTAGCATTTGTCCACCAATTATCACTGATTTGGCATCCCCTGACTTTGTTTTTTCGACTTCATTAATTAAATAAATTAATTTTATTTTGACCCAATTAATCTCAGCTCCGTCTCTAATTTCTTAATTTGAATACTTTTGCCAAATTTCGTCAGATTTTCCAATCGGTCGCCTTTCATTGTTTGGAGCGCCACACTTTGTCGGATGCGGTCGACGAATTTCTGTCCCAAATTGTTCTCATTCCGCCAGGCAATTGTTCGCTCGAAACGCGATGGAAGCCGGCGGACAGAGACGCGGGAGGGGCGGTCAGAAAAAGGGCGAAAACTCAAAAAGGAAAATTGGCGCGCGTTTAGACGGTACGCCACGTCGGAATGCTTTACGCCAATTACACCCAATCAGTGGACGAATTGCCCTCCTCATTTGCACCGTTTGTGCCCAGTGAATACAGCACCAGCACCAAAGAGGCGGCAGCCGCCTCTCGGCACTTGCAATTGGCCCATCTCAACGCGGACGCACGGCCTTACCGTACCGGGAGACTTTTCGGTGGACTGATGGCCGACATACGGTGGGATTGGGGAAAAACAAAAATAAATTATATTCCAACATATAATTTATATAATTATCCCAAATATAATTACCTCCCCCCCCCCCTTTCTTCATCAGGTGCAAATTGCCTTGGTTTCCGTCGGATTTCTCGGATTTCTTCCGCGGCCGTCTCAGCCAATCCCTCGCCGCCACCATCCTCTTATTCTTCGCCAATCTGTCCAATATAATCACTTTCGGCGCCATTATGGAGCGGTCTTTCCACCATCAAATTGCTTCCATTGAAAATACGTTTGAAAATTACAGAATTAAATTACTCATAGTTGTTCTCCTAAATTAATTAACCCAACTAATTAATTAATTAATTACCCCAATTAATTTGCTAATTAATTGTCTCTCTCTTTTCACATATAATTTGTGGCGCTCTGTCCGGCCTTCTCTTTGGCCTATTCAGTGGGCAACCGCTGAGTTTGTTTCCCTAATTCTGTCAATGTTCTCTCCCGTCCTTCAGATGTTCTGTCCGCCACCGGTCCCACTTTGATCTTTGAGAAAATTCTTTTTGATTTTTGCACGTAATTTTTCAATTTTTTTTTTTAATTTCCGCCATTTCCGCCCTTCCCTTTCAGTACCAATCATTGGGAGTTTCTGCCTTTTCGCTTTTACGTCGGCCTTTGGATGTGCTTTTACCTGATCATTTTGGTGGCCACCGATGCGTCCGCGTTGGTCGCACTGATCACTCGCTTCACTGAGGAGGCATTTGCCACTCTGATCTCGATCGTGTTCATCATCCAAGCATTCGAGAAGTTGTTCGAGATCAGTTACGAGGCACCGATCACCCGACAGCCCCAGGCAATGAGATCAAATTGAGAAAAGGAAGAACATTTTTTGAAGGAAGTGCTTCACTCGGCGTGTTATTGCATCATCCAAACGGAGGAGTTAAGGCCATTCTTTCCTTTTTCAGTAAAATGCAATCGAAAAGCATCGGATTGCCCCGAAAGCATCATAAAAAAGTGATTAAAAAGAATGACCGTATCCAATTTTAGTGGAATTCGACCGTCTACAAAAATTTGAGCGTTGGCGTCAGTCGTTGCCATGAATTGGGTAAGTGAAATTGGCCATATTTAATGATTGGCCAATACTTTTCCTTTCCGTTCATTCGCAGGGGGCGAACCCCAGGGATTGCAGTGTTATTTCAAGCCGGATGTGTACATGTGATGATGATGAACTCGGCATTTTGGCTTCACCGTCCCGTCCCTCTTCAGGTTCTCCATCATCCTCACCTTCGGCACTTTTCTGATCGCCTTTTCTTTGAATGGTTTCCGTCGTTCGCGTTATTTCTCTTTCCGAGTAAAACTCCCCCCCCCCCAAAAAATGCCCTTTTTCGTCCTAATTACACAGTTTCGCAATTTGATCTCCGACTTTGGCGTTCTGATCGCCATCGTTTCCTTTACTCTGCTCACTTATCTGATCGGACTCGAAGTGCCGTCTTTGAAAGTGCCGGCCAGCATCAGAGTAAAAAGCCCAGAAGGGCTCATCAAAAACTTATGTATTCTGCTCGTTATTCCAGCCGACCATGGACAGGGAGTGGATTGTCGATTTCACCAACATCGAGGGATACCATGTCGTGTTGGTACTGTATGGGTTGGCATTGCGTTGGCTTCTCGTCGCCCCCCCCCCCCTTTCCCTGAACATTCATTTAAAACGCGTAATTTCCTTCAGATCGCTTCTATGCCCGCCTTGTTCTACACTATTTTGGTTATGATGGACCAGCAAATCACAGCAGTGATCATCAATCGGAAGGACAACAAATTGAAGGTGGGCGAAGAGAAATGCCAATCTTTTGCTGATTGATTGCCATTCGGTGCCAACTCAGAAAGGCGGCGGATATCACTTGGATTTGCTGATTATCAGGTGGGTTGACTATTGATCAGAACGACCAGCAGCTGATCTTCCGCTGATTGATCACTTCAGTTTGCTCGTCCTCATCTGTTCCTTTCTTGGCCTTCCCTTTTACGTTGCCGCCACTGTGCTCAGTGTGATGCATGTGGAGGTGAAATTAATTAATGAACCAATTCATTTGCTAATCGCTGAGTGATTGCCAATTTGAGTCTCTCAAAGAAAACGGCGATTGTACGGTGCCCGGGGAACGACAAAAGTTGCTTGGTGTTAAGTGAGCCATTTACAATGATAAATCTGTTAAATGGACAATTGAGTCCAATTTCCAAATCCCCCCCCCCCCCCAGGGAACAGCGATTGTCCGCCATTCTCTCCCACATTTTTATCGGCTGTTCTGTGTTTCTGACCCCTCTTGTCAAAGTCTGTTTATCCCTATCCACTTTTTCTCCCTGACTTTGCTTTAAAAGGTCGTGCCTTTGCCTGTCCTCACCGGCATTTTCCTTTATATGGGCGTCGTCTCTCTCATCGGCCAACAATTTGTCCAACGCATCGCTTTGCTTTTTATGCCGGTCAAATACCAAGTGAAAAAGCACCAAAAGAGTGTTTGAGCAATAAACAAATAATTAAGCCGGATTACGTGTGGCTGAGAAATGTGCCGACCAAACGCATTCACACATTCACAAGGTTCAACTCCTTCCCATCCCCACCGCCCATTCACTCACTCCCCTCCTCTCTTTTTCCCTCTCCCCCCCCCACTTTCCCTCCGCTACAGTACACTTCTCTCTTGCCCCCCCCCCACAGTATTCAACTGCTTAGCATTGGCATTCTATTCGCTGTCAAATACTCCTCCACCACTTTGTCCATGCTTTTCCCTCTGATGGTCTGTCATTGGCTTAACATAATGTCTTATCATTTTCTCTTTGATCAGTTGGTGTTCACTGTCCTGATCAGAATGCTATTACTCTCGCGCATTTTCACTCCGAAGGAATTAAAGGCATTGGACGACGAATTGCCACAATTTGGAGAAGTGATCAGAGTCAGAAGCAATCGGCCGATTCATTTGCCACCGAATGGCAACGGCGGAGAGGCGGAGGAAGAACCCTTGAGGGGAGAGGAAGAGGAGCGAAAGAGAACGGGGGAGGGAGAGAATGCAGAGAAAGAGAGACAAACGGAGAAAAAGACGGAGGAAAAGCGGACAAATGGAGAATAATTAGAGAATCAGAAAGGGAAGAGAAACAGAGGAGAGGCAGACGGACACAGAACTGACCAAAATGAGCTTTACCAATTCACACTTTGAAGAGAAAATTTAAAATTTGAATAATTGAAATGGTTTAAATTAGGAAATAAAAATTGAAGTGAAGAAGTTGAACATTTTGTTCATTTAAAATCCAATTTTTGCAAGTCATACATTCGGCTTCTGCTGCTCTCAGCTGATGGACAACTCTGCTCAAATAATTTTTCAAAAATTATTATTTTTTAATAATTTTAATTATAATATATTTTAATATTGTTTGAAATGATAGAACCAGGTGATGAAAGATTAAAAAGAAGCAAATTTATATTTGTGAAATTTAACGAAGCTAGTAACGAAAGGCAAGTGTTAAATTAAAAAAAAAAGTTTATTCTTAACAAACATTAGAAAATATTTTTAGTTTATTTAATGTTAATTTTATTTATTAATTATATTTCAATTTTATAATGATTCTGAATTGTCAGTCAGCCGAGTTTTCCTCAGCTGATTGGTCCTGACGCGACACATTCCATTTCAATCATTTGATTAAGTAATTAATTGGTCATTTGCTATAATGTAATCAATCGGTGCAACCGTTAAACATTTACTGATTACCATTCATTAAATCATTATCATTACTCACTTCTCTCCTCTCCAGCAGAGACGGTCCCAGCATTCCGTCCGGGGGGGGGGGAGGGGGGGTACCGCCCATCACATTTTTTGCGGCGCTTTTCCAAAAAAAATTTTCGGAAAAATTTTGCGAAATTTTTAGAACATTTTGGGTAAGGTAATTCTTGGAGCGGCTGCCAACCAGGAAGATCGAAATTTTTCAGCAAAAATACTATTTTTTCCTTAAAAATTTCGAGTGTTGAGGGGTCTTGGGGGGGGGGGGGGTGGTACGTACCCCCCCCCCCCCACCGTCCCTAGGACTATCCTTGCTCCCCTCCCCTCCCCTCCCCTTCATCTCATTTGCCAGCCAATTAATTATATTCATTGTTTCTAATCCCATGACAACGCTATTTTTCTAATTTCCCTGTTGCTTTTCCATTACATTTTTTTTCTTCGTTTTGCCAATGTCCCATCCGAAATGCCCCCAGGGCTGTCCCCCGCCATCGCTTGGCCCCGGCTACAAATCACCGCTCGACGCCTTCCGAAATGGGCCACGTGAGAAAGTGCTGTTCGTCACCTGTCCGAGTGTGGCCCCAACAGAAGTGGCCGATTCGGTGGCCACGGTCGACGTCGACCCGAAAAGTGCGACCTTTTGTCAGGTTTTGTTAAAGAAGACAAACGATCGACGGAATGACGGACAAAAGGCCAACTCACAAATCAGGTGATCGCACAAGTGCAGCTGCCCCATTTGGGCGACGAAGTCCACCACAGCGGGTGGAACGTGTGCTCGTCCTGCCACGGCGACACGCACCTGCACAGGACGCATTTGATGTTGCCATGTCTGAACAGTTCGCGCATTTACACGCTGAACGTCTCCGACCCGCGGTCGCCGAAAATTGACAAAGTCGGGCCAACGAAATGCCAAATTAATGCTAAAAATTTTGCAGATTGTTGAAGCCGAAGAACTGGCAAAGTTTGGCGTCACTTTCCCCCACACGGCGCATTGTTTGGCGGACGGAAAAGTGATGGTGAGCACATTGGGAGACGAACAATTGGACGGACGGGGTGAGAACAGAACATTGGGAATGAATGTGATCAGTCAATTGGCAATTTGTGTGAAGGTGATTTCATTCTTTTGGACGGCGCCACATTTAGTCCAATTGGCAAATGGCCAGCGGACGGAAACGGCACGCGATTCGGTTACGATTTTTGGTGGGAAAGTGCCAATGCAATTAGTTATTCTCAATGCATAAACGAATGAATGCCAAAGGTACCAACCGCGACAGAATCTGATGATCAGCACAGAATGGGGCACGCCCAGCGAAATTCGCAAGGGATTCGACCCATCGGACGTTGCCAAAGGCAAGCGATTGGTGCCACATTTTACCATTGGCAGTCCAAATGACCAATTAACATTGGCTTGGCAAACACTGATCCTTTCCAATCATTGCTGACCTTTGTCAGGTTCCTATGGCAATTCTGTCCACATTTGGGATTGGCAGCGCCGTCTTCTCACTCAATCCATTGAACTTCCGTCGCCGGAAGGCCAAATTCCGCTGGAAGTGCGCTTTATGCACAACCCAAATGAGGCGACAGCTTTTGTCGGCACGGCACTCGGCTCGGCGATTTTCCATTTCTGGAGGGACCCAAACAAATCGCAGACAGAGAAAATAGTCAGAAATGAAATTGAATTGACAAGACTCTTGAAATTTGTTTGCCCTCCAATTTTAGCAAATGTGCCATCGGTTGGCGGTGGCGGTGCCTCCGAAGAGAGTGCGCGGTTGGGCCATGGATTGGATGCCCGCGTTGGTCACCGACATTTTGCTGTCCATGGACGACCGTTTTCTGTTCCTTTCGTGTTGGCTTCATGGCGACGTTCGCCAGTACGACATTTCAGACCCATTCGATGTCAAATTAGTCGGACAGGTCGAAAATTAATTTTCGGGAAAATTCGGCATCATTTTTTTTTTTTTTTTGCATTTTCAGTGTTTCGTCGGCGGATCAATTCACTCAAAAAGCGGCGTCGAAGTTTTGGAGGACAAAGAACTGAAGGTGGGCGAGAACAAAGAAAAGCGCAAGTGTTTTTTTTTTGGCCAAAAACGATGGACCATTCATTTGCCGTTAATTAGGTGCATTATTATGCCCTTAGCAAATGCAACAATTTATTTTCGGCAATTTTTAACCTTTTCAAAACCTAATGATGATCGCTTATGCGGAACAGCTTTAATTGCCCCTCCTCCGAAGTGTTTCCATTTTCAATTTGACTTTTCCCAGGCCCAACCCGAGCCGCTAATTGTGAAGGGACGTCGCGTGGAGGGGGGCCCACAAATGATGCAGCTAAGCCTGGACGGGCGTCGGCTGTACGTGACCAATTCGCTGTATTCCGTGTGGGACGCGCAATTCTATCCGGAACTGATCAAGTCAGTGAGAAGAGAGAGAGAAACTAACACATTCAAAACAGACAAAAAGGGAAGAGGGGAAAAGAGGAGGAAAAGAAAAAAAGGGGGAGGGAATAGCAAAAGGAGGGGGAAAAGGCAAAAAAAGAGTGGAGAAATTGGAAAAAGAGGAGAAAAGAAGAAATGGGAAAAAGAGAGTGGGTGGAGAGAAAAAAAGAAAAATGAGGGACGAAAATTGAAGACAAATGAGAAGAAAGGGCATTGATTGGCACAGCAAAGGAGGAGAAAATTGAGGAGAAAAGGAGGAGAGAGGTAACCGGGATATTTGAGTGCGTCCAATTCAGTGCCGTCGCATGGGTCCAATTCAGTCCCCTTTTTCTTGGCACACTTTTCGGCTGCTGTTCATTTCGTTCAATCATTCGCTTCTCTTTTCACAACTCTTTTCTGCCCTTTTTCGTCGGATTTTTTGCCGGCGGCGGCGGTGGCGGCGGCGGTTCGTCGTCGTCTTCATCTGTCCAAAAATATGTAATGGCACCAATAAAAACTCAGAAACTTACCGTCCAATGAGATCGAACCCTTAATTTGGGAGTTTTGCAACGAAAATGAGCCAATGTTTTTCATTTGTCACTCACCGACATAATCTGATCGACCCACAATTGGAGGGCTTCCAAGTTGGCGTCACAATGCTTTTTCGGGTCGTCCAAATTGAGTTGGCTCATGTCAAACCTCAAAATTGAAAATTAATTCCCCCGGGGGGGGGGGGGGCAAAAAGCGCACCAAATGCCCTCCTTGTCGGAAATGTCGACCAACCAAAATGGAGGAACAGTGAATGAAATTGCAAATTGACGGGGGCAATGAAAGCAAAGGGTGACAAACCCCGAGCTGAGGGCCTTCCTCAATGTCAATGCCGAACATTTCCTCCCACACGTCCACCATCAGTGGGAATTCGTCTTAATTTGCTTAATTGTCCTTTGTCGGCCGTCCCTTTGTACCCGGGTCAATTAGCACAATCTCCAGCGTGCCCGCGTGTTCCTGGTTTTCGTCCGCCAATTTCTTCATCAGTTTGAACATGGCTCGGCCTTCGCGCGTCTCCTCGTCACAGAATACCAACACCAACTTCTCGTCCTCTTCCGGGTCTTTCCACAGATTGAAATAGTTGTCCAGCTGCAACTTTTGCATCACCGGCTCCCTATGTTTCTCCACCCATTGCTCAAATTCCTCCTCCGTGTCCACGCTGGACGGCGCGTAGATGGGGTCATCTTCAAACGGATGGTGAAGCTGAACTGAGCGAAGGGACAACAAGCAACATTGCCAAATCCATCGACATAATGCCAACGGACAAATGGTCCAAATTGGCACTTTGTCCCACTTGGACTTCGCCGATCCGCTTCAGCCCGGTCTTTTTGGCCCAGTATGAGGTCACAACGGCGAAGAATTCGATCTCTCCCATGAATTCCTCGGCTGCCTCCTCAAATTCTTTCAGCGCGGCACTGCCCGGCTCGAAATAGCCGATAATCCGCACACAATCGTCATCCAAAGCTTCGAACTCCTCCAAGTCAAATTGATCGTTGATGATGGTCACCGGGTCATCCGGGATCTGAGTTTACAGCAGTGATCGACTGAAAGAACCAGTGGACCCCTTCATCCCTTGCCCCCCCCCCCTGGTCCGGTTTTCGATTTCCTGTCAATTTCAACAAATCCCTCCCTCCCCCCCCCCCCCTCAACTCACATCCATTAGCCAAGAAACGAATGTTTCTGGGTCTCGAACTCCGTGGTATTCGATCTGATAGCCGTCCTTGTACACGTGGATGGTGTCCTTAAAAGAAAACAATTCCATGTTAATTAATGCCTGTGCGTTTCAGTCAATGCCCCTTCATTAATTAATTGCCCCTAATTAGTCCCCCCACTCTCTTCCCCCTCCCCTCCCACTCACTTCCCCCTTCTCCACTTCCTCCTGCGTCCTCAGCCTCGTTTCTTTTGTGGTGTTTACCTTAAGGGTACACTAACAAAATGGAGAAGCATTTCTCTAAACTGTGTAGAAGTTGTAGCCACGTTTTGTCATTATTTGAGCGGACAGCTGAAAAAAGAAAGAAAGAAATGTTTTTTGTGTATCATAAATTACCTGGAGGAAACATTCATACTGATCGAATTCAGCATCTGAAGCGGGGCGGGGATAATACTGAATCAGCTTCTGATCACTGCTTTTGGTCCCATTTGTTTAATATTGTCACTTTCCCCCCCCCCCCTCCGTACCGTCCTCCTCCACGTCGTTAAAGAATACAACCGATTTGGCACCTTCCGCAAAACAAGTTTTATTGAAGTTTTTTTCGGTCAAAACCTAACAAATAATTTTTTGCCAATTATATTTAAATGTAATTAATGTAATTAAAATGGCACTCACTTCTGTCCTGTCAAGCCCTATAAAAACGGGTGTATTTGTTTCTTTTTAAATAGTTAAAAATGCGCAATTACCATCATATTCCAAGTCGGGATAGCCAAGGAACATGCCTAAGGAAAAGCGAGCGGATTAGTGGAAGCAGAGGACACATAAAACAACTAACAATTGAGTTCCGATGCCTTAAAAGCTGCGGCGAAAGAACCCACTGAGAAAAGGGCCAAAAGGGGGAGGAGGGGGAAAAGGGGCGGAGAATGGCACATTTTACCTGCCAAATTTGATTTTTAATTTTTAGGTGTAATATAAAAAAATTATAAGCGATTTTGGGTCAAAAAAGAATTAGAAAGCAGCTTTGAGTCCGATTAAAACATAATTGAATGAATTGAAAAAGAGGGGGAAGAGAACTGCCGAATGGTGTTTAGTGAGAGGTGCCGGAGGATGGCTTAGGGAGGGGGGACGGAAGCAACTGCTGACTGAAGGAATGAGTGATCAGAAAAGAGAGAGAGAGAGAGAGAGAGAGAGTGATTAGAAAGGAGAGGTAAGCAAAGAAAAAGGGAGAGAGACGACGGAGGAGAGAGTAAAAGAAAAGGAAGAGAGAGAGAGAGAAACGGGGGAGAGAGAGGGGGGGGGGAGGGGAAGGGAGCATGTTCTCTTCCTCTTCTCTCCTCCTCTGGCCACACATTCGTCTTGAAGTGGAAGAGCATTCATTCATTCATTCTCCCAATTCACCCATTACTTTGCACTAATCGACAAGACATAACAAAAGAGGAGGAGACTGAACGGTTTGGCTAAGAAGGGAAAAGCGTAAGAAACGGCGGGACGGAAAGAGTCGGAGGGGGGGGGGGGGGGAAAGAAAGGGCGAAGGGAGGGGAGAGGAAGGGAGGGGGGAAGGGAGGGGAAGGGAGGGGAAGGGAGGGGAAGGAAGGGAGGGAAGGGAGGGGTGGGCTTCATCGCCTCTCTTACCGGATATTGGCGTCATTCGACCGAAAGCAGAAGAGTCGATCAAGTTGAAGTTTTGAAGTTAAGGGATATCAGCTGGGAGGGGGGGGGGGGGAGGTGTTTTGGGGCACGGGAGAGATCAATGAGTTGAAGGAAGGAATCTCCAGGAGGATTTGATACTCACAGAAGAAGGCAAAACATCAGTCGGGACACACAAAATTAATGGCCACTTTTCAATTGTTGAAATCCAAGCAAATTTTGAATGGCAATCCGAAGAATTTGGGCTTCTTCATTGGTCATTTGATAGATTTATCTGTCTCTGATCACTGCTTTTCCTTTTCTTTCAGAAATGGTTCTTCGATGTTGCAACTGAACGTGGACACCCAACGCGGGGGACTGTCCGTAAACGGTGAGTTTCGAGTGGACTTCGACCGGTCGTTGCCCCGAGGGCCGTACTTGGCACACGAAATGCGATACCCAGGTAAGAAACTCATTGATAATGTTCCTAACTATTAATTAATGCTTTGGCAATTCAGGCGGAGATTGCACTTCCGACATTTGGACATGAACGGGCCGAGAAAATAAATGACGAAAAGGCGGTTTGACCAAATTGATAAATGTGTTGTTTTGATCGGTGGAGTGGTGCGCCGGGCGGTGCTTCCGTTCCGTAATTCGCCCTCCAATTTCCTAATTTCTTTATTTAAATTTGCATTAAAAACATAATCTGTGCGGTGAGGAGTGCCATAAATAAGCATTGATCAATTAATTAATTGGAATTTCGCGGGCCAAAAAATTGCGAAAGAAGACAAAATGGAAGGACAAAAAAGGCACAAAAAATCACAGAATTTTATGCAAATCTTCAAAAAGTAAAGAGTTTCTGAGAAAGGAATGGCATAAAGTGAATGTTTTCGTCCGTTTATTTGCGCTTTCTCCGCGACACCCCCAAAATCGAAGAGGCGAAATAATCCGTGAGAATGGAGGCGACCGACTCGAGCGGCTTGTCCGGGTCGCGCACGCGCGGAATGGCATTCAGAATGAACTTTTCGATGACGCCGCCTTTTTGGTTGACACCGCGGAAGGGCCGATTTTCCCGGCCCGGGATCCATGCCGGAGGGGGAGGCTTTGGCAGGGGAGCGCCTTAGGGGAAAACAAATTACAAAGGGTTTGCGCCAGGGACTGTCCGGCAAATTCCGCGCTTCTCACCACTTCCGGCATCCGCAATGTATCGCAAAGTGAACGCGCCGTCCCCCGCTGTCGGTTCGGCGATGACCACCACTTCCGCCTGCTCCGAAAGCACTTCGACGTCCTTTTCGTCGCAGCACGCGCGGAAGCCGTTCTGCTGAAAGTCCGAGTTGTGCTTTATCTCCACAAATGAGTGGCAGGTCGTCTCGCAGGCGAAGTTCACTTTGTCGAGAATGAAGCGCACGCGACTGTTCCCGTCACTCTGAAAGGAGCTCTTTTGAGCTGATCAGTCTCAATCAGTCAGTCTTGCGATCAATTGCCTTAGATATTCTAGCCTCCTATATAACTCACTCTGATCCGCCACACACATCGCTTCCTCCCCTTATGCGTCAAATATTGCCAAACGGACGCAGTGGCGCGCAATTCGCCGCCGCAAAGCGCGTCTTAAAAAACAATTGATGGCTTTGAATGATCAGAAGGTATTATCAGTCCATTTAAGAGCGGTTGGTGGGCCCGTCCCTTGGCCCTCTCTCTCCCCGTGCCACTTACCTACCCTCACTCGGCCCAACGTCCGCGCAGTTGGGACCGCCAAGGCCCGGTGGGCATTTGCAGCGCTCGCAATTGTTCGGGTCGGCATATCCGCCATTTTTACAAGCTGCCGAAGTGCCTTGGCACGTGTCTGAACAGTGCTATTATTGCTTAGGGTGTCTGTACATTTGTTTGGCAATTTGCTTACGGTGACAGTAAAGTCGGTTGATCTGTTTGACATCGATGAACGATGGTCCGTTGCGTTGGCCGATGCTGTGCTGGTACTTCTTGTCTTTGGTCACGATGGTGATGTGGTCCCAATCCGTGGTGAATGCGTTTGGCCCGTAATGCATCACCGAGCCCAAGTCGTACGGCATTCCCATCCCGTCACTTTCCAAGTCGCTGCGTTTCGCAAAATTCCCTTCCTTCGGTGGACTTTTAATTTGTTTTAAAGGAAAGTAGTCAATTAGAGCCCGGACGGCGCCAGGGCTCCACCAAGTTTTGCCGAAGCTCCCGGCACCGGCGTTTTTGTTGTTGCAAAAACACCATGACCGGAAGAAAGTAACTCCGACTTGGTCCATCGTCAAGCCCTGGTCCCTTTCCCGTTCATTTCAATATTCTGTGCTCTTCACTCATTGTCTTACCGTTCCGCCCATTATGAAATGTTCGTCCAGCCGAATGAACTGATCACGGTCGGCTGAAAGATTGTCGATGGAATAAACAATTTTGAGTAAGTAATTTAACTAACGCCTTGACTGTTCGTGCCAAAAGCCGAGAGAATGGCCAACTTCGTGCGAAACAATGCCTTTCTGAAATGTGTGACCCTTTCTTTGCTTTTACAAATGCCAACTCACATCTTCGCATCCGTACCCAATGGACACTTTCTGAGTGCCGCCCACACGTCCGACCTTAATTGTTTCAATTCATTATTTTATGCAATTTCTGAGCATACACTCGAATAGCAACCGCTTCCGCGAATGAATTCGATTCTGTCTTTGGCAAATCCGTCGCTCTGTCGAAACCGAAGGCACGTCTCCGCCTCCCATAAATTTAGTCCGGTCTGGATGGTTTGTCGCCATTTTCCTGAGTGTCATAATTATGGCATTGTCTCAGTTTGTGTCAACCTACTGTCCGACTCTCGGAATGAGTACGGTATCGGCTGTCCCTTTGGCCATCGATAGGCCGACCCGGTGATCACTTTGCGCTTCCTGCGCTTCCGTTCTCCGCTTTTGCGCTCCGCTTCTGCCAACACAATTCTGCATTTGTTGTTTTGTCATTGTCAATAATTATCAATTCCTTGGCAATTACGCTTTCATTTGGCGAGAAGTCAGCAGAATGTCACTCTCGAACAGCTGATCCATCAATGGCCTATTTTGGCCTGCCTCTGTGCCGTCGCGAAGCACCGGCATTGGCCTGAGGGACTGAAGGCGGACAATTAGTTAATTAATTAGCCTCATTTCACATACATTAAATGAGTTGATTATGTGTTGGCTCTGTCACCTTATTCGAATCGCGTGACATTGTTTTCAGAAATGCTCTCATCAGTTTGTTGGCGTCCAAAATGTCTTTGACTTCTTCCGTTTTCTGTGGCGAATCGCCCAACAAAGCGACGGCGGAGGGCGACGGCGGTGGCGCCGCAGGGGAGGGGAGAAGCGGAGGCGCGCCCGTTGGAAGGCTAGTGAAGCCACGGGAACAACGCGTTGAGGGGAGGGGGCGTCGCCGGAGGGGTCAGCGGCTGGGGAGGGGTGGCGGGACGCTGAACGCCGGGCATATTCGCATATTCGTACAGTTCGTCCAGCATCTGTGTCAATGAGGGCAAGCCTTGGAGTTGCACAAGTCAGCAATAAATGCATGTACCTTCTCGTTTTATCCCATTAAATACAGTAATATTAAAAAACCATTCAATTTATAATTGAAATAATCCTATTTTGGCATAATGTTTATTTTGGAGTTTTTCGACACCGGAACAGATGAAAAGTATACTAATGCCTTGTTGGTGACAACTAATGTGTTTGTGTTTTCTCAAGCTCCGAATAATTTGATCAAAAGTTTTGTTTATAAAAGGTGAAATGTCGCAGAACAACCGAAATACAAATGATTCGACCGAAAATGACGTGGAAGATAAAGGTTTTGTTGAATTTTATAAATTAATAATGCTTTGATGTCGAAATTTTAGAAGTTGATTTGCCGGAGGAGGTTATCCGATACCTTCAATATTTCAAAGCGATGATTGAGGAGCAAAATGTCCAAGAAATACAGGGACTGTACGCGCACGGATTTGCCGATGTGACAGAGCGGTATTTTAGCGAGAAAATGTGGCCGGACGAAAAAATTGTTGAGAAAGTTGTTGGGACAGGTAAATTTTGGATTGGAATGTTTATTTTAATTCTCTTAAATGTCACACCATTTTCAGACAATCGACTGTTCATCATTCTCTACAAGGAGCTTTATTACCGCGACTTGTACACGCGAATGCAACGCGTGACCCTAATGCATCGCTTCCACAGTTACATGAACTACCAGAGACTTTTTTCCGAAATTCTTAACCAAAAGGACCCGAACAATCCGCAGAATTACATCGCGGTTACCCTCCAATTGGTCAGTATCATTTTTAACCAAACTACCTATAAATAATGTTAGGTCCTTTTTTTGGCATTTTTCGAGTCTTCCTTGTTTAGCCTAACATTTGGCTTTGGGATATCATTGACGAATTCGTCTACCAATTCCAAGCCTTTTGTCTCTACAAAGCAAACCCGTCAAAAAGGTCGCCTGAAGAGATTGAGGATTTGCACGAGTTGGAGCAGTCACAAGATGTGAATATCATAAAAAAACGCTATTTCGTTCTTAAATGACAGTTAAGGCATGGAATATTTATCCGGTGCTGAACATTCTCTACTCACTGCTTACAAAGTCTCAAATAAATGAGCAACTCAAAGCCATTCGGGAGGGGGGCGAGCCGGACGAAGTCGCCGACGAGGTTTTGTGGGCCGGGCAGTGGTGACAAATTCCATCCCACCGTTTAGTTTGGACGAAATGACCTCTACTTCAAGCTGGGCTATTTCTCACTTATCGGTTTGCCCTTTCTCTAAAGCATTGTTTTTTACTGTCCAATTGTTTTGGGTCTGCTGAGGACACATGTTCTGCTTGGGGATTACCATCAGGCGCTGCAAACCGTTGAGTATTTGGAGATGGATGCTAAGGTTTCGAGCCATTCCTCACCGATGTCCGGTAAAAGTAAAACTGTTCCAGGGTTTGTACAACACCGTGCCCTCCTGTCTGGTCACCCTCCATTACTTCGTCGGTTTCTCCCACTTGGTCAGTGCGTTTTGCCCTCCGTTTCTGCTTTGATTTCCTTTCGTTTACAGATGATGCGCAATTATGCCGAGGCTGCCAAAATATTCATCATTTGTTTGTCGTACATTCAGCGAACCCAAAGTTTGCAGCAACAAATGCAACCGCAACAAAGGAACAAAGCGAGCAAATACGACGTGGTCAGTCAATGGAACGAATGATTCGCTTCGTCTTTTTCATTTTGTTTGCCTCGACAGATTGGCAAAACGAATGAGCAGCTCTTCCACCTGCTGACCATCTGTTTGAGTCTGCAGCCGCAACGCATCGACGAGTCCATCCAATCGCAACTTCAGGACAAATACGGGGAACGAATGCTGCGTATGGCCAACGGCGACATCGACGAGTTCCGAAACGCCTTCCAGCAGGGATGTCCCAAGTTCTTGTCCCCCACCACTGTGGTCTACGAAGGGAGCAGTGTGGCCAAAGTCCGACAGTTACCCAAACAACTTTAAAATGCCACTTTCTCTTTAGGAGCCTTTGCTTCGCCAATGCAATGCGTTTTTGGAAGGCATCGAAAGTCAAATTAGTCTGCCAATTTTGCGTGGCTATCTTAAACTGTAGATGGACTAAAAATTGCATTGAATTCAAAGACTAATTTCAGCTACACAACTCTTCCCGTCCAAAAGTTGGCCAGTTTCATGGATATTCCCGACTCGGAGTTGGACTCATTCATCGGCAAACTCCTAACCTACAAAATGATCGTCACTGAGCTTGGCAAGGAAACCATTGAAAAAACCGAAGGGGTGAGCAAATCCAAACAGAAACAAATCCCTTCAAAGGATTTAATCTGTCTGACTTAAGGCCGATGAGACCACCGATTTGGATTTCTACGTTGATAAGGTCCGATCGGAATGTAATTTCTGATTTTTATTTTTAGAATATTATATTTAGGACATGATTCTGATCGCTGACACTAAAGTGGCTCGTCGCGTCAGCGAATATTTCATCAAACAAATCGGAAAACTTCGTGAGGTGAATTTGGAGGGGGAAAGAATCCTTAGAGTTCTCCTGTTCTATTTTCATTTCTTTCTCATTTCAGATTTCTCGAAAAATTAAATCATCTGCCACTCCCGTTGGTCAAATACACAAGAATTGATGTTTTGTCACTGTAATTGTTAATTATTTTAGACATTCATTCGTTTTCGCTTGGCATGATTTGTTCTTACACATTTTCTGTTGTAAAATGTTAATTCATTCATATCATTTGGCACCATTTTATCTGCTAGTACATTAGCAATCAAAGTCACCATAAATTTGGTTAAGCCATTTTCAGTTTTCTGATTTTGAGGGTCCAGATTAGATAAAATAAATTACTGTTTGGAAATGCCCCGATAAGGGCGGTAACGTAAATTTACCGGGTTTTTGTTTTTCTGTCCACCCTCAACTGAAAAATACTCTCTCCCCTTTTAAGACAGCAATTAGTTAATTATTTGGCTATTGTAAAATTCAATCATTTTGAGAAAATAAAATAGTCTTTCCGGGTAATTCTCTCCAATTCGCCTTCATTTGTCCCGTCTTTGGTGTCCCCACCACGCCCATCGGTGCCCTCCTCGCCAATTCCCTCCCCTTTCCCCCCCCCCCCCCTTCCATTTTCTGCTCCGTCACTTTTTCCCCTTTATTTTTGTCTCCATGGTCATCGTGATGAGTCGGCTTCTCCTCCTCCTAATGCCCTCCTTGTCCGACTTTCTCCTCTTTGCCCAATTCCTTTCGGCTTCATCTTCCGTTTTGGCACCCTTTGCAATTCGTCCCTCCTCCCCCTCCCTCTTTCCCTCCTCCTTCCCATCCTCCGATAGCCTAAACAATGGTGGAATTCCTGCCGAACTTCAGTTCAACCCTGTCTACAGACAAATGCTGAAGCAACGCCTTTGGGAAACGGTGCGAAGGTAAGCAAAGAAAAGCGCAAAGTGCCACCGTCGGCCGGGGGCGTCACTTCCGCCGATGGCAAAAGTGCCGCCGCCCCCTCCCCATCCGCCGGCGGGGATGTCCCCGTCTTTATCTGCGTTAACTGTGCCAATTATTCCAAAGGCGTCGGCTCACTTTGGTGGCCCACCACCAACGGAATTGTTTCTTCTCGCCCATTAATTGCCATTTGCCACCGACGGTGGGCACGGGGACATCGACCAGCAGCAGAAACCAGTGAAAGGAGGCAAAAATGCAGCAGAGGAGGAGGACACGAGAAATGGGAGCAGTACGGAGAGAGGGCGGAGGAGGAGAGAAAAAGCCGAAGCGAACCGAACAATTAATTAATTAATTAGGAGAATTATCCCAAATTGCGAGAGAGATTTTAATGCATTTTATGACGACATAAATTCCGAACACTTAAAAATATCCAAAAAATTGTCCACCTGAAAGAAGCCGCGTCCGAAATTGTCCGTAAGGCGAATGATCGGCGAATTGGACTGAAAGGAGCGCGAGTGCTGCCGAGAAATGGGCGGCGAATGGTGCCGAGAACTGGGCGGAGAGTGTTGCCGTCGTCGTTCGGCCGCCTTCCGTCCGACGTCCTCAAACAAAGTGAACAGATCGGCGGGCGGCTTCTGTCGTCGTCGTCTCCGTCGGTTGCTGTTCTCCTGCAGTGCCGAGCCCAGCCCAAAGCTTTGGCCCAAGTTCAAATATTGGCCCAAGGCTCCGCCGGCGGACGAATCGTTGGGGCCTTGTGAATTTGTGAAAGCGCCGAGGATTTTCTGAAAAAAAGTTTCAAATGGCGTGCCATGGCAATAAAAGCCAAAAGTCCAACACTAAGGGACAAAAGAGACGCATTCGCTTTCTTTCCCCTTCGACCTGTGCCGTGTTGGCCACTTGCTGCACGCGCTCCTCCCGCCCATTTTCGCCCCCGCTCTTCCCCTGCGGTTGTCCCATGGTTTGAAACAATTCCACGAATTGACCAATTCCGCCAAATGAATTTGTGTCGCCCCCGGGCATCGGTTGCTCCGCCTGCGTTTGTTGTGGGATCAAAGACGGGCGCTGCTGCTGCTGCTGTTGTTGTCCCTTTTGGCCAAGAAAAGGTTGGAAGAATGAAAGAAAGCCTTGCTGGGACTGAAATTGCATTTGGCAATGACACGGAGAGACAAAAAGCGCCAAATGATTACCAAAGTTGGGGAGAATTGCACGAGAAAAAGCGAAATGGCAAATAATGGCGATGAGATCAAATGCTTATTAGCATGGAAAAACAGAGGAAAATTGCACCAGCGATACATTCCGATAAAAGGGCTCATCATTTTTGGCAAAACGGACGAAGGACCATTCTAAAGTGGGGGGGGGGGGTAATTAAGGGACGAGAGGGGAAGTAGGCCATCTGCAGAAGGGTCCGTTTAAGGTCATTCACAAAAATTGGGTTAGATGGTTTAATAGAGGTGGGTGGGGCGGGGAATGATCCGACGATATGCCCAACAGAAACAACAGACCATGCCCACCGCCCCCCCCCCCCCCCCCAATTCCATCGGTCGGTGTCCGTCCCCAACCCCATTAGCCCCCCCCCCCCCTCAACAGCAGGTTTTCTTCGACGTCAAATGGCCGACCGGTGGGTGAGGAGAGATCACAAGCAGCTGAAGGGGGAGCAGCAGAAAATGGAAGGCGAATGAGGTGACGACACAACCAAAGCAAAGACAGCACAGCAAATCGCCCCCCCCCCCCCCCCCTCCCCCAGTCCTTCCAAGGCCGTTAAAGCCTTTCTTCCAATCCGAAAATCCATCCCCTCGAGGGATTTGCGCAGAAAAGAAAAGAGTCGCATGCAAAAGAATGAAAAAACAGCACAGAAGGAAAAGCCAACAGCTGAGAGGGAAAAGGGGGGGGGCAAATGAATGATGGGAAATCGAACAGAGAAATTTGAAGAATTCCATGGCAATTGTTGAAAGAAAGCCAAAACGAACTGCCCTATAAAGCCGTGAACTGCGGGACTTGTGAATTATGAATGAAAAAAGTGATTAAATGAAAAAGATTTTGTAAAATCACATCCAAGGCGATCATTTATTTATTTAAAAATTATTTTTTATTACCTATTTTTAAGAATAATATTCATCTATAGTTTATTTAATTAAATATATTTTTATTTGTGTTTTATTTTTTTTTGGCAAATTTGACGCAAACTGAGACAACAAAACATTTGTTTTTCCGGTTCCATGCCTTTGCTTGGCTAAAAACTCGCCACAATTTTCGCATGGATTGCCCCCCTTTGCCTTTGCCTTTGCCTTTGGCCAATTGTCCCTTTTCTCTTTCTTTTCTCAATTTTCGGTCTTTTTCTGATTCTCAACATTTTCCTTTCCCTTTTTGCTTATTATTTTTCTTCATTACCTCACTTTTCTCTTTTCATTCTTCCCAATGTCTTCCCAAAATGGCACTGATTCTTCCCTTTTGGACGATGGCCAATGGTTGGACGGGCATTTCCCCGTCCACCACGCAGTGTTTGACAACGATGTGCCAAGGCTGGGACAATTGCTCAAAGAGGCAGCAGCAGCAGCAGGTTTTGACATTGGAAA
Source organism: Heterodera schachtii (assembly GCA_023374025.1). NCBI lineage: Eukaryota > Metazoa > Nematoda > Chromadorea > Rhabditida > Heteroderidae > Heterodera > Heterodera schachtii. The sequence continues at coordinate 1,057,685 of SIJG01000017.1, forward strand.
ATGGGAAATACGCTTAAAAACTCCGTTTTTATTGGCCAATCCTTTTCAGCTGAATCTTCGGTCATCGACAGAGAAGACACCCACGGGAATACGTCAGTTTTCCATAGATAACATTTAAAATTTGTTTGTCCTTCCTTTTTACAATTTTTTTAAATTTAATTTTTGGTATTTTTATTTATTTTAGAGCCATGCACATCGGCTGTATGCTTGGCCACAGAGGTTCCTCTGACAATCATTTGGTTGATTTGTTAGGTTTTAAGAGTGTGTAAAATTGCTGTTGGAACATGGGGCATCCGTCCAATCCGGCAACAATTTGGGCTGGTGCAGTTTTCACGAGGCGATAAGTTACGGCGATCGCAAAACGAGTGAGTGAGAAGAGAAGGGAATTTTATAGCAAAAAAGGCGAACGAATAGACGCGATTTTATGATTGACTAATACATTTTCAGTTCGAATGATGCTAATCGCGCTCAAAAAACAGTCCAGCGGACAGCTCAAAAGTCGACTGCCTTTGTTGGGCGAACATTTCTCAAAATTGGCCGACTTTTACATGGAGACAAAATGGGTAGGGAAAAAGGGGCAAAGGCGAACATTTGACGAAAGGTGGCAAGGGACTGAAAAGGGAGGGATTAAATGGACAGACTTTGAAAAATTAGAAAATAAATCGCATAATTTTTGTTACCGTTGCAGGAGTTCTCCTCGTGGATTCGTACGTTTGTTCCCCCATTTTCCTTTTCCATCGCTTCTTTTTCAGCTCTTCTCTCGCGGATTCTCCCCTCCGACACTTTCAAAATTTACAAAAAAGGGCATCGCCTTCGCTTTGACTTTTCGCTTGTCGATTTCAACAACAATGGCCCATTGCCAAAATGGTATGTCGGAAGAATGATTACTTTTACCACTTTTTTATATATTTTTTGTTTGTTTTCTAAGGGAACGTGGCGATGTGTCTTTGCTTTTGGACATTTTGTCAACCGATGGACGAAAGGCGGTGCTAATGGACAATCGGAAGAGGGTCAGCAATTGGATAATGATTTTCAGCATAACCAAATGGGACTTTGAATGATTACAGGTTTACCAAGTGTTGCGAGAAAAGAACCAAAATCTGAGCGATGAATTGGACTTGCTGATGACGTCGGACATCACCAAGTTGGCCATGGCAAAACGACGCCCTAAAATATTGGCTAATTTTGTGTTTCAGCACTCACATGAGCACCAAACCCATCCATTTTGTGCAGGCGAAAAATTTTCTCAATTTCCCAAAATGGGTGGGCAAAACTTTAAATTTTATTTGTCGCTCTTTAAATTTTCATTATTTAATTTTTCAGGACAAGATCGACAATTATAAAGCATTTCTCTATCACATAAAAGGAATGCAGCTAATTACAATGAAAAGGTGCATTCATAATGGAAAAGTAATTTAATCAGTTTTGATTTCAGACGCGAGCATTTGTCCCGTGAGGATTTGGAAAGGAACAAAAAAATGCAACTTTTCTTTTCGAGCGGTAAAATGCCGAAAGGAGATGACAACATTTTGGAGGATATAAATACGGAAATCCCTGAGCAAGACCTGGTCAAATTCAGTGAAATATAAACGCATTTAACGGGGAAATTGCAGAAAAACTCGGACGCCGATTCATCAAATTTGGACGACATAAGCACAGACGACTCCGAACTGGTCAGATAATGGGGAAACAAAACCTTTTGAATAAATTTTTCCACTCCATTTGTCTTGCATTTACATTGCATTCCTTTCTCCAAATTCTTTCAGAATCTTCTCGAGAGTCTCGAGCCACCGCCTCGACCAAAAATCAGTTGGTCCAATTACCTCAGGGTCATTTTGCCGAGAAAATTTTAAAAAATGGAAAGGTTTTAGGTTTCCGACGAACAAAGCCATTTGGGGAGACCAATTCAGACCAAAGTCACCACTAAGGACGTGAGTGGAATGCTTGCCATGGTCTGTCCATTGCCTCTTTTTGTCAGTTCACTCAAACAATTTTTTACAGAGCACCGATTTTCCGATCAGCCTCAATTTGGCACTTGTAAGAGTTTGCGGGTCTTTCTTTTCGCATCTTTTAAACAAAACACAAAACTTTTGACATTTTGTAATTTGGTGTTCTCCAGGACATTCTCAGCGTCATGGAGCCGGTGAATCCGACGGTGGCCAAATTACGCGAATTTTGCACCGCTAAACTGCCTGAGGGGTTCCCGGTACGCGTGGAAATGCCAATTTTCGCGACGATTCAGGCAAGTGAATTCAAAAAGCGTATTTCCGAAAATTCATTCTTTACCAGGCTCGGGTCATTTTTCAACAATTTCGCTGGTGCGGTGAAGGCGCCTCTCCAGCATTTCCGGATGCAATGTTCAGAATACCGGACGATTATCGCGAGGACCCGAAGAGATTCAAACGGATGTAGACAGATAAATAAATACTCATTAGTCTTACTAAGTCATTATCGTTCATTTTGTCTTTCTTCATTTAACTTTTCTCGGTGCCATCACACTGAATACTCATTGTAATTTATTTTCTGTAAACGGGTATAAAAATAAAGGAAGATCAATGTTTTTGTTCCGTTTATTTACCTGATTTATTTTTTCAAATAGAAATATTGCCATTATTTTTAATTTTTAAATTGCTGCTAATTTGTTTTTTTATAAATTGGTTGCCTTTGTCAAAGCCATTTAATGTGCTTTTAATTTCTATTCAAAAATAACAAATTAGCACATGTATTTATGCATTTACTGTGTTTTGCACAATGAACAAATGGACTTATAAATGAGCACCGACCAAACGAACTTTCCAATGAATGGGTCACTGAATCACTCGAAGGACGAAGGTAAGTAAATTCCATTATTAAATTGAGTTTAACATTGACTTGGTCAATTCAATGATTTCATTTTTTAGATTTTGATCTCCGCCATAACTTTGGCACTTTCACTCCGATGGAAAGAGAAAATTGCGCAGTCAAAAAACAGATACTCTACCAAAAGAAGACTTTTTTTGTGTCACCGACAACTTTTAATTATAATAACCATTCGCATAAATCGAACACTGCCACTGAAACCTCAATGAATGGCATTTTTAAAAATGGCACTTCTCCAAAGAACGGCACAAATTCTGGCATTTATGAAAAGAACAATTATTCGACACTTTTGCACGGCGCTTTCTCCACTCCTTTGACCACTTCACCGTCCAAATTCACAAAACGGGTGGGTATTAGGCCAAGCATTTAAGGGGGTGGGGTTTAAAGTTTTCTTTTGAAAAATAATATCTAATTTCTTAAAATTTTTTTTTAGCCGCCGCCGTCATCCTCAAATTGGGAGCCGTCATTTGTGAAAAATGAACAGAATGATTTCGAAGCAAATGACTCGTCATTGCCATCCCATGCAAATCGCCAAAATTCCATTTTTGCATCGCCTCCTGCAAAGAGAATGTTCTATCGTCGGTCTCAAAATTCATCTTCGGCCTTTTGGGGGTCACCTTCAACTTCAAACGACGCAAACAGTTCATTGGACAGCGACGACCCGGTAAAACTATGCAAATTTCGTCGGTTTTGTCGTCAAACTGTGCCCCCAGTCCCCTGATTTCCTCGTTCATTTCTTAGTTCGCGTTTAAACCCGTGCCGGTGATGTTTATGTTCGATTACTCACCAATTGCGCCCTTCTTCACCAGTGCGTATTGCTTCAGCAACCATTTTCGCTGTGCTTCTTTGATCATCGATGGTAATTTTTATTTGTTTTTTCTTTTTTTTGTCCAATTTTTGCCATTTTTCTTTTAGGGCAGCGCTTTGTCTGTACCGAGCAGTATTACATGTACTCACTTCTTGATTTATGCATTCAATTGGTCTTTTTCCAAATTTTCAAGGTTTTACAAAGCTCGGGTTTTCGGTGACAAAAGGGCGATGAGACAAATAATGGCGACGGAAGAGCCAAAAATTATGAAAAAAATTGGAGCAAACGTCGAAGGATTTGACCAGGAAAAATGGTACAAAATCGCAATTCAGGTAAAAAAAAAACAAAATTATTACATTATACAAATGAAAATGACTTCCCTCGAACATTGCAAGGTCATGGTGATAGCATCGGTCAAGAAATTCGAGCAGAACCCCGAACTGAGGTGACCAATTCCACAGTCGATTTGGAATTCAATCAAATTAAGACGCCAATTGTTTGAAACTTCTGGGGCCGATCTGATCGAAGTGAACCCAACGGATCAGCGATGGAGCATTGGACTGGGCATGAACGATTGGCGAGTTCGGGAGAAGCAAATGTGGAAGTTGGTCAACTGGGCCGGGGACGGGGGCAATTAGTGCACGGATTATCCAATTAAATTGAAAATCTTTAAATCTTTGAGGGGGCTTAATTGGATGGGCCGACTGTTGACGATGTTGCGCGACAAACTTTTGGAACGACCCGAATTTCACGCGGAGAAACAGCAGTTGCTCGGCGAAATTTCGACCTCATTTGATGCGGCCGATTCGGTGGGCTGTCTTCAACGGATCGGTGGGCCAAAGAAAGAGGAGGAGGAGGAGGAAGAAGAAGCCGCTTCTTCTCCTGCCGCTGAATGAGCAAAAATCTCTCCTGACTTTCCTTTCCAAATTTTAATCTTTCATATTTTTGTCCCTTTTCTACTCAAAAATCCTGAGATATTCTTATAACATTTTTATTAATGTCATTCAAAATTACGGGTAAAATAATAACACTTTCTTTCTTTGCAACGGCTGCTCAAGAATAATTTGACTGATCTTTTATCATTTAATTCTAACGGGTCCTTTTTGCAAGTTAAATTAATTATCTGTAAAGGCTTTTCCAAAAAACTTGGGCATTTTCTGGCCATTTTGGCATTTCGAAAATGTCAAATTGCCTGTTTATACCTTGGTGATTCTTTTGTATTGTTTTTAATATGTATACATATTTTTGGAAATAAAAGTTGTTGTTCTTATGAAAAATGCTTAAATAATAGGCCAAAATGACAGAATTAACATTTTGTATTGATGCTATAAAACAATAAAACGTATGTTTATTATTAGTTCATCATTCGTCGGTTGAGAATGGCATTTATTGCCATATTTATGACCCTTCGGCTCCATAATTCATGACTTTGTTGTGTACCTATATTATTCTGGTACCCGGGGATCTTTTACTATTATTCTTAATTAATATTAATTATTTACCTCTGTTCTCTTTACTTTACGCTTTTTCATTGAAATTTTGATGGAATTTGCCCGTTTTGTCAGTGTTTGGGTTTGATTCCGTCCTCATACTCTTATCAAATTAAATGGCCATATTTTGGGATGGATTGTGATAAATTTGTTCGGCTGTGGACAAAAACAGTGATGGAAGTGTCGGGGGGGAGGGGGAGGGAAAGGCTTTTTTTCATTTTTTCTCTTTTCCGTTGGCCTTTGGTTCGTTTGACTGCTGCTGCTGCTGTTGCTGCCGCTTTTGTCGTCGTCTTTCTATTTTTGCTTGTCTGAACAGTGTAAATGTTTCCCTTTTCTTCGTTTCGTTGGAAATGCAAAAAATAAAAAGCGAAAAGTAAAAAGACAAAAAATGAGTGCCGTTACAAAGGGCCCCGGGGGGGGGGGGGGGGGGGAGACGGACGGCGTCGCGTGTTTGCTTAAGAAGTACGGATGCTTTTGCTTTTGTGCCTCCCTAATCCGTCCCCCCCCCCCCCCCCGGGGGGCCTCTGTTTTACCTTTTCCCCTTTTGAGTGTTCCTCTCATTCCCCTCAATCCCAACTCCCCCCCCCCCCCCCCCTCCATTCGTTCTTTTGGTTTTCCTCGTGGTTTCTTTCATTTGTCCCTTTTTAATTTGCTCAAAAATTCCAATCATTTTTCGTTTTTGTTTTACCCTTTCCTTTTTCACTTTATTTCGGACTTTTATTCAGATATTCTCTTAAATGTCCGCTTTTCCGGCGATCCCCGAAAAATTCGCCAATTCTTTCCCAATGGACAATTTTTCATTTTCCGTTGATGAAAAAACAGAAGGCATTAACAAAAAGTTTAAAAATGATGGGACAAAAAGAGACGATGGCACAAAAGAAAAAGAAAAAGGACTCGGATGGTTTATTACGGCACTCTTTCTGGTATTTAATTGGCCATTCAATGAACAATCAGTGAACAATTTCCCTTGCCTAAGGTCAGTGACATGGCCGGCGGCGGTTTGGTCGCTTTGCCTACGGCGATGATCCGATCGGGTAAAGGGAGAGAAAACACTGGCAACAAATCGCGGCACTTTCCCAATTCGTTAAGGCTTTTGGACCGGCATTTTGCTCTCTGTTTTGATGAATTTCATGTTCATGTATACCTCAACTGTGCTGGTGCGTGCGCATTTTTTACGCACATTTCGCCAAATCCCCAAATTCTCAGGGCAAATGTTGGGTGATTCTCCAACGTCGGTGGCCCTCCAGCTACAGTAAGCAGCACTGTCGCCAACCGTACCCCGAAATCGGAGGCAGGGCATGCGGGCCGAAGTTACGGTAGGACCCCGTATGATTAATACTGCTAAAAAAGGTGCCAACGCATTCCTTTCCCAATTTTCCCCATAGAGCGGCGGTTGCGGCGTGCATCGATCTGAACCAATTCAGTACCACCACCGTTTATCTGCTGCTGTCCGCTAAAAACATTCACGATGCGCTGAAGGCCTTTCTCGACTTGAACATTTCCTTCTGTCTGCTGCTCATTTTTCTCGTTTTGCTGCTGCTTCCGCTGGTCTTTTTGAATTCGCCCGTCGATTTTTGGTGGGTTTTCCCTAATTGCCCAATTAGGTGACACTTTTGCCTTAATTATTGAAGGGGTGCCGCCGTCGTTGCTGTTTGTACCACAACAATTGCTGTTGTGCTCATTTGCTTGGGCACCATCTGGGACTTTGGCACGTGCTCCCCACACCACTCTATGCCCGAGTTTCAACCTGCTAATTACTTCCTCGCCGTTGGCACTTTGCTGTTCGCCTACGGCGGTCATCCCGCCTTTCCCACCGTCCAAGTAGACATGCGACGGCCCAATGATTTCCACAAGTCGTCCGTCCTCGCATTTGCAAGTGCCTCCCGCCTCTCCGCCATTCTTCGCTCATCCCTCCCCGGCTTTCTTAAGTTCTGTTCGCCATGTACACCCCCGTGTGCATTTTGGGCTTTGTCGCCTACGGCGACTCTCTGCGGGAAAGTGTGATCAATTCACTGCAGCACTCGTGGATTCAGCAGATGGTCAACCTGCTGATCACTCTGCATTTAATTGTCACCATTCTTATCGTGAACAATCCGCTAAATCAAAAAGTGGAGGAAATATTCCGTGTCCCTCACGGTCAGTCTAAACGGAGCAAATTAAAAGGCACAACGAAATCAATTATTTTTATATTTTTCTAAAATTCTTATGTTTTTTTTATTTTTAGCAATGTTTTAGATTTGCAAGTGTTTTTCTCCATTTTTCAGAATTCGGATGGAAAAGGGTCGTCGTCCGCTCTTCAATGATGGCTTTGGTGCTTCTTGTGGCCGAGACTGTGCCCACCTTTGGCCCTCTTCTCGACCTCGTCGGTGTGTGCGCCTTTTCCCGTTGCCTTTTTTAATTTTAATAATTTCTTTATTTTTCCGGTGGCTCCGTCTTAATGCTCACTTCTTTGGTGTTTCCCTGCCTTTTCTTTCTGTTTCTAAACACCGGCGAACAATTGGCAATTGAACGGCGGCGGATGGGCCGAGGGCCAAAGACCAATGGCCAAAACGGTGGCCAATTGGCCATTGTCGGCGGAGGGTACGACGACGCGGGGGAAGAGGAGGAGGAGGAAACGGGACGAGTCGAGTGGAGAAGGTGGGCGGGAGGGGAGGGTACTGTGGGCATGGTGGGTACCGTAATTATCTGTCACGTGATTTAAGCGTGGTCGAGAAGACGGATAGGTGTACTCTCTTCGTTTGCATTTCAATCATTGGTCAGTGTTTTTAAATTACCGTACTCTCTGTTTAAAGGCCTTCGTCCGCCTGTTTCATTTTCCAATGCACTATTTTTCAGCTTTCGGATGCTTCGGTGGCATCGCCGCAACTTTCTCCGCCGTCCGTTCCCTCTCCTACACCCATTTCGTCCCTCCCTGCTATTTGTCGTCACTTTTTGCTGATGCAAAAAAACCGAACGAAGGCGGACACGTAAATTGTTGCGGACATTTCCAAAACATTTCAATCGCCGTCTCAACGAACGAAAATTGTTCACCTCCGAATATAAATTTTTATGATTGAACAACAAAATACCCAAATTTTTTTAAAATAAATTTTGTCATTTGTTTGTTTATGTACGCTGACCCAAAAAAGTCTTTGAACAACCATGTGTGTTTTTTCTCTGCGTTCACAAACGCTAATTAAATAAAGCGTTTCGGGCAAATGTCTCTCCATTTACAATTAATGGTTCATTATGACAGCTTCGCATTAGCAACAAAAAAAAAAACCCCGAAGCAAATATGAAATGAATGTGGTATGGTCAACCAAGTGAGAAATGGTTAAAATTCAGACCCAAAAAGTCTTGCCCCCCCCATTTTTCGAAAAAAATTTTTGTTTTCTAAAGTTTGAAAATATATTTTTAATGGTTTTCGGGTTTGCTGATCACGAATCTGACATCCATTTCGAACTATTCTAAACCCCGGATCCGAATTCGAACAAAAAGTAGAAATTCAAAATTTTCGATTTTCCATTTTTAGTCAAAATTAGTTTAAATGATCTTTTTTGAAGCAGTGATGACTAGGGATCATTTTTTTATGTAAATACATGTTTTTTTCCTGGATTCTCCATAGCCTAATTAGTAGGAAAAACACTTTCTTTTTTGTGTTTGCGAACAAAAGTTGGGACTTTTATTTACATATTTTTAAATATTTTCGGATTTTTCTACATATTACATATGTACATATTTTTATACATATTTTGGACTTTTTCGCATTTTTTCGTACATATTTTGCATTTTTTGAGAATTTTTTTATGAAATACCCTCAAAAATATCCAAAATTTCGCAATTTTTTTCAAAAATTTTGAGAATTTATAGAAATTTTTTGCGAAAAGCAAAAACATTTTTTGAAAATGTGCCCCAAAAAATAGTGTTTTTTTTTCAAAAATGGAATACCAAAAATTAATTTTTAAATTACTAAAAGATAATTTTAAGCCTATTTAGGTCATTTTTATGGCAATTGTGCCTATTTCACCCTTTAGAAAGAATTTTTTTCCAAAAAATCACCATTTAAAAATTTTTATTTACATATTTTAGTACATATTTTTGGATTTTTGTACATATTTCATACATATTTCAGTGTTTTTTATACATATTTTATTTACATATTTCGCGATTTTTCTTACATAAATAAATGATCCCTAGTGATGACTTTGACTTTAACTTTGTTTCCGTGAATTCAAACAAAGTTAGAATCAACAATTTGAATTCGAAAATTTTGAATTTTCGACTTTTTGTTCGAATTCGGACACGGGGTTCGGAATAGTTCGAAGTGGGTGTCAGATTCGTGATCAGCGACCCTGAAAATCATTGGAAACATTTTCATGACTTGTGAAAACAAATATTTTTTTCTTAAGCCACTTTGGATTCGGTCGGAATCAGTGACAATGAGCACAAATTATATTTTGCATTGGATATTTCTCTTACAATAGAAATTAACTCGTTGATTTGCTTACAGATGGTAACTGATAAACAAGCGACGTATCGGCTGCTTAGCCAAAGTGTGCAGATTTTCGATATAGATTTTGACAAAAGTTCATTTCGAGTGTCGACTGATTTGTCTCTCATTGCACTTCGTTCTGACCTCACAGAAATTGTTCTTAATCTCGGAGACCGTAATAATTTATATTATCAACATAAAATAACAGCATACAAACCCCCGGTGTTTTTTTATTCTCAAGAATCAAAAACCTCTCCCCACCCCCTGCTGAAGAAATGCCATAATCTAAATCTGTGTGTATAGTTAAACAAATTTTCAGACTGCATTCTTCCAAATCAGCCCAATTTTAAAGGAGAAGGACGCGTTTCAATTAATGACATTGATGCTAATTATTTGCGAAGACAAACGGTAAAAACAATGAGCAAACCTTCATAGGTACCTAATCTAAACATTTTTCATTTTAGGCATTGAAAGGAACCTCGGCACAAACTATTCCTGCTTTGATGGATGCGTGGAATGATTTGCTTCGGTCTCGTCAGGGCTGTTTGATCGTTTATGTGCCAAAAGAATGTCTTTCCCAAATCCGTGAGCAAATTGTGGTATCACTGCACATTGATATTATTGTTTGCTCCCCCAAACAAGTGAGCTTCGTATTTTATCGTTTTTTAAAGATAATTTAGGGAATCAAATTTGTGGTTACAAGGAATGAAGAAAATGACGATGGACTTCCTTCCGGCGCTCATCTGTTCACTTATCGCTCAAACCCACAAAGTTCGACGAAGGAATGGTTGCCATGTTCGGAAGAGCCCCTCCAATTGTGTGTTTGGCGTTTTGAGATAACTGTGCCAAAGCAATTGACGGCCGTGTGTTGTGGAGATTTAATTGTTTGAATTTTACTATAGAATTTTGGGTACTTATGCAGTTTATTACAGGTTACCAAAGATTATTAATAAACAAAATATTTATGGCAACTTAAACTGCATAAGTGCATCGCATCTTGAGCTTAATTCAGTTCCTTTCTTCACTTAAAATTATATTTTTAGGATACAATTCCAAATTCCGACGATGACTCATTGAAGACGCTTTGTTATCAGCTGCTCGTGCCAACTTCTGCTGCTAATATCGGTTTCGCAATCGGTGATTTTCAAATTCATGTGCAGCCAGAAATGCCCGAGGCATTTATTTGTTTCCGTAACATTTAAATTTCTAAGCATTTTCAGATTATTAACTTTGTCTTTCCTGAGCTCATTCCGCTCTTAAAACACACAATGAAATCGCTGAATAGGATTTTTGTCTTTTTCGAAGAACTTTTGTCATGCCGATTTCCGTATAGTACCTATTGGCAAATTTTTGTGGATCAGGTCCATTGATTGATGAATTTTCCACTAAAATGATAATTTTAATTCAAGACTCCCGATGAGGTCACCTCTTTCGCCGGACTTACAATTTTTTCCATTCGTCTCCTTTATCATAAGAAAATTTTGGACATGGTCCAAGGCACTCGAAAATTGCTCGCCACTGCAATTGCTCAACAGTTTTTTGGCTGTTTTATCGCCCAAAGAAGCTTCAACGAACTTTGGCTCCTCAGAGGACTCTCTGGGTTTTTTTTTCTCCAATAATTTTGTATTTTTGTTGCAGTTTTTTGACAGGTGTTTTTGTTGAACGATTTTTTGGTGCCACTGAAAGCAATTACCAACTGAACAAATTGCTGAAGGATTCGTGTGAATACGAAGCTCGTTTTGGTGCTATTGCTCTTCGTCCCAATGCCAATCACAGCCAATTTTTCTTCGACCCCAATTGTCCTGAAACGTGTTCTCCATTTTATTTGGATGCGCTCTTCCGCAAAGGCCATTTGGTCATTCGAATGTTGGAGAAAAGGTTACCCAAAGAGCAGTTCGTTAAGGTCATTAATGTGTTTCTTTCCGGTTAAAAATTCATTTGAAGGTTTTGCAACGAATTCTTTCCCTGGGGGTTCAGTACAGCCAGAATTTGGATCGGCCTGTCGAATGGACGCACATGCTAATTAACACGGCGATGTTTTTGCGGGTTATGACTGATGTTACTGGGAAGGAATTGCCTTCCTTTGTCGAACAATGGATCGATTTTGGCGGATTTGTTAATTTTCAGGTCTTTGGAGTTTAATTGTTGCTTATGTAATTGACATAATGCTTTAAGGTTTCCCACACTTTCAACCGCAAAAGAAATATAATTGAATTGGAGTTGCGTCAGACAGTTCCACTTCAAAAAGGATGTCAGAAGTATGTTTTATTTATTTATTTTTGCACTTTTCCACTTACTCTTTTAATTGTTTCAGTTACACCGGCCCTCTCACAATCGTTGTTCAGGAGCTTGAAGTATCATACGTTAATTCTTTTCTTTCAAATAGTTCATTTTCAGGGTCATTTTGCTCACACTATCCAGATAGACGCCGCCGTTTCTCGCCACGACATCCAATGCCATTCAAAGGGGCGTAAACTAAAGAAGAAACGGATAATGCTCGGGACCGGAGAAGAGGTCGACGTCGACCTAAACTCGATGGACTTCGATTCACCAGTGCTTTGGATTAGGTTTAATTAAAAAAATTCGGTTTAAATGCTTTCTTACAATTAGAGTCGATCCCAATTTATTACTTTATCGTCAACTGTCAATCAACCAACCGTTTTATCAGTGGGAACTTATGCTTCTCCATGAAAGGGATGTTCTAGCTCAACAACAAGCCATTGAAACACTTTGCCGTTTTTCCGAGCACAAAACAAAGATACTTTTGGAAGAGACAGTCCGAAACGACAAATTCTTTTACCGGTTGGTGGACTTTCATGGCATACGAAAAATTCTGTCTTCTAAATGAATTTTTGTTTAAAGTTTATACTCTCTGAATGTTTTTTTCGTATTTTTGAAGCCCATACCTTCAACAACACCATGTGTCTTTTCTGTCTCTCCTCCTTTTACTTTTAAAAACTACTTTCAGAATTCGACGAGAGGCTGCCCACTGTCTTGTCCAAATTTACAACAGTCTCCCCGAAAGCCGTCTTGGCGAGTCTCCCCCACTCATCGATTACTTTCGCCAGAATTTTGGGAGTAAAACTTCGCCTGACATTCCATTACCAAATAATTACGCGGCCACTTCCTCCAACCTTCAGAACAATTTGCTTGGACAAGTTCACTCATTAACTGAGTTCACGCCGAAAACACTTCATCTTAGGCTTTGCCCGCTGCTATTGGCTCAATTCGAGGCCAAGACGGAAGAGAGTGTCCGGAATACGTGTTGGATTTCATCATCAACCTGATTAGGCTCAATGACAACAGCACTAACCGGTCATTTTTCGCTTTCTAAAATTCATCCGTTTTTGCTTTAGTTATTCTGACGATTACTACAGAGGAGCACTGATCCACGCACTTGGTAAAAGAAGGGATTTAAGGTTTTTTAATTTGAGAACAAAAGGCAAAACTTTGACAATGTCTGAACGGACTGTTGAACAACCCAATTGTTTGTCGGTTCATGCGCGTGGTGTGCTGAGGGAAGTTACGCATGCGCTTAACATGGACACGATGAGGCCAAGCTTCGGCCGAATTATCAGCATTCACTGCATTCAAGTGCTTTACGAAGTAAATAATTGAATCGTTGCAAAAAAGAAAATCGACTAATCATTATTTTTTTAATCAAGTTGCAAAAACTTCGCCATCTCCCAATCGACACGGATATTTTCTGGAAGTTTGGCCAGTGCAAAGGCATTTATGCACCGGTGAGCAATAATTATTTAGTCTTTTTGTATGTTGTTGGTTTGTTAAGTTGCGGCTCACTGCGTTGGCGTGCCTTGTGGCAATGATCAGACGAAGTCGAAATCAATCATTCATCGGCACGATTCTTCGGTGAGTCGATCGTTGGGTGCGATTACCCAAATTAGCATTTAGCCTCGTCGAATTGGTTGCAAATGATCCCGATCCATTTGTTCGTCATTCTGTGGCTCAACGGCTTTGTGTTAACCCGCCTTTTGAATGGACCGAAAAGTGATATACCTTCCTTAATAATTATTTTAATTTGGCTGTATAGCACTTTATATCCATTGAATACAAAACGTTTGGCCGACCTTTTGTGGGGGATAATCTCGGATGTTCGGACTGTGAGTTGCATAATAATTAATTCTTCGTGCATTTTTGTTTTTCATCTGATAGGAAACACGAATTCGAACTTCTCTTACCGATCTCTACTTTACTCTTTACGGGTCTGGAATACCGAGCAACTTTTCTTCTTTTTAAATTTATTTTTGTTATTGTACATTTTTTGAATAAATATTTTCTTGCATATGAACTGATGATGGTTGGAATTGCATATGAACCGATGATGGTTGGAATTGCATATGAACTGATGATGGTTGGAATCTTGTATGTAGCACCAAACCCAAATTAAAATTTTTTGAAACTAAGTAAATTACCAATGAAAAAATCGCAACAATGCACTGCAAATTATAATTAGTGCAGTCTTGAATTTAACGATAATTAATGAAATTCACTGAAATAAAAAACAATTTTTTTTTTTATAAAAAACATTTTGAAAATTGCACTCATTTTTCTTAATTCATAAATCCACAAATTCTCGATGGCATCGCCAATCTGCACCACTGGCCCCCAAAAATCTACTAAAATTTGCAAAAAATAGACAATTTTGGTGAAGTAGGTATGTACCTATATTAAAAAATATTGCAAAAATTTACATTTTTTCACCGTCAGACATTTATAGATACCGCCAGACCAAAAACTCTTTTTCTTAAAAATTGGCTGAAACCGGGATTCCCGGAAAAACGGGAGCCTCGTCCCGGGTTCCATCCCGATCCATTTTCCAAGTCCCGTTCATTTCAAAATTCCGGTCTCTAGTTCAAATAGTATCCTGTCTCATAATTGACGTTTCATAAATTTTTAAATGATCTATAATTTATATTTATTATTAAAGCAAAAGATTTGCCCGATTTTATTAATGGATGACCACGAATTTATGGAGGGGATGGAGCAGGAAGATGAGGATGAGTTTATCGAAGAGCCAATGTCTGCTGATTTCGACTTAGGGAATATAAATGATCCAATTGGTGTTGACGAACCTATTAATCACGGTTATTCACTTGGTAAATATTGGTGAGAATTGATTTTCCAAATTCAGAAGTTCAACCGAAGCCTCCCACAGTTAACTCCGCTGGCATCGATTTGGATTCGCTTTCCAATGATTATACAGATTATGCTCTGATGAACAGGTTTCTTTGAGACTGAGCTTTTGCAGTTAAGTGGACCATGAAAAACGATAGGTGGGGTGCTTTTATTTAAAAAAATAATTTAAAAACGTCACCCTGTGGGTTTTCACCAAGTCCATTAAACTGCAAAAGTGCCCCATTTACTAATTGTCAGCACAAAACCCTTTTCCCTTTCTGGCTGTTGTTCATTGCCGACGTTTGTCCGCCGCTTAAAGTTGAAGCCTTGAAAATGCTCATCACTTATGTCATTAAAGTTTGCACTTTTGCTTTAAATTGGTCTAATTAGTGTCAATTTTTGAAAACTCAAAATTGGTCGATGCTTAGTGCCGCGTATCAGCGCGTGGAATCTGCGAAGGCGAGCGGAATTCAGGGGGTAGAGAGCATCCCGGAATTGGACAGGACTTGGGTGGAAGTTACCACTGTGAAGGGCAACAGCCGATTGGAGGCACTGCTCGCCGAGTTCAAACGGCAGAAGGACGAGGCGGTTAAGGTATTATATTGTGGCACCAATCTGGTCGCAAATGGCACCAACACCTTCGAAAGGAGTCAATCAGACGTGCCCTTGAGGATTTGTTCCAGCAATACGTCCAAATGGGAAACTTGCAAGAAGCACTGAAGCTGTACGGGCGAGGGATGCGTGAATATTGCACCGCTCCCAACCAAATCGTACAGGTGCCTTAGACACGGTCAAATAAATGTTATGAAACAGCCACTTTAAGATGCTCATCAATTGGATTAGCGTTACAGTTTATGCCGAGCAATGGTCCAAACTTTTTGTTCTGTTGCCACAAGCCGAACGTGCAATTGCCGAAATAATTGAGCGAGAGAATACGCCCACTTCTGCCACCTTGGCCAACCCATACACACAAATGCAAAGTGGCAGTAAAGTTGGGAACAAAAGCCACAAGGATTTCGTGCTTAGTTCAAAGGCCAAAATTTTGGCAGTTACTGGTTTGGCCAACTTGCAGGACAAGAAGTTCAAAGAAGCCGCCGAAAAATTTATGACAGTTAGTTCAACTGACAATGAGTTTGGATTCCGTTTCAAAGTGTGCTTGTTTAAGGTCGACTTGGATGTGCTCAATTATCCTCAGCTGCTTTCTGCTAGTGATGTGGCGGTGTATGGTGTTATGGTGAAAAATTATCTATTTTATGAAGTAATTTGACTGAATTTTCAGTGTGCGTTGGCAACTTTCAATCGGTCGGAGCTGAAGGAACGCGTTCTTGGATCGAACTTGTTTAGGAAATCTCTCGAATCGGAACCAAAGCTGATCGAATTATTACAAAAATTCTGTAAAAGTCAGTTCGGCGTTTGTTTGGACATTCTCCACGAATTGCGAGACCAGGTTGTCAACAGAAAAATGAGTTTTAACATAACGTTTGTTCGCTTTTGATTTCATTTTCAATTCTTTAGCTTCTTCTCAATATTTATTTGGCACCTCACATCAACGTCCTTTACATTTCTATTCGCCAAAGTGCCATCATTCAATATTTTGACTCATATTTCACGGCTGATATCACTCAAATGGCAGTTGAATTTAGGACGACTGCAGAGCAGGTAATATTTTTTCTCAGTTCAAATGTGAATTTTTCTCCTATATTTTAGATGGAGTCGGAATTGGTCACCCTTATCGAGCGTGGCCAACTGAAGGCAAAGATTGATTCCTATAACAAAGTGCTTCATGCCAAATTCTCTGACAATCGCACCGACACTTATGATCGGTGCGCATTTTTGTCATTTTTTAATTATTATTATTTTTAAAGGATTATGGCATTGCGCAAGCAGTTTGACCACAGGATTAATGCCATCCTTCTCCGTGCCGCAATTTTGAACCATAGGATTTACGAACAGAAGTGATGCAAACGCTCAATAATTATTATGTATTGTCTCCACATGCTTTATTTTGTTTTCTTTCTTTTAAATTATGCGGCAAAATGGACTTTTGTTTTAAGAAAGTTTTTTCTTATTACTATTTTTAAAATATTTTCCTTTGAAAATATAATTAATTATTTTTGCTGAAATATTGTAGACATTCAAATGGTTTACTACAACAACGCATCCAGCTACATTCAGGTAAGGAACGGTACACAGCTTGTTTTGTGCTTTATCATTTGTTCTCTTAGTGGCAAGTCATCCGCAAAAACAGTGCCTTCCTCAAACGTCAGCGTGGCATCCCGAAACACTTCAGCACTGAGCCGTTCAACATGGCGCGTCTGAACAGCATTCGACACAACGGAATGATCAACAAAAAGGCGGTGGACATTTCTGCTGCGAAGGACGGCAAAGGGGTGGTTATGAGTGTAAAGAAGCACAAAAATGTGGCGAAACCATTGCAGGTGAGACTGAATTTACTTTTCCGGTTTATTGTTGGCTCAGTTGTTTTATGATTCTAATGAATGATTAGTTTCTTAGGTTATAACTTTTTTTTTACTTGGTCAATGTCTACTTTTTTAGGTAACAAATGAAAGCTTAAGGGTCTCAGGAATTTATAAATGCAAGAAAAGAGCAAATACTGAAAATATGAAGGGATTGAAACGAGAAAACACTATTTTAGAGTATAGTCAAAAATAATTTTTGTCTCTTTTGATTAGCTCATATATTTTAATTATACAAAAATTCTATAGATTTAAGCTTTCGATTGATACCAGGAATATAGGCATTGACAAAGTAAGAAAAAAGTTATGGCCTAGGAAACTGAGGAGACTCATTGATTGGACGTGCCTTATTGCGTTAACATCAAACAGGCAGTTGCCAGCACAGCGTTGACAAGAGACAGTCGCCGGGTGATCTCCGCCGTCGGAAATGCGGTGGCCGCCTACAAACCGTCGCACGCGAAGCTGGCGCAGCGACGCGCCTCGCAAATCCTCCGCTCGCAGAAAACCAAGGCCAAACCAGCGACAGTGCGCAAAGGAAAGGCCGAATGAACGAAGGGATTTTGTGGCTGAGAGACCTTTAAATGATCGAAAAATGTTGTTGTTTTTGTTGAAATTAATTGAAAAAGAACCGTTCCCGTGGGAAATCTTTGTTGTTATACTGTTTGGCATTTAATGAGATTGTTATCTATTCGATGATTGGCAATGGGGAGGGACTCCGGTTGGGGTCAACTGGCTCCATAGAATACAAACATGGACTGGCTCATCACCAAAAAAGATTAAAAATTTACTTTTTCTTTTTAATGATTTACAATCATACGGACAATTGTCAAACTCCATTCGTCACGCTCTTTGGACTTGGTGGTTGGTTGAGATTAAATGGCATTGAGGGACGGTCCCAGAACTAGGTGGCCTGTGCCCGAATACACCCCCCCCCCCCCCCCTCAATATGAGACAGTCTCTGATTTTGGTTTAAATTTGAACTCATTTTGGGTTCGTTTATTTTGCTGAAGAAAAATTAGTCAATTTGTACTTTTTTTATTGCATGTTTTGCTTGAACTTAAGACAGCAGTGTTCGGAAACCATGTCCTTGTTTAATTCTCAGACCGAAAAAATTTGATAACACCAAGAGAATTGAGCTAGATTTCTAAATTCACACATTCTCTAACAGCAAGATTAAAAAGGACCATTCGACTCAATATTGGCGATAACATTTTATCCCTTTAATAATAATGATTTATTGTGCTGAATGTGAAAATCCAATTGCTGGAAATTGGTGCCTTTATGCGATAAGCCGTTATTGGCACGAAGAATGCCTCAGGGTAAGAAAGGACCGACAGAAAAAGGAAACAATTAATTGGGTCATTTTATGTAAAATTGAAGTGCGTTTGCTGCGAGTGTCGTCTTGTTGATCAGCAGAATGACCATTTCTTCTTCAGAGATGGGCTGTGTCTGTGCGCTTGGCATTGTCAGTTTTCCTTTCCCCCTCTCAATTTGCTTATTTGTCACCCCTTCGGAATTTGCTCATTTGTCACCCCCTCGGGATTTGCTCATTTGTCACCCCTTCTGCTGTATTTTTTTTTGCTCATTTGTCAGATGTCCGTCTCTTCGGCCGTGGCGGCGTTTGCCATTTGTGCGCTGGCCAAATCGGCTCGTCCGAGTGGGTGCTCAGTGTTTGCCGTGGTCACACTTACGAAAAGTGCGTTTTCCATTTGCAATGTTTCGCGTGCGCCGAATGCAATGGCCGGTGGGCTCATTCATTGGTTCAAATTTTGCTTAATGATAAATCATTTGAGTTTCTGTGTTGGCGATCCGTTCATTTTTTCTGCCGATGGAATGATTTTTTGTAAAGGACACTTTCAACAAAAGGAAGAACAACAACAAATGAACCCAAATAAATAAATATTCATTGGAACAAATTGTCCGAAAAATCGTTGAGATGTCGCGGCTTCAGACAATAACACTCCAACAGTTTAAGTGCCGTCGGCATAAGCCTTTTACGCATCTGAGCAAAAGTTGAGACGAATAGTCAAAAACCATAAGCATTTTAACGACCTGTGGGCTGTTGAAAATGTAAACGTAGAAAAGGATGGCGTGGTGTGTGTACAACAGCACGTGGGCAGCAAAACTCAAGTTGATCTGAAAAGACGGAGTGTTAACGAACTCGAGAGTCTCGAAATGTTGGTTAGCCTCGGTAATTTCGCATTCCATTTGGGTGCCTTTGACTGATTTACCTGTTCACTGATGACGAAAAATTGGATGGAAATTCGGTAGACATAATTAGGAAGGTTGAGGACGATGAACACTGTGGTGACAACCAAAAGCGACCGGGTGAGCTCTGACAGTCAAACGATCAACAGAAATGGCAGGGAAAAGAGAAGGGACTTACGGAGGTCAGTGTATCTGAAGAGAGAGAGAGAGAGAGAGAGAGGGCAAAACACGGTTTGAGGAGCAAAGTTGAATGGCACTCGTCCTTGGATGTCCCCCCCCCCCCCATTTCCCACCTCAGATTGTGCCGTTTCAGTTTTTGTCTATTGGCCGCGTTGGTTACTTCGAGGCGATTGGCCGCTTTTGCACGGCCGGCAACGGAAAGTCCATCGTTTTCTTTGGAGGAGCCCATCCGAAATAAACTTGCCCTGAGGGGGGGGGGGGGGAATGGATGCGTTTCAATTGATTAATCTGTCATGGACAACTCGCAAACTAATATGATCATTCAATGAGGAAAGGGTTCAACAACGTCATCATTCATTTGGCTTCGCCCACTTGGAAATCTTCACGGATTTGATCGTGTGCTGTTGGGGTCCACCGGTGGAGTATACGGTATCCGCCGTATTGAAGGATACGGTCGGCGAGCTTGGAATTCTCTTCAGATGGTCGCGCAATTTGAGAATGACGAACAGATTAGAGAAGATGATGATCACGGACGGGAGAATCATGCAAAAGATAGTCTCAAGCAGCGAAAAAGACTTAAAGGGTCGATGGAAATGAAAATGGCAAAACAAAAAAAAAACGAAATGCCAAACGCACGTGGTAAACGCCCTCATAGTCGGCCTTAAGAGGGAAAGGAAATTGGGCAAAAGAAAGGCATTTGGGAGGGACATTTATTTCTGATTTCTCTATACAATTGGACACGACTTAAACTCACATTAATGTCGCACTCGCCAAATTCGTTAATTTCAGCAACAAAAACTATCCTAAAGAGGGAGGGGGGAAGTGAATATAATTTCCAAAAAGTGGCTCAGATTAATTAAAAGTGTCCCAAAATTCAAATGGACACTTTTTGGTGTAAAAGTGACCAAAGGTTGGCGAGACCGCTGAGAATGAGCAGAAAAAGGACGTGTCGCTTGGCATTGACCACCGAACGACGACAGCTGACCCGGTAAAGCAGCGTAAGTCGCTCAAAACCGACCAAAACAATCAGCCAAACGCTGGCGAAATCGCAGAAGTGGGCTGGACAAAGAGAGAAGCATTTAAAACGCAATTAGGGGGACGAACCGAGAAAAGTGGCACTTTTGCACAGAAACATGGAGTGCTACCAAAAGATTTGTCAATTTTATTGGCACATTATTAGCCGTGCCACCTGCTCATTTTGCCCTGTGATAAAGCCTTCTTCCACCCAAAAAGAACTGACAAATGCGGGAAAGGTCAAATTATTAGGGAATTGGCACAGAAATTACAGAAGAGAGAGCAGAAAAACGGAGGACATTAGAGAGAGGGTCAGCAGATAAATGCTGGAGGGCAGCTTCTGGAAGATGCGATTTGAGCTTAAGCAATTCATTAATTCAATTAAAAGTGTTTCAACAAAAGCAAAAGAGCAGACAAAAGGCAACAAAGCACTGACCGAATAAGTACGACGACCATGCAATTTCTGAATTATAAACTAACAAATAAATGGCCAAGGGGGGGGGACGAAACTGAGTAACTCACCCAGTCAAGCCGACAACACAACACAACGGCATATAGGAGAGGTAACTGAAGAGAAGAACAGTTAATGAGCCCTGCCCCGAAAGAGAAGGGGGCGGGGTAATTGATCAGTTACATATGTACGGAATGACATTAGTGATAAATTCGGTGCCGTGAACTTACAGAATTGAAACAAAACTCTGATCTTCGACCATTCCAAGTTGTTCCGTCTCAGAAGGAAAGGCAGTGCTGATTGCGAACGAAATTACAATGAAAGGAGGAGATGAACTTGGTAAGTGAGAGAAAAGTGAGTCGTACGGTCAATGAGGGGCAGCAGGAAATGGGGGGATGGAGACGAGGGAGGAGCGGAGGAACTCAACATTGACACGACGGAGTGGTGGGCGTAGGGAGGGGGAGTATTGTCACCGCAGGCAACGGAGGGATTAATAAGCAAATGATGACGCTGGGAGGGCGCCGAGAGATAATTAGAGGGAAGGATGAGAAATAAGGCACAAAGCAGGCGATTTACACAATGAAACGAGCGGGCAGCAGCAGCAGGAGGAAAAGGGGGGGGGGAAGACATAAAAGAAGCCGCAAAAGTTATTAAAAGTCTCTAAAACAATGCACCTGACGATGATCCCCTCGGCGGGTGGGGAAAAGCGGAAAACACAAAGAAATAATGGGCTGGGAATTGCTAGGTTAGCACTTTAAAAGAGGGAACACATGAAAAAGAGAGAACAATCGAAACAGACGAACAGAGGGAGCGATGAAGTATGAAAAAAGTGAATTTGGCATAAAAATATGCGTAATTTAGCAAGTAAACGGCGAAAGGGTAAGAAAATAAAGGGTGTGGAGAGAGGCAAGTGGAAAGGACAAATTTTGCGAAATAACAGAGAGTAAGAGAGGGCGGGGGGAGAACAGAGAACGGAGCCAAGAGGTAAAACTTCTAAATTTTAATATTTCCTAAATATGCAAACTACAAACAGGAGTGTTTTGCGAGCGAGAATTTGAGAATCATCAAAACAAAACATTGAAAAGGTGCTAATTTGTAAGAGATGATAAAAGCCAAATTAAAAAAAAAATCCGGAATTTTACATACATACTTCTTTGCTGATCTGGCAAAAAAGTTTTTTTGTTTGGATTCTTTCACTTCTCGTCTATAAAAACACCAAATTTTGCAGAAGGGGAGCACTTCCTTTTTTTCCGACTTTTTGTTTCTTCATCATCAACTTTCCATTTTATTGTTTAGTTCATTCAATTAATATACCTGTTTTTTTTCATGTTCAATATAATTTTGTATCATAATTCTAACTTTCTAAAGACTTAATGGTTTCCAATGATACCAAAATGGTATTTTCCGTATTAGGCGCTCGAAGCTTCCAGAATAAGACCCCCGAAAAGCCAAAAGGGGAGGAGGACCCTTTTGGCTTACAAATATGCAATTTTTAGTCATATTGGATTTGGGATCACTGATCAGAATTAACACCAATTTTGACCAATTCCTACCGAACCCTAACAAAAAGTTGAAAACTCGAACTTTTCTTTTCTTTTGTCCAAGTTGTCTTACGGATTCGGTATTGAAATACCAAGTCATGACCCCGAAAACTCCGGTGAACTTGTTTTCACGACATGACAAAAAATTTTCAAAATGGTAATACTGTCGATGGTATAGTTATGGTACGCCCCCCCTTTTTTTGAAAAAGTTTTTTTGTTTTCAAAAGACATGAAAAAATTGGTCGAAATAGATGCCGGATTCCTGATCAGCGACCCCGAAAACCCTAAAAACATGCTTACATGTCCTTTGAAAAAAACAAAGGGGGTGGGGGGTACCATATACCTTCGACAGTATTACCAAAAAACGTTATGGTACAAAAACTAAAGACTAATTAATAAGTTGATCAATAATCAGTGAATCATATTTTTGCAGATCATTTCAATCTTACCTATGGCTTCTCCGGAGTGTTCGACATATGATCGAATGTTTAATCTCTTCGAAGCGCGTGTCAATGGAAATTGTTGCGACAAATCGACGAGGAAATTGCTGACGCCGATGTTGCTGTTCTTCAACATGTACGAGCAGGAGCGGAGTGCAGACATACGACAGGATCTCTTACAGGAAGCATTGGACGGAAGTCAATTTCAGGTCGCGTCTTTTGTTTTTGGAAGTGGAGCAATAAACCAAGTTTTAGTGGTTCTACTGGACAGCGGATGACCATTACACGGGCGTAGGCGAGTGGCGCGAATTCACTTCGCTGTCAGTTGCGCAGCTGAACAAAGCTGTCAGGGAGAAAAAGACTTCTGTTCGTCTGACGGTTGCCCAGCGAGTCTACTTCATCGACCTGAACGAGATGACCAAGCGTTTGTTGCCCGACCAGCAACAACAGGGCTTCCAACCGCTTCACTCATCAGTGCCGATCTATGCAAAAGCCAATCTGCGCGGAGACTTCAACATGGAGAAGCTTGTCACGCTGGAAACTGAACTCAGGAAGGGCACTGAGCGACACCGACGGCTTGTCAAAGGCATCCTGAAAATGATCAAGTCGAGCAGCACTCAACCGTTGGACAACGAATTGGCACACAACGCGCTGACATTGTTGCTTCGCCTCGTTTCATTGGATGGGATGGCGCAGGAGTTTCTGAATGTGAGTCTATCTTAATGCATTTTGATTTTGAACATTTTCTTTTTAAGGAGGATGGAGTGAAGGAACTGCTGGAGATGAAGCGCAATCCGATTTCGGCACAAATGGTGGCAAATGGCACGACAACGCCTCCAACACTGAACACGTTGGCAACGCTCATTCTTCGCCAGTGCATCGACTCAGACGCCGCACTTCTGCAGTCAGCCTTAGAACAAATGATCACCGCAACTTGCAATGGCCAGCCAATTTCGATGCAGGAAATCACTTCGCGCAGACATGCAATGCCAACGGAGCATTATCAGAAGGATGTGAAGGTTTGTTAATTTTCATTCAAAATCTGTATTGTAATTCACTCTCTTTCAGAGAGTTGTGCGCATGTTGGTCCCTTTGGCGGTGCGGTCGCCCTCACTTTACATGGACGCGGTGAAGAAATGCATGGTCATCAAACAAAACGAAATTCTGGTCAAAGAACAGCGCGGTGACGTCAAAGGCAATGGAAGTGCAGCGGCGGCCTCAGACCAATTTCTTCAATCGGTTCTTTTCATTCCTATTGTCAAATGTAATTGTTCATATTCATATTTAGCTTCTGAGTCAAATCGTGACGGAATTGGCGCAATTTGACACATTGGCGGACGCAGACAAAAACACCCGTCTTATGCAGCCTCCAAACCTGCTCAAATTGATTGCCGAAGTGCTTCGCAGTTATCCAAAGGTGGCTGTTCCAATTTTCGTCGAGCAATCCCTGGGCGACAAATCGGTTCTTCGCTGGATCATCGAACGTTTCCTCCTGTCCGCTCCCGTCAACGATTTGTCCGACACCGCCCACTGGGCCAAAGCCGTGGCCAGCGAGCTCGTCTCAAATTCGTCAAGTCAGCGCATCACCGATCATGTCGTGGGCAACATCAAATCACTTCTCGTCGAAAGTGGCGACTTTGACTGTGCGATGGCAACTTCCGATGAGAACAACAGCGGTGCATATGCGAAATTTGCCGACAAAGTGACTATTTTGGCAAAGCTGACAACGCATTTGAGGGAGTGTCTGCAGGTGCGCGTAATTAAATCGCAAACAAAAAAAATGATGGAATATTTTTGAACAGGTGAACAATCAACACAATGCGAAGCAGGGCATGTTTATCGTCAAAAGCATTCACAAGAAGAACTTGGCAAATGTTTTTGTCAGAAGCATTTGGAAAATTCCGGTGAGTTTCAAATTATTTTTGTTGGTCTAAATGTTTGAAACAACTTTTAGTTACATGAGAAGCCGGGCATCGACACTGTGAACACATTGCTGAAGCTGCTCGAAGGAATGATGACCAAAAACGGCGCAGAAAACTTTACAAATGTTTTGTTCGCAAGCATTTGGAAGATTCCGGTGCGTTTTTAATTATTTTGTTGATTTGAATGCTAAAAACAACTTAGTTACATGAGGAGCCGGGCGACACTCTGAACACATGGCTGAAGCTGCTCAAAACAATTTTGACCGACGAAGAACAAGACCAAAGTGCGCACCAGGACTCTCATGCGGCAATTCCAAACGAAAGTGGAGACTTGGGACAAATGGACGAATCGATGGGCGAACCCGTGCACGTGCGTGAAGATATTCTCGACAACATGTTGGACACCACGCAAGAAGAGAACGAGGAGGGAGGGGAGAGTGAAGAAGAGTCGCCTCATGATTCGGAAGAAGAAGACATGGACACCGGTGAAGAATTGACGCAGCAAAGACCCGCGGTGCACGAGGGCGCAATGGAGGACGACCACATTTCCGAGGCAGCCGACGCCAATGAGCAGGTTCTGCAATCGCACTTGGTCTCTGATGATGATTTCGAGGAGATGGATGACGACGACGATGGCGAGGAGGACGAAGAAGACGAGACCGAAGTCGAGGGAGGCGGGGAGTTGGCCGATTTTGACGTATGTCATGTCCGTTGTGTTCACTTAAGTGCAACAATTTGTTTAGGCTAGACTGTTAAGCCGCGTTCGGAGGGGCATAAGCCTTTGCACCAATAGTTCGATGGCGTCGTCGGAAGACGATGATGACACTCTGCTCGACTACGTGACAGACTTTGCCCTCGCCCAACAGATGCACGACATTCGACGGCGGATCAATCTGAACATTGATACGAACGATTTAACCATACGACCACAACGGGTGCAGAAAAGGGATGTTGAATATTAATTTGAAAATATTCACAGGTGTTTGCTCATCTTGCTCCGAACAATGTCCGCGGTGCCGTTTTTCGAATTCGTGTTGGGGAGCGCAATTTCTTGGACATTGAGCGTTTGATTGCATTTAACACCGGTCAAGTTGGAGTTCTTCAAAACGGCACGGCTTTGAACCAACTCTTCTCATCCTTGGTATTTTCCCTTCCCGTTACTTTCCTCAGCTAATATTTTACTTTGGTTTTAGGCTGGGTATGGGCTGGTTGCGCCTCGGGAGTCATCGACCGAAGATCGCTCGCTTCCCTGCTTCGTCGACAGAATGGCTGAATGGTGCCGTACCGTGGAAGGGCAAACGATGTTCGTCATGGGCGCCATTTTCTCTGCACATCTCACCGCTGAACTGAGCGCAACGCCTGAAGAAACGACCGCAACGGAAGCCATTGAAAATTCGGAGAAGGGGGAAGCCGCGGATGCCGATCAGAATGCGCAACAACAACAACCACTGCCTAACGAAGCCGCCGTGCCCGAAGAAGCCGACCTGACATCACGGGAAGCTGCCGACAATGCGGGTCAAATGTCTACGGCTGTTTCCGGTACGAATGCACA
This sequence comes from Heterodera schachtii, assembly GCA_023374025.1. Taxonomy (NCBI): domain Eukaryota; kingdom Metazoa; phylum Nematoda; class Chromadorea; order Rhabditida; family Heteroderidae; genus Heterodera; species Heterodera schachtii. The sequence continues at coordinate 1,084,234 of SIJG01000017.1, forward strand.
GCAACCTAACGAAGCTGCCGTGCCCGAAGGAGTCGACCCGGCATTTTTGGCTGCACTCCCCGAAGATATGAGACAAGAGGCAATTGAAAATCACAATTATTTTTGATTCCTTCTCCTGTTTAAGGTTATCAGAGACCATTTACTCCAGCAGCAGATCAGTCAGGCGGACAATACCACTGCTCGGGTGGATGCCGATGTGCCACCAGTGGAACGGATCGCAGCAATAATGGGAATGGAGATCCCCGAAGGCATTCAAACTAATTCCAATTTATTCATTAGCATGAAGAATATTTATAGGAATGGACCCGGCGTTTTTGGCTGCATTGCCCGACGACATTTTTCACGAAGTTGTGCGTGACCATCAACACCAGCAGGAGATGGCCCGTCAGCGGAGGGCACAGATCCAAGCACAGCAGCAAGAAGCCAATCATACCATACAGGACACTGCCAACAATGCGGGTCAAATGTCTACGGCTGTTTCCGGTACGAATGCACAGCAACCGAATGAAGCTGCCGTGCCCGAAAAAATCGACCCGGCATTTTTGGCTGCACTCCCCGAAGATATGAGACAAGAGGCAATTGAAAATCACAATTATTTTTGATTCCTTCTCCTGTTTAAGGTTATCAGAGACCATTTACTCCAGCAGCAGATCAGTCAGGCGGACAATACCACTGCTCGGGTGGATGCCGATGTGCCACCAGTGGAACGGATCGCAGCAATAATGGGAAAGGAGATCCCCGAAGGCACTCAAACTAATTGGAATTCATTCATTAGCATTCTCAAATTTATAGGAACCTCTTCGGCTGCAATTGCCCGTCAGCGTATTTTCCCAGCTAAAAAAATTTCTGCCACTTTGACCACGGAACGCACTATGCCTCTGCTTGACAAAGAATCCATAAGCACACTTCTCGTCCTGTTCCTGTTGGATCAGGAGAAGTTCGACATTGTGCGACTTCAGGTAGAAAGATTACTCATTCATTGGCTTCATCGCTTTGTATCCATTTGTTTCAGAAGTTGTTGAAACTGATTTGCACACACCCGGGCACTTGCGACTTCACCATTTGGGCACTGCTGTCAATGTTCGACGGGTTGGACAAGTTCAAATCACTGGAGGCTTCCGAGGCACCTGCGGACGGCGGCAAATTCCAATTTGGATGGATCAACGAGCTTCGTTTACAGAGCGTTCTGAATCGGCAAGAAAGAGTCCTTCTGGTCACCTCAAACTCAGGTAAACCCACCATATGTTTTATTAGTATTTATTGTTTTTTTTCACATTTAGTTTTCATCAACAATCAAATTCGGACAGTCGCAGCTCAACGCGTAATGGACAATTTGGCACATTTGGCTCGGAGTTTTGCGCGGAATTTTATGCCCACACAAATACGTGCGCCATCTGGGAAGTCGGACTCTCCTCCAGCAACGGCCTCTCTTTTTTGGAATACAATTCGCAGGTGTAATATTCATTCTAGTTTCTCCTTTAAATTCGATGTTAAGCATAAATGGGCGATCAATTGATGACTCTCGCAAAGAAGACGCCAAAATGATGCAAGAAATGGTCGCTGACTCCATCGAAAAATCGCCGTTGGCACAACTCTTCAGTCTGTTGGATTCAAATTTATCAAAGGAGAGTCGGGTGATTTCGGATCGGATTGTTCGCAGTATTTCATCGGTAATTGTTCTTTTTTTGCTTACACTTTATTTTCCATTTTGGTTTTAGCTTTCGCAAGCAGTCCCATCAGACTTTCACGAAAAGCTGTCTGATGAATCGAAGCTTTGGCTTGGGACGCGCTTGAAGAAGTTCACAAATGTATGTTTTTTGTTTATACAATGCTGGTTAGTTAATACATTGGACAAAACATCTCTAGGCTTTAATGAGCAGCTGCACCGGAGAAGCATTGCGCGATGGTCGTTCAATGTTGGCTGAGATGTTCCGGGCAATTCCAACAGAAAGCTTGGCGATTCTGCGCGCAATTTACGAATCGGTCACAAACCACGGGAAGCAATTGAATGACCAACTCGCTTCAATACGCCGTCTTGCTGACAATGAGTCAGAAGAGGGTTTGTTTGTTGTCTTGTCCATTTTGGTAAGAGCCGCCATTCAGGACAACAAAGCTTGTTGCACGTGTTGAAGGAGGTTTCTGGACGAGAAAATGTGCCCGGCAAATTGCTGAAGTCGCTGGAGACGGTGAGTGATTCTTTGTTGCGATTGCACCACTTATTATAACTGATTTATATATCTTTCATGTTTTTCAGTTCCAATATTTGTGCAATCAGTTGAAAAAGGTGGAGGAACAGCGGAAGAAAGCGCAACTCGCAAAAAAGAAGAACGACACTGAGAAGGAGGGAGCCGAGGCACAGCAGCAGGCAACAACATCGAAGCCTCAAGCCGACACACACGCGGAGGAGGAAAGCGACGAGGCAACCCTGGTCCGGAACATGGTCGATGAGCTGGCGCCACTTTGGGAGGAGCTGAGCAATTGCCTGTCCCTTCTCGAGAAGGCCGAAGATTCTCATGCGGTTTTGTGTCTCCAAAATGGTAATTTTCTTTAAATAACGCACCAGATAAATAAATAATTTCCCAACAGCTACCGAGGCGTTTTTCCTCTCTTATTTGTTGGTGATACCGCAAACTGCTCAATTGGCTCCATCTGCGCTCCCTGAAACTGCACCAACTGGCGCTTCTTCACCTCAGTTGGCCTCCTCTTCTGCTGGCGGCACTTCCGGCGGGGACGAGCTGGGCCGGTACCAGAAGGAAATGTTCACTTTTGCGGGTAATAATTTTCGCTGTCAAATGATTTAGATTACGTAATGTTTTTATTTTTTTACAGAAAAACATCGCTCGGTGCTCAATCAAATTTTACGTGGGAACACGCAGAACCTGGAGGGAAGTGCCTTTGCCATTCTCACACACTTCCCCAAATTGTTGGACTTTGACGTCAAGAGGGAATACTTCCATAAAGAGCTCAAGAAGATGGACGAGAGGAGCAGGTACTCATTTTTCGATTCTTTTTTTGAGGTACTCATATTTTTATTATTTTTTTTGTGCTGTTTTTATTGTTCTTATACGAAAAGGTATGATCACGAGGACGTTGAAATTTGTGTGCGCCGTTCCCATCTGTTCGGTGACAGTTTTCGTGCGCTCAATCGACTGAGCCCGAACGATTGGAAGGCGAGGCTGTACATCATTTTCGAAGGAGAGGAGGGGCATGACGCGGGTCAGTATTTTTGTTGCTGTTTACTTGTAATGTCTAAAATTCCGTTGAAGGTGGACTGTTGCGCGAATGGTATTCTGTGATCACGCGGGAAATCTTCAACCCGAACTACGCTCTGTTCATCACTGCCCCCGGCGACCGAGTCACTTACATGATCAACAAGACCTCTTATGTCAATCGCAAGCATTTGGACTACTTCCGGGTACCAATTTTGTTTTGATCACCATTTCTTGGAAAATTTACTTGTATTTTAGTTTGTTGGTCGTGTGATCGCAAAGGCCATTTACGACAACAAACAGCTTGATTGCTACTTTACTCGTGCCTTCTACAAACACATCTTGAACAAGCATGGTAACAGTGGATATTGGGTTTTTGGTGCTAATTCCGACACAATTTTTCAGTTCGGTACCAGGATATTGAGAGTGAGGACCCCGGCCTCTTCAAATGGCTGGAATTTTTGCTGAACAATGCCGTTGAGGACTTTGGAACCGAGCTGACTTTCACGGTTAAGGTGGAGGAGTTTGGAGTGCGATCGACTCGGCAGTTGTTGGAGAATGGGAACAGGACAACGGTGACCGATGCGAACAAATACGAATACGTCCATTTGATGTGCCAAATGAAAACAAAGGTAATTTGAGAGTTGAAAGTGGATTGGATTTCTTCCATAAAAAAAAACATTTTCAGGTTCAATACGGCAACAGTTGAACGCTTTTCTCGAGGGCTTCTACGAGGTCATCCCCAAAAAGCTCATCTCGATTTTCAACGAGCAAGAGTTGGAACTGCTTATCGCTGGCCTGCCCAATATCGACATCGACGACCTTTGTGCAAACACTGAATACAAAACCTACACACGGACGAGCCCGCAAATTCAATGGTAATGCAACAAATAGCAAATTGAACAAATTAAATTTCTATTGCCACAAAATTTAAAGGTTCTGGCGCGCTCTGAAGGCTTTCGACGTCGAGGACAAGGCCAAATTTCTTCAATTCGTCACAGGGACTTCGAAGGTTCCGCTGCAGGGCTTCTCGCATCTCGAGGGAATGAACGATGTACAGAAATTCACGTAAGCATTGACACACAAATTCATCCCTCTCTAACAGGCAGACAATTTAGCATACAAAAGGACACGCTTTCAAACAATCGGCTCCCATCCGCCCACACGTGCTTCAACCAGCTGGACTTGCCCGAATACCCGGATTACGAAACTCTTCACAAAAAGCTGCTTTTGGCCATTCGCGAATGTTCGGAGGGATTTGCTTTTGCGTAGAGATAATTAATGTCACAAATATAATTGTCATTGAATGACACACATTCATTGTTATTGTGTCTATATTGTTCATTGTCAGTGACTTATTTATTGATTGTAATAAAAAATTAGAGAAATTTTTCTATTTGTAACTTGTGTTTTTTAATGGGTTCCGGAGCCGGAAAATCGATTATGGTACCAAGCGATGAGTAAAATATGGATTTGTTGAAAATGGATTTTGATCTCTTGCTCGGGATTAGAAATTGTCTAAATAAATGTCATTGCGTAGCGAACCCGAAAATTCTTAAACACATTTTCAGGATTTTAAAAGTTGATTTTTTGCTCAGATGGGTCATCGGTAGCAGAAAACAAACTAAAATTCAACATAGGTCGAAATGGGGGTGGGGGTTGGTTTAGTCTGAAGCATCCATATTTTAATTATTTTTTTTTTTCGATAAGGGTCGCTACTATTTATCTAAACTTTACCATTTCTTCTCTCCGTTTTAGGATATGACTTTGCGTTTGGGTTCTACATTAAAATTTTCCAATTTACTCCAAAATATTGGCAACATAAAAAATCCTTTTCGCAATTCTTACAACTATCCGATTACTTTTGAACGTGAGTTGTAATGTTAAATAATAGCAAACAATTAATTCCATTCAGACGTGGTTTTCCCGCCAAATGAACAGTTTAAGTTGCCAACGATGCCTCCGGAGCCCATTTATGACGAGTCATTGGGTGAAACGAAGCACAAATTGACTAAGCAGTTTATTGAAGCGAGGGGATTTGAGCCAATCCACACGGAGGCATAATATTTGAGTTGCAATCATCCAAAAAGATTCTTTTTTCAGTTGATCCACAAGCAGTACGGTTTGGTGGCGATGAGCGGCGGTTTTATCAAAGCCGAAGACTTTGCATGGATTCAGGTGCTTAATTTGGTTTTCATTAAGAAGCGGAGAGTAAATAATTCGTTTTTTCAATTTTGTTTTTTTTGTTCAGCAGGAAGTGAATGAGAAGTTAGTCGATAAGCAATTCGCCATTTGGCGCGTTGACGCCCCGTGGCTTCCGCGGGTGCGGCGTCCGCCGTCGACAAAAAAGGGCGGTGGGAAGGGGCCCATCCATCACTACGAGACACCGGTCAGAACCGGACGGGTCATTTTGGAGCTCGGCGGGTACATCACCGAGCAGGAGGTGATGGCGGTGGATTGGTGGTGCTGTTTTAAAGCGACATTTACTTTTTGAAGGCTCGTTCCATTTTGATGCATCTCTATTTGCATATGCCATTCCCAGTGGAATTTGTCAGCCAAGAACTGATGGACAAACGCAAGGAATTGGAGATGAAAGTGCACGCAAATAACAGAAACAAATTCGACTGGGATACACTCATCAAATACAACATGCAGGTGTTGTATTCTTTTGTAATGAAAGAGCACGGGACGCATGTCAATGGTTGAGAATTCTTGAGAGTGCCCACTGTTTTATGCATTCATTTCATCCCGAAATGGCACTTGCTAATTATAAGTAATTGTTTATTTCATTTCAGAATTGCAAGGCTTGGCTGAGTCCGTACGATGTGTATTGGAAGTGCAGATACAAATGAACTACGGAATTGTTTTTGTTCTTTTTAATTCAAAATAAACGTTAGTTTTACAAGTATATGTGAGTATATTTCAGTGTTTCCTTTTTCACTTTTTTTCCTCATTTTTATTTTTTGTATTATTTCGCTTTTAACTCGTCATTTTCCGGTTTATCTTATGACTTTTCGATGATGCAAATTTTTGGGGAGGAAGAGCTTTTTTCCGTCCCATTTAAATACGTCGTCCTTTTTGCCGTCGGTTGTCCTTTGGTCGCTTTTTTGCTTTGTTTGTTTCTCAGCATACTCCTCCATTATGAGCAGGTAACAAACAGTTAATTGAACATAATGTTTTCCTGTTTTTCCCATTTTAGGCTGTGTGGACGCATTGCGAAGTAATAAAATTAGAAATAATTTCGTATTTTGTGGGTTTTTCAAAATGTTTCTCTTCCTTTTCGGTTCCCAATTGGCTTCCCTCTCTGTCGGCTGCTGTTTCCACTTTTGCGCCTGAACGTTTCATTTGGCGGCTGTTCATCGGACTCCATGGGACTCCGAGGTTTTAATTCCGTTCCTCCTCCCCTCCCTCCATTTTCGCGTTTTTCTCTTTTCCCTCAGATTGGTCGCTGCGTTCGCCTGCAAGTGATCGCTTTTGCTCTTTGCCCTCCGAATGTTCCATCCTTTTCCTCCTTCAGAAACTTTCTGGTCACTTCCAGCCTTTGGCCTTTTCCCTTTCGTCCATGGTATCGTTGGGCTTCCCAATTCGCTTGTGCGTTGAATTTGGCCGAAATTCTGTCACTGATTTTGCTCTCGTCGGTTTCTTCAACGGAAGATCATTGTGAGTTTGGTTTTCCGATGTCCGCTGGTCAATTGCCCTTTCATTGACAGTCCTTCACGCCCTTTGTTTCTCCGGGTTCACTTTCTTCGCTCATTTTTACATGTTTGTCAGGTTCTACCCGTTTTGGTTTTGAATTTCTTAAAATTTCTTTATTTAAGTATTTGGCTTTTCGACTTCTCCGGAAGACGACGGTCCAGCAAATTGGTAATTTGGGCAAGTGATTACATTTAACCCGGCCTTTTCAAGAAGGGACATACCGGTGTTCATGAGTTTGGGATGAAACTTAAGTACAATTAGTTGGTGCGTAGCTTACCGCGGTTTGTTTTATAAAATTTTTGGACCATACATATACAAGGGGTGTCTCAGCCCAAGGGCCATACGACAGATGATTGGGACAGGGGGGTGTCTCGGGACCAATTTTTCATACGAAGGTCCAATTTTTCTCTGGCGACGACCTTTTTTTTTTTTGCTATTCAGACCACTTTTCTGGCGACCTACTCACAATAAAGAAACCTCAGCGCTACCGAAGATATCAAAATGTTGAATTAGAGCAATTGTGAAAGGTCTGATAGTCAAAAAATTGGGATGGCACCTAGTTCTTAGACCTTCGTTTGGGATTTAGTAAATCCGTTTTACCCCTTCTTTTTGTGTTTGCTTTTTTATCCTTTCCCTTTTGTTGTTAGGGTGAACTGTCCTTCCAATACAAAGTGTTGTGCTGCGCCGGCTCTGTGCTTTCGCTGCTTTTCGTCCTTTACTTTTACTACCGCCACAATCGCTTCTGCGAGCCCGGCGTTTACACTCTTTTCGCGCTCAGCGAGTACAGTCTGATTCTGTTCAATATTCTCTTCCACTCCACGCTTTACTACGACTTCCATTCCCGCGCACTCACTTTGAACACCGCGGCACTCTCTTCTGCCGCGGGGTACGATTTGTTGCCGTTGTACAGCGAGAAAAGGACGTGACGAAAGAAAGGACAAGTGGTAATGATGATCATCTTTAACTGTTGTAATTTTTTGTTTTTGTCCATTTTCGTATCTTTCCCAATTATTTGGTCAATAATTCCTTTTAAAATATGTGTCCTAATTCTATCCTATTAAATTCATGTAAAATTTGCCCATATCCAAAAAATCTTCGTGGGGAATCACCAACGGACGAACCAAAGATTTTTTTAATCACTCCAAGAAATGTATATTTATTAATATTTGTATATTTTTTTATAATATATGGCAATGTCCATTTTGCTTTTTTTCGTTGTCTTTATTTATGGGTTTTCATTGTTTTAAACAATTAAATCGTTACGTCTTATTAGTTATTGCAATTTTGTGCCAAAATATGTGTCGGAGGGGGGGGGGGGCGGCACTTTTGGGAAGGATTATGCCCGAGGCATTCAAGCACTGCCGGAGGGGGAGGGAAGTGAGGCGTTGTGATGAGTCAAATAATCCCCGCGAAAACATTCGGAAGAATGGGTGGGAGAGTAAAGTGGGCCGAGGAAGTGTAGGGCAATTGCTTACTCTTTTCAAAAAGTCACCGAAATGGCCAAACGGAGTGAGTGAATCGTTTGAGTTTGGATCACTCGCAAAAATCGATTGATTGGCCGATTATTTTTGTCCTTTGGCCATTCTCCGCCGGCTTTCTCTTTGATTGGCTTCCCTTTCCCTCATTTTCCCTCTCTTTTTTCTTTGTATTCCCTTGGGCGATGAATTCGTTGGGATGGCACCGATGGATGGGATGCTTTTCCTCCCAATTCAATTTGGCTTTCATCGGATGAATTCCCTTCGTTTCTTAGCTTGATTAGGCTTCATCTTCTTCTTCCGCCTCTTTTCCCTTTTATTTTCCGATGCTTTTCCCCCAATTCTTCGCTTTTCCTTCCCAAATTTCCCCGCTTCTCGTCGTCTTCTTCGTTCTGTTGCTTCACCTCCATAATAATTCTCCGCAAATTGTTGGGGCGGTGGCGACGAAACGCGCGGCCAATGGGCGAGAAGAAATTGGGCGAGGACACCGCCGAAAGGGCCGAGCGGAAGAGACGGAGGGGGAGGGAGAGCATTTGCGTGAGTTTTAAAAGGCATCGCCAAATCAGTGAAATGTGCCCTTTGGCATTCACTGATCACATCCATTCTCTCACATCACTTTTCTTTCGCCGTCTGCTAATTACTTTCTCTCGCTTTTTTATTTTTAAATTCGAATTTCTCAATATTTTATCGATGGAATCGAATGGGCAAATGCGCCGGGGGAAGGGGGGCGGGGTAAGCATTTTATTATTTGCGCAGCAGATAGACGTGGGCAACGATGGACAGTTTATGTACAAGACGAAAGGGGGGCGGGGGTTGAGCAGCGATTGCTTCTTTCATAATCCCTCACATTCTCTCCTTCGCCCGCTTCTGCTTTTGCTGCTTTTCCCTTCCTTTCCCCCCCCCCCCATTCTTTTCATTTTCCATTTCATTTTCTGGCCATGGATTTGACTCGCTCCACTGATCAATTGGCCAATGATCGGTCAAACTCCTCGGAGGCCCCACAACAGCAGCCAATTGTTGTAAATATGGTGGCTTCTCGCCCCAGAAGCAAAACCGACCCCAAAAATTACGACCCGAAGCCTTTGATAGTCCCGCCGGCTGCTGCCGCTGATCAGCGAGGCCCCCGTCGGCTTTCCCCAGTCCCGTGCCTTTGCACGGCGCGCAATTCGTCGCCCACTGGCGCCTCCCAACTCGTCTACCAACCGCGGACTGTCCCTTCTCCGTCCGCGAGTCTCTCCCCAACTGACCAAAAGGGGTGGGGCACGCTGAAGAATTCGTTGGATCCGTCGACAATAAATGTGCCGACAAAGACGAATGTTTGCACGGCAACGGTGAAAACGGCGAATGTTTCCGACGGAGCAATCGGCACAGTCGGCCATCGGCACCAACAGAAGCAGAGCCAATCGAAGTGGCGACAAGCGACGGAGCTGAATGTCGGCGACAATCCAAGCTTGGCCAGTCCCTCATTGATGTCCGCCGAGTTGGGAACAGCGCAGCGACGCATTGGCACTGCGTTGCGTCCACTCGAAGTCAGTCGGCCGTGCCGTTCGGTCGCTTCGAACACTTCGCCGCCCTCCCCGTGCCGAACTCCGCCAGTCGTGCGCCCTTTGGCCCAGCGGAGCATTGCCGCGTTTTACCCGTTCAAAAGACGCGCTTTGATTGATTACCAATCGCCCTCTTCCGCCAGCAAATTCCTCTCACCGCTGACGGAACATTCGGTGGACAGCGCAAACGGCGGAATGGCACAACAGCACAAAATAATGGAGGGAAAAGCAGAAATGGAAGTGAGTGAAGAATGAATGGCACGGCACACTCAAAGAGTGGACGAAGGCATTGGCATTATTTGAGAGCGAAGCGAACGCAATTGTTGGCCTGGACCAATACGAACAGCAACAGGACAGCGAGCGGGGGAAGCTGACGCGGGCGAACACAACGGCAGTGCCGGGGAGGGGCGGAGGCGGGGAGACCGCCGCGGGGGACGAAGACTGCGCCTTTTGCCGGTCGTTGGACTGCGAGATAATGTGGGCGAACGCCTCGGGGGACAGAGGGCGGAAAAGCGCCAATGTTCAGATTCGCTTTGCTGTTCACTCTGATCGTCGCCGGCATTCTGCTGGTCATTCTCATCTTTTGGCTTCGCGGCGTTCTTCAATATGAAGAGTAATTGCCCTTTCCCTGGCAGTCATTTTTAAAAAATGAAACTGCAAATGTGCTAATTTTACACACACTTTCTCCACTTTTTATCCCCCCCCCCCCACCGTCCCCTCTTCTCTCTCTCTTTCCCTCTTCACACTCTCTCTCTCTTTCTCTTTCCCTTCCCACGCCCACTCTCTCCTCTTGTAGCATTCACCGATTGCGATCACGTGTTCGATTCGCCCCGCAGTGGTCACTTCTCTCTGCCGGTGTTTCCCCGGGAGGCAAATGCCGACTCTTCCGCCCTTTTCGCTTCCTCTGACGACGAAAATGACGAAGAAGAAAGAGTGCCGAGCAGTTCGTGGCAACCCTTTGTCACTGCCACAGCAGCGGCGGCAGAGGAGGCGGAAGAAGCGGGCAAAAAGGACGAGGCGGACGAAATTGTGCGGTACCAATCACTGCCCGAAAACATCCAAGTGAGCGCCAGCGGACGACACATGCCGACAAAGCGCCACTGGGACTGAAAATGATTGCCCCAGGGCATTAATTAATTAATCATTCCCAATTTGTAAAACGTTAGCACATTTGCAGGGATTTTTAATTTGTATTCCCAATAAGTTTGGGTGCACTACGTTCCCCCCCCCCCCCGCATCGTTTCCCCCCCGAGAAATTTTTTAAAAATTTTTTTGCTAACTTAGAAATTTTTCAAGAAAAAAATTCTTAGAAAGTTTTTTAATAAGAAAATTCTAAGAAAAAAATTTTTTCGAGAGATTTTCACCGATTTTTTGGAAAATTTTTTGAAAAGTTTAGTAATTCAGCATAAAAATTTTCGAAAAAATTTTTTTTTCTTAGAATTTTCTTACTAAAAAATTTTCTAAGAATTTTTTCTTGAAAAATTTCTAAGTTAGCAAAAAAAAATTTTTTAAATTTCTCGGGGGGGGGGGGGAAACGATGCGGGGGGAACTGATACGGGGGGGGGGGGGGGGAAACGGGGGGGGGGGGGGGGGGGGAAACGAGCTGCTCCCATAAGTTTTGTGTCATTTTGGGTAACTGTTCTTTTCCAGTGTATATACACGTTTGTCGCCCAACCGCGGGAACGAGTGAAGCTGCAAATTGAGCAGTTCCAACTCGAGGGCACCACCAATCAGTAAGTACCGTACCCCGACAGTACCCATTCCATTTGAATGCCATTAATTGCCCATTCTTTTGTGCTCATTTATTTTCAGTTGTGAGTCCGAATATGTGGACATTTATTTGGAATTGGATTCGCCCACGGAGGATTTGCTGTCTTCGAATTTGGCCGCGCGATATTGCGGGGTAATTAGTTAATAATTAGTCCAAATTGTGTAATAAATGAAACTTATTTCTTTTTGGACTGTTGCACCTAACGTACAGATCAGGTTGGTCAGTGGCCTTCCCCCCTCCATCCCTTGGCATTTCCCTCCCTTTGGCATTTCTCTCCCTTTGGCATTTCTCTCCCTTTGGCATTTCCCACCCTTTGGCATTTCTATCCCTTTGGCATTTCCCTACCTTTGGCATTTCTATCCCTTTGGCATTTCTCTCCCTTTGGCATTTCTCTCCCTTTGGCATTTCTCTCCCTTTGGCATTTCCCTACTTCTGGCATTTCTCTCCCTTTGGCATTTCTCTCCCTTTGGCATTTCTCTCCCTTTGGCATTTCCCTACTTCTGGCATTTCTCTCCCTTTGGCATTTCCCTCCCTTTGGCATTTCTCTCCCTTTGGCATTTCCCACCCTTTGGCATTTCTATCCCTTTGGCATTTCCCTACCTTTGGCATTTCTATCCCTTTGGCATTTCTCTCCCTTTGGCATTTCCCTCCCTTTGGCATTTCTATCCCTTTGGCATTTCCCTACCTTTGGCATTTCTATCCCTTTGGCATTTCTATCCCTTTGGCATTTCTCTCCCTTTGGCATTTCTCTCCCTTTGGCATTTCCCTCCCTTTGGCATTTCTCTCCCTTTGGCATTTCCCACCCTTTGGCATTTCTATCCCTTTGGCATTTCCCTACCTTTGGCATTTCTATCCCTTTGGCATTTCTCTCCCTTTGGCATTTCTCTCACTTTGGCATTTCTCTCCCTTTGGCATTTTTCCTCCCTTTGGCATTTTCTCTCCCTTTGGCATTTCCCTACTTCTGGCATTTCTCTCCCTTTGGCATTTCCCTTCCTTTGGCATTTCTTCTCCCTTTGGCATTTCCCTACTTCTGGCATTTCTCTCCCTTTGGCATTTCCCTCCCTTTGGCATTTCTCTCCCTTTGGCATTTCTCTCCCTTTGGCATTTCCCTCCCTTTGGCATTTCTCTTCCTTTGGCATTTCCCACCCTTTGGCATTTCTATCCCTTTGGCATTTCCCTACCTTTGGCATTTCTATCCCTTTGGCATTTCTCTCCCTTTGGCATTTTTCTCCCTTTGGCATTTTCTCTCCCTTTGGCATTTCTCTCCCTTTGGCATTTCTCTCTCTTTGGCATTTCCCTCCCTTTGGCATTTCTCTCCCTTTGGCATTTCCCACCCTTTGGCATTTCTATCCCTTTGGCATTTCCCTACCTTTGGCATTTCCCTACCTTTGGCATTTCTATCCCTTTGGCATTTCTCTCCCTTTGGCATTTCCCTCCCTTTGGCATTTCTATCCCTTTGGCATTTCCCTACCTTTGGCATTTCTATCCCTTTGGCATTTCTATCCCTTTGGCATTTCTCTCCCTTTGGCATTTCTCTCCCTTTGGCATTTCCCTCCCTTTGGCATTTCTCTCCCTTTGGCATTTCCCACCCTTTGGCATTTCTATCCCTTTGGCATTTCCCTACCTTTGGCATTTCTATCCCTTTGGCATTTCTCTCCCTTTGGCATTTCTCTCACTTTGGCATTTCTCTCCCTTTGGCATTTTTCTCCCTTTGGCATTTTCTCTCCCTTTGGCATTTCCCTACTTCTGGCATTTCTCTCCCTTTGGCATTTCCCTTCCTTTGGCATTTCTTCTCCCTTTGGCATTTCCCTACTTCCGGCATTTCTCTCCCTTTGGCATTTCCCTCCTTTTGGCATTTCTCTCCCTTTGGCATTTCTCTCCCTTTGGCATTTCCCTCCCTTTGGCATTTCTCTTCCTTTGGCATTTCCCACCCTTTGGCATTTCTATCCCTTTGGCATTTCCCTACCTTTGGCATTTCTATCCCTTTGGCATTTCTCTCCCTTTGGCATTTTTCTCCCTTTGGCATTTTCTCTCCCTTTGGCATTTCTCTCCCTTTGGCATTTCTCTCCCTTTGGCATTTCTATCCCTTTGGCATTTCTCTCCCTTTGGCATTTTTCTCCCTTTGGCATTTTCTCTCCCTTTGGCATTTCTCTCCCTTTGGCATTTCTCTCCCTTTGGCATTTCCCTCCCTTTGGCATTTCTCTCCCTTTGGCATTTCCCACCCTTTGGCATTTCCCTACCTTTGGCATTTCTATCCCTTTGGCATTTCCCTACCTTTGGCATTTCTATCCCTTTGGCATTTTTCTCCCTTTGGCATTTTTCTCCCTTTGGCATTTTTTCTCCCTTTGGCATTTCCCTCCCTTTGGCATTTCTCTCCCTTTGGCATTTCTCTCCCTTTGGCATTTCTCTCCCTTTGGCATTTCTCTCCCTTTGGCATTTCCCACCCTTTGGCATTTCTATCCCTTTGGCATTTCTCTTTCTTTGGCATTTTTCTCCCTTTGGCATTTTCTCTCCCTTTGGCATTTCCCTACTTCTGGCATTTCTATCCCTTTGGCATTTCTCTCCCTTTGGCATTTCCCTACTTCTGGCATTTCCCTCCCTTTGGCATTTCCCTCCCTTTGGCATTTCTCTCCCTTTGGCATTTCTCTCCCTTTGGCATTTCTCTCCCTTTGGCATTTCCCTCCCTTTGGCATTTCTCTCCCTTTGGCATTTCCCACCCTTTGGCATTTCTATCCCTTTGGCATTTCCCTACCTTTGGCATTTCTATTCCTTTGGCATTTCTCTCCCTTTGGCATTTCCCTCCCTTTGGCATTTCTATCCCTTTGGCATTTCTCTACCTTTGGCATTTCTATCCCTTTGGCATTTCTATCCCTTTGGCATTTCTCTCCCTTTGGCATTTCTCTCCCTTTGGCATTTCTCTCCCTTTGGCATTTCTCTCCCTTTGGCATTTCCCTCCCTTTGGCATTTCTCTACCTTTGGCATTTCTATCCCTTTGGCATTTCTATCCCTTTGGCATTTCTCTCCCTTTGGCATTTCTCTCCCTTTGGCATTTCTATCCCTTTGGCATTTCTCTCCCTTTGGCATTTCTCTCCCTTTGGCATTTCCCTCCCTTTGGCATTTCTCTCCCTTTGGCATTTCCCACCCTTTGGCATTTCTATCCCTTTGGCATTTCCCTACCTTTGGCATTTCTATCCCTTTGGCATTTCTCTCCCTTTGGCATTTCTCTCACTTTGGCATTTCTCTCCCTTTGGCATTTTTCTCCCTTTGGCATTTTCTCTCCCTTTGGCATTTCCCTACTTCTGGCATTTCTCTCCCTTTGGCATTTCCCTTCCTTTGGCATTTCTTCTCCCTTTGGCATTTCCCTACTTCTGGCATTTCTCTCCCTTTGGCATTTCCCTCCCTTTGGCATTTCTCTCCCTTTGGCATTTCTCTCCCTTTGGCATTTCCCTCCCTTTGGCATTTCTCTTCCTTTGGCATTTCCCACCCTTTGGCATTTCTATCCCTTTGGCATTTCCCTACCTTTGGCATTTCTATCCCTTTGGCATTTCTCTCCCTTTGGCATTTTTCTCCCTTTGGCATTTTCTCTCCCTTTGGCATTTCTCTCCCTTTGGCATTTCTCTCCCTTTGGCATTTCCCTCCCTTTGGCATTTCTCTCCCTTTGGCATTTCCCACCCTTTGGCATTTCTATCCCTTTGGCATTTCCCTACCTTTGGCATTTCCCTACCTTTGGCATTTCTATCCCTTTGGCATTTCTCTCCCTTTGGCATTTCCCTCCCTTTGGCATTTCTATCCCTTTGGCATTTCCCTACCTTTGGCATTTCTATCCCTTTGGCATTTCTATCCCTTTGGCATTTCTCTCCCTTTGGCATTTCCCTCCCTTTGGCATTTCTCTCCCTTTGGCATTTCCCACCCTTTGGCATTTCTATCCCTTTGGCATTTCCCTACCTTTGGCATTTCTATCCCTTTGGCATTTCTCTCCCTTTGGCATTTCTCTCACTTTGGCATTTCTCTCCCTTTGGCATTTTTCTCCCTTTGGCATTTTCTCTCCCTTTGGCATTTCCCTACTTCTGGCATTTCTCTCCCTTTGGCATTTCCCTTCCTTTGGCATTTCTTCTCCCTTTGGCATTTCCCTACTTCTGGCATTTCTCTCCCTTTGGCATTTCCCTCCTTTTGGCATTTCTCTCCCTTTGGCATTTCTCTCCCTTTGGCATTTCCCTCCCTTTGGCATTTCTCTTCCTTTGGCATTTCCCACCCTTTGGCATTTCTATCCCTTTGGCATTTCCCTACCTTTGGCATTTCTATCCCTTTGGCATTTCTCTCCCTTTGGCATTTTTCTCCCTTTGGCATTTTCTCTCCCTTTGGCATTTCTCTCCCTTTGGCATTTCTCTCCCTTTGGCATTTCTATCCCTTTGGCATTTCTCTCCCTTTGGCATTTTTCTCCCTTTGGCATTTTCTCTCCCTTTGGCATTTCTCTCCCTTTGGCATTTCTCTCCCTTTGGCATTTCCCTCCCTTTGGCATTTCTCTCCCTTTGGCATTTCCCACCCTTTGGCATTTCCCTACCTTTGGCATTTCTATCCCTTTGGCATTTCCCTACCTTTGGCATTCTATCCCTTTGGCATTTTTCTCCCTTTGGCATTTTTCTCCCTTTGGCATTTTTTCTCCCTTTGGCATTTCCCTCCCTTTGGCATTTCTCTCCCTTTGGCATTTCTCTCCCTTTGGCATTTCTCTCCCTTTGGCATTTCTCTCCCTTTGGCATTTCCCACCCTTTGGCATTTCTATCCCTTTGGCATTTCTCTTTCTTTGGCATTTTTCTCCCTTTGGCATTTTCTCTCCCTTTGGCATTTCCCTACTTCTGGCATTTCTATCCCTTTGGCATTTCTCTCCCTTTGGCATTTCCCTACTTCTGGCATTTCCCTCCCTTTGGCATTTCCCTCCCTTTGGCATTTCTCTCCCTTTGGCATTTCTCTCCCTTTGGCATTTCTCTCCCTTTGGCATTTCCCTCCCTTTGGCATTTCTCTCCCTTTGGCATTTCCCACCCTTTGGCATTTCTATCCCTTTGGCATTCCCTACCTTTGGCATTTCTATTCCTTTGGCATTTCTCTCCCTTTGGCATTTCCCTCCCTTTGGCATTTCTATCCCTTTGGCATTTCTCTACCTTTGGCATTTCTATCCCTTTGGCATTTCTATCCCTTTGGCATTTCTCTCCCTTTGGCATTTCTCTCCCTTTGGCATTTCTCTCCCTTTGGCATTTCTCTCCCTTTGGCATTTCCCTCCCTTTGGCATTTCTCTACCTTTGGCATTTCTATCCCTTTGGCATTTCTATCCCTTTGGCATTTCTCTCCCTTTGGCATTTCTCTCCCTTTGGCATTTCTATCCCTTTGGCATTTCTCTCCCTTTGGCATTTCTCTCCCTTTGGCATTTCCCTCCCTTTGGCATTTCTCTCCCTTTGGCATTTCCCACCCTTTGGCATTTCTATCCCTTTGGCATTTCCCTACCTTTGGCATTTCTATCCCTTTGGCATTTCTCTCCCTTTGGCATTTCTCTCACTTTGGCATTTCTCTCCCTTTGGCATTTTTCTCCCTTTGGCATTTTCTCTCCCTTTGGCATTTCCCTACTTCTGGCATTTCTCTCCCTTTGGCATTTCCCTTCCTTTGGCATTTCTTCTCCCTTTGGCATTTCCCTACTTCTGGCATTTCTCTCCCTTTGGCATTTCCCTCCCTTTGGCATTTCTCTCCCTTTGGCATTTCTCTCCCTTTGGCATTTCCCTCCCTTTGGCATTTCTCTTCCTTTGGCATTTCCCACCCTTTGGCATTTCTATCCCTTTGGCATTTCCCTACCTTTGGCATTTCTATCCCTTTGGCATTTCTCTCCCTTTGGCATTTTTCTCCCTTTGGCATTTTCTCTCCCTTTGGCATTTCTCTCCCTTTGGCATTTCTCTCCCTTTGGCATTTCCCTCCCTTTGGCATTTCTCTCCCTTTGGCATTTCCCACCCTTTGGCATTTCTATCCCTTTGGCATTTCCCTACCTTTGGCATTTCCCTACCTTTGGCATTTCTATCCCTTTGGCATTTCTCTCCCTTTGGCATTTCCCTCCCTTTGGCATTTCTATCCCTTTGGCATTTCCCTACCTTTGGCATTTCTATCCCTTTGGCATTTCTATCCCTTTGGCATTTCTCTCCCTTTGGCATTTCCCTCTCTTTGGCATTTCTCTCCCTTTGGCATTTCCCACCCTTTGGCATTTCTATCCCTTTGGCATTTCCCTACCTTTGGCATTTCTATCCCTTTGGCATTTCTCTCCCTTTGGCATTTCTCTCACTTTGGCATTTCTCTCCCTTTGGCATTTTTCTCCCTTTGGCATTTTCTCTCCCTTTGGCATTTCCCTACTTCTGGCATTTCTCTCCCTTTGGCATTTCCCTTCCTTTGGCATTTCTTCTCCCTTTGGCATTTCCCTACTTCTGGCATTTCTCTCCCTTTGGCATTTCCCTCCTTTTGGCATTTCTCTCCCTTTGGCATTTCTCTCCCTTTGGCATTTCCCTCCCTTTGGCATTTCTCTTCCTTTGGCATTTCCCACCCTTTGGCATTTCTATCCCTTTGGCATTTCCCTACCTTTGGCATTTCTATCCCTTTGGCATTTCTCTCCCTTTGGCATTTTTCTCCCTTTGGCATTTTCTCTCCCTTTGGCATTTCTCTCCCTTTGGCATTTCTCTCCCTTTGGCATTTCTATCCCTTTGGCATTTCTCTCCCTTTGGCATTTTTCTCCCTTTGGCATTTTCTCTCCCTTTGGCATTTCTCTCCCTTTGGCATTTCTCTCCCTTTGGCATTTCCCTCCCTTTGGCATTTCTCTCCCTTTGGCATTTCCCACCCTTTGGCATTTCCCTACCTTTGGCATTTCTATCCCTTTGGCATTTCTCTCCCTTTGGCATTTTTCTCCCTTTGGCATTTTCTCTCCCTTTGGCATTTCCCTACTTCTGGCATTTCTCTCCCTTTGGCATTTCCCTCCCTTTGGCATTTCTCTCCCTTTGGCATTTCCCTCCTTTTGGCATTTCTCTCCCTTTGGCATTTCTCTCCCTTTGGCATTTCCCTCCCTTTGGCATTTCTCTTCCTTTGGCATTTCCCACCCTTTGGCATTTCTATCCCTTTGGCATTTCCCTATCTTTGGCATTTCTATCCCTTTGGCATTTCTCTCCCTTTGGCATTTTTCTCCCTTTGGCATTTTCTCTCCCTTTGGCATTTCTCTCCCTTTGGCATTTCTCTCCCTTTGGCATTTCTATCCCTTTGGCATTTCTCTCCCTTTGGCATTTTTCTCCCTTTGGCATTTTCTCTCCCTTTGGCATTTCTCTCCCTTTGGCATTTCTCTCCCTTTGGCATTTCCCTCCCTTTGGCATTTCTCTCCCTTTGGCATTTCCCACCCTTTGGCATTTCCCTACCTTTGGCATTTCTATCCCTTTGGCATTTCCCTACCTTTGGCATTTCTATCCCTTTGGCATTTCTCTCCCTTTGGCATTTTTCTCCCTTTGGCATTTTCTCTCCCTTTGGCATTTCCCTACTTCTGGCATTTCTCTCCCTTTGGCATTTCCCTCCCTTTGGCATTTCTCTCCCTTTGGCATTTCCCTCCCTTTGGCATTTCTCTCCCTTTGGCATTTCTCTCCCTTTGGCATTTCCCACCCTTTGGCATTTCTATCCCTTTGGCATTTCCCTACCTTTGGCATTTCTATCCCTTTGGCATTTCTCTCCCTTTGGCATTTTTCTCCCTTTGGCATTTTCTCTCCCTTTGGCATTTCCCTACTTCTGGCATTTCTCTCCCTTTGGCATTTCCCACCCTTTGGCATTTCCCTACCTTTGGCATTTCTATCCCTTTGGCATTTCCCTACCTTTGGCATTTCTATCCCTTTGGCATTTCTCTCCCTTTGGCATTTTTCTCCCTTTGGCATTTTCTCTCCCTTTGGCATTTCCCTACTTCTGGCATTTCTCTCCCTTTGGCATTTCCCTCCCTTTGGCATTTCTCTCCCTTTGGCATTTCCCACCCTTTGGCATTTCTATCCCTTTGGCATTTCCCTACCTTTGGCATTTCTATCCCTTTGGCATTTCTCTCCCTTTGGCATTTTTCTCCCTTTGGCATTTTCTCTCCCTTTGGCATTTCTCTCCCTTTGGCATTTCTCTCCCTTTGGCATTTCTATCCCTTTGGCATTTCTCTCCCTTTGGCATTTTTCTCCCTTTGGCATTTTCTCTCCCTTTGGCATTTCTCTCCCTTTGGCATTTCTCTCCCTTTGGCATTTCCCTCCCTTTGGCATTTCTCTCCCTTTGGCATTTCCCACCCTTTGGCATTTCCCTACCTTTGGCATTTCTATCCCTTTGGCATTTCCCTACCTTTGGCATTTCTATCCCTTTGGCATTTCTCTCCCTTTGGCATTTTTCTCCCTTTGGCATTTTCTCTCCCTTTGGCATTTCCCTACTTCTGGCATTTCTCTCCCTTTGGCATTTCCCTCCCTTTGGCATTTCTCTCCCTTTGGCATTTCCCTCCCTTTGGCATTTCTCTCCCTTTGGCATTTCTCTCCCTTTGGCATTTCCCACCCTTTGGCATTTCTATCCCTTTGGCATTTCCCTACCTTTGGCATTTCTATCCCTTTGGCATTTCTCTCCCTTTGGCATTTTTCTCCCTTTGGCATTTTCTCTCCCTTTGGCATTTCCCTACTTCTGGCATTTCTCTCCTTTTGGCATTTCTATCCCTTTGGCATTTCTCTCCCTTTGGCATTTCCCTACTTCTGGCATTTCCCTCCCTTTGGCATTTCCCTCCCTTTGGCATTTCTCTCCCTTTGGCATTTCTCTCCCTTTGGCATTTCTCTCCCTTTGGCATTTCCCTCCCTTTGGCATTTCTCTCCCTTTGGCATTTCCCACCCTTTGGCATTTCTATCCCTTTGGCATTTCCCTACCTTTGGCATTTCTATTCCTTTGGCATTTCTCTCCCTTTGGCATTTCCCTCCCTTTGGCATTTCTCTCCCTTTGGCATTTCCCTCCCTTTGGCATTTCTCTCCCTTTGGCATTTCTCTCCCTTTGGCATTTCCCACCCTTTGGCATTTCTATCCCTTTGGCATTTCCCTACCTTTGGCATTTCTATCCCTTTGGCATTTCTCTCCCTTTGGCATTTTTCTCCCTTTGGCATTTTCTCTCCCTTTGGCATTTCCCTACTTCTGGCATTTCTCTCCTTTTGGCATTTCTATCCCTTTGGCATTTCTCTCCCTTTGGCATTTCCCTACTTCTGGCATTTCCCTCCCTTTGGCATTTCCCTCCCTTTGGCATTTCTCTCCCTTTGGCATTTCTCTCCCTTTGGCATTTCTCTCCCTTTGGCATTTCCCTCCCTTTGGCATTTCTCTCCCTTTGGCATTTCCCACCCTTTGGCATTTCTATCCCTTTGGCATTTCCCTACCTTTGGCATTTCTATTCCTTTGGCATTTCTCTCCCTTTGGCATTTCCCTCCCTTTGGCATTTCTATCCCTTTGGCATTTCTCTACCTTTGGCATTTCTATCCCTTTGGCATTTCTATCCCTTTGGCATTTCTCTCCCTTTGGCATTTCTCTCCCTTTGGCATTTCTCTCCCTTTGGCATTTCTCTCCCTTTGGCATTTCCCTCCCTTTGGCATTTCTATCCCTTTGGCATTTCCCTACTTCTGGCATTTCTCTCCCTTTGGCATTTCCCTCCCTTTGGCATTTCTTCTCCCTTTGGCATTTCCCTACTTCTGGCATTTCTCTCCCTTTGGCATTTCCCTCCCTTTGGCATTTCTATCCCTTTGGCATTTCCCTCCCTTTGGCATTTCTCTCCCTTTGGCATTTTTCTCCCTTTGGCATTTCCTCTCCTTTTGGCATTTCCCTCACTTTTGCATTTCCTTACCTTTGGCATTTCCCTCCCTTTGGCATTTCTCTCCCTTTGGCATTTTTCTCCTTTTGGCATTTCCTCTCCCTTTGGCATTTCCCTCACTTTGGCATTTCCTTTTCACCCTTTGGCATTTCCCTCCCTTTGGCATTTCCTCTCCTTTTGGCATTTCCCACCCTTTGGCATTTCCTCTTCCTTTGGCATTTCCTCTTCCTTTGGCATTTCCCTCCCTTTGGCATTTCTATCCCTTTGGCATTTCCCTACTTCTGGCATTTCTCTCCCTTTGGCATTTCCCTCCCTTTGGCATTTCTTCTCCCTTTGGCATTTCCCTACTTCTGGCATTTCTCTCCCTTTGGCATTTCCCTCCCTTTGGCATTTCTTCTCCCTTTGGCATTTTTCTCCCTTTGGCATTTCCTCTCCCTTTGGCATTTCCCTCACTTTTGCATTTCCTTACCTTTGGCATTTCCCTCCCTTTGGCATTTCTCTCCCTTTGGCATTTTTCTCCTTTTGGCATTTCCCTCCCTTTGGCATTTCCTCTCCTTTTGGCATTTCCCACCCTTTGGCATTTCCTCTTCCTTTGGCATTTCCCTCCCATTGGCATTTCCTCTCCTTTTGGCATTTCCCTACCTTTGGCATTTCTATCCCTTTGGCATTTCCCTACTTCTGGCATTTCTCTTCCTTTGGCATTTCCCTCCCTTTGGCATTTCTTCTCCCTTTGGCATTTCCCTACTTCTGGCATTTCTCTCCCTTTGGCATTTCCCTCCCTTTGGCATTTCCCTCCCTTTGGCATTTCTCTCCCTTTGGCATTTTTCTCCTTTTGGCATTTCTTCTCCCTTTGGCATTTCCCTCACTTTGGCATTTCCTTTTCACCCTTTGGCGTTTCGTCTTTATTTTTCCGTTTGATCATTTCTCCCCCTCTCTTTCTTATGTCAGTCTGCACAATTTGATGGTTTTGGTGTTCCATTCTCGGGTTGGTCGTCAACGGACTGGGGTTTGTTTTCTTTTTTTTTTGCTATTGCCAACACAAATTCCTCCTTTGGACAGACTTTTGCGCTTGGCGGCACTTTCGAATTCATTTCGGAGGCGCCTTTTCTGCCGGGCCCTCCACTCCCCGGGGGCCCAAAAGGGTGTGCCTTTTTGATAGAGCCAAACGGAGCCAACGACGGCACCGGCACCATTCTGTCGCCCACTTACCCTGGCGTTTACCCAAGCGTGGGTTTGGTCGTTGAATTAAATATGTCACCTCCGTTTTGTGCTTAGAATTTGCAATGTTTGTTTCTGCTGCGGGGCCTCACCCACCAACGGATCCGTTTGTTCTTCCGCGATTTCGACGTGTATTTCGGCGGCGAACAGTTCGATTGAGGGGGGGGGGGGGGGTGAAAGGAAATGCCACGGCATGGCCACCCCCACCCATTCATTCATTCGGCCGCTCATTTGTGTCTTTTTCAGCTGTCCCTACGATTCGCTGACAATTTACGACGGCGCTTCAACTTCCGATCCGATCATTCGAAAACTCTGTGGGCTCCAACAACGACTTGAACTGTTCTCATTCGGACACGAGCTGTTGCTGGAGTTTAACACCACCGAAGTGGAGGGGAAAGTGGGCGACAGGGGGTAATAATTTGGGTTCCCGGTGATTTCGTCAGTGAGTGATTTCGTCAGTAAGTGATTTCGTCAGTGAGTGATTTCGTCAGTGAAAATTAATTATTAAAAAAGCGTACACCTAGCTAAAAAAATTCGAGTCATAAGTACAGGCTTGTAAATATTTAAACGAGTCACGATTTGCTTCTCAAATTTTGCCCTGCCGAATCCATTTTGATTTGCGCTTTTCACGTGCCCATTTTCCGTCAGCTGGGCTACGCGAAAATCAGCACTCGAAAAGGTAAAGGTCGCTTCCATAGTGATCGCCAGACGCCTATGATTCGACTTGGAGACAAAAAATGATTGGAGCATCAACATACTCAAAATGCAGAAAAACAAAATTATTAGTAAGAAACAGGAATGGAGCGAGGACAGAAAGCTCACGCGGTCGCGCAGCGCGGATTCAAATTGCTGCGTCGTGCTCCACCCCTGGTAAGAAATTTAAAAGAGAAATTCCGAGATTATGCAGAATGAATGGCTGGCGACCACCTATAAATAAACATACAGGATTATAAAATTAGCAAAACGAGGCACAAATACAAAATATTTTATGATATGTAAATGACCGGCACATAAATCGGTTGACAATCGAGCAAATAATTTTACTTTGAATTTAAATATCGAATGAATTTTAATTTATCAAAAATTAAATGTTTTTCATAAAAATTGATTATTATCACTGACGAAATCCCTTACTGACGAAATCACTGCTGACGAAATCACTCACTGACGAAATCACTGCTGACGAAATCACATGTTACCATAATTTGGATGAAATTTTAATTAATAAGTTTTAATTCAAAAATTCCCCGCCAATTTGCCGGTCATTCCCTCCGTACCAGGTGTTTTCGACAGTGATTGATTTCGACAGTAGTTGATTTCGACAGTACTTTTTACTAATCCCGGGTTTGTGTGCCAAGGTGCAAATCTGCAGGCTCTAATAGAATTCAAAAATCGAAAAACCTCTTCTATGTATCTGAGTACGAATCCGGCCTACGTTTTGGCGAATTCCTAATCCGAACGCGAATTCGAACAAAAAGTCGAAATTAAAAATTTTAATATTTATTTGTTTTATTCCCAAATTAATCAAAATAACAATACCAAAAATCGCCCTTCTATAAATATACGAACAAAAAAATGAATTGATAATTTTGAATTTTCGACTTTTTGTTCGAGTCCGCGTCCGGTACTCGAAATTGGTCAAAATAAATGTCAGATTCGTAATCAGCGAACCCAAAAACACTAAGAACCATGTTTCAAACTTTACTGTCGAAATCAATCACTGTCGAAACCAACACTGTCGAGATCACCACTGTCGAAAACTAACAGCACCATTCCCTCTCCCCCTCCCCGTTCAGCTTTCACATTGAGTACCAATTTTCGGATAAATTCGTGGACATTCGCCGTCTGATCGGTGCCAAGCCGAGTGTCCACTGCCCTGGCCATTTGCGTGGTTCCGAGTGCGATGTTCGCGTCTGTTCTGGCCATGAGTCCGTTCATTTTGTGCACTCTCCCAATGTTTCGTTTTCTCTGCTCTTGTCCGTCTTTCATTGTTCTTTTCTGCTCAGTTCCCCGACCTTTACCCGCCGAATACGACGTGTACTTACATTTTTGATGGTCTCCAAGGCGATCAGAATTTGGAGAAAGTCATTCTCCGCTTCGAATCGTTCGTCGTCCCCGGCCAAAGTGCGCCTTCGCCCCTCGTCGAAAGCAGCGCCATTCCGTCGGCCGATCATTTCCAACATCAATTCGACGCCCCGGGCACCGTTTGGAAAAATCTGTCCCCGCAAAAGTGCAGCAGCGGCGGCTCTTTCGTTAGCATTGGCACAACCCCCGGCACAGTGGGGGCACTCACTCATTCGACTGATCATTTGTCATTCCATTCCCTGATCAGACCAAGGCCATGTTGGCAAATGCGGAAGAAAGTGCTTACGACACAATTCTTTGCGATCGGATTGCCGAAGGCACACTCAAATTTATCAGTCAAGGCCCGCGGATTGTTTTGGTGGGAGAGAATGGAAAGGGCGACAGATCAGAACAGCTGAGAAAAACTTTCTCTCCCCTACACGCAGGTGTTCAATTCCGCGGAACAGCTGCCGTTGGCCTCCAATTTGGGTCCGCCGCCGTACGGTTTTCGGGCGCGCGTCGAATTCAAAACGGGTCAGTGGAAGTGCCGAACTCGCCGCATGCCGCCCCTTGCGCCCCTTTTGTTAGATTTTGGCATCGCCGGTGAGTCCGTCGGTGGTTCCAATCGGTGCGCCTTTCGCTTCCGCGACTCCGTCGGCTCTTTCAACAGTCCTCGTTACCCTTCCAACGTTTATCCTCCCCCCTTCTCCGTTTTCCTCCCATTCCTTCTCCGCTTTGCCCTTTTCAGTATCCGCTTGATGCCGAGTGCACTTATCACATCGTTGGCCCATCCGATGCCCAAATTCTTCTCTTTTTTAAAGTTTGGCCTAATTCGTCCCCAATTACCGCCGCTTTTCTTTAATTAAGCAATTTGCGCTTTTCGAGGAGAATTCCATGGACGAGTGCAACGATTGGTTGGAAATATTCGATGTTTTTCGCGATGCGAACGGCGGAGAGACTTTGAAATTGCAGGGTAAACAAAAAAAGTCAATTTCTTTCCTTTCCAATTGCATTTGCCGCTTTCCCTTCTTTTTCTCAGCCAAACATTGTTGGCACGTCTTCCCCGGGCCCACAGTGTCCGCCCATGGCTCCCACGAAATGCGCGTCGTTTTCCATTCCGACAATTTCGGCACTGCCAATGGCTTTGACGCGCGGTACGAAATTCGCCCGGCGGCCACAAAAAGTGAAGTTGGCAATTTGCGATTGATCAATCACTAAATCATTTCAGAAGTGTCGGACACCAAAGACTGTAAAGAGGGAAAACCATCGGCGACGACAATCGAAGCGAACGAACAGCGGACGACGGGGCATTTTGGTCGGAATTGGCAAAAGAATGAGCGAGTTTTGAAAGAATTCGGACAATTTAAAGCATCGCCCGGCTTTCCCGTCAAATACACAAAGAATTTGACGTGCGATTTGGAGATTCGAGTTCGGGAAGGGCACCAAGTGCTGCTGAAGGCGAACATGTTCAACGTGGAAGGACAAATGACAGAAGAAAAAGTAAAAAAAAGAAAAGTTTAAAAGAGAAAGAGGAAAAGAGAAAGAGAAAGAGGAAAAAGAGAAAGAGGAAAGAGAAAGAGGAAAAAAGAGAAAGAGGAAAAAAGAGAAAGAGGAAAAGAGAAGAGGAAAAAGAGAAAGAGGAAAAAGAGAAAGAGGAAAAAGAAAAAGAGGAAAAAGAGAAAGAGGAAAGAAAAAGAGGAAAAAGAGAAAGAGGAAAAAAGAGAAAGAGGAAAAAGAGAAAGAGGAAAAGAAAAAGAGGAAAAGAAAGAGGAAAAGAAAAAGAGGAAAAAGAGAAAGAGGAAAAAAGAGAGAGGAAAAGAAAAGAGAAAAAGAAAAAGAGGAAAAAGAGAAAGAGGAAAAAAGAGAAAAGAGGAAAAGAGAAAGAGGAAAAAGAGGAAAAAGAGAAAGAGGAAAAAGAGAAAGAGGAAAAAGAGAAAGAGGAAAAAGAGAAAGAGGAAAAGAGAAAAGAGGAAAAAAGAAAGAGGAAAAAGAGAAAGAGGAAAAGAGAAAGAGGAAAAAGAGAAGAGGAAAAAGAGAAGAGGAAAAAGAGAAGAGGAAAAAGAGAAAGAGGAAAAAGAGAAAGAGGAAAAAGAGAAAGAGGAAAAGAGAAAGAGGAAAAAGAGAAAGAGGAAAAAGAGAAAGAGGAAAAAGAGAAAGAGGAAAAAGAGAAAGAGGAAAAAGAGAAAGAGGAAAAAGAGAAAGAGGAAAAGAGAAAGAGGAAAAAGAGAAAGAGGAAAAAGAGAAAGAGGAAAAAGAGAAAGAGGAAATGGGGAAGGGAACAGAAAAGGACGGGCGAAGAAGAAACCCCTTCCCTCTTGCTCAGGTCGACTGCATGAGGTGACCTCTCTTTGCCACCCCTCCATCTCTTTTCATGGCATTTCAATTCGCTCTCAGTGCCGTTCTCCGAGTTCATTTGGGCACGGACAACAGAAGCAGCGGGTCCGACTTGCAATTGTGTGGCGAAAGTGTCGCGATGATCCCGGCGGTTTGTTTTTTACTGTGAGCGTTGACATTTCGGCATTTTAAGATTGTGTCCAGCTCCAATTCCATCCGGCTGAGGTGAAAACATTGCCAAACAATTGGCACACTCCCAATTTCCTTGTTCAGTTTTCTCACTTCGCCCGAAAAGGTCGGCCAATTCGTCCGTCCCTTTGCCTTTTTTCTTTTCGTTTTAACTTTTTTTTTTACTGTTTTCGTCAGGTGAATGGTCTTAACGGCTTCAACTTCTCGTGGACGGAAGTGCGACGAGTGATCAGTAATCCGTTCATTCCTTTTGCTGATCATTCATTTTCCATATACTTTTTTCCCTTAGGCGACAGCGAATGCGCCGATTCGGAAAGACAATATTTGTGCTCCTATTCTCGACTGTGCATCGATGCCAAGGTGTACTTACAAATTAGAGGCTGATTGTGAGCTGAATCAAACAATTCCTTCTTCAGTTGCGTTGCAACGGCGAAGACAATTGTGGCGAGAACGACGACAGTGACGAGGCACATTGTGAGTTTGGCATATTGAGAGAGGATGAATGGGTGAAGAGATACATAAAAATTAATTAATTATTAGTGTCCATTTGGGTGCGTGACTAATTAAATAATTAACCTTTAATTAATGAATTACCATTTGGGTGAGTGACTATTAACGATCATTTGAGTTAATGACTATTCGCATGACTAATTACAACAACTGGGTTTGCTTTGTCTTATCTGTGCCAATACATTCCGTTCATTTCAATTGCCTTTCGCTTTTCGGTGCCAATCGCCGCCCCTTCGACGGCTCCGCCCAATCCTTCTGCTTCGTTGTGCAATGGCATTGGCTTTGGCATTTGCTTCTTTTTCTGTTCCATTTTGTTTTTACGCATTAAAACAATGATTCGGCAATAAATTTTGTTCACTTTTCGCGTCCGTCTGACTAATTGCGTTTAATGAGTTGCTAATTAGTTTTTGTTTTCTTTCTCATTGCCCCCCCCCCCCAATTTCCCCAGGCTCCCGAATTGAGGCCCTCGCCTCTCCCACCACAATTGTCGTCGCTTACATCGGTCCTTTTTGGTTTTTCCCTCAAATTTCCCGCATTTATCTTTTTCATTTTATTTTCCCACAGTTTCGGGCATCATTTTCTTCTTCATTCTGTCCCTCTTCTGTTTTCTGTTCAAGTCGAAGCTCGAAAAGAAAAATAACGCAAAAGGGGAAGAGAAACGAAGTCGGAGAGAGAGGGAAAAGCGGAAGAGAGCGCAGAGAAAGCGGAGGGAGGGGCGAAAGAGTGGGCGGAAGGGGGAGGGCGAAACGCAGCGACAGCCCAGCAGACAGCCGAGGCCGCGCAGAACGGTGGCGGACGGACACAAATTGTCCGGCATTTACGGAGGCGTGGGCGGCACTCCGTCGGTGTTCGGCAGAAGAGGGACAATGGGACGAATGGCGGAGGAAGAGAGCGAGGAAGAGGGGGCAACAGCAGCAGCAGGACACCAAGGGGAGTAAGCCAATAAAATGCCAAATTCAAATGGGAGGGGAAAGTACCGTAATGGCAGTGGCACAGTACAACTAACAAATTTTTGTTGTCCCATGAACATTTGCGTTAAGCGCACAACACCACCACCACAAGCAGCATCGCCACGATTACAGCCAACAAATCTCACAACACGGACAAATTGACCAATTCGAATTGGAATCGCAGAAAAGACCAAAGGCCAATGAGAATAATGTCCGAATATTTTATGGATAATTAAATTAAGAAACAAAAAAAGGCAAAAACATTTTTGTGTTTAAATGAAATGAAAGTTAAAAAAGCACGTCTCAAATTAAAACAAAAGAAAACAGTCGATTCTATTGGATTCGTTTGAAGAAACGGCGAGCAGTGAGTGATTCGTTGGAGAGAGTCTTAAAACTTAATTGGTTTGAAAATGCCCCCCAAAATCACCAGAATCAAATGTCCGCTGTCTGCGTCCACCGAGTAACGGTAAACTTCGCCCGCGTCCGAAGGATTATCCATGCGCAAATGCTTCTCCGTCAGTGTGTCGCCGTTGTCGCTCAAATCGAAGGTTATCTGAACCCAACAAACAATGATTGGTTTGGTGGCCAAACGAATGCCATCTTTCGGTGATTGCATCAAAAAATGATCATCCAATAATAAAAGTGCGCGTAAAATGCCTCCAATTCATTTAAATTCGACTCACTTTGTGCTGTTTGCCGTCCAACCCAATGCCTTCGAAAGTTTCTCCGATTGTCCATCCCTCCCAATTTGTGTTCTGTTTCGAACTTTGGTTGTACGCGTTGTATTTGCTCTGTTCCGCTTCTGATTTTTCGAAAATTTTTGTTACCGTCGTAAAACAAATCATTTTTCTTAGAATCCACGAAACTCCTAAAATGGGAAAAATTAGGAAAACACCATAAATTAATGGCCCATTTGCGTGGGTACCTTTGCTGACCAAATACTCGTCGAATTTCTCATTCTTCTCCAATTTGAACTTCCCTAAGAATTTATCCGGAATTTCTTTCTCCGATGCCATTTTTGGGTAAAAGCTCGAAAGTTGCTAATTATAAAAAGTTAAATAAACCAAAAAATATATAAATGCCCAGAAAGCATTTTTAACTTTTGATGAAAATTAGTTTTGTTATACATTTTAAATATTGGAACAAAAAGAAAATTGGGCGTAATGATAACGGTGATTATGATTATGGATTTGTTTGTTTTTCGCATTTCATATCAGCAGTTGCTTTGCCCCGGGTGAGAATGTCTTCGCCGATCTTTGACCACAGTGATAATGGAACAAAGTGCGGAAGGGCAGCGAATTCCTCTGCAAATCTCGACGGAATATTTCCATCTGAAAATGCGTCATTTATTGCAAAGAAATTGTTGCGTCCAATATTTTATAAAATGCGATAAAATTAATACTCTAATTAAGATTCATTTAGCAAATGATGTGTTTATCTTTGGTTCCTCGGCCTTATAAACCCTTTTGGCCACTTTCTTTTCCAATTTATTCGGGAATTAGCTCATCAATCAGTTCTTGTCTTTTGCTCTTTGCTTTTCCTTCCTTTCTTCCCCTGCTCACTTTTCCTGTGATGCTTTTGCCCAATCCGTCGCCAATTGGCGTCAGTCGAATGTGAAAATTGAAGAAATTGGAAATATATGCGGACAATGGAGTGGCATTTGCGGTGGCCATTATGAAGAAGGAACGGTCGGGGAGACGGACAAAAAGAGCGAGCAGAAATTGGAGCAGTTTGGCAGGACGAATGGACGGGTGAGAAAGGAAAAGATCGTCCAGGACGACGAGTTGGGGGCGGTCGGGGAGAACGGAGCGAAGGACTTCCTTAAAAGGGAGGGAAAGCATTTATAAGTGACGCCCAAATGCATGGCCAAATTGGGTGAGTGCTAGCATTTCCATGTTTTTTTACGACGGATCGGGGATACTTCGGGGTGTCGTGGTGTACCCCAGAAAATACACTACATTTTTCGAGGTCAGGGAGTGCTACCATAGGCCAAACAAATTACGGGCCTCCGTGATCCATGAGAAAAGTCTGTCACAGTCGAACAGAAGCGAATCGCCGAGGAAATCCGAGACGGAAACGAAATGAAAGGCGTCCAAATTCAATCGTTGGGCCATTTTGCCCATGACCATTCTGAAAGAGAGGAAAATGCAACAAAAATTGAAATGGGGGGAGGGAATGTAACCTCAAAAGACCCAAAGTCGTATGGAGAGAAACGAAAGTGATGCGATGATCGGAAGTATCGGCGGAAGAACTTTTGGAGAAATTGCTAATAAAATGTACAAAAAGGAAGGAGGGCGAAAGAGTGGACGCATATTCAATGAGACAAAGGCCGACAGGACGGACGGAAAGCAAATGGTCAAGATCAACGAGCATTAGCTTAAAGAAAAGCAAACTGAGTGAGACAAGCACAGATTGGGTAAAAGTGAATGTAACGGTTCTTGTCCAATGAAAGGCGAATTCTTTAAAAAGGCAAATTATTTGACTAATTCAAAGCAATGTACAATAATTGCAAAACAACAAGCGGCTTCTCGAGCAGTCCAAGTCACGTTCTTGCCACATTCAAAAAAACTTCCCGCGGTATTCTGACCGTGCCAACCAATTTGAGCCTTTCTTTTCCCTCCCTCTGATGCTTCAATTTCTTGCCCAGTCGGTCGGCCACCATATTCCCTTAAACACAAACATTCATCGACAATAATTAGTTAAGTTTGACCAACCCTTAAGCAATCCCGTAAAATCCTTTTTCATCGCTTTGATTTTTCGTTGTGCCACCGCTTTAGAAGCCGTGCCAAGGCACGCTTTGACCATAACTTCGAATTGGTGCTGTGGGATTTCATCCGCCAATTTCTTCACTATTTCTGCGGCCTTTGCCTTTGCATTCACTCCGGGACAAAGTGCCGAAAGTTCGTCAATCGGCTTATCATTCACAAAAATGCAAATTTTCTCCAACCGACAATCTCTGTACCCTGAAAAGCGGTCTTACATTAAAATGTTTAAATTTTAAATGTGTAATTTGGGGCACATAGGGACAAGGGGCGCGCCGACGCACCGCCTCCCCCCCCCCTCCCCTTCGTGGTAACGCACTCCACCCTCTTTCGTCGTAAGGAGTGCACCTGTAAGAAGTGGGGGAGTGGGTTGCCAGCAAAGGGAAACGAGGAAAAATCCCAAAATTCTCCCCCAGCGTCGCCTAAAAATCCCTATTAAATAGTCCTGGCGCACATATGATTTTTTTTTTGGGAGAAACCCTTCCCCTAAATTTTAGGCAAAATTTAATAATAATCAGTCGATTTTCTCCCTCCAAGTTCCACTCACGATTCTGCGACTTTTTTGTGATATAAACTGACCGTCGTCCTTTTGATCAAACGAAGCAAATCCGCTTGTTGTAAGTTTTAATCTGTCGAAAAAGTCGACGATAATTTCCACCAGCGGCAACCGCCACCTCAGAATCATTCGCTTTTCGTCTATGTAAGTCGTCTCAAGCACTTCCCCGCGGGCATTTTGGCAAAGTCTTTCAATGTTCGAGAAATATTCAGCAGGTGTCACAATGCTGACCAAAGACATTGGTTCCAAAAATCTCAAAGTGGAAATATATTATCAACAATAAATACTCTTTCAATGTCATTTTGGTGGGGCGCCTAAACCTTAGCACATCCGTTGGCACTTCCGGAAAATCGGATGGTTTGCAAATTTCAATTTGCGACTGTCCTTTGTGTCGACGTTTCCTAATGCCTTCGTTGTCTACGATATCTGAAGGACCTTTGTCAGTGTGTTTCTGCATCGTTAAATACCAACCTGCCAAATATTTGACACTTGGCGAGGTGAAAACGGCCAATTCGCCATGTTCCTGCTCTACGGTTGAAATATTTCTCACTTTGTTAAGGCTCAACGAATATTACCCAAGCGTTGTCCGAACACTTCCATGTGCAAATTGCCGACAAATCCGACCCGCCATCCCTGGCCAAACACCACACTCGAGTCCATCTGAAGAATCACCGAAGGGTCATTCAATTGAAGACTTTCAACTGCATTCTTAATAATAAATTATTATTTTATTAATAGGCTATGTCTTCGCTTTTTACTCTGAGTCGTTCGTATTCCGTTGTTTCCATGGGGAAAAGTCCAGAATAAACCGTGGGTTTAACAGTGCCAATTTCCACATATGGTTTCACAGTTTCAATACGTTCAGTCGCGTGGAAAAGTGTGTCGCCCACCAAAACGTCCCTCGAAGATTTTATTCCGCAATAAATATAGCCCATTTGACCAGGGTAAAGTTCCTAAAAAAAGAAATTCGGTTTGAATGGCAGCTTTTTCCCAAAAGATAGTTCACATTCGTCGGCGTTGTTTCGGGATGCAAAATGCCAATCTCTGACACGACATATTCTTTTTCTGGGCTACTGTAGAATCGAATGGGCAAATGTTTAGTCAAAATGCCTTGTTTGACCACGACGAAAAGAAGAGCACCTTTGAAGTGATCAAAACTAAATCATTAAAAAAACATAGTGCGTTTCTTATATAAACAATACCAAGAATCAAAAACATGGGCTTGACACGGTCCTTCTTGGTTAACTTGTGGCGGTGGTATCCTGTTCAGATAATATTCACTTGAATTTTCTCATTACATCCAGCTTTACCTCTGAATAATTGCCTCCAAAAGTTCAGGTACATTTCTTCCCGTCTTTGCGGACACTTTAAAAATTTCGTCGGCATGAAACCCAAACGATTGTTGTAATTCTTCCTCAACTTTGGCAATATTTGCCTCCATATCTATTTTATTGATGACCGGAATGATGCTCAAATTATTCTCAAAGGCTGAATGAAAATTGAAAAGAGTCTGCGCTTGGATACCCTAAAATTGCAAAATTAAAAAAAAAAAAAATTTATTTTGGTCACTTCATTAGCAGCAACTAGCAGAATTGCTCCGTCGCAGGTTATAAGAGAACGTTTAACCTCGAAGCTAAAAAAAACAAAAATAAATGAAAATCAAAGCACTAACCGACCCAAAGTCAACATGGCCAGGAGTATCGCTTAAATGAGGAAAATAAGTCCAAAGATTTTTAGCATCCAACCGCCATCCATTCATTAATTGTCTTTACTGATTCGCTAATACTAATAATTAGGTAGTAATTGTAATTTCTAAAGTTGTTAAGGTTTTTGGTAATTACTTATTCAAAGGCATTACAAAATTAAGCCAATCCGAATATACCATTTACCTAATTGGTTCGCTTAAAAAATCATTAAGAGCAATCCGAATGAATGGCTGATTAGACGACAAAACGGCAAGCGGTTCTCCTCAACTTACACCAAATTGAGCATAAAATCCTTAAGTGTAAAGAAGCTATAAAAATAAAATCGCTTATCTTTCTCTACCTTATGGAACATGGAACAAGTTTGAGCTTTGATCTAAAAAATCTCAATGTTTTGGGATGTGTGTAAAAAATGCATTCATTGGCCACTTAAATAATAGCCATTCATTTACTTACAGTGATCCCTCTTTCGCGCTCGACCTCAAGTTTGTCGAGGTATTGGGCATCAGATTCGGCAGAAATCACGTTGGTTAACTGCAGAAAGCGATCAGCCAAAGTACTCTTTCCTTCAATAGATAGTTTGTGCGATTGAATAGCAAAATTCAAAAATTCGAACCATGGTCAACGTGAGCAATTATGGCAAAATTTCGAATTTTTTCTAAAATCCAATTTAAATTAAAAATATTAATCCAATTTAATTAAATTAAGAATATTATTATTACCTGGCACATATTTAAGAAGTGGACGTAATGTCCTTTGAGAATAATCAACAGATCGCTGATTCCCCTGACAAGGAACAGAAGAACAAAATCGCAGAAACAAAGATTTGTGGCCACGACGGCAGCGCATTTTTATTTGCTAAACGCTTCTAAATTGAACTGGACTGAGACCAGGATTTGACGATGGATCGGGATTCCCGGGACTAAAAATCCCATTTTCCGGGACTCTAGGCCAGATCCTATTGTTGGACCTGAGCTCGTGGCGAGGCCAAAAACTCAAAAATAATATTTCATTAGTTAACGAAAAATAAACATCAAAAAGCCATAAATTTTGGTAAGATTTTACTGAAAAAACCCCTAAGATCCGCAAAAAATTTTCTGACCACTTTATTTTCACTCTACAATACTCTAATTGGGTATTTTGTTTGAAAAATGCCTATACTAGGTAATCTGTATTCACCGATTTACTGCATGTTTTTTTCTGTATAAAAATACAATAAAATTTTTTTTTGTCTTTTTAGACATCTGAAATTTTTTGCGCCTAAACCTTAGCAGTTAAACTATTTAAAATGCCATCAGAAAAATTGGTAAAACACAAGAAAAGGTCACTTGAGATCCGAATTGAGAAAGACAAGGTAAGCTTTTGGTACTTGTACAGTTTACACCCCATAGAAATTTTTTAAATATTTTTAGTGATAAAAACGTGTTTCCAGGGGTATTCAGGGTCGCTGATCACGAATATGACATCCCTTTCGACCAATTTCGAAGCCCTGACCCAAATAAACAAAAAGTAGAAAATTTTCAAATTTCGGTCTAAAAATTATTTAAATGATCTTTTATGATCTTTTATTGAATCAATGTTAACTTTTCACTTGGTTTCCGTGTATTCTAACAAAGTTTGAACCAAAATGTCAAATTCGAAAATTTGAATTTTCGACTTTTTGTTCGAGTTCGGGGTTCCGAATTGGTCGAAATGGATGCCGGATTTATGATCAGCGACCCCAAATACCACTGGAAACATATTTTCATGGCTTTTGAAAAATAAAATTTTTTTTTCTATGGGGTGTAAACTGTACAAGTACCAAGCTTTTATTTTATTACCAATAATTTTTTTTAATCAAATGTAAATAATCTAGGCCAAAAAGGAGAGACGTGAAGAAAGGAATCGGACACGAAAAGACAAAGGAGATGACGCAGTGCCGAAGCAAGTCCCAAGAACAATTGAGAACACTCAGGAAGCTGACGACACCTTTGTCGGATCAGATGATGAAGAGGTAATTTGACAATGAGGAAAGTGAAATTCAATGCATTTAAAGGTATTGGAAGACATGGACAATGATGCGATGGCACATTTTTTTGAAGGGTCTGCGAATCCGAAGGTTCTTATCACCACTTCGCCGAGAGCAAAACTCGTAAGAACAATATGATTAAAAAAAATAAATAATTTTCTCAGAAAACCTTCAAACTCTGTTTCGAGTTAAAAAAGGTCATTCCAAATGCAGAAATTGTGTCTAGGAAAAACGTTGCCATAAAACGTGTTGTGCGGCAGGCAATTGAGCGTGGTTTTTCTGACCTAATGGTGGTGCACGAAGATCGCAAAAAACCAAGTTTTTATTCCGTTTTATCATTATTTTCAATTATTAATTCAGATGGAATCGTTTTTTGCCATCTTCCGAATGGTCCCACTGCGTTTTTTAAGATAAATTCGCTTCAATACTCCAAACAAATCAAAGTACATTTTGTTTTGTTTTTCCCATTTCGACATTGAATTTGCAGGACGTCGGTGAGGCAACGGAGCATTACCCTGAACTTATTCTGACCAACTTCAACACAAGGCTGGCCAAAACGGTGAGCCGAATGTTCGCCTGTCTCTTCCCACAAAAAGCTGATTATGGCGGCAGACGAGTAGTGACCTTTCACAACCAGCGCGACTACGTCTTTTTCCGTCACCATCGGTAAGAGATAAATTGGAAAGTCTCCTCGTAGAACAACTTATTTATGTGTAAAACGTATTTTAATTTTGTCTCTTTAGGTACGAATTTAAAAAAGGAGGACAGAAGGCGGCACTCCACGAATTGGGTCCCCGAATGACATTGAGACTTAAATGGCTTCAGAAAGGCACATTCGATACACGCGGAGGGGAGTACGAATTTTATCTCAAGGTAAAAAATATGATCGAAAGAGGGCATCAATTCCATATTAAAGAGACACGACATGGAGAAGAGTCGCAGACGTTTTATGCTTTCTGCTGCGAAACCCAAAGAATCCGACCCAGCAACAGATGGGAAGTCGCAATAAAAGCAAATACAACCCTTTTTTTTATTTGCAAGATGGTTTTATTAGTTCAAAGAAACTGGCTCATAAAAAAAGACCAAATCATATTCAGAATTAACGCTTTCTCGACCGTTTAAGGTTGGCCAACAAAATAAATTGAAACATCGATGAATAAGCTAACAATTGGACAGAGGGAAAGGAGATCGCCAATTTTTGAGCGGGTGGAGACTGACTCCTTCTTCCGTTCGCCGTCGATGCACCAATTCCTTAGTTTAATAATTCTGGGTGTTTCGGTGGTAAATTTAATGTTCATAATACGCAATAAAACGGTATCGCCACCAGAACAACAATAACAAAAACGGAGCGGGGTATAGAAATAGCGGTCGAAGGGAAGCACACTCAAACGAAAAAATTCAACAGCGTGATCACCGATGTTCGGTTGAACTTCGCCACTTTTCTGCTTCAGTGTGCAGCGCCGAGTGCCGGGAACTGCTCGTTCTCTAACATAAAACTGCCGCCCTGTTGACGCTTGGAGGGCCCTGCAGCACTTCCACCACCAACTTAATTTATAAGATCAATTTTTGAATCGCTGCGAGAAAAGTACCGTAGTTGTTGCGAGGCGGTCCTCCACGCATTCCCCCACGATTCCCTCCGCCACGCGAACGATCACCACGAGCCCCACTCCCGCGATCACCAAAGCCAGAAAAGCCTCCACCAGAACCACTGCGTTTGTCCGAAAACGAAAGATCAATTGCCAATGGCTTCTCACGCTTTTCTTTCTAAATTAAGTTTTCAAAAACACTCGTGTAATTTAATGCGTACGTGTTGAGTTGACTCATCGAATTCATTTCCATGTTTCGGCTCCTTCGCATTTGGATTTTTCACCGGAATTAGTTCCTTGTAGAGCTTTTGATCGTCTCCTTCGCCAGGTTTTCGGGTGTTGAAATGAATATGTTCGGCATTCTTTTGCTGCTGTTCATTCTTCCATTCTTCATACGTCTTTTCACGAAGCACTTGCTCAACCTCCCCTTCCGGCTAAAACAGTCAAACATCAATTAATTGCATGGGTCAAAATTGCCTCTTTGACTTCCTCGACGGCATTGTTCTCCACGTTTTCCTCAGGCTTTGGCTTCTCAATGTCAGCAGAAACTTCATTGTCCCATCCAACATTATTGTCCCACCCGCCACCGTCCTCGCTTTCCTTAGGCTTAGTTTCCGTTTCTTCTAAAAATGTTTTGTAAGTGAAAAATCTAGGCTCTAGTGCACTTTATGAGTCCAATCAATTGAAAATACTCGGTTTTTATACAATAACTTTGTTCATGTTCGAGCTAAACATATCTTTTTTGGTATCATTTGAAAGTACAAAGTCTAACGA
The DNA here is from genome assembly GCA_023374025.1 of Heterodera schachtii. NCBI lineage: Eukaryota > Metazoa > Nematoda > Chromadorea > Rhabditida > Heteroderidae > Heterodera > Heterodera schachtii. The sequence goes on from SIJG01000017.1 coordinate 1,122,435, forward strand.
AGCTAAAATATATAAAATCGCAGCGTTTAGACAATTCCCGAAAAAGATTTGATTAATTAAGTAAATACTTATTATTTTCGTTTGTAACTTTCTCGAAATGTTAGAATTTTCTTGTTTTCTCTTGGACTCATAAAAGTCGATTGGACTCATAAAATGCACTAGAGCCAAAATCTATTTAATTCTCGCGAATTACTGTTTGCCGTGTCCGAAGTTCTCGGAGGTCGCGGTCCATTTAGAAAGTTCGTTCCGCGCGGCGGGCCACGGCCACCGCCGCCAGCCCGTGGTTGCGCACGCCTAGCACCTCCAGCACCGCCACCATCGCTTGTCCTCTTTCGGTCACTCACCGCTGGCGGTGGCTCAGTCGGCTTCTCATTCTCCTTTTGAGCCACCGATTTGGTCACCGGCACCGGAGGCAGAACAGTGACCTTTTTTGCAGACAGAGCAGCAGTAACAGCGTCCTTCTTCGCCTCTTCCACTTTTTTAGACAAGGCCTCCTCAGGATCGCTCACATCAACGTCATCTAAAATTAAACTAAGATTAATTATTATTGACCAAAACTATTCACCATCCAAGAATGCAAATTTGTTGTGAGTTTGTACTCCGTACTCCATTGAAATGGTACTGAAAATTATTACCAGATAGTAATCTGCATCTCCTAAAATTAAGTGAACAAAAAAGTCATTATATTATAGCAAATGTATTGTGGGTATAAATGATTAGAATTCGGACGGGACCGGAGCCATGCCGGGATTTTGCAGGGTCGGTCCATTCATTTCAAATTCCGATCACTAATGTTTACACATGATGTTTCTTTTGCACTAATTATAAGACATCATTATTTTGAAACTCTAAATCTATATTTTCGTTTTGCCTGTCTCTATTTATTACTCGCGGAATCTAAACATCACTTTCGTTGTTTAATGCTAAAAAATAGTCATTACGTCACTACAAGCACTAAAATGCGAAGGCATAACTAATAATAAAGAAAGCCTGTATATACTACGCCTATCAGGGTGGGACGCGACTGCGTTCGTGGCACTGTCGCGTTGTCCGAGTCCCACATTTGCCGACTATGTAGAAATTAAGTATGAGAAGATAAGTAAGCACTTGGTACGTTAGCTCATTGTTAAACCACACCATTATTTGTCTATTTCTTTGCCTATAGCCTCAAGCTCAAACACCAAACAAATCATTTCTTTTTCCTTATTAAAAAAATATATAATGCCAAACTTTAAAAAAATCTTATTTAAAAATTTTCTTTTTTTTTTTTTAATTTTTGCTCCAAACGCCTAGACCCACAATTATATGTTAGGTAGGTAATTTAATTTCCTTTCACTATGTCTGCAATGATAAAGCCGAAAAAATTCCACGAATTTACGCAGAAAATCATATGCATCGGTCGAAATTACAGGGATCATGCATTGGAATTGTTATACAATTAATTTTTATTTATTTATTTATTTTATTTTTTATAGGTCCAACCCGGTGCCAAAAGAACCGCTGATTTTTGCTAAAACTTCAAATGCTTTATTACTTTCTGGTGGAGAAATTAAAATGCCGAGTGGATGTTCGGAGTTGCATTATGAGGTGGGTTCAGTTCTCTACTACTGTTTACAATCCAATCAATGCCCATTCCCAGTTTCTGCCTATATTCTTGTTTGTATTGAGAGGTTGAATTTTATAGAATTTTTTGAAAATTTTAATTTTCGACTATTTGCTCGGTGCTAAATTAAATGTTAGATATAGCGGCACCATCCTAAACTAAAGCCGCATTTCCTTTTATAAAATAAGTTTTAAGGTGGAACTTGGTGTGGTAATTGGCTCCCCGGGCAGTCGGATAAAAAAGTATTCGGCTTTTGATTACATTGGCGGTTATTGCATTGCATTGGATATGACTGATCGAGGAATGCAAGACAGACTTAAAAAGGCGGGGCATCCGTGGTTTTTGGCGAAATCCTTCGACACGTCTTGCCCAATTGGCGAATTCATCGACAAAAGTGTTATTCAAAACCCTCATGACATTGAAATTTACTGTTCAGGTAAAACAAAACCTATTATTTTATTATGATTCTTTGTTTTTAGTCAATCGGCAAATCAGACAGAAAGAGAAGACTAATGCGATGATGTTTGATGTCCCGACTTTGCTCGAATTTGTCACTTCGCGCGTGAGCGTAATGCCCGGAGATTTGATTTTGACAGGAACACCTACAGGCGTGGGACCATGCAAATCGGGAGACAACATTGAAATTGGAATTACAGGAATAACAAAAGCAAATTTTAGTGTTGAGTAATTTGGTAATTTGTTTTTATGTTCCTCTGATTTTTCAGTAAATGACAAATAGAAAGAGAATAAGTGCTGAGCCGTAATAATAATAAAAAAAATAATAATGGGCGAAGGCTAAAATAGGCAAAATTTCGACTGAGGGAAGGGAAAAGTGTGAAAGAACCAGCCAAAAGGAAGAAATGAATGAACGGAATAGTGATTTCCAATCGCCGCTTTATCTCCGCAGCTTTCTCTCCGTTTTTCGGCCCTCAGGCGGCCAATGCCTTTTTGGGCGTCTCCGTTTGGCTTTGCTCCTCCGTCCTCAGCTCGGCTGTGCCCGTCACGTCCACCGGTTCGTGCAAGTATTTCAGCGGGCCGCCGGCTTTGAATTGTTGTGCCGTGTGTCCGGCGCCGCGGAGAAGCCATTTGGTGGTGAGAAGTCCCTCCATTCCCATGGGCCACCGGGCGTTGATTCTTCCCGTGCTGATGCCCACCTAAGCAACGATCATATTATTTATTGGTGGTGGGTGGTCCCCAAGTCAGCCAATCAATTGGTTACCTCGGCACCAAGACCCATCCGCGAACCGAGTTGAGGCATTTCGGAACACATATGCGCTGTCAAACCGGGCCAGGAATTGTTCCGCTACGGCGTCTTAAGGCGAGAGACTTATTAGCGAGGTCATTGGGAACTTAATTTGTCCCTAATTGATAGTAGCTGATCATAAGGAAGTAATGATTTGGATTCCTTTTGAAAAATTTCAATTTAATGATAATCTTTCTTTCATTCAATTGATTGGTGGTAGTGATTGAAGATCAATCAATCTCTCTTACACTCTTTCGTTGTCTCTCCCCCAATGTCTTTCCCTCCCTTCCCCCCCCCCTTTTTTTACCATCGCTTGTCACAATGCAATCGGTGTATCCACTGCCGTATCTCATCATGTGCTTCACCACCTCCGCCACATTATCCACCATCTCCAACGTGCATTCCAATCGGCCGTATTCGTATTTAAGCGAATCGGCGGCCGGCGGTCCAAATTTTAACAGAGACTGAACGAAACAGAAAATTTGACACTTTTTCCACTTAAGTTTCCCTTGTTTTTCTCACCTGAAGTTTTGGCCACGCGTGCAGCTTAACTCCCTCCGCTTTGAGCATTCCGCAAAGCTGAACAAATTAAGGGTTAATTGCCTAATTTGCTCACTGAAAACGGACACTTTCGAAGAACGGCGTGCTGATTGTGAGATGGTCGCGATGGATCAGAATTGTCTCCGCCGCGTTACAAGTGGCCGGGTAGTCGCATTTGGAGTCGCGCACAATGTCGATGGCCATCTTTTCGTCGCATTTTCGGTCGATGTACACGTGGCAAATGTCCTCGGCATGTCCAAGCACGGGAATGCCTTTGCTAATCTCCTGCATTTTGCGCACCATGTCGGAGGAACCGCGCGGGATCACCAAGTCAATGAATTCTTATTGGAAATGGGATGTAATTTGAAGAAACAATGAGGTGGTAATTGCAACCCTCCCTCGTGAAAAGGGCGTAAATGTTGACTAAAACCCCCTCATTATCACGCTAATGACTCTAACTCCAATTGCACGATGCCACATGACTCCTCACCTCGCAACTGCAACAGTTCGGCCACGTCCTCGCGCGAACGGACAAGCGTCACCGCGTCGTGCAATTCGTAGCCGTGGGTGCCAAACGCCTCTTGGACGATGGAGTGAAGCAATTCTAAGGAAAACGGAGATGCATTTTTAACTGTTTTTATCCTGTCCATTGGCAACGCACTGTTCGATTCTTCGGCCTCGCGGCCGCCCTTCAGCAGCAGAGAATTGCCCGAGACGATCGAAAGTCCGGCAACCTTAGGGAAGAAAAATGGTCACAAAAGGCGGCACGAAAAGGTGGCCAATTGCGAATTATTCACTTGGGGTAAACAGTCAGGACGCGACTCGAGGATGACAAGCAAAGTGCCGATGTCCGAAGTGTTACAGAACATTGTGCCAACTTCTCGGCCATAGATCACCTAAACGATCAAAATTTTGAATGTTAAATTTGATCCATTTTTGTCCAATGATTATTTACTAGGCGATTACGTTGTTTTGCATCTGTAAATGACAAATTTTTGCGAGTTGTCTCCTTACATCCAAATGACTCACTCCGTTGGTAATTTCTGTAGGCGCCGTCACATGTGCTTGCACTGTAAATTCTACCGTATCAGTCTGCTAAATTAATCAGTTGGCTTCGTGATTTTTAGGGCGCGGCGACAATTTTGAACAGAGTTACAGACCCGGGACTGAAGTGTCCAAATGGCTTTGGGACTGAACCGTCCAATGACTAAAAACGCAAGAATCTCCAACAAAATATATATCAATCGATTATTCTCATCTCTAATGTATGAATATGTAAACTTTTACAAAATACAAACAAGGGATCCCTTTTGGAGGGCGCGTAGCGCCCGCCTTAGCGAGCATGCGAAGACGGAGCAAGTAGTGGGGCGAGACGGAGGGCGGAGGAAGCAGTCTGACGAGCGCCACAGGCGGTTGACTGCGGGGGCCCGAAGGGCCCCCGCCAATCAGTCAACCGCCTGCGGATCACGCGCGGACTTCTTCCGTAGCCCGTAGTCTCGCCCCACCTACTGGCCGCCGTAGTCGAGTGTGCGGTGTTATGGCCAAAACACACTCACCTATTCACTTTTAGTTTGTACAATTCAATCCCGTTCCTCATATAATTTATAACCCTAGTCATAATTCATAAAAACCCTTTGGACGGTTCAGTCCCAAAGCCATTTGGACACTTCAGTCCCGGGTCTGTAACTCTGTTCAAAATTGTCGCCGCGCCCTAAAAATGGTACCATTCGACTTCTCTCATTGAGAGGAATCAATTGATATATAATTGGAATGCAAAATCAATGTTGTCGGTAATCTGAACTTTTTCCAAAAATTCGTATGCTTGAACGGATTAAACCAAAACCAAAATCTGTTATGCCGGCCGATGGAAAACAAATAATCAATATTTATTTGGAGCAGGGAAAAGAAGACACAAATAAATTGGGAGGAATATTTAAAGGTTCTGGTCGGTTTTACGCGTCCAATGACATTTTACGCGTCCCATCACATTTTACGCGTCCCAACAACAGTTTACGCGTCCCATGACATTTTACGCATCCCAAGACATTTTGTGTCCATGGCAGGGATGGCATTCCGAAGCCCCAAAAATTTTCGGAAATCGGAATTCCTTGCCATCCCGGGTCCCATGGTATTTTAGCCTTCCTAATAACTAAGAGGAAAACTATTTTTTTTTGTCAGGTATTCAGTAATCTTTTTTAACTAAAAATTTCGTTGTTAAACCTAAGGTTATCGGTTCTAGTCGGTTTTATGCGTCCCATGCCACTCTGCAAACGAGGGTTGGCTGTTCAAACCAATATTTCTTCTTCCTTCCCCGCCTTTTTCCCTCATTCATTATTGTTGGCCCTTTTCTCCCATTCCTCTCTTCATTTATTTGTTGGTAATTTAATTGTCAATAAAGGGAACCGCCCACTTCGGCGCGGCCACTTCGGCGCGGGTATTTCGGCGCGAGGTTTTTTCGGCGCGCGCTTTTTCGGCGCGGGCTTTTTCGGCGCGGCCACTTCGGCGCGGCCATTTCGGCTCCCTATATAAAATGGCTTTTTCGGCGCCGAAAAAATTTTCAAAATTTTTTTTTAAATCTGGAGAAAACCCTATCAAAAGCAAAAAATTTCCTGCTGTGAACTACATACAGACTAATTTCGAGAAAAAGTTTAAAAATTTTTTTCGCAGTGTTGTGTACCATCTAATACCTGGTCAATTTGTAATTTTTAAGTCAAATTAAATGTAAATATTCGAAATTTGAGACCGGGGTTCTGAATTAGGCAAGCTTATGGTCAGATCGTGATCAGCTCCCTCGAAAACCCACCGATTGGTGATTTTGAACCAAAATATAAAAGTTAATTTGGGACCACAATAATGCACCAATGCTCACCATTGCATTAGCACGGTACTTTGAAAGAAAATGTGATAAGTTATATGCACAATGAAAGGCAAATTAATAATTTTTTGAAAATTTTTTGGGATTTTTAAACATTGGCGCCGAAAAAGCCATTTTATATAGGGCGCCGAAATGGCCGCGCCGAAAAAGCCCGCGCCGAAAAAGCTCGCGCCGAAAAAACCTCGCGCCGAAATACCCGCGCCGAAGTGGCCGCGCCGAGGTGGCCGCGCCGAAGTGACCCCGACCCTCAATAAACATATTTTATTGATCGACCCAACAGTCTACGAATTATACTCGCTGAAGTACGGGCACATTAATTTTGGGTTGATCATTTCTACTGTAAAATCCATGATTTCCTTAAAAAATACAGTACTTTTTGTAGACACCGAAATTGAAGTGCCCATACCTCATCGGGTGTAAGTCGTAGAGACTTGTGGCCTTTTGTATATTGTAGCGAATTTTGTGCTCTTTCAGATGGATATAATGATTTTTAACAAAAAATTTTCCCACCCCTAGGAATTTTTTCGATTCCCCGATTTCAAGCCATTTTTGGGTTTTCAGATCTCCATGAAATAGTGATCTGATCAAGTTGGTGTAAAAGACTTTTTTGATCAGCATCAAAAGTTAGCTAAGCACGAATTTTTGGCCCACAAAATATTGATTTATTTATTGGTAAAGCGATCCGTGTTAAACATATGACCACCCAAAATTAGGGGTGGTTGCACTTTGTCTGCTTGCATATCGGCCAAAGAAGATTAATTGACATGTTTTTGGTACCAATCAAAAACCCATTGAATAAGCTATCGATTGGTATAACGCATATGACATTTGGTCTTAGTAGAAAAAAATTACAGTTAAATTTATAAAAAAATGTTGGGGTGTGTTAAACATATGACCATGACTGTATTTATCAAGAATTTGGATGAACATTCTTTCGATTGTTTATTTATTCCCTTTTTCTTTAAATTTCAAATTTCTTTTTTTCGTGACAAATTTTGCGATGACGACAGCCCCGGGAAACTTATCTAAAGGAATTCTTTTTTTTAAATTCTTACCGCTCTCCACTTGCCTGCTTGTACTTCTTGCCAAGGTGTGAAATCAGTTCACGCACATGGGCCTCACCTCGCGTCTCACAAATCACCCGAACGCATACAGAATAAACATTGGCCGCAAGCCATGCTCTTTCGTGAAAAATGTCTTTGATACTCGCACCAGTTTTTGCGATTTCGTTCGTCAGCTCTGCCATTCCTGGCAAATTTTGACGTTGCCATTACAACCCATTTCCCATCCCACCCCCTGGTCGGTCGGAGACGACAATGTCGAATTTTATCAACCGACCGTCGGCAGCCAACCCCCTTTCGATCGTACGGCCTAAAATTTGCCATATCGATGCACAATGGACAGATAAATACCCAAAACAGTCGTGTCAATATTGCCGCCAGTAAGAATACTCACGACCCTAAAGGTCGTCGTAATTCAAGAATTTGGTTTTCTTGGGACACCTTTTGCCGCGGAGATGATCGAGTTTCCCGGAGATGAATGCGGCCAGTCCGACTGCACCTGCCCCCTCGACGACCGCCTTTTGCACTTCCAATAAGCGCAGAATTGCCAGTCTTAATTCTATTTGCACTTTTTTTTTGGGTGCGTAAGGCTAACGCTATGCTTTCTTCGCACACAGTGACAAGGTCGTCGATTAGCCCATCGGCCATAAACACGGCATTGTGCCCAACCGAAGGGACTGCGAGCCCTTGAAAAGCAATTGGTGTGAATTTTTGTTTGTCAAATGGTTTTTTATCCGACCATCGGCTAAGCTCGCTTCCGGATAAAGCGGCTCATCCGAGTGTTCCATTGCATTTTTGAAGGACGGACACATTTCGGATTCACTGAAACTGCCATTTGCTTTTGGCAACATTTGCTAAACGACTTACATCCCCTAAAAGTTTGATTGGAATGCCTTTGCTCACAATAAATACATATTTACAATGATTAGCACTTCCGGTTTCAACGTTTTGACGGCCAATGCGACACCGGCGATTAATCCGCCGCCCCCCACGGGGACAACAATTGCGTCCACATCGCCCACCTTAATCCAACCAATTAACGCTGCGCAAAAAGGACGTAGTCGACCGACTTGGTCCAGTATTTCCAGTCCAATTGTTCCTTGGCCTGCAATTACGTCGGGGTTGTCGAATCCGTTGATGTATTTGAGGTTTTTCTCTTTGGCCAACTCATAAGCGAATATCTTCGACTTAATATTTGTTTGGCCATTTGGAAGTCATTTGAGTGAAGAAACACCTCCTGAATGTTAAGCCCGTGGAGAATGACTAAAAGGGGCAATCGGAGGAGGAATCAGTGGCATTTCTGCTGATTCACCTTTGGCCTTGTACGATTCGCAGGAGGAAATCTTCATCAGAGGGGCGAACTTCGGCATCACAACACTGAGAAAACGAACGGAAGCTCAATGACGGAAAATGCAAAATCAAAACACAAATGCTTACGTCACCGGGATGCCCAATTTGCTGCCATGGAAAGCCTAACGGAGATAAAGAATGAAAATCACTGAGTGGCTAAACCCATAATCAAAGTTGGACTACCAGGGAAAGTGCGTGGTTGCCAGCCGACGCAGCGATCACTCCGATTCGTCTTAAGCGGGGAATAATTTTTTGCGTAATGTGCCAACATTGAAAACGCCGTTGGCATCGTTTGCCTTCCGCTGCCACTTTTACCGTTGCTCTTCCGTAAGTCGCAGAAGGGCAAAGCGCGCCCCTCTCTCTTTGAAGCTGCCGGTCACTTGCAAATACTCCTCAAATTCGAACGAATGTTCGCATTTGCCTTTCCTTCTTTGCCCACCTGTTTGAAAAACAAATCGACGCCAAACATTGAAGACAGAGCGTCTGACTTCTTAAGGACTTTTGAGAATGGACAAGAACAAAGTACGAACAATTGTGGGCGTCCGAAGAATTCCGTCACGGATATTAAATGCTGACAATGGGAAATATTATGAGCATGGAATAAATAGCTCAAAGATGGCCGGCCATTCATTCGCTCATACTTCTCCCATTTTTAGTTTTCCGTAAATGTTCGAACCGACTCGAAACTCCAAGTCTTACAGTTCGATTGGAGAGAGAGAGAGGGGGGGGGGGGGTCGGAGAATAATTGGCCACCGCCTCTTTGCACATACCAGCACTGGAAATGTCCGAAAATGTTGTTTTGACGGGTTTCTTCGGGTCACAGAATGGGTCGACAAATGAACACAGAGCCGAGGGGACGCGTTTTATGGCACATTCCTCGGGAATTTCTAAACCCACAAAGGGACAAACTCAGTAAGAGAATGGCACAAAATGATGAGAGAAAGCACCTTCAACCCTCACAAAATCGGGGACGGAAATCGAAGAAGCGGAAGAGTTGGCACTCATTGAGCAGCTGTCGCCTCTCGTGCCGATTTCGATCCCACCGTTTGACTCTTCCATTTGACCACCGCCCATCGATTGCTGCGATTGGAAAGACCGATCAGCAGATGAACAGTCAATCACATTAGCAGAAGCACAAATACCATATGAATGATAAGCCAAAAAAGTGAAGAAAATGGAGATAAGAGAACGTACGCCAGCCCACCCGTCCCCCCTCCCCCACACTTCTCAATAAGTCATTCCTTTTTTTGCAGTCATACTTTTGTCTCTAATGATAAGCAAACAAAACAAAAAACCAAACATTTTAATAAAAAAAAAAGTAATTACAAAGTAATAAAACAATTACACATCAGACAATGGCAAGTATTCAACTTGAATACACCTTTGAAGCAATTTTCCACGGTATTCGGGTACAGTGGGCCGATGAAAAGGCGTCCCGGAGGATCCGATGTACACATAGGGCACTTAAAATAATTCTGAAATTATCACGAAAACCCAGACGAAGTTACGGTACATCGCATCACGTAATATTTTGCCCATCCCAACTCAATGCGTTCTTTTTGACCAGGAAAGAAAAAACCATCATCACCAGGCATCTGCGAAAGATTATTTGATTAATAAGCAAGCAAATAATGCTAAAATCCCCACCTGAATTAATGGTTGGATTGACACTCGGACGGGGGCCTTTGGTGTCACAATGTGAATCCTTCACATGGAAAATAAATAAATAATAACGACTCCAAAGCCAAGAAAATGCCTACCGCATTAATTGTGCGGCCATTCTCGGCTCCTTTTTGCACGGACATGGCATCCAAATTGCCAAGTCATTGTCCATCAACGGCGCCGCATCGGTTTTTAGTGTCCCGGACATTCGACGATGTCGGAGCACTTTTCCCGGCTCCACAACCATAAAACGATGTCCCCGTGGGCATTCGTAATCAAAACCAATAAAAAGCTGAATTATGAAGAAAAAAAACTATTGTAAATCTGAATGAGTGCACAGTGCCTTGACTTTCTCCTTGCTCGTCATAATTGCAGCGCGTTCGAAGTTCCGTTGCTGCTGCTGCTGCAAAGTGCGAAAAGTCCGTTCCGTGGGAGTTGCTCCAATAAACTGAAGTTCACGCAGCCATTGCTCAGTTCGAACTGTCAGTTGGACGCTCCAAGGCAGCAAAAATTCAGAGCCACTTCGAAAATTGGGCGATTCTCGAATCCCGGTGGAGTGATTGTACAGAGAACTGTGACCAATACAAATGACAGAAAACGAAGGGAACAGCGGGAGCAATTCAGGCGATGATTTCGAATGCGGCACATGTTCCAAGTAGAGACCTGCGCAGAAAGGAAACGAACCCATGTACATATAACAGTGGAAGATGTATGTAGAACAGTCCATTAGGTTTTCCCAGGATGTTCCAAAATTTCGGCTTTTGATTCCTCACTATCCCCTATTATTGAGGATTTGGAATGTCACTGGCTTCTTTTTTTATGTTAAAAAAGCAATTCCAATTAGACCTTTGCATTTCTCGAGCATTCTCATGTCATCGTTTCGCTTTCTTCCAAAACTGAGGTTGCCCCTTTCGCTTGAGTCTCTCTCTCCCCTCCGCTGTTCATATAAATCATAATTTTCCAAATAATCGACATTTTCGGTGGGTGTCATTGGGCGGGAAGACCCTTCGTCTTCGTCGCCACTTTGTTTCGTTAGCTAAAATTTGGTCGCATTAATGGTCTCGTTCCCGCTTTTTCTCCTTCCATACCTCTTCCGCTTCCTCATCCAATTCCTCGTCTTCTTCCGTCGATTCAATTCGCTCTTTCCTTCGCTGTTCTTCGACCTCCTCGTCTTCTTCAATGTCATCGCCACTAAATGCTTTGCTCATTGGCCCATCATCTTGTGTCATCGGTTCAATGGGAGCTTCATTGCCTTTCGGTTGGTCCGACATTTCTAATCCTTCGCCTTCGTCTGAAGGAATTTGGGCTGCCCCTTCATCATCGTCATCGAAAAACCGAATATTGTACTCATGGGGATCGATGGCAACGTTTTCTTCATCGTCCACTTCAAAATGGGCTTCGTTTTCTCTCTTCGTCCCACTTGGACTTGGCCCTTTTGGGTTCTGATCATCAAAGACCATTGTCGTGTCAAGGTCCTCGTCACTTTTAGAGGCCCAATTTGCTGCTGCGTCGTGAACATTGAACAAATGAAAGTCGTAACGATCCAAATCAGCACAGCAACTGCCAAATGTGAGGTCCGATTTTTGGTAAAAAGTGAAGTTTGCTTCCTGAAATTTGCTGTTTAAAGTGAATCATTCTCTGTGAATAAAAGAAACTCGCCTTCAAAGAAAAAGGGTCGCTTCGCATTTGACGAGACAAACCGCAATTACACCTAAAGAAATGAACAGAGGGAAGAACAAACGGTGGGAAATGAGCAGACAATTAATTACATTGAGTAGGTTTTCACACCCGAACAGTGCTCCTTTCGAGGGCGCTTTTCATCTCGAGAACGACTCCCCCCGACCGAAGTTTCATTTGGCAAATCATGGAGCTAACGAGAAAACAAAAGGAAAGGGAATAGGCAAAAAAGGAAAACTCACTGTAAAATGGCACAATTGTCCTGAATATCATCACATTAATTAAGTGATTGTTTCGATTACAAATAGCAAAAGTGCACCTGTGAGAGAAAGTGTTTCACATCTTTGGTGCCCATCCATCCAAAGTGCCGTGCAGTCCGTTCGGATTCGCTCGACCATCGTATTTTGCTTTGCTTTGCCCAACGCCCTCGGCGAACGACGCACTAATTGGTCAATTACCATGTTCAACTAAAGCACCAAGTTTAAGAGTAAATAATTTCATAAATTATTATTATTGTTTAACCGTAAAATCATGCTCGAGTTGAGAGAATGCGATGTCACCACCTCCCGTCACATCCGGCTGCTGGTTGAGCTGACTCTTATAAAGATTCATGCCGAATCCGACGGAAGAATCGATTATGCTAAAACAGTTTGGCATTTAAGACTGATAGCTTTATCTCATCAAGCACCTGTTAAGCGTGTCGACTTCCTGCAGCGAATGGCGCGAAAATGCCATTGAATATCCGTCCGCCGCCCCATCCACAAACATTCGCTTGAGGAATTTTGCAGCTTGAACAAAGTCATTCAGATTAAATGTTGTTGTGCCAATGTCTTCCATAATTTTATTCCGAATATTTAAAATCGCTGTGTGTAGGAAATAGTCGAAATTGTAATCGGAACGACTTAACACTAATTTTTTAATGAGAATTAAAATTTAGCAAAAGACATACACTCTTTGTTTTTTGGATGCAATTCCAACACATTTTCAATTAATTTCTGAATGCGTTCAGCAGAGAAATCTTCGCATGACTCTTCAGGGTAAAGGGAAAGCACAAATTCATTGTTTGCATCTTTGGGAAGTTCGTCGTGGTTAAAAATGTAAACGAAAGGCGCCCCGGAAGAAATTGTAATTTGGCCAAGAGCATTTTCGGGACTAAAGTTTATTTATATGGAACCAATCAAACAAAAAGTATAAATACGAATTGGACGATAAACCCACAAGCGATTGTCGATGATTCCGTGTTGCCTCATAAAATGTGAAACTTGCGACTCAATACACTTCTCCATTTTTTCCAAGAGTTCCTTCTACAATAAATGTATTTGATGATGACAATTGCATTGAGCAGAAAGGCATTCGTTACCTTTTTAGAATTGCTTAGATCGATTCTCAACGGATTCCGATAAAAACAGAAAAGCATTTTAGGGACAGCAATTCGACCATTTTCACGCAGAAAAGGAAGGTTTTGCGCTGTGTGCCCGTCGAGGAGATCGAAAAGAGCAGTTTTAATCATACTGACAGACCTCAGCCTAAAAGTGAATTGATTGGTATTGTAAAATAACCAAATATAATTGTTTAGTTTTCTTTAAATCATTTAAAAATTAATGAGAAAAATTCGGTACTACTGGAGTTTGTCCACCCAACTTTCAAAAAAAAAAAAACACTCGACTTAAATAACCTTTTATTGAAATACTGACGACTTTCAGTAATCGATTTTTAACCACAAATGCAAAATCCAAAAAATTGAATTTTCGCTTCTTGTTTGAATTTGGACTCGGGGAACAGAGTTGGTCGAAATTGATGACTTCGTGTGTCACCCAACTCTTCTAATCCACGAATACTAATTTAAAAAAATTTTTTTTTAGATTATTAAATAATTATTCATTATTTACTGATTGTTATATAAGAAAGTGCCTGTTTCGGTTGACGTCTTCCAAAAGGTTTATCAGATCCAAATCGAAGCGACATGCTTGTTCAACGAAAAGCACAAGGTGTGAAATGGAGAACAAAAACAACAGAAAACGATGTTGGGCAGCTTCAATTCCGGATAACTTCTCGAAAAATGACTAAAGCATACCTATTTAAAAAGATAAACAAAAAATCATAACAAAATTGCAATTGGTGGATTTAAATGCAGATTTTTGCATTCATTCAGGATACGTTTGTCTAATACACCATTAGGTCGCATGTTACACTAATTTAAAACCAAATATCTGTTTTTTGGTCATTATGACGAAAAAACAGTTCAAGATTTTTTCCCCGTCTGTTTGAAAATTTTTGTGCATCAAATTTTTTGTGATTTTTCATTTTGAAACGACCTAGTAATTTGTTGGCGCTAGATGCAAATAAACATCCTTTGAATTACAATAAAAATCAGCTTCTCCTAAAATTCCCGGGAAAAAGCTATCACGACTAGACATCAATTAACCAAAAAAAAAAGAAAATATCTATTTGCAACTAGCGCAAAAAATTTTACTAACCTCGCCATTCTCTCCACTTTCAAAGAGCCGATGCAATAAAGAAATGTCGTGGATTCCATTGAAAAGAAGCCAAAGAACTGTTTCCTCCTCATCATAAAATGCTTTTATCTGTATTTAAAAACCCAAGCATTTAATTGATTAAAATTAAAATGTTACTGACCTCCATTTTGCTGTCGTCATCAAAAGACCAATCGAAGAAGACTTCCTTCCCCAAATAGCGGTTTATGATGTCATTCTTTGTATTGTCGGAAGTTTCTTTGCCAATTAATGTTGCAATAACAATAGGAACCGGTGGAATAGTAACACCAAAATTTTTAATTTTCAAATAACCATTTTCAATAAAGCTGTTCAAGTTTTTCGCCATCTAAACAAATAAAAAAGAAACCCTAAACACAATGAAATGATCATGAACATGATGAATCATTAACTCAATTATTTGGAAAAATTGAGAATTTTTATCCGGTTTCTAAAAAGCTCTTATCCGGAAATTTATGAAACGCAAAATTCTTTTGGCGTTTAAAATAATTTTATAAAAAATTTAATTTTCTTCCTTTTTGCCTTTTTCCCAAGAAGGGCTAATATATTTAGCGAACATTGAAAATGGTTTGGAATTTCGATAAATTGGAGTTACATACAGGCTCAAATCTTTTCCCTATTTGTTTTTTATAGCCACTAAATGTTTGATTCGAATTCCACTGATAATGATTCTGGCGGTGGTGAGCAATATGCATCACCAGCTGCAGCTGTGGTTGATACTCGAAATAATGATGTTAATAATGCCGCACGTTTTTGTAAAATTTGCTACGAGACTGAATCTCATGGTGATGATTGGTTGCATCCTTGCAAATGTATTTTTCTCGGTACTAATTGGGTTTGGGTCCCCCTTTTGGGTCGAAATTTTTTATAAATCTTTTTTTCCTTTAAAAAGTTTTGAAAACAAGTTCAGTGGGTTTTCTAGGTTGCTGACCATGAATAATATAACATTCATTTCGACCGATTTCTAATTCCGAACAAGAACTCGAAGAAAAAGTCGAAAAGTCAAATTTTCGAATTTTGAGTTTATGGGTCAAACTATCTCTAAATACATTAAAATGAACTTCAAAATCATATAAAGTGATAAAAAAGATTATTTACACTCTTTTTGGTCCAAAAACTCAAAATTCGAAAATTTGACACTTCAACTTTTTGTTCGAATTCGGTTTCGAGATCCCCGAATTGGTCGAAATGGATGTCATATTTGTGATCAGCAACCTCGAAAAACCCCGGATACTTGTTTTCTAGACTTTTTAAACGAAAAAAGGTTCTATAAAAAATTTCGATCCAAAAGGGGGACCCAAACCCAATTAGTACCTTTTTCTCGTCCGATAAAAGTTAAATCAAAATAAATTTAAGGTTCTGGCACGATAAAATGGGTTCATCGGAAATGTCTCATCTATTGGCTTGAAAATGCACCATTTCAACAACGTATTCAGTGCTCTATGTGCAAGTAAATATTCTTTTGGGTTTTTACTGTTCAATCTTTCTTTTTTTCAGATATAATTATGTTCGTGTTTGGCACTTGAAACCGTTCCTTCGCTGGACGTGGCCTAACTTTCGCTTTAGTATTTTTGACGGATTAATGATCCTTCTTGACATGGCAACTTCATATCGTTGTGGAAAACATGTTATTGCGTTGGTTCAGGTAATAATCAAATACAACACAGTTAATCCCCTAGAAATTTTTTAAATGATTTAAAAATATTATTTATTTTATGTCTGGTAAAGTGCATTAGTACCCAACATTCTTATGTATTACAAAGCTTGCACTAAATGAACCATTTTAGGGTACTACCAATTCAACTGTTCGCTCACTTTGTTATATTGTGTTCTGGCGGCTGTTTGTGATGAGCGACCGAAGAATTGAATACTACAAGCGTTTGGGATTGACACTTTTCAGCTCTGTATTTGAGATCACAGTTCTAAATGCCTCATAATATGCGTTCGCCATTATTGATAAATACTATCATGCTTTAAGCATTATACCATTAATACATTTTTCAAAAACGTTACTTTTTCAAAAATATTTGCGAAATACCATTTTTAAAATTTGGAACAAAAAATTCAGTGTCACGACGCGAAGTCGGACCTCTACCCCTTTCTCTATTATCACAAAGAACTAATTGTAAGAAGGCAAAATTGAATCGGTGTGTAATTGGCAACCATTATTCAAAGAGAATTAATTCACCTGGGAGTGTTTTGAAATAATTGGGGACAATTAAACTTTCTCGGGAAATCGTAGTTAACTCACAATCAGCATAACAACAAATATTAAATGATTTGTAATACATTCGTTCAGATGAAGAAATTTGTAAATTCGTCGGAAGACGCGGTCAATGAGGCGATAAAGGGACTCACACTCGTCGGAAACTCATCAGTCCTTTCAGTTGCCTTTTGTCATAAAACATTTTAAAAATTAATTAATTTCCACTTCTGTTTTCAGTGTAATCGTCGTGTCGTTGTTAAAAGTGACTTATCTCGTTTTAATCAACTGAATGTTGTTGCATTGATTTCTGGAGGCGGTTCAGGCCACGAGCCGTTTGCATCAGGTGAGTTTTGGGGGGAGAACGTAAAGGGTCAACAATATGTTCTCGGTTTTGTTGAAAATAAACAGTATGGGACAGAAGTATATAGTCAAACAGTGTCGCTGAATATAATGTCACCTAAAATCCCAAAAATAGCTTTGGCCGAAAAACCACACAATTTTAGCCTCATTTCTGAGCTTTCAAAAGAATCAAATTTCCTTTCTCTTCCATCTCTCTCGGCATATTATTCATCCACTCTGAAAATTTTGACTTATAAATTCGATCGCCAAAATATTTGGGCAATCAAATTTTTGATCTTAAAACCCCAAAATACATTGAAACGGGAAATTCGTAAAATTTCAATCTACATCTTTTTCCTTTTATAAAGGTTTTGTGGGTAAAAACGCTTTGGCCGGGGCAGTCTGTGGCGATGTCTTTGCTTCACCGCCTTCTTCCGCCATTACAGTGAGTTCCATTTTATGTTTCTGTCAATGGTTTATTAATATTTCGAAGTCTGCGTTGAATTCCATTTCGGGCGATGGTATTCAGAAAATTATATGCGCATTAACAAAAAAGGATTCATTTAGCTGGATTAATAGTTTTCGTCTTAAATTATACGGGTGGGTCTCTGACAATGAGTGTCGTGAACAAAATAATTCGCTGTGTAAAATTTAGGTGACAGATTAAACTTTGGAATTGCCGTTGAGAAGAACAGATCCCAATCCTCGAAGCAAGTCGAACTTATTTACGTCGACGATGATATTGCACTTGAAAATAAAGGTCCTCGTTTCTTAATGCCGAAGTTCACATATTTTGTTTTATTTCAGAAAATCTATCCACTGGCGGGCGCGGTTTGGTCGGTTATCCACTTCGGTTGTACAATATATTCTCCGCGTTTTCAGGCGGGGGTGTCTTTGTTAATTCATATCGTTGGAGTATTTGCCGAACAATTCAAAATGAAATTTGATGATTTGTTGAGCATTTCCCGGGCTATTATTGCGAACACTGGTTAATTAAATGCTTGAAAGTTATTATTAAAATTTTGATAGCCACTCTCGGAGTTAATCTCGAACCGTGTGCTCTTCCTGGACAAGGCCGAATGTTCAAATTAGTCGACGATGAATACGAACTCGGACTAGGAAGTTGTGGCTTTTCATTTTTGATATTTACATCTTCAATAAAACAGTTCACGGTGAAGCCGGGGTTGAGCGGAAAAAGATGGCATCTGCCAAGGAAATTTGCAATGATCTGTTGGAACGGCTTGTTCACTGCAAAAGACTCAGTCTTAAGAAAAGTGAGGAAAATGTTGAAAATACTAATGCTCTATATTTAATTTTAACAGACGAGCCAATTGCGATTCTGCTTAATAATTTGGGTGTTTAGCCACGATTTAACAACTCCATAAAACCATTTTTAGGCTCAGTTAGTCAGTTGGAAATGGGCATTGTGAAATTGGAAGTGATCAGCTGGCTATGTAAGAACTTTTGTGATTATTTATGTCCCTAAAGACACGCACAACTTTCAATAATTAATACTAGTTTAGTGACGAATGGTTACGATGTCCAATGCTTCATCTCGGGCACGCTTATGACATCGATTGATGCGCACGGGTTCAGTGTGTCGATTCTGCGCATCGTTGACCAAAAATGGCTACACGTTTTGACTGGTGCCATTCTATCATTCGACTAATTTAATATTTAAAATTTAAGAATATGATTCTGCTGTGTCATCGTTTTGGGTTGCCTCTCGTCTTAACAAGGAGCCCATTGTTGGACAGGATTCAGTTCGTTCCATTGAGGATGAAATGCCTTGCCAATTGAGTCTTGGCCCACAACTCCCAAAAAGTATTCATTTTAAGTCAGGGCGTAAATAATTTACATTTTTAGTTCAAGAGTCATTGCTAAGTAGCTGTATTGAGAACGCTTGTCAAGCTTTAATCAACGCCGAGCACAATTTGAACAGGCTTGACTCCTCAGTTGGTGACGGAGACTGTGGCACATCCATGAAAATAGGAGCATCGGGTCCATTTTTGTTTTTTTTTATCCAGTATTCATCAAATTTAGCAATTTTAAAAGCAGTGGAAAATGGTGAATTAGTGCTTGACCATCCGAAGGGTCTTTTTCTGCAGTTGTCCAAGTTGGTCGAATCGTCAGTTGGTGGCACTTCCGGAGCAGTTAGCAATATCACTTGTTTTTGCTTCTAACAGTTGCCTTTTAGCTATACGCTTTAATGCTTAATGCTGCGGCGAATGCCTTTGAAAGTCCGCTTTGTTCCGATGTTATAAAAGAAGCGCTTAAACTTGCATTGAAAAGCGTCGAATATTACGCCGGTGCAAAGCCGGGCCATCGCACTTTGGTGAGTCGCTTCAAAAACTATTATTGTCCTATTTGTTTGTTTAAAGGTGGACCCATTGCATGCAGCTGTAAGTTTTCGAGGAGAGAATTGGGAAGACATCGTAAAGGTATTTCGTGACGTATATAATAAATGAGGTTAATTGGATAAGACGGTGGAAGAACGAGCCAAAGAAACGGCAAAAATGGAAGCAAAGGCAGGCCGTGCCAGTTACACCGACAAAAGCCTGCAAATTGAGCCTGACCCCGGGGCAATGGCATTTTCAACTTGGTTTAAAGCTGTTTTCGAAAGTTATGAGAAGAATCGTGTCACAAATTGATAGAAACATTTTTATACGCACATATTTATATAACACATTGTGATGACTGGGGGGCACCAATTTGTAAACTTTGCAAAAATTTTCTGTAATCAAAACCCTCAAAAAGGTAAATATGTAAGTAGAGTTGTCCTGGACCTGGTACTGAAAAACACGTACAACTGAGTACCGAAGTCTTTTTTGACCGGGACCGGGAAAAGTCCCGCTTTTACCCAAAATTCCCGGTCCCGTACAACTCTAAGGAATCAGTCCTAGAGGCCTCAAACCATGCTAAAAAATTTCGTTTATTTCAATCCATTTGCAGTTCAGAAAAATATGCATGTCTATTTTATTGATGCCCTCGTGATGCTACGCTTTTTTTTCGTATTCTAAACATACAATTTGCTTAATTATTATAGCTTCATTTCGATAATAAACAAATGCACCTTTTTTACTCTGTTTCAATTTCTGTTGTATTTACGGAGTCTCTCGGTCCGGAACTCAGCTTCTGATCCATTCACCATATTCGTGTTTATCTCGCCTAATTTTACTGGCTATAATAAACTGCGTTTTAAAATACTGGAAAACGGGGTTGTTCTTTGAATCCTATTTATGACAGTTTTTAATAATTGGTTAAACGGCGCTTTGTCCTCCGCCGGCGTCTTCCCACATCCCTCGCCCAACGAATATTTCAAATTTACATTCAAATTATTTTTGGCAAAAATACCTCTGATGAAAAATCTGTGGATGGTCTCATACGTTGGAGTGTGATCAGTGATCACGTTTCCTGTTAATTTTTTGAGTCCGCAAACGCAAATATACCACTTGAAATTTAGTGCTCTTTTATTCGTTAATTTAATCCATCCGTAAACCCTCGTTTTTCAACTGACTCTGTGTTTTGCATTGTGATGATGGCCGGCATCTTCGAGATTGAACTGACTGACCGTGCCAGGAACCAAATTCGGCCTTCAGCGGACGCATTGTCCGACATGGAAGACGAAGACAACGAATATGAGAATGTGGAATATGTATTGCCTAAGTTTTGCCTTCTCCATTTATTTGTCATTTTCAGGATGAAATTCCCACTCTGTCGCCCTCTTCTTCGTATATGTAAGGACAAAAGTTGGACTTTCAAAAATCATTGTCCTTTTCTTTATTTGAGAAATGGACCGGAAGTCGTTGAAACCATTGAATTAGGCGAAAATCCCGAGTTGGTGAATCCGCCGAACACAAAAGTGGGGCCGGAGGATTTCCAATTGCTCAAAGTGCTCGGAAAAGGAGGCTATGGAAAGGTAAAGAATGATCCCGCAAATTTTATACTTTCAATGATTGCTTTTCAGGTTTTCCAAGTTCGAAAAGTGACTGGGAAGGACAGTGGCAAAATCTTCGCTATGAAAGTGCTCAAAAAGGCGACGGTCATTCGCAATCAGAAAGACACGGCGCACACGAAAGCCGAGAGGAATATTCTCGAAGCTGTCAAAGTAACGAACAAAGCGACAAATGGTTTCAAGGGGTGAAGGGGGGGGGGGGTCGTGCTCCTGAAAAATTGAAAGTGTTCGGTAATTGATTCTGACATTCATTTCGACCCATTCGGAACCAAAGCCCAAAATGAATGTAAGAATCGGATTCACCAACCCTGAAAACGCTTTAATCTAAGACGTTTCTATCTGTATTTTTTTTTTCAGAGTCCCTTCATTTGTGACCTCCAATACGCCTTTCAAACTGGCGGCAAGCTTTATCTGATCCTCGAGTATTTGAGCGGCGGCGAATTGTTTATGCATTTGGAAAGGGAGGGCACTTTCATGGAGGACACTGCGGCATTTTAGTGAGTTTTAATCGAAGGAAAAACAACAAAAAGAAAAACGAAATTTTATCTTTCAGTCTAGCAGAGATTGTAATTGCACTTGAACACCTCCATCGACAGGTTGTCATGTTTAACTTGTGGTGACTATGTTTTAAAATTTATTACTTTTTTGGTTTATGAGTGCGTCCCATTGAAAAATTTCAACAAAAAACGCATCTAATTTTAAATAGGAGAATTACAGCGCATTTTCTCAGAATGTATTTAAAATATTTGTCTGAATGAACACGACAAAATGCATACTAATATAAAAATTTTGGCAATAATACCTGTGGTTCCATACATTCCAATCCTTTTTTCATTAAGGGCATTATTTACCGAGACCTCAAACCGGAGAATATTTTGTTGGACTGTAAAGGTATTTTTGGTTTGCCATTGGGCCATTAATTGTTCATTTTTAAGGCCATGTAAAACTGACGGACTTTGGTCTGTGTAAAGGTTGTCGTCCAAGGGGTATTTCCGCTGTCCAATTGTAATAATCATTCAGAGGCCATCGAAGGCGACCAAAAGACTCACACTTTTTGTGGTACCATTGAGTACATGGCACCCGAAATTCTGATGAGGCAATTTCCATTGGTGCTTCAGAAATAAAACTCCTCTTATGTTCAGAACTGGGCATGGCAAAGCGGTCGATTGGTGGAGTTTGGGGGCGTTGACTTTTGACATGCTCACCGGGGGACCGCCTTTTTCGGCAGAGAATCGCAAAAGGGTGAGTCATCGTCGGCATCCCTTAATTATCTCTCCCATAATCGCTCCATTAAGCGATTAAATTGTTTGCCTTTAGACAATTGACAAAATCCTCAAGGGACGCCTTACACTTCCGCCCTATTTAAGTTTCGAAGCGAAAGACTTGGTATTTTACGTTCAAAAGTTTGTCTGCTGCCAACCAATTCATTGTTTGCAGATAAAACGGTTGCTGAAGCGACACGTGGACACTCGCCTTGGGGCCGGGCCGGGGGACGCCGAAGAGATAAAGAAACACGCCTTTTTCACCCACCACGTCGAGAATTGGACAAATGTTTATCGGCGAGAGTTAAGTCATGCCAATTTTTAGTCAGGTTATTCGACAGATTTAATGTTTAGATCGAAGCCCCGTATAAACCGAACATCACCAGTGAGGAGGACGCCTCTCTGTTCGACTCCAAATTCACCAAAATGACTCCCGTCGATTCTCCGACCGCCGAATTGCCACCAATGTCCGTCAATCCCTTCGAAGGATTCACTTATGTGAGCAGGGACAGACCCTTTTTACAAAAAACGAAAGTATTTTCAGGTTGCGCCTTCCGTCCTCGAACAAGTCAGCCAGCCCACGTTGGTCCGTCCGAGACAACAGCGCAAAATGTGAGCGAAAGCGAAGGAAGAAGCAATTTTACAATTATATTCTTTAAAAATTAAAATTTTACAATTATATTCTTTAAAAATTAAAATTTTACAATTATCTTTAAAAATTAAAATTTTACAATTATCTTTAAAAATTAAAATTTTACAATTATATTCTTTAAAAATTAAAATTTTACAATTATCTTTAAAAATTAAAATTTTACAATTATCTTTAAAAATTAAAATTTTACAATTATATTCTTTAAAAATTAAAATTTTACAATTATCTTTAAAAATTAAAATTTTACAATTATATTCTTTAAAAATTAAAATTCCCTTATTTGGTGCATTTTTACCGAAACAGCTGCAGAAAAATGATTTTCGCATTAGTTGTAAATATTTTTTCTTGGGGGTTTCATGGGTCACTGATTTGCAAATAGCGCCACGATTTATGTTATGTTTTTGCAGACATGGCCCCACCATCTTTCACAGTTTCCACCCCCACCAATCGACGATCGACAACGGACCCTTGGAAGAAATGGAGTGAATGTGCCCAGTTTTCTGCTTGTGCTACATCTCTTTTTCCTTCACTCTGTCCTCCCTCACAAATTCGCCTGGCATTGGCTTTCGACTTCTCCCCCCTCCCTTCTTTCTTTTGTCACTTCGTATTCAATTCAAAATTCTATCCTTTTAAGGACTAACCGGGGATTACCAATTTCTTTCTGCTTTCAGTGCCTCTTCACCTTTTTTGTTCTTTTTGAAATTAAAGAATGGTTTCTCCCTTCGCACATATTGTGGCTTTTGAGCGATATTTTGGTACTTTAGTGTTTTGCCATTTCCTCCCTTCCCCCCCCCCCCCCTCCCTCTGAAATATATTTTTTAATCTCTCGTATGGTTGGGCTGCGTATTTTAGGAGGAAGTGGCAAAAGGCATAAATACCGACACGATGTGGTATTTATCATTAGTACTTTTTGTCATTAGAATTCAATCATTCTCAGAATTGGATTTTATTGCTGGTGAAGACATAAATCCCTTCCGATTAGAGATCGACATTTTGAAAAAGACCTTGTAACTGTATTTCACGAATGCCTGCACTTTTTGTATAAAAGTACAGAAAAATACAAGTCCCATAAAATTTGCCTGTACCTTAATCCAGGAAAAGTACAGGCCTGGAATCCAGGTACAGGTCGATCTCTACTTCCCATTACTTATTCCGTGTGTGCCTATATAACAAATAAAATACAATTCAAAACTCGAAGCGGATTCTTTAATAAAAAAGCAAACAATTTATTTATAACAAGGGTTGGTTTTAGGTTTTATTTTAGTCGATTCTTTCCTAATTTTTAACACAATGAAATTTCATTTCAAAATTTAATTTAGCAATTTAATAGATACATGAACAGAATGCAAATGCGTTTTCCTTGGCCAATTAATATGGTCGTAATCGGTCGTCCAACCACTGAATGGTTGCCTCGTCACTTCCGCTGTGGGAAATCAGTTGTTCCGAGCAAGAACCGTCCTGCAACCGCTTCATCGCGAGTTCTAACACTCCGTGGTAATGCACGGCGGCAGCGAAAATGACGAAAAGATGAAACAGTTGGTGGGATTGACACTGTAAAAAGAATGGTGGCGGATGACGGAACAAAACCATAACTCCGAACGAAAAGAAGCCAATTTTAGGGGGGGGGGGGGCATCTCGCTCATGTTGTGCACAATATACCCGGTTTTGGTGTGATTTGGACAGTCACAAATGTGCAACAAAGCTGGTTAATGTAACTACGCGTATCGTGCTGGGGATGAGTTTGGTGTGCACCGACAGTAACCGTTTCTGGCAATGGTGTGGAATTGCGGTCCCGACGGAAAAAAATAGTAAAATTTCAAAAAGCATTTTTTCTAGAGTAAAAAAAATGAGCTGATCACGAATCTGAACTCAGATTTTGAAAATCATTGATTTTTATCTATGATTTTTCATCAACTATTTGATTTTTTCAAAAATTTTAAGAAAATTAGTCAGGCGTTAAAACTCATATACAGATATTGTAGAGCCTAAAAAGAGCTTTCGAATGAGCTATTGAATGTATGGAAAAGTCAAGTTTTAAATTTTTTACGATTTTTTGAAATCTAATTATTAATCCTAGGGGTCATATGAGACGGGGGTCTGAGGTTCGAGTCCGCTTGGCTGCGGTTTGTTTTTCTATGATACTTGATGAAAAATCATAGACAAAATGAAGGTTCATGCATAATTAGGGCTTAAGTTCATGGTCGGAGTTTTTTTAACCCCAAATTCATTGCTAAACTTTTTTATAAATAATTAAAAAAATCAAGTAGTTGATGAAAAATCATAGATAAAAATCATTGATTTTCAAAATCTGAGCTCAGATTCGTTATCAGCGCATTTTTTAAGCCTAGAAAAAATACCTGCGAAATTTTTAACATTTTTTTTCGCCGGGACCGCAATTCCACACCATTGCCCCGTTTCTGTCCCCCAGAAATGTTTAGAAAGACCGCAAAAAAAAAGAAGAGATGTGAATGCAGAAAAAAGGTCCGCCGGAAAAGACATCAAAAAATGGTCAGTGAAAGAAATTGGCCGATAACAAAAATTATACACTTTGCCCATTAAAATTAATGCACACAATCACACGAAAATTTACCAAAATGTCGCATTTCCCAGGGAAGCATCTTTCGGGGAAGCGCACCATATAAATCTAAAAGAAATGGATTCGGAAATGCGGGAGATCACTTACAGTCGCTCCGCTAAGGTACAGTACTCCCATCAAAATCAACCAATGGAAAGAAGCCTTTTCAAACATCCACACAATGCCATCGGTGACCAAAAGATGAAGAGCGGGAACAACGCATAAAAAAAAGAGAAGCAGAAAGTGGAAATAAAACAATGCAAACAACTCACTGCTTAATCCCATCGCCATAAAAACAATCGCACGGAGAGGACCTTAATGAAGCAAAACAAATGAGAAATCGGAACAAAGGAAAATTGAAGGAAATACGGTATTTTGGTTGGGAAAATTTGTCGAACAATGAGACGACAAGCGCAGCAATTCCAAGGAGGAAGATCATCGAAATGTAAATGGTCATCGGGAGAACTCGGCAAAAGAACGCGTAATAGAGCCAAGGGACAAATGAGCCAATGATTAACAGGGAAATGCCGGCATAGTCTAACCTAAACAAGGGCAAATGCCCACAGGGGACGAACTTGACAATGACTCATAAAGCCATTTCCAAAATGAATTTGGATTACTTGCTAAACAATCTGCCGATATCTTCGGAATGACATTGGACCGTGTGAAAGGCAAAAGACATTCCCATGCAGAGAATGGCTCCAACAAAGAAAGAGGAGAATATCAATTTGTCGGGCCAACTGACGACATCTTCGGCTTGGACCAAAAACCAAATGAAAATGCCAATGAATGCTATTGCACCTGAAAAAAAAATAAATTTCTGAAGAAACGATGCCATTCATACTCACCGTACATATGTGTCAAAATATTCCCAGTTTCGGTATGAAGTGAAAAAATACTTTTAAAGCAAGAACCAAAACTCGGAAGTGGGGGTCGGTGTCCGAAATGGAGGAATTCATTGTCCTGGGGAAAAACCAAGCATTGGTAACCAATTAGGACTTTATTGTGAAAACAATCACTTGTAGCCAAGTGGGAAGGCCGGAGAAGTGAACGCCTTTCCAATTCAGCTGCCAAAACCTCCTGTGGACGCTGATTTTGTCCGACTTTTGTGAGCCTTCCTCCATCCCGGGAAAGCGCATCATTTCCTCCTCGTTGATAGGTACCTTTATTTGTGATGACTTCGTCAGCCTTGCCTTACCAAGCTTGACATTGGACCTCGAACTCGTGCTCCTCCTCAAGCACTTCGATTGCGTCAAAGTTTGGCTGCGGGTGTCTTTTCTTGGAAGCATTCGCTGCAGCCGAAGAGTTAAGAATATTCGGTTTGAGGCGAATGTGCCGATGTCGCATCACACGCCGTTTGTGTTCGGGTTGCTGTCATTTGTGCACATTAAACTTGAAAGAGCGAATGCGAGAGAGACCTTTTCACCGATCGTTTGTTGTTTTCCGTTTGCCATTGTTTTGTCCGCTTTCTGTGCGTTGGATGGCATCGAATGGGCTCTTCTGTGTCCTTTTTTGAATGTCCACTTCTCAGGCTGTTGAATTTCATTCCGTGTGTTCCCAGGATTTTCAGCATTCGTATTCTTGGCAATTAAGCAGGGATTGGGCGATGGCGCAATTTGATCGGCTCTTTCTGCTTCCATAATCTTGAATATGGGCTAAAAGTTAACATTTATTAAACTTTCAACACACCTACTCAAATACATATGTCAAAATAAGAATGGAAAGAAAAATCATACCTCTCATTTAATTCTTTGTCTCTGTTATACATACCTATGTATATGTATTAGAGAATGTCTTTTTTCTACACGTTAAATCCGCTTCAAATTTACATACCGATAAAAAAAAAATAACGACAGAATCATCGAATCAAAATTTTTCTACGCTTCTTTCTAAAATTATAACCTCCGCTTTTTGTTTTAAAAAACCTACTAATTAACAATTCAATGTTTAGCGATTCGAAAATGCTTCTTTCCAAACCAATCATTTGCCGATCGGCCATAAAATCGAATGTGATTTCATTTATAACTAAATCAACTTCAGCTAAGCAAAGGTCGAAAAAGGCGGTTGGCCTATGGCTTGTGGGTTGTGCCGGAATGGTTTATGGCGCTATTACAATTGGAGGACTGACTCGGCACTTTTAATTTATTTTCAATTTAACCTTTTCCGTTTTTTTTTGTTTAGGTTAACGGAAAGCGGCCTCTCAATGGTCAATTGGGACATTTTCAAAACGATGAAGCCACCTTTCACTCAAATGGAATGGGAGAAGGAATTTTCAAAATACCGGAAATTTCCAGAATACCAATTGTATGTACATATTATTTTCTTTGAAATCACTTCTTACAAATCAGCAAAAATTCTGACGGCGAAATGACATTGGCCGACTTCAAATTTATTTGGACCATGGAATATCTTCATCGGATGTGGGGAAGAGCCATTGGAATTGTTTTTCTCCTTCCTTGCGCATATTTTTGGCGTCGTGGTTATTTCAACGGGCCAATGAAATTGCGGATGGTTTTCTCCGGCCTACTTATTGCTTCACAAGTCCACTTTCATTGATTCTTTCGTTAGGGTTTGCTTTTCCGTCTTTTCAGGGCCTTGTTGGCTGGTGGATGGTTAAATCGGGACTTGACCCATCAAATAATTCGAATTCTGACGTGCCCAGAGTTTCACATTATCGGTGAGGACTCAACATGCCTTTTCCCTAACCTTATTTTATTTTAAGATTGGCAACACATCTTTCGCTGGCTTTTATTCTTTACGGCATTTTCCTTTGGAACGGACTTTCTCATCTTTTTACGCCAAATAATGTAATTGTTACGCCCATTACTAATTTAGACCAGCTCTTCCAATTATAGCATAGCAAATCTCCAGCCATTAAAAAATTTCGAGGGATGGTACACGGCAACAAACTGATGATTTTTATGACTATCATAATCGGTTCCATTCATTTATTTATAAAATCATATTCACGCGTTCTTTGATTTTGCTCATTGTCAGGTGCATTCGTTGCTGGTCTCGACGCTGGACTCGTTTATAATTCATGGCCAAAATATGCCGACCGATGGATTCCCGAGGGAGTGTTGTCCCATACGCCGAGTTGGAAAAATTTTATAGAAAACCCTGCCACTGTGCAATTTTTGCATCGGAACATGGTGAAAATATATATGTCTTTGTAATTAGACCGGAAAGATTTAGGCCTATTTGACACTGATTTTGGCCACTCTGACATGGATTAAGGGCATCCGAACTCCGCTGGGGTTCCGTTCCCGTTTGGCACTTCATTCGCTTTTAGTGACCGCGTGGCTGCAACTTGCACTTGGAATCTCAACACTGGTAGGAATAATGTATTGGAAAATATTTTCACTAATTCTTTTTTAGTTACACCATGTCCCCGTTTCGTTGGCATCGATGCATCAGAATGGGGCATTGCTCCTTTATAGCTCAGTTATTTGGCTGTCAAATGAGCTCAGAAAGATACCAAAATAAATTAGATTTATTTTAAAATGAAATTTATTGAAGTACAATTTTTGTTTTTAGTTTGTTGAATTTTTGTTTGTTTACCTATTTGTCATTAAATTTAAATAAAATTTTGGCGTTTTGGAGCGGATTGTGTAAAAAATCAACATTTTGTGTTTACAAAAGCAATAATAAATTGAAAAACAAAGTGTATAGCAACAAAAAACAATTACCTATTTATTCTTACCACGGTTCTCCAACATCATTAATTAACGAATGTTGTCTTAATCCGACAAACCGTCAATTTTACGCATTCAATGCAACGGAATTGGGCACATCAGAATGTTCCATTTCCTGGAAGGCGAGTTTCGTGAGCATGCTCAATGCCCAACTCAAATTGTTTTACAGTGTAAAGCCCGTGTACGGTGCACAGTATCCGCCTTTACAGTCCAGCAACGAAAGCGGTGAAACACCGGCAAAAACCGACAACAAATTTAAGAATTATGAGGAAAGGTGGGTGTGAAATTGTAAGGTTATTTTAAGACTTCAGTGTTTGCGTTTGTTTTGCAGTGTTTCCGACGTTTGGGACCCGGGCGTACCGGTGGACGATTCGCTCGTTCTTTCAGCGGCTGCCAAAGTATTGGAAAGGCATGCGGCCGACTCTCAGACGAGCGGTCAGTCCGCAGGAGGGACGGCGATGAGCCAACGGCACAATGCCGTGATGCCCGTGCATTACCCTTCCGTTCCGTCGCGGCACAGCAAAATTCAAGCGATGCAACGTCTTGCGACACAACGCGGTATTCTGCTTCTTCGAAAGTCGCTCAATTCATCCTTAACTCTCAAGAGCCGATCCCGGGAGTGAAACCTTTGCCATCGTCTGCCAATTCGAGTGGTTCCCTTCCCTCGTCTTTATACCCGCGACTGCCCGAAGTGTCTCTCAGTCGTCCATCACACACATATTCCGCTGTAACTTCGTCGCCAAATATTAGCATTAATAAATCGACTGCAATGAGTCCGGGAAGAGCGGTGGCAGTGCAAATAAAAGATAGCAAAAGTAGACATCCCGTGAGATACAAAATCTTCCTATATATTTCCTTGTTTTCGATGAGGACGTCTCCCGTTTCCATCGTCTCCGGCGAATTCTTGGACTTTTGGACGGGGAAAAACCCGTCCTGGACACAGTCGTGGACCTGGACGAGCTGCGCAAAGAATGCTGGCTGGGTATTCCGCACCGAATTCGCCCGCTCGCCTGGCGATTGCTTTCGGTTGGTATTTTCGCCATTTATGAAAACGATTTTCCTCCCTTTTGAGGAATACATTCCGACCAGTATGGACAGATGTGAAATGACTTTGAACAGGAAAAGGGACGAATATTGGCACTACGTCGAGCAGTACTTCCACACGCGATACGACGAACAGCACCAAATCACGTTCAGACAGGTGTGGTATCAGGAAAAGATAACAAAATGACTAATTTAAATGTGTGTGCTTTAGATTCACATCGATATTCCTCGGATGTGTCCGCTCATTCCTTTGTTCCAACAGAAGAAAGTGCAGGAGGTGAGATTGGGTGAAAGCAGCGGAAAGTGAGTTTTGTGTCCGCAGATATTTGAACGGGTTCTGTACATTTGGGCGATCCGTCACCCCGCGAGTGGTTATGTGCAGGGCATCAACGACTTGGTGACGCCCTTCTTCATTGTGTTCCTCTCCGAATTTATCCCCGATGGTAATTTAATGTCTTTGTGGCTCCCCATTTGGCCATTTTCTGCTTTCATTTATTCCAAAATGTTTCAGAAATGGACATGGGTACGTTCGATTTGGCCCATTTGTCACGTGCTCAAGTGGAAATTGTCGAGGCCGACTCCTTTTGGTGTGTGTCCGCTCTGTTGGACACAATCCAAGACAATTACACATTTGCCCAGCCGGGCATCCAACGGAAAGTCAACCATCTGAAGGAATTGGTCTCCCGCGTGGAACGTAAGAGAAATACAATAGAGACCGGGCAGGAATCCCAGAAAAAGTGGACTTTTTCCATTCGTTTCCTGTCCAGTATTTTTTATAATTAATATTCCTGTACCAGTTTCTAAGAAACAAACACTTTTATGTGCTCTCCCTCCCCTTCCCTTTTTCAGCCAATTTGCATTCGCATTTCGAGTCCAACGGAGTGGAGTTTCTTCAGTTCTCTTTCCGCTGGATGAACAACCTTTTAATGCGAGAGATTCCTCTTAGGGCGACCATCCGCCTTTGGGACACTTATTTGGTCGGTGCTGGACAAATTAGATAAAACTGGGCTAGCAAAATTTCGATTTTTTAAAGAGGCGGGAGGGGGGGCTTCGTATTTAAAGAATGTTTGGAATTCTTTATTTAATGATTCCATTTGTCTGGAACAGAGTGAACATGACGGGTTTTCCCAATTTCACACGTACATTTGTGGTGCTTTCCTGCGATTGTGGTCGAAACAGTTGTTAAATGAAAAGGACTTTCAGGTCTATTAGCTCTTATTCATAAGTGATTGTGAGTTTATCTTTAGGGCATAATGTTACTTCTTCAAAATCTCCCAACAAAAGGATGGAATGACCAGCAAATCTGTGAGCTGACCGCGGATGCCTACTCACTCATGCAATTTTTCCATCACGCGAAGAGCCATTTACAGACATAATGCCTAATTGTGTTTTCTTTCCGGCTCTATTTCAGTTAATGAATCGATTGTTTTTTAATTAGTCCAATCATGACTATCCTTTTCAAACTTGATTAATACATTTTTGGTATTAAAAACACGAAATTCTACTTTTATCTATGCATAATCTGAACTAGAGTCTTTCTCCTGTCTAAATTTTCCTCATTTTCTATGCGAATATTCATTTTCATACCGTTCGTCAATGTTTCCTATTCTGTGATCGTTTGTCTGTCAGAGTGAAACAACCCAATAATTTATATCCCCAACAGTTTTTGTATTCAGCGCTTTTCAAAAACATTTATTCTGTTGATTAAATAGACAAATCGTTCATTCATCACCAGACCACAAATTGCTTAAGAAGCTGAAACAGAAAGAAGCACAGTATTTTAACATTAGACCAAAATGAGAAGGGTCAAAATGCCAAATAAAAAGAAATCGTAGTGATAGAGTGCTCAAATATTGATGTTATCGAACTTACAATTAGGAATTTAAAATTGTGCAATGTGAGCACACCAAAGAACGAAATAATTAAAAATAGCCAGAAATCGCGGCCTAAGAATTGCATTTTTCTTTAACACCACAAATTTCAAGCCAAATAAAATGTTTCTCACACGTGAGGAATCCTGACAACTTCCTAAATGGATGGAACATTAGCTTGGATTGGTGTCCACTCATAACCTGCGCTTGAATCTTTGCTGTGATTGCGGCGGCTGCCATCGCAGCAGCGGCCGGCAAAGCGCTGGCGTTTGGGTTCGGCGTGGTGCTCAAATAGTTCAAAGCGTCGGGAGGACTTATGCAACGACCGATAACCAAACACTGACCACCGAAATTGAAACTAAACGAACCAAGCAAATGATTTGAGGACTGGCAAAAGTCGTCAAATAACGAACCCATTCATTCCTTCGACTGATTCCTTCGCCGCCTGGGCCGTTTTGAATTCGATGTAGCCGAAACTCCTAAACACAATAAAATTTGGTAAGTTTCACGCATTGGAAATTTGTTTGGGAAAACGAACGAATGAAAGCGACGGATGATACATTCTTGCATTTTTTAAATTTCAATAATTAGTAATTTTTAATGGGTTTTTTGGGGTTGCTTATCTCGAATGGTAACAAACTGATTACGAGTCACCAATTTTCACTGACCTGTGTTTTCCCGAAGGGTCCTTGGCCAATTGGCATTTCGCAATCTCTCCAAATGCCTCAAAAACACTTCTCAAGTCATGCTCCAAAAGGTCCGGGTGCACTGATGCAACGTACACTCTGTTGAACTTCCGGGCCTCCGCCACGATCATATCGATGATCGACTGCGCTTGCGGCATATTTTGTGGACGCGTTACCTTAAATTAAACACCGGTGGGTGTTGTGTTATTTGCAAAATATCATTTTTAAATTCTCAAGTTCATTTTTTCGTTTTGCACTTTTTGAATGATTGACTCACCGGTGACACTTTTATCGTCCGTCCACCCATCATTTTGCCGTTCATGTGTTCCTGCGCGAGTTGAGCCGCTTCAGGCACCTCATACTCGACAAATGCAAAGCCCTTGTGATTCTGAAAAAACAAAACAACCAATCCAAAAGTGTTCCTCCCCGAGGGTCGGCCACGTCACCCCGGTGGATGGGTCCCGGCACATGTTGATCAGTTTAATGGGCCCGTATGGTGCAAACACTTGGCGAAGGTGCTCTTCGCCTATGTCGAAGTTGATGGACCCGATGTACACCCTGGACATGATGGACAGCGCCTGTGTGTAGAGGGAGACTTTTTGTTGCTGAAATTGGGGGACAGCATTAATAACGCACAATCGTCGGACAAAGAGCACAAAATTTCTGCTGATTTTCTGTGTTTGTTTGTTTGTGTGAATTGTCCCATCACACTCCCTTTTAGTAATTTCCTTCTTAATGGGAGAAAAGGTGAAAAATGAATGGTTAAGCAAATGAAAGAATGGTTCGTCTGCAGCGGGTCAGTCTTACCATTTGCGGAGTCCATTCTGAAGGGAGGGGCAACAAATAATGACTTTGGGAAACAAAGCATTCATTTCCCATTGGACAACGGTCGGAGGGATAATGCCAAGTCAAACAGTCGACCGACTCAATTCCCAAAACACAATGCCAACGAATGCCCATTCATTGTCAGTTTTGGTCGGGCTCATCGTCCGATCACACATCACCTGCTGTTGGTGTGCCTCGCGCTGTTTCAGCATCACATATTTCACGGATTGGTCCATCGCGTAACGCTTCGCCCGTTCCAAGTCCTCCTTTTCGTAAGTGCGCAATTTTCTAAGCCCAAGTCCGATCAGTTGAGCTTCTTTCTGCTGTCCAGGTCCAACAAAAACCTTAAAATATTTGTGTGCAAAAGAAAATTATTTATGCCACTGACTCGGGCGGTTTGTTGAAGCAAAGGCATAGCGACAAATTTGGTGGTTGGGGCTGCGGACGGAGAATCGACGGATGGCGGAGTGCTCGTCGCATAATGGGCTAAAAATACATGACAATTATTGGCTATTAATTTGTCGATACCATTTTGTTGCGGTTGCTGCTTCATCCCATTCTGTTGAGTCACATAACTCGCGTAAACATCCATTTTAACAAAATGTCGACGGACTCTTATTAAAATCAAAAATAGGTATGATTGCTGAAATTGTTGTAAATCGCATCGCGATATGTGCATGCATAGGTATGTGGTCTGCTTGTATCCCATCGGTTTTCAATAATACTTTTGGGACATGTACATTTTTTTGTCCTCAATGCCTTCTTTGCCGCAGCAAAAAGTAATCGATTTTCCTCTCCAACTACACAACATTTATGTACATGTCTATGTTCATTTGGAGTTGGTCAACTGAGTCCCAAGAGCTTAAACACAGTCAACTCTAATAAATCCCGGAGGGTTTCTATTTTAAATTAATATTAGAGATCGGAATTTTGAAAAAAGCCTGTACCTGTACCTGTACCTGTATTTCCAAATTGGCCTGTACCTGTATTTTCTGTACAAAAATACAGGAAAATACAGGTACAGGAAAAATACAGGCGCCTCGAGGCCTGGATCCAGGCCTGTACCTGTATTTTTTAAATTTTTTTATAAAAAGCATTTTTTATTAAAAAATTAACATAAAAATACCTAAAAGTATTTATTATCTATTAAAGGATAAAAATTGCTTACCTAATATTAATATATTTAAACTTTTTTCGTAAATATTTTAATTTTTTTTTAATATTTTGAGAATTTTGGAAATTCATATTTTTGCAATTGCTAAAAAATGCTCCTTAACCCTTGTTTTGGTGTTTTCAAAGTCAATTCTTAATTTATACACAATTTTTAGCCTTTTTAACGGCGCACTTTTTTAGAGAAAATTTTTGGTAAACATGGTGAGGGTGCGGGGGTCCGGCGGTGCCGATAGGCGCCGCCGGGAAAAAATAATTTTAAATGCAATTTGTTAACAATTTTGTCGAAAAATTACAACGCCAAATTGAAATGTGAAGGGCGTAAGAGTGTTTGGATTTGGTTGAAAATAAAAAAAATTATAGCCCAATGGGCTGGCGCTAAAACGACCAAGTCCATATGAACTATGACATTTTGCCAAAATATTATAAATTTTCAAATTTGACCGGTCTACGTCAGTTGGGCCCTCACGATTGGGCCCCCACGTTTGGGCCCTCACGTTTGGGCCCCCACGTTTGGGCCCCAGCATATTTTTCCACTATAACTTTCTATAACTTTTTTCTTTGTAACCCAAATCCAATAAACTTGGTATCATTCGAAAGCTAAACATGCTTAGAATCTTTTTCTAAGCTATTGCTTCGCGATTAGACAATTACCAAAAAAGTTATACATGAAAATTGCGAAAAAGTCGAAAATTTCAAGTTTTTTTCTCACTAAAATTTTTTCTAGGCTTGAAAAATTTTCGCTTTATGTAAGGCTAATAGAGCATGTTAAGAGCTTTCGAATGATACCAAGAATGTTGGATTTGGATGCCAAAGAAAAAAGCTATCGTGGAAAAACATGCTGGGGCCCAAACGTGTGGGGCCCAAACGTGAGGGCCCAAACGTGGGGGCCCAAACGTGAGGGCCCAACTGACGGGTTCCGAATTTGACACAGTTTCATTGACAAAAAAGATATTTTTTGAATTTTTCCATCCTTTTTCCAGACATTTCGCCAAAAATAATGATTAA
This sequence comes from Heterodera schachtii, assembly GCA_023374025.1. Lineage (NCBI taxonomy): Eukaryota > Metazoa > Nematoda > Chromadorea > Rhabditida > Heteroderidae > Heterodera > Heterodera schachtii. Next base: position 1,158,247 of record SIJG01000017.1, read on the forward strand.
AAATTAATACAGGAAATACAGGTTTTTTAGGCCTGTACCTGTACCTGTACCTGTATTTCCAAAATGGCCTGTACCTGTATTTTCTGTACAAAAGTACAGGAAAATACAGGTACAGGAAAAATACAGGTTGACAAAAATTTGCCTGTACCTGTACCTGGATCCAGGAAAAATACAGGCCTGGATCCAGGTACAGGCCGATCTCTAATTAATATATCTAATTATGGATATTTGACAAAAAACAAAAAAAATAATTTTCGAATTATAAAAAATTTACACTGTAAATCTCATGGAATTGGTCAATTAAGAAAAACTATATGGATAAATAATTATGAGCTTCAACATTTGAAATTAAGTCGTTCATTGCGTAAAGAGATATTGGATATGATTAACTCATTCGATTATAAAGAAAACAGGGATTCATTAATTGAAGCATTTATTGTTAAAAAATATGGCGTATTTGGCTTGAGAAAAGGTAAAGCACAACAAGAGGTAAAAATATACAGAAATAATGGCAAATAAGTTGGTCTGGTTTTGAAGATGACAATACAAAAATGTTTAAAGGCTAATTGTAAGGGTAACAGTCGAAGGGTTTTTCCTTTAAATAAAATTTAATTTTTTTTAAATTTCATATATAATTAAACAAATAAGGAAACCCCCGATAGTTTGCATTCCCATTTTGTTTTTGCTTAATGATCAGATCAGAAATGCTCCACCAAAACTTCGGGAAAATTCTCTGACAACCGAATGCGTCCTTGTGCCATATTTTCCGTTTTCTTCTGAAAATTGTGTTGGCCTGCCGTTCTCTGCATTCCTTCGTCTCCGATCGGCGTGGTGGGCGGCGGACCCGCGGGAGGGTGGCGTTGCTGCGCGGGTGGGAAAGTCGGATTGTGGGGCCCGACGGAAGTGAGTGAAGGGACAGGCGGAAGGACGGCTCTAAAGGGGTGCACCCCAAAATTTCGCCGCCGAAATTTCGCCGGGACATAATTTCGCCAAAAATTTTTTTTAAAAAATTTGGAAATTTTCAAGAAAAAAATTCTAAGAAATTTTTTTATATGGAAATTTCAATGAAAAATTTTTGAAAAAAAATTTTTTTAGCGATTTTTTGGAAAAATTTTCGAAAAAACTTATTAATTTATCATAAATTTCAAAAAAAAAATCCCTGAAAATTTTTTCTAAATTTTTTTTTAATTTTCTTATAATAAATTCTAAGATTTTTTCTTAAAAAATTTCTAAGTCTAATTTTTATTTTATTTTTTTGCGGCGAAATTTCGGCCGGCGAAATTACGGCGGCGAAATTTTGTCCCGTCCCCCTCTAAAGCATGCGATTGATGATGAACTACAAAAGTGTCAAAGTTCGACTTTCTCCGCTGTTCCGATCCACTCGAACCGTCGTTGGAATTGTTGCTTGTTTGACTGGTAGTGGCACCGAACTGTTCCTGCTGCACCCGCGCCAATTTGTTATGGCTGTTGCTACTCATTGGCATTGGACAGTAATTTGGTGCCTGTTGTCGTGGTGGAAAAGCAATGGGCGCGTTTTGCAAGTTGTAAATGTTTGGGGCCGTGGGATAAGGCGAAATGGACGGCATCGAGGCGTATTCGCTAATCTGTTCAATTAAAATAAAAATTTATATATTTTGCGATTAATATTTATTCTTTCAAAAATACCATCGAAGTCCCGGCCCCCAAATTCGTTGGTTGGATGAAATTGGGCTGTTCCTGGGCTCTGTTTGAGTAAAGGACTGTCCCCTGTTGGTGGTGATTTGCTATTTCCATGTGTTGGAATTGGTTTTGCATGTTGGACAATGTGCCGTCTTCGGAAAACGATGCACGCAAATTGAGCAATTCTGAGAAGAAAAGTGCAACTAATCAGTACGATTGTAATAAATAAATAAATAATTAATACCTGCGCTTTGCTCCCCGAAAATGTAATAACATTGTTCCGTGAAGGTGACTTTGTTCACCACATGGGCAATAAATTTGTCCTTCAGCAGCCCCGAGGCGTATTTCCTCGCCTCCTTTCGGTCGTCCAATCCATCGACATTTCCAATAAGCCAATCGATGAGAGCACTGCCTAAACACTCGGAAAGTGCTTTTGATTTTGTGCCACAAGTTGGTCAAACTGACCTAGAAAAGACTTGGGAATGGGGATTTTCAGCCACGTTCGATCGCGAATGTCGAGACCGGAGTTCTAAGAAACAAAGGTAAAATGAGAGCAAATGCGAAGACAGTGCCAATAATACCGGCATAGCCAATGCTTGGATAACTTTGCGTTTGTCACTGTGTACGTCCAGCCGATGTTGCTGTTGCATGGACAGAATAACTCCGCCCGGGCCGACGATCGTTTGAGCCGCACCGCCGCCGGACCCCGTCGAAGTGCTGCTGCTGGCGGGCCTTTGGCTGGGAACGGAAGTCGGTGGTGCGAAAGTGTGAAGAAGGGAGGAGGACGTAAGCGGAAAATGGCCAGACGGAATGGGAGTTGGCGTACCCTCTGAACCTTAACTTACAAATGTTTTAATTGTTGACCCCAAAGAATTGTGAAGTCAATTTTCTGCCTGATTTGTGAGGGACCATTTCCATTGTTTGTTCACTTTCTAATTCGTCCACCTTTTTTGGACAGATTTTGGCATTCTTTTATTACAATTTCGAGTTGGTTTCCTTATCAGTGGAAAATAGAGCCGTAACTAGCAAATGAGATATATTTGAAAAACAGAATTTCTCTTATGCCTACCCAAAATTGTTGTCCATTGTTCAATACCAATCCCCGCCCAAATTACCCTCGGGAATCGCGTTCATCGCATTCACAAGAGTACTGGTCATGCCCCTGACTGCGTTGGTGTGTTGAACCCACGCGTGGGTGTCAATCGGTCTGACCGGCTCACGCGACGGCACCGAAAAATAATTCGTTCGGTTGGCATCGAAGCTTTTGGCGACTGTCAACTTTATCGGGCTAAATGTGGTAAGTTTTGGCGTTGTTTCGTAATTTCTGTTGTTGGATTACCCCCTCGTGTTCACTGCCCTTTTGAGCACTTCGACCGCCTGGTCGTTCTTGAAGTTCTCGAAGGAAATGTCATTCACCTGCAAAATCATATCCCCCGGCTCAATACGACCGTCCAAAGCAACCGCGCCTTATCATTGAAACAAAAATAAAATGAAAAACAATTTCCATTGACTCACCGCCGGGCATAACATTTGCCTAAATGGAATTGTGAAGAGTAGAGCTTATCTTGACGAGACTTACCACATAAATCCCACTATCGCCTCGAGGACACGACTGACCAACAATGGAAATGCCCAAAAAATTCACTGTGTTCATGTTAAGCTGCAAATGGCAAAATGGGGCAAGTGTCCCTCCAATTTCCCTCTTTACCGTCACAGTAATCACTTCCAATGCCATCGAAGTTTCCGTCATAGACGAAAGTGAAGAAGTTCGCGATGGTTGGCGACGAGTTCGTTGGTTCTGTCTTCTCCTCCTGCGGTGTATGCTGTAGTGCTGGCGTGACACTGAAGTGATGTTGTCCGTTGAAGTTGACAACCTTAAAACGGTGCCACAATTCATTGGCTAAGGCATTTGTTTTGGGTGCCATTTGCTGACTCTAATTCCGATTTTTTCTTGAATGACCAACATTCCGCTCATCCTCCTCACATTCGTCATTGCCAGAATAATAACCGCTCATTATTGACGCTAATTTCAACAATTCGTTGGAGTTTTAATTGAATTTGTTATTACGGCGAAAATCGGGAATTTAGAATAAAGGGTCATTCTATTTGGAATTTATTTCCGGAACAGTTCGTTCCCCCCCCACAGTCGGAAAAACTAAAAAAAAATATTCAAACCTATAAATTTTTCTAGAACAAAATCTTAGAAAAATTTTATAAGAAAACTTCCAAGAACTTTAACGATTTTTTCAAATATTATGATGATTACTCTTTTTCTCAAAAAGTTACCAAAAAAAAAATATCAAAAAACTCATTGAAATTCTTTAAGAAAATTTTTTAAAGATTTTTTGAAAATTTCTAGGTTTGGGTAAAATCCCGAAGGAAATGATACGGGAGGGGGAGGAACGTAGAGGGACCCTTTATTTCATATTCACTCCCATTTAAGGCAAAGGATGAAATGCAAAGCGATTATTTATTTACCCGGGGGGGGGGGGCACTGATGGACAATGGCAACTCCTAAGGGCGTAATCCTTCACTGTCGCACTCGGAAAAGGAAAGAAATGCCCTCCTCCGTCCCTCTTTTAGTTGGTCATTTAATGCAGCAAAGGGACAATCCGTCACAACAAAACACATTTTTGCCGGGGGGGGAATTGCAGCAGTTTAATTTGACTAGCCGTTTTATTCCAATGAATGTGCCAATTAGAAATACCCGATTATCGTTGGAACTTAACACCCCCTCCTTTTAATTGATCATTTTGCATTTTGCTAATTAATAATTTCCAACTCACCGTGACTCATCATCCGAATAAATCCGTCCTTCCGTCTCTGTTGTGTAAATAGTCGAATCCTCGAAGGCTTTATGACGGCTCCCTTAATTTGTTTCTATTTTTTAATAAAAACACAACTTCAAACAATAAAAATCCAGGTGGTCAGTAGAGACCGGACGTGCTCACAAAGGGAGGTGGCCAAGTGTCCGTGGGATCTCGGAATGAGATTTTTTGAGTAGATAGAGCACCCCTGGGTTCTTAAGAAAAATGCTTTCAATTTCTGCCAAATGGACCCCTGTGCCGAGATAAAAAATGCCAAACTTTTTAATGATTAAATAAAAGAAATAATTATTAACACCATTCCACAGTGGCCGGTGGCGTAGTGGGTTACGCCTCTGCCGCACCTTTTTTCTGTCCTAGGTTCAAATCCCCGTTATGTAAATATTTTTTCCCATTTATTTTTGCACTTTATGCAAATTATTTGGCCGAGGAAAATTGATTCCCATTTAGATTATTTTTAAATTTATTCGTTTTCACATAAATGATAATCATTAAAAAAATGTTTAAAGCATAAAAAAATTTCACAAAAAGCACAACGGAGCAAAATGTTATTTTCACAATTTAATTTTTGGCATTCGTCATTCTGTTTGGGCACTTCAAAACAATATTTTACTGGGTGAATGAATTCTGGGAAAGGCTCATCACCATAAAACCCTGATTTGCGCCATGCAAAATTTAGCCAATTGTTAAATTTTTTTGCTTGGAGCTGATTGTGTATTAATGACTGTAATTTTATAATGTTGTCGCGGTCGTGGAGATTGATATTTATGTCATAAACAAAAACAAACTGCGTAATTTTTCTGGTAAATTCTTTCCAAATTCTAAATTTTTTTGTATTTTGAAAATGGACCCTTTAAATACCGAAAAACATAGACATCCAATGGCTGGCAAATTCCAGTTCCATGCTTTGGGATTTGTTTAACAGCCAATTCAATTCCATTTTTTGGATGAAAATTGTTCCACCCAGTCCAACTGTCAACGATCAAAAGCGATTTTTGGTTTGGGCGAAGAGCAGGACAAAGAACTTTGTCCACCCATTCAACCATTAGTTGTTTGGTCATAATATGGCTGGTGTTCGCCACTGCATATATATTTTTGGCCTTATAAGTCATGGATTTATTTTTTACATTAATTTTAAAAACCTGGAAAATCCCTTTTTGGGGGAATCGCCCATTGCGTTCTGCAATCACAACAAAAAGGGGCGAGAGAAGCTGGCCACTTGCCGTTACCATGGGCATAATTGTATAACTATGTGTAGTACTTGCAACGGATTGTACTACACATTCAACAAGCTTTATTCCCATGGGGGCCAAAGTCCGTTTGGCATGCATCTCAAGCTCGAACCCGGATTGGTCGGCATTGATAATATCCAGAGTTTCATAATTTTCCTCATCAACAATATTCCGAATTTCTTCAACAAAATTTTCGACCTCATCTTTTACTTTTTCCAAGTGCACAAAATGTTTTTTTGATATAAATTTTGTGATCTGAAAATAGGATTTTTTTAAAAAATCATGGGTTATTTTAACCTTCCGAGAAACAATCCGATGCCGTTTTTTAAATCTATTTGCCCAATCCTTTGACGCTTTGAATTCAATAATTTTATTTTCGCCAAGTTTTTGATTTGCTTCAATAGCCCATTTTCGCAGGATGTGATCGGAGAGATTTAAATTTTTTTCAAATTTTTCCACAAATTTTCCTTTGACCTGCTCATCGATTTGTCTTAATGCCTCCGATTTACTTTTCAAATTCGTTTCAAATCTTAACTTTTAAATTTTTTTCAATTAAATTTTGTATTTTACCTTCGGAGCATTTTCAGCTCTGATTCTGTTTTGATAAATCGAAAATGCGACTGCATACATGATAATGAACGATGCCCTTTATCAGCCGAACGGTAAAATTGAAGGGCCTTTTTCTTGTCCGAAAAAGATGCAAAATCATCTCGAGGCATTTTTTTAACAGGAGACGTAAAAAAACTTGATCCGCTTGAATTTTCTGAATTTAAAATTTTTGAATTTTTAATTAAGATATTTATCAATGGACCTGATCCGAAAGAACTATTAATTTGATCAATTTCCTCTTCGGAATTATAATCAAAATCGGAATCGCTCAATTGCCCTTCAAATTTAACGTATTCGGCATTTTGATCAAACACCAATTCTTCCATAAAGTCCAGTTCTTCATTGTTTTTGAGGCATCGTTCAATTTCAGAAGCAAAATTTTTGGCAATTGCAATTTCAGGACCATTTAATGGGGTTTCTTCATTATATTTTTTAAAATATTTTTGGAGTAGAAAAAGAATATTTTTGGGGTTAACGTACATTTTGAAAAAATGAATGAAAATGTTATTGGACGGGAATCAATTTTCCTCGGCCAAATAATTTGCATAAAGTGCAAAAATAAATGGGAAAAAATATTTACATAACGGGGATTTGAACCTAGGACAGAAAAAAGGTGCGGCAGAGGCGTAACCCACTACGCCACCGGCCACTGTGGAATGGTGTTAATAATTATTTCTTTTATTTAATCATTAAAAAGTTTGGCATTTTTTATCTCGGCACAGGGGTCCATTTGGCAGAAATTGAAAGCATTTTTCTTAAGAACCCAGGGGTGCTCTATCTACTCAAAAAATCTCATTCCGAGATCCCACGGACACTTGGCCACCTCCCTTTGTCAGTGGTACTGAAACGGCTTTTTTTTTTCTCTAACTCAAAAAATCATTGAAAAAATTCTCAAAAATATCTCTCATGTTAACATTAATATTTACGTAAAATTTGAATAATATTCGATCCTTTTAAAGAAAGTTATTACAAAAAGCCCGTTTTAAAAGCCTGTTCGGCGCTCAGTTGGCAAAAATAGGCTTTTTTTTTTTACATGCCATTGACCGCCGGCGTTTACCTTCAAATTAAATTGTAAGACCAGGAACGGAAAATTTGCGGATATCGAGATAGAAATTTAAAAATAAAATTAACCATTAACCAAAGAATTTTTTGTTCAAGCCTATTTTTCATAATGTCATTTTTTAATCGCTAATAAAAATTTTTGGTACTTTCCCATTATATGACCACAAGCCAAAATTTTAAAAAAGCAACAAAGGGGCGCGCAAATTCAACAAGGCGCGCTGTGGCATTACTTTGGAGCCATATATGCAACAATTGCTGATAAGATCTCGTTCAAGGGTGGAATTGTTCAAATTGTTAATTTATGCGGTGGGAATTTGGAATTTGCGCGCCCCTTTGTTGCTTTTTTAAAATTTTGGCTTGTGGTCATATAATGGGAAAGTACCAAATTTTTAATGATGAAAAGCACCTGAGTTAATGTGATTATCAAGTCGATAACGAGGACGATACAAATGGGAGTTTGGAATGGGATAAAGCGGGGCGGGGCCGGGAACCTGAAAATTTAACAAATAAACTGATAAAAAGCAGAACAAACAATTATAAGAAGAAATCAAGAAGGAAGGTCACTTTTGAAAAAGGAGAACAAAAACAAAAAAAAGAAAGAATTGGACAGATTCACCCGGCGGGGGTTTGAGTTTAAATGAAGCCAAAAAATTAATCCAATAAAAATAACACTTTTACTTTTTTTTTCCAGAGTTTGGGAGCGTTAGACAGTAATAACAAATAATAAAAATAACATAAAATATGTTCCCGAAACTTCATACACCGCCTTACCACATGAAGAAATGTAAATTAGACTAATTTTTTAAGTGATCAATGAAAAAAATTTTTTGATTAAGCCTTTTAGTGTCTATTTATTTCCCAACTCAGAATCCTATTCCGTTCTTAAATTCAGGGTCAGCTTCCATAGATTGAACGAGAAACAAACAAACAGTTCGCTTAATCTGTCCAAGTTTGGAAAAGTTTGCGGAGGAGGCGCCGTCCGAGTGACTCGACCCTTCGGCGGTGAGAAGGAAAAGTTCAAATTGGCCGTTAGAGGATTTGAACAGAAGTTGCTGGTCATCTCGGATTTCAACTTTCACCTCACTGAAGAAATGAAGTTTTACATAGGAAAAGAAAAACAAATAAACTGACTGACCCTCCAACTTCGGGGTCATTTGCTTTGCAATAAAATTTGAAATTCGTTCGATTCAGCACAGATTTAAACGCAGCTAAAACAAATGATGAACAAATCAAAACATAGTCATTTGTTAACCCAATGTGATTTTGTCAGCCGAGGCGGGAACATCCGTACAATAGGGCGTCGGTTCGTCATCGATGTGATAGTAAACCTGGACAAAGGACGAACAAATATTTAGAGAATGAGAGGGTGGGACAAAGAGAACAATACACCTTAGTTGAGCCCTTCGCTGTTGCTGAACTCGACGCCGCCGATTTGTTCGACCGCGACAACTGCGAATGACTGCTGCTCGCATTATCGGAGAGTTTGTCATTCTCAGATTTTGACTTCTGCAATTTAATATCCCCACTCATTTGACCGTTTAAAGCCCGTAAATCAGCGCAATTCACAGAATTTCCTTCCATGGAACAGTCCAAAATGACTAAAAGCAATTAAAAATAACATATCAGGGCAATCTTTCGGAATTGTGGTCCCGAAAATTTTTTTTAATTAATTCGTAAGGCACTTTTTCCTAGGCTTAAAAATACGCTAATCACGAATATGAACTCGGATTTTTAAAATCTTTGATTATTGTCTATGATTTTTAATCGAATCTTGATTTTTGAAAATTTTCCCTCGACCAAATTCGTGCAAGCACCAGTGAGGAGATCAATAAAAATTTGACCTGCCGTCAAATTTGACCAAATACGAGTAACAATCGTGATCAGCGTATTTTTTTATCCCAGAATTATTATGGAAATTTTGCTTTTTTATTAGTTTTGAATCAATTTTGGTCAATAAATTCGATTTTTGAAAAAATTTTGTTTTTGAATTTTTTGTTCGAATTCGGGTCCGGGAGTTCGAAATGGATGTCATATTCGTGATCAGTGGCCGGAATACCCGGAAAAAGTGAAGAATACTGACAACTCCGATTTTCTTGTTGAATGATATATCATTCGATTCCTCTTGGTCTGAAACTAACGAATCCGAAAGAATTTTTTGGCGGCAACCACTCCCTGAAGAGTTACAGACCCGGGACTGAAGTGGCAAAATGGCTTTGGGACTGAACCGTACAATGTCAGTAATCGCTAGGGATGTGACTTTTAGTGACCAAAAATCCCAAAATAGTTAACTAAAATAGTGAGCAAAAATGCCAAAATAGTGACAAAAAGTCCAAAATAGTGACGAATAGTGACATAATTTTCAGCCAAAATTGAGCAAAAATAATTTTTATTCACTGATTGCAGTTGCAAATGAGGTACATTTCCTTTCTAATATTTTCTCAGCAAAAATTGACATTTTTTAAACCAAAAATTTTGCCAAGAAAAAAAAATTTGGGGGAAATTTTTTATGAAAATTTTCCAATTCTTAGTGGTATTTTTTGAAAAATTTTTTAGGTCAATTCTTAGGGGTGCCTTTTTTGAAAAAAAATTTTAGGTCGATTCTTAGGGGTGTATTTTTCGTTTTTATTGCATTTTTGTTAAGGAATTTTCCAAAAAATGCCAAAAAAGTGAAAAAATAGTGACAAAACGCCAAAATAGTGACTTTTAACTATTTTAGTGACGAAAGGCCAAAATAGTGATTTCTAGTGACCGATAGTGACCTCAGAATCGAAAAATTTTAATGCAGAAATGCGTTTTTTGAGCTCCTTTCTTCAAATCAATTGAGCAAAAAAAATAGTTAAAACCTAAAAGTCACATCCCTAGTAATCGCAAGAAAAGGGATAATTTTCTTAACAAATAGCAAAATATGTTTAGTCATAATTATTATGCCTTTGAATAATCGTTTTGTTAAATTGGTGAGCGTATTTTTGCCATAACACCGCACACTCGACTACGGCGGCCAGTAGGTGGGGCGAGACTACGGGCTACGGAAGAAGTCCGCGCGTGATCCGCAGGCGGTTGACTGATTGGCGGGGGCCCTTCGGGCCCCCGCAGTCAACCGCCTGTGGCGCTCGTCAGACTGCTTCCTCCGCCCTCCGTCTCGCCCCACTACTTGCTCCGTCTTCGCATGCTCGCCAAGGCGAGCGCTGCGCGCCCTCAAAAAGGGATTCCTTGTTTATAATTTGTCTAAGTTTTCACATATCCTTACATTAGAGACGAGAATTAATCGATTTATATATATTTTGTTGCAGATTCATACGTTTTAGACATTGGACGGTTCAGTCCCAAAGCCATTTTGCCACTTCAGTCCCGGGTCTGTAACTCTTCAGGGAGTGGTTGCCGCCAAAAAATTCTTTCGGATTCGTTAGTTACAGACCAAGAGGAATCGAATGATATATCATTCAACAAGAAAATCGGAGTTGTCAGTATTCTTCACTTTTACCGAATACCCTTGGAAAACCGTTTTTATTATTAAAAAATTTTATGTGGCCTAAACTGCATAAGTACCTAAATCTCTCTTTTTATAACATAACCATCTATGATGGGACAATATTTGGTACTAGTGCAGTTGGTACGCCACAAAAAAAAATATTTATTTTATTGAAGTCCTATAAAAATATTTCCAGGGTTTTCGAGGGCGCTGATTACGAATCCGACCTCCATTTTGACCAATTGAGAGTTCCGGACTCAAATTCGAACATTTGGTCGAAAAGTCAAAAATTCTCAAATCTTTTTACCACCGTCATTCAATAATGCGGGTTTTTTCATGAAGTTTTAAAGCAGTGAAATTATTTAATTGGTCAATTTCAGTGGAATAACCTAATCATATCAACGTAGAAAAATTCTTGTCCATGCGAAAATTAATGTTGGCCATATTTATTTGGTGAGTTTTTTGAGAATTTTTGACTTCGACCAACTGTTCGAATTTGAGTCCGGGACTCTGAATTAGTCGAAATGGACGTCGGATTCATAATCAGCGCTCTCGAAAACCCTGGAAACATTTTTTAGACAACTTAAATAAAATATTTTTTTGTGGCGTACCAACTGCACTAGTACCCAATATTTGGTATTACATATTCGTATTAGTACCTAATTTTGTTATATGAAAACACAAGTTACAAATAGAAGAATTTCTCTAATTTTTATTACAATCAATAAATAAGTCACTTACAATGAACAATATAGACACAATAACAATGAATGTGTGTCATTCAATGACAATTATATTTGTGACATTAATCATCTCTTTACGCAAAAGCAAATCCTTCCGAACATTCGCGACTGGCCAGAAGCAGCATTTTGTGAAGAGTTTCGTAATCCGGGTATTCGGGCAAGTCCAGCTGGTTGAAGCACGTGTGGGCGGATGGGAGCCGATTGTTTGAACGCGTGTCCTTTTGTATGCTAAATTGTCTGCCTGTTAGAGAGGAATGAATTTGTGTGCAAATGCATACGTGAATTTCTGTACACCGTTCATTCCCTCGAGATGCGCGAAGCCCTGCAGCGGAACCTTCGAAGTCCCTGTGACGAATTGAAGAAATTTGGCCTTGTCCTCGGCGTCGAAAGCCTTAAGAGCGCGCCAGAACCTTTAAATTTTGTGGCAAAAGATATTTGATTTCTTCAATTTGCTATTTGTTGCATTACCATTGAATTTGCGGGCTCGTCCGTGTGTAGGTTTTGTATTCAGTGTTTGCACAAAGGTCGTCGATGTCGATATCGGGCAGGCCGGAGACAAGCAGTTCCAACTCTTGCTCGTTGAAAATCGAGATGAGCTTTTTGGGGATGACCTCGTAGAAGCCGTCGAGAAAAGCGTTCAACTGTTGGCGTATTGAACCTGAAAATGCTTTTTTTTTTGCGGAAGAAATCTCCTCACCCTCAAATTACCTTTCATTTTCATTTGGCACATCAAATGGACGTATTCGTGTTTGTTCGCATCGGTCACCGTTGTCCTGTTCCCATTTTCCAACAACTGCCGAGTCGATCGCACTCCAAACTCCTCCACCTCAACCGTGAAAGTCAGCTCGGCTCCAAGGTCCTCAACGGCATTGTTCAGCAAAAATTCCAACGATTTGAAGAGATCGGGGTCCTCACTCTCAATGTCCTGGTACCGAACTAAAAAATTGTGTCGGAATTAGCACCAAAAACCCAACATCCACTGTTACCATGCTTGTTTAAGATGTGTTTGTAGAATGCACGAGTAAAGTAGCAATCAAGCTGTTTGTTGTCGTAAATGGCCTTGGCGATCACACGACCAACAAACTAAAATACAAGTAAATTTTCCAAGAAATGGTGATCAAAACAAAATTGGTACTCGGAAGTAGTCCAAATGCTCGGGATTGACCGACCGGTGTTTTTCTGCAATACAGTAAAAGCATATTATAATCAAAATCATTTGACAGCGAAAAATTATTACCCGCAAAAGTGAACATTTCCTTCTGGTACCGGCCCAGCTCGTCCCCGCCGGAAGTGCCGCCAGCAGAAGAGGAGGCCAACTGAGGTGAAGAAGCGCCAGTTGGTGCAGTTTCAGGGAGCGCAGATGGAGCCAATTGAGCCGTTTGCGGTATCACCAACGAATAAGAGAGGAAAAACGCCTCGGCAGCTGAAGGGGAAATTATTTATTTACTTGGTACGTTATTTTATCCAAATTAAAATGACCATTTTGGAGACACAAAACCGCATGTTGGGAATCTTCGGCCTTCTCGAGAAGGGACAGGCAATTGCTCAGCTCCTCCCAAAGTGGCGCCAACTCATCGACCATGTTCCGGACCAGGGTTGCCTCGTCACTTTCCTCCTCCGCGTGTGTGTCGGCTTGAGGCTTCGATGTTGTTGCCTGCTGCTGTGCCTCGGCTCCCTCCTTCTCAGTGTCGTTCTTCTTTTTTGCGAGTTGCGCTTTCTTCCGCTGTTCCTCCACCTTTTTCAACTGGTTGCACAAATATTGGAACTGAAAAACACCAAAGTTATATAAATCAGTTATAATAAGTGGTGCAATCGCAACAAAGAATCACTCACCGTCTCCAGCGACTTCAGCAATTTTCCGGGCACATTTTCTCGTCCAGAAACCTCCTTCAACACGTGCAACAAGCTTTGTTGTCCTGAATGGCGGCTCTTACCAAAATGGACAAGACAACAAACAAACCCTCTCCCGACTCATTGTCAGCAACACGGCGAATTGAAGCGAGTTGGGCATTCAATTGCTTCCCAAGGTTTGTGACCGATTCGTAAATTGCGCGCAGAATCGCCAAGCTTTCTGTTGGAATTGCCCGGAACATCTCAGCCAACATTGAACGACCATCGCGCAATGCTTCTCCGGTGCAGCTGCTCATTAAAGCCTAGAGATGTTTTGTCCATTGTATTAACCAACATTGTATAAACAAAAAACATCCCTTACTCTATACCAGGGCTCGGATCGAAAATTTGGATAAACTGTAGTGAACGCCCCGTGAAAAAAGGGGTCAAATGATATACCAATCGATTCGTCTCAAGGAGCTAAGCACGGATAATATGTCTCGAGTTGCGGAAATGCCAAAAAACCGGTTTTTGAACCGGTTTAAAACTCGAAAAATTGAGTGAAAAGGGGGGCCCTTGACCCTTTAAAACGGTCAAATTCGGACAAATTTGGTATCATTCAAAAGCACCTGATCAGCTAAGTCTAAAAAACAAGGTATAAATTCGAACCGATGCCATCTAGGCACTGGGACAACTGAGTCCCAGTGAAAATGGACACTTCAGTACCAAAAAAATAAAAAATAAGTTTTCTTATATAATGTACGAAAATCATTTAGCCTTGAATTTCGAGTATTGCGCTAAAAAACCGCCGCACACTCGACTACGGCGGCCAGTAGGTGGGGCGAGACTACGGGCTACGGAAGAAGTCCGCGCGTGATCCGCAGGCGGTTGACTTATTGGCGGGGGCCCTTCGGGCCCCCGCAGTCAACCGCCTGTGGTGCTCGTCAGACTTTTTCCTCCGCCCTCCGTCTCGCCCCGCTACTTGCTCCGTCTTCGCATGCTCTCTTTTGCGAAATTTTGATTTTAAATTGTTATTTCCCGTTTATTTTTTTTCGGTACTGAAGTCTCCATTTTCACTGGGACTCAGTTATCCCAGTGTTCAAATGGCACCGGTTCAACTTTATTTTCTGATTTTTAGATTAAGCTCGTCAAGAGCTTTCAAATGGTACCAAATTTGTCAGGATTCGATCGTTTAAAAAAAGTTATAGTGCGAAATTTCTCAATTTTTCGAGTTTTGAACCGGTTCAAAAACCGGTTTTTTTGGCATTTCCGCAACTCGCGACATGTTTTTCCATGATTAACTCCTTGAGACGAATCGATCAGTATATCATTTGACCCTTTTTTTCACGGGGCGTTCACTACAGTTCACCCGAAAATTTTTCAAAATAAGAACATCAAGGCCAAAAAATAAGATTTTAGGGTCAAAAATAAGGACATTTCGTAAAATTGCTTCAAACCAGTTATTTTTACAATATTCGATCAAAAATGTATTAAATATTATATTTTCACCTCCCATTAATCAATTTTAACAATTTTGGTGAGGAATTAAGCAAATCGTAAATTTCAGTGCATTCGGAATCAAAAAATCATATTTTTAAACTCTTTTTTTGCGGCGCATTTTCCAAAAAACTTTTGATGAATGGGCGAGGGGAGGGGGTCCGGCGGTGCCGATAGGCGCTGCCGGGAAAATTTTTTAAAATTTAATTGCGATTTGTTAACAGATTTTAATCAAAAAAAAGTCAATTTTTGCAATTAAAAGTCAAGTGACGACTTTTTTTTTTCGCTTTTAAAAACGCTTTTTTACGGCGCGCTTTTTCCAAAAATTTAGGGAAAAAGAGTGTCCGGTGGCGCCGATAGGCGCCGCCGGGAAAAATTTGAGTAGGCATTACGCGTTTCTGACGCAATTTTGGCACTATGGTGGTAAATGTTGGTGTAGCGCAGGGAAAAATCTCAGGTATTATATTCTGACTTTTTTGAACCACAAAATTAGAAAAAGAAAAATAGGATGAGTAGGCATTACGAGTTTCTGACGCCATTTTGGCACTATGGTGGTAAATGTTGGTGTAGCGCAGGGAAAAATCTCAGGTATTATTTTCTGACTTTTCTGAACCACAAAATTAGAAAAAGAAAAATAGGATGAGTAGGCATTACGCGTTTCTGACGCCATTTTGGCACTATGGTGGTAAATGTTGGTGTAGCGCAGGGAAAAATCTCAGGTATTATTTTCTGACTTTTCTGAACCACAAAATTAGAAAAAGAAAAATAGGATGAGTATGCTTACGCGTTTCTGACGCCATTTTGGCACTATGGTGGTTAATGTTGGTGTAGCGCAGGGAAAAATCTCAGGTATTATTTTCTGACTTTTCTGAACCACAAAATTAGAAAAAGAAAAATAGGATGAGTAGGCATTACGCGTTTCTGACGCCATTTTGGCACTATGGTGGTAAATGTTGGTGTAGCGCAGGGAAAAATCTCAGGTATTATTTTCTGACTTTTTTGAACCACAAAATTAGAAAAAGAAAAATTGGATGAGTAGGCATTACGCGTTTCTGACGCCATTTTGGCACTATGGTGGGAAATGTTCGTGTAGCGCAGGGAAAAATCTCAGGTATTATTTTCTGACTTTTCTGAACCACAAAATTAGAAAAAGAAAAATAGGATGAGTAGGCATTACGCGTTTCTGACGCCATTTTGGCACTATGGTGGGAAATGTTGGTGTAGCGCAGGGAAAAATCTCAGGTATTATTTTCTGACTTTTCTGAACCACAAAATTAGAAAAAGAAAAATAGGATGAGTAGGCATTACGCGTTTCTGACGCCATTTTGGCACTATGGTGGTAAATGTTGGTGTAGCGCAGGGAAAAATCTCAGGTATTATTTTCTGACTTTTCTGAACCACAAAATTAAAAAAGAAAAATAGGATGAGTAGGCATTACGCGTTTCTGACGCCATTTTGGCACTATGGTGGTAAATGTTCGTGTAGTGCAGGGAAAAATCTCAGGTATTATTTTCTGACTTTTCTGAACCACAAAATTAGAAAAAGAAAAATAGGATGAGTAGGCATTACGCGTTTCTGACGCCATTTTGGCACTATGGTGGTAAATGTTGGTGTAGCGCAGGGAAAAATCTCAGGTATTATTTTCTGACTTTTTTGAACCACAAAATTAGAAAAAGAAAAATAGGATGAGTAGGCATTACGCGTTTCTGACGCCATTTTGGCACTATGGTGGTAAATGTTCGTGTAGCGCAGGGAAAAATCTCAGGTATTATTTTCTGACTTTTCTGAACCACAAAATTAAAAAAGAAAAATAGGATGAGTAGGCATTACGCGTTTCTGACGCCATTTTGGCACTATGGTGGTAAATGTTGGTGTAGCGCAGGGAAAAATCTCAGGTATTATTTTCTGACTTTTCTGAACCACAAAATTAGAAAAAGAAAAATAGGATGAGTAGGCATTACGCGTTTCTGACGCCATTTTGGCACTATGGTGGTAAATGTTGGTGTAGCGCAGGGAAAAATCTCAGGTATTATTTTCTGACTTTTCTGAACCACAAAATTAGAAAAAGAAAAATAGGATGAGTAGGCATTACGCGTTTCTGACGCCATTTTGGCACTATGGTGGGAAATGTTGGTGTAGCGCAGGGAAAAATCTCAGGTATTATTTTCTGACTTTTCTGAACCACAAAATTAGAAAAAGAAAAATAGGATGAGTAGGCATTACGCGTTTCTGACGCCATTTTGGCACTATGGTGGTAAATGTTGGTGTAGCGCAGGGAAAAATCTCAGGTATTATTTTCTGACTTTTCTGAACCACAAAATTAGAAAAAGAAAAATAGGATGAGTAGGCATTACGCGTTTCTGACGCCATTTTGGCACTATGGTGGTAAATGTTGGTGTAGCGCAGGGAAAAATCTCAGGTATTATTTTCTGACTTTTCTGAACCACAAAATTAAAAAAGAAAAATAGGATGAGTAGGCATTACGCGTTTCTGACGCCATTTTGGCACTATGGTGGTAAATGTTCGTGTAGCGCAGGGAAAAATCTCAGGTATTATTTTCTGACTTTTCTGAACCACAAAATTAGAAAAAGAAAAATAGGATGAGTAGGCATTACGCGTTTCTGACGCCATTTTGGCACTATGGTGGTAAATGTTGGTGTAGCGCAGGGAAAAATCTCAGGTATTATTTTCTGACTTTTCTGAACCACAAAATTAGAAAAAGAAAAATAGGATGAGTAGGCATTACGCGTTTCTGACGCCATTTTGGCACTATGGTGGTAAATGTTGGTGTAGCGCAGGGAAAAATCTCAGGTATTATTTTCTGACTTTTCTGAACCACAAAATTAGAAAAAGAAAAATAGGATGAGTAGGCATTACGCGTTTCTGACGCCATTTTGGCACTATGGTGGGAAATGTTCGTGTAGCGCAGGGAAAAATCTCAGGTATTATTTTCTGACTTTTCTGAACCACAAAATTAGAAAAAGAAAAATAGGATGAGTAGGCATTACGCGTTTCTGACGCCATTTTGGCACTATGGTGGTAAATGTTGGTGTAGCGCAGGGAAAAATCTCAGGTATTATTTTCTGACTTTTCTGAACCACAAAATTAGAAAAAGAAAAATAGGATGAGTAGGCATTACGCGTTTCTGACGCCATTTTGGCACTATGGTGGTAAATGTTGGTGTAGCGCAGGGAAAAATCTCAGGTATTATTTTCTGACTTTTCTGAACCACAAAATTAAAAAAGAAAAATAGGATGAGTAGGCATTACGCGTTTCTGACGCCATTTTGGCACTATGGTGGTAAATGTTCGTGTAGCGCAGGGAAAAATCTCAGGTATTATTTTCTGACTTTTCTGAACCACAAAATTAAAAAAGAAAAATAGGATGAGTAGGCATTACGCGTTTCTGACGCCATTTTGGCACTATGGTGGTAAATGTTGGTGTAGCGCAGGGAAAAATCTCAGGTATTATTTTCTGACTTTTCTGAACCACAAAATTAGAAAAAGAAAAATAGGATGAGTAGGCATTACGCGTTTCTGACGCCATTTTGGCACTATGGTGGTAAATGTTGGTGTAGCGCAGGGAAAAATCTCAGGTATTATTTTCTGACTTTTCTGAACCACAAAATTAGAAAAAGAAAAATAGGATGAGTAGGCATTACGCGTTTCTGACGCCATTTTGGCACTATGGTGGTAAATGTTGGTGTAGCGCAGGGAAAAATCTCAGGTATTATTTTCTGACTTTTCTGAACCACAAAATTAGAAAAAGAAAAATAGGATGAGTAGGCATTACGCGTTTCTGACGCCATTTTGGCACTATGGTGGTAAATGTTGGTGTAGCGCAGGGAAAAATCTCAGGTATTATTTTCTGACTTTTTTGAACCACAAAATTAGAAAAAGAAAAATAGGATGAGTAGGCATTACGCGTTTCTGACGCCATTTTGGCACTATGGTGGTAAATGTTGGTGTAGCGCAGGGAAAAATCTCAGGTATTATTTTCTGACTTTTCTGAACCACAAAATTAGAAAAAGAAAAATAGGATGAGTAGGCATTACGCGTTTCTGACGCCATTTTGGCACTATGGTGGTAAATGTTCGGTGTAGCGCAGGGAAAAATCTCAGGTATTATTTTCTGACTTTTCTGAACCACAAAATTAGAAAAAGAAAAATAGGATGAGTAGGCATTACGAGTTTCTGACGCCATTTTGGCACTATGGTGGTAAATGTTGGTGTAGCGCAGGGAAAAATCTCAGGTATTATTTTCTGACTTTTCTGAACCACAAAATTAGAAAAAGAAAAATAGGATGAGTAGGCATTACGCGTTTCTGACGCCATTTTGGCACTATGGTGGTAAATGTTGGTGTAGCGCAGGGAAAAATCTCAGGTATTATTTTCTGACTTTTCTGAACCACAAAATTAGAAAAAGAAAAATAGGATGAGTAGGCATTACGAGTTTCTGACGCCATTTTGGCACTATGGTGGTAAATGTTCGTGTAGCGCAGGGAAAAATCTCAGGTATTATTTTCTGACTTTTCTGAACCACAAAATTAGAAAAAGAAAAATAGGATGAGTAGGCATTACGAGTTTCTGACGCCATTTTGGCACTATGGTGGTAAATGTTGGTGTAGCGCAGGGAAAAATCTCAGGTATTATTTTCTGACTTTTCTGAACCACAAAATTAGAAAAAGAAAAATAGGATGAGTAGGCATTACGCGTTTCTGACGCCATTTTGGCACTATGGTGGTAAATGTTCGTGTAGCGCAGGGAAAAATCTCAGGTATTATTTTCTGACTTTTCTGAACCACAAAATTAGAAAAAGAAAAATAGGATGAGTAGGCATTACGCGTTTCTGACGCCATTTTGGCACTATGGTGGTAAATGTTGGTGTAGCGCAGGGAAAAATCTCAGGTATTATTTTCTGACTTTTCTGAACCACAAAATTAGAAAAAGAAAAATAGGATGAGTAGGCATTACGCGTTTCTGGAAGCCACGGGGCGTCAACGCGCCAAATGGCGAATTGCTTATCGACTAACTTCTCATTCACTTCCTGCTGAACAAAAAAAAACAAAATTGAAAAAACGAATTATTTACTCTCCGCTTCTTAATGAAAACCAAATTAAGCACCTGAATCCATGCAAAGTCTTCGGCTTTGATAAAACCGCCGCTCATCGCCACCAAACCGTACTGCTTGTGGATCAACTGAACAAAAGAATCTTTTTGGATGATTGCAACTCAAATATTATGCCTCCGTGTGGATTGGCTCAAATCCCCTCGCTTCGATAAACTGCTTAGTCAATTTGTGCTTCGTTTCTCCCAATGACTCGTCATAAATCGGCTCCGGAGGCATCGTTGGCAACTTAAACTGTTCATTTTTTTTGTATTGACCCTTTTCATGAATTTTTTAATTTTTAAGGCAAAATGAATTTTCACAAAGAAAACAGAAAATAAGTAAATCTATGGTAACATGTGATTTCGTCAGAAGTGATTTCGTCAGTGAGTGATTTCGTCAGCAGTGATTTCGTCAGTAAGGGATTTCGTCAGTGATAATAATCATTTTTTACGAAAAAAATATTTAATTTTTCATAAATTAAAATTCGTTCGATATTTAAATTCAAAATAAAATTATTTGCTCGATTTTCAACCTATATTTGGGCCGGTCATTTACATATCATAAAATAATTAGTATTTGTACCTCGTCTTTGCTACTTTTATCTCCTGTATGTTCATTTCTATGTGGACGCCAGCCATTCATTATTCATAATTTTGTTGTTTTGCATTTTGAGTATGTTGATGCTCCTAGTAATTTTTCTGTCTGCAAATCAAATCATAGACGTCAACCGAGCATGTATGAAGCGAACATTTACTTTTTCGAGTGGGTACGAATAGCTGATTTTCGCGTAGCCCAGCTTACGGAATAAGTGGGCACATGAAAGCGCAATTGAAAATGGGTTCTGCAGGGCAACAATTTGAGAATATTTGCAGAGGATTTTGTAAATCGTGAATCGTTAGAATATTTACAAGTCTGTTCTTACCAATAGACTTTTTGAATTTTTTGTAGTTTTTGGCTAGGTTTACGCTTTTTTATGAATTAATTTCTACTGACGAAATCACTCACTGACGAAATCACTTACTGACGAAATCAATCACTGACGAAATCACCGGGAACCAAATCTATGAGCGAGAAAAAATTTACGCCAAAAAGCATTATAATGTTTTGGATTAAAATTGCTAGCGAAATGGATAAAAATGAGATTTTTTTGAGAAATTAATCATTATTTTTGCCACTATTTTGGCATTTTTGGAAAACTAACCAAAAATTGCAATAAAAACGAAAAATACACCCTTAAGAATCGACCTAAAAAATTTTCAAAAATACACCCCTAAGAATTGGAAAAATTTCACAAAAATTCTTCCCCCAATTTTTTTTCTTGTTCAATATTTGCTAAGAAAATATTTTGTAACTGCAATCAGTGAATAAAATCTGGTAATAGTTTAGATGGTGCCACACATTTTTAACAAATAAATTTAAAAATCAATAAAAACAAGTCTTATGGGGTTTCGGAGGTCGCTGATCACAAATATAACATCCATTTCGACCTATTTCGAATCCCGAACCCGAATTCTAACAAAAGTCGAAAATTCAATTTTTTCGAATTTTGCATATTTGGCCCAAAAATTGTCTAAATACATTTTTTTTTTAGCATTTTTGTGACTTTTAAGTTCATTTTAAAGTATTTGGGCCTAGTTGACCCAAAAAACTCAAAATTCGAAAAAATTGAATTTTCGACTTTTGTTCGAATCCGGGTTCGGGATTCGAAATAGGTCGAAATGGACGTCATATTTGTGATCAGCGACCTCCGAAACCCCTTAAGACTTGTTTTTATTGATTTTTAAAATTTTTAAATTATTTTCAAATTAAAAATAGCTATTTAAAAAATTACACCCCTAAATTTGGAACTTTTTCGCCACTATTTTGGCATTTTTTGGTCACTATTTAGTTAATTATTTTGGGATTTTTTATCACTTAAAATCCCATCCTACTTATTAGTACCTAATTTTGTTATATGAAAACAAGATAAAAAATAATTTTCTCTAATTTTTATTACAATCAATAAATAAGTCACTGACAATAAACAATATAGCGATGAAATGTTTGTCATCCAATGACAATTATATATGTGACATTCCTCTTTACGCAAAAGCAAATCCCTCCGAACATTCGCGACTGGCCAGAAGCAGCATTTTGTGAAGAGTTTCGTAATCCGGGTATTCGGGCAAGTCCAGCTGGTTGAAGCACGTGTGGGCGGATGGGAGCCGACTGTTTGAACGCGTGTCCTTTTGTATGCTAAATTGTCTGCCTGTTAGAGAGGAATGAATTTGTGTGCAAATGCATACGTGAATTTCTGTACACCGTTCATTCCCTCGAGATGCGCGAAGCCCTGCAGCGGAACCTTCGAAGTCCCTGTGACGAATTGAAGAAATTTGGCCTTGTCCTCGGCGTCGAAAGCCTTAAGAGCGCGCCAGAACCTTTAAATTTTGTGGCAAAAGATATTTGATTTCTTCAATTTGCTATTTGTTGCATTACCATTGAATTTGCGGGCTCGTCCGTGTGTAGGTTTTGTATTCAGTGTTTGCACAAAGGTCGTCGATGTCGATATCGGGCAGGCCGGAGACAAGCAGTTCCAACTCTTGCTCGTTGAAAATCGAGATGAGCTTTTTGGGGATGACCTCGTAGAAGCCGTCGAGAAAAGCGTTCAACTGTTGGCGTATTGAACCTGAAAATGCTTTTTTTTGTGGAAGAAATCTCCTCACCCTCAAATTACCTGTCATTTTCATTTGGCACATCAAATGGACGTATTCGTGTTTGTTCGCATCGGTCACCGTTGTCCTGTTCCCATTTTCCAACAACTGCCGAGTCGACCGCACTCCAAACTCCTCCACCTCAACCGTGAAAGTCAGCTCGGCTCCAAGGTCCTCAACGGCATTGTTCAGCAAAAATTCCAACGATTTGAAGAGATCGGGGTCCTCACTCTCAATGTCCTGGTACCGAACTAAAAAATTGTGTCGGAATTAGCACCAAAAACCCAACATCCACTGTTACCATGCTTGTTTAAGATGTGTTTGTAGAATGCACGAGTAAAGTAGCAATCAAGCTGTTTGTTGTCGTAAATGGCCTTGGCGATCACACGACCAACAAACTAAAATACAAGTAAATTTTCCAAGAAATGGTGATCAAAACAAAATTGGTACTCGGAAGTAGTCCAAATGCTCGGGATTGACATAAGAGGTCTTGTTGATCATGTAAGTGACTCGGTCGCCGGGGGCAGTGATGAACAGAGCGTAGTTTGGGTTGAAGATTTCCCGTGTGATCACAGAATACCATTCGCGCAACAGTCCACCTTCAACGGAATTTTAGACATTACAAGTAAAAAACAACAAAAATACAGACCCGCGTCTTGCCCCTCCTCTCCTTCGAAAATGATGTACAGCCTCGCCTTCCAATCGTTCGGGCGCAATCGATAGAGCTCACGAAAACTGTCACCGAACAGATGGGAACGGCGCACACGGATGGCAACGTCCTCGTGACGATACCTTATTGTACGACACAATAAAAATAAGACAAAAAAGAATCGAAAAATGAGTACCTGCTCCTCTCGTCCATCTTCTTGAGCTCTTTATGGAAGTATTTCGTCTTGACGTCAAAGTCCAACAATTTGGGGAAGTGTGTGAGAATGGCAAAGGCACTTCCCTCCAGGTTCTGCGTGTTCCCACGTAGAATCTGATTGAGCACCGACCGGTGTTTTTCTGCAATACAGTAAAAGCATATTATAATCAAAATCATTTGACAGCGAAAAATTATTACCCGCAAAAGTGAACATTTCCTTCTGGTACCGGCCCAGCTCGTCCCCGCCGGAAGTGCCGCCAGCAGAAGAGGAGGCCAACTGAGGTGAAGAAGCGCCAGTTGGTGCAGTTTCAGGGAGCGCAGATGGAGCCAATTGAGCCGTTTGCGGTATCACCAACGAATAAGAGAGGAAAAACGCCTCGGCAGCTGAAGGGGAAATTATTTATTTACTTGGTACGTTATTTTATCCAAATTAAAATGACCATTTTGGAGACACAAAACCGCATGTTGAGAATCTTCGGCTTTCTCGAGAAGGGACAGGCAATTGCTCAGCTCCTCCCAAAGTGGCGCCAGCTCATCGACCATGTTCCGGACCAGGGTTGCCTCGTCGCTTTCCTCCTCCGCGTGTGTGTCGGCTTGAGGCTTCGACGTTGTTGCCTGCTGCTGTGCCTCGGCTCCCTCCTTCTCAGTGTCGTTCTTCTTTTTTGTGAGTTGCGCTTTCTTCCGCTGTTCCTCCACCTTTTTCAACTGGTTGCACAAATATTGGAACTGAAAAACATCAAAGTTATATAAATCAGTTATAATAAGTGGTGCAATCGCAACAAAAAAACACTCACCGTTTCCAGCGACTTCAGCAATTTGCCGGGCACATTTTCTCGTCCAGAAACCTCCTTCAACACGTGCAACAAGCTTTGTTGTCCTGAATGGCGGCTCTTATCAAAATGGACAAGCCAACAAACAAACCCTCTCCCGACTCATTGTCAGCAACACGGCGAATTGAAGCGAGTTGGGCATTCAATTGCTTCCCAAGGTTTGTGACCGATTCGTAAATTGCGCGCAGAATCGCCAAGCTTTCTGTTGGAATTGCCCGGAACATCTCAGCCAACATTGAACGACCATCGCGCAATGCTTCTCCGGTGCAGCTGCTCATTAAAGCCTAGAGATGTCTTGTCAAATTTATTTAACCAGCATTGTATAAAAGAAAAACATACATTTGTGAAATTCTTCAAGCGCGTCCCAAGCCAAAGCTTCGATTCATCGGACAGCTTTTCGTGAAAGTCTGATGGGACTGCTTGCGAAAGCTAAAACCAAAATGGAAAATAAACCATAAGCAAAAAAAAAGGACAAAAATTACTGATGAAATAATGCGAACAATCCGATCCGAAATCACTCGACTCTCCTTTGATAAATTGGAATCCAACAGACTGAAAAGTTGTGCCAACGGCGATTTCTCGATGGAATCAGCGACCATTTCTTGCATCATTTTGGCGCCTTCTTTGCGAGAGTCATCAATTGGTCGCCCATTTATGCTTAACATCGAATTCAAAAGAGAAAATAAAACGAATATTACACCTGCGAATTGTATTCCAAAAAAGGGAGGCCGTTGCTGGAGGAGAGTCCGACTTCCCAGTTGGCGCGCGTATTTGTGTGGGCATAAAATTCCGCGCAAAACTCCGAGCCAAATGTGCCAAATTGTCCATTACGCGTTGAGCTGCGACTGTCCGAATTTGATTGTTGATGAAAACTAAATGT
Source organism: Heterodera schachtii (assembly GCA_023374025.1). NCBI lineage: Eukaryota > Metazoa > Nematoda > Chromadorea > Rhabditida > Heteroderidae > Heterodera > Heterodera schachtii. Next base: position 1,183,546 of record SIJG01000017.1, read on the forward strand.
GAAAAAAAACAATAAAACAGTAATAAAACATATGGTGGATTTACCTGAGTTTGAGGTGACCAGAAGGACTCTTTCGTGCCGATTCAGAACGCTCTGTAAACGAAGCTCATTGATCCATCCAAATTGGAATTTGCCGCCATCCGCAGGTGCCTCGGAAGCCTCCAGTGATTTGAACTTGTCCAACCCGTCGAACATTGACAGCAGTGCCCAAATGGTGAAATCGCAAGTGCCCGGATGTGTGCAAATCAGTTTCAACAACTTCTGAAACCAAAGGGAATACTAATTGTAAGCAATGATGAATAAGTATCTTTCTACCTGCAGACGCACAATGTCGAACTTCTCTTGATCCAACAGGAACAGGACGAGAAGTGTGCTTATGGATTCTTTGTCAAGCAGTGGCATAGTGCGTTCCGCGGTCGAAGTGGCGGTTGTGGCAGAAGTGGAAGGAAGCTCCCGATGAGTGTGAGGCCGAATGCTCCGAGACAGGAAACGAGGCATTGCAAAATGTCGATGGTGAATGTGAGGGTGACGGACCATCGCATGATTGGCTTCTTGCTGCTGTGCTTGGATCTGTGCCCTCCGCTGACGGGCCATCTCCTGCTGGCGTTGATGGTCACGCACAACTTCATGGAAAATGTCGTCGGGCAATGCAGCCAAAAACGCCGGGTCCATTCCTATAAATTTTCTTCATGCAAATTAATGAATTTCAATTAGTTTGAGTGCCTTCGGGGATCTCCATTCCCATTATTGCTGCGATCCGTTCCACTGGTGGCACATCGGCATCCACCCGAGCAGTGGTATTGTCCGCCTGACTGATCTGCTGCTGGAGTAAATGGTCTCTGATAACCTATAAACAGGAGAAGGAATCAAAAATATCATGTTTTTTTCAAATTTGCCTCTTGTCTCATATCTTCGGGGAGTGCAGCCAAAAATGCCGGGTCGACTCCTTCGGGCACGGCAGCTTCGTTCGGCTGCTGTGCATTCGTACCGGAAACAGCCGTAGGCATTTGACCCGCATTGTCGGCAGCTTCCCGTGATGTCAGGTCGGCTTCTTCGGGCACGGCGGCTTCGTTAGGCTGTTGTTGTTGCGCATTCTGATCGGCATCCGCGGCTGTCCCCTGCTCCGAATTTTCAATGGCTTCCGTTGTGGTCGTTTCTTCAGGCGTGGCGCTCAGTTCAGCGGTGAGATGTGCAGAGACAATGGCGCCCATGACGAACATCGTTTGCCCTTCCACGGTCCGGCACCATTCCGCCATTCTGTCGACGAAACAAGGAAGCGAGCGATCTTCGGTCGATGACTCCCGAGGCGCAACCGGACCATACCCAGCCTAAAACCAAAGTAAAAAATTAGCTGAGGAACGTAACGGGAAAGGAAAATACCAAGGATGAGAAGAGTTGATTCAGTGCCGTGCCGTTTTGAAGAACACCAACTTGACCGGTGTTAAATGCAGCCAAACGCTCAATGTCCAAGAAATTGCGCGCCCCAGCACGAATTCGAAGAACAGCACCGCGGACATTGTTCGGAGCAAGATGAGCAAACACCTGTGAATATTTTCAAATTAATATTCACCGTTCCTTTTCTGCACCTGTTGTGGTCGTATGGTTAAAGCGTTCGTATCAATGTTCAGATTGATCCGCCGTCGAATGTCGTGCATTTGTTGGGCGAGGGCATTAAAGTCTGTCACGTAGTCGAGCAGAGTGTCCTAAACAAATTGTTGCACTTAAGTGAACACAACGGACACGACTTACGTCAAAATCGGCCAACTCCCCGCCTCCCTCGACTTCGGTCTCGTCTTCTTCGTCCTCCTCGCCATCGTCGTCGTCATCCATCTCCTCGAAATCATCATCAGCGACCAAATGCGATTGCAGAACCTGCTCATTGGCGTCGGCTGCCTCGGAAATGTGGTCGTCCTCCATTGCGCCCTCGTGCACCGCGGGTCTTTGCTGCGTCAATTCTTCACCGGTGTCCATGTCTTCCTCTTCCGAGTCATGAGGCGACTCCTCTTCACTCTCCCCTCCCTCCTCATTCTCTTCTTGCGTGGTGTCCAACATGTTGTCGAGAATATCTTCACGCACGTGCACGGGTTCGCCCATCGATTCGTCCATTTGTCCCAAGTCTCCACTTTCGTTTTGAATTGCCGCATGATTGTCTTGGTGTGCGCTTTGGTCTTCTCGGGGAGTCGAGGAAACGGGTGGGTCAATGTTGGCTGGCGGTCGGTTCATCTCCTCAAAGGCAGCACGGCTTAGAGTCAGATCATCGTCGTCGTAGTATTGAAATGAGCGTGGGTCATAAGAGAAGGAAGGCATCAAATAAGAACGCGCGCCCATTGCTCCAAATTCTGCGCCGTTCTTCGTCATCATTCCTTCGAGCAGCTTCAGCAATGTGTTCACAGTGTCGATGCCCGGCTTCTCATGTAACTAAAAGTTGTTTTTAGCATTAGATCAATAAAAAAATTGATTTTAAGAAAACGCACCGGAATTTTCCAAATGCTTCTGACAAAAACATTTGCCAAGTTCTTCTTGTGAATGCTTTTGACGATAAACATGCCCTGCTTCGCATTGTGCTGATTGTTCACCTGTTCAAAAATATTTCATCATTTTTTGGTTTGCGGTTTAATTACGCGCACCTGCAGACACTCCCTCAAATGCGTTGTCAGCTTTGCCAAAATAGTCACTTTGTCGGCAAATTTCGCATATGCACCGCTGTTGCTCTCATCGGAAGTTGCCATCGCACAGTCAAAGTCGCCACTTTCGACGAGAAGTGATTTGATGTGGCCCACGACATGATCGGTGATGCGCTGACTTGACGAATTTGAGACGAGCTCGCTCGCCACAGCTTTGGCCCAGTGGGCGGTGTCGGACAAATCGTTGACGGGAGCGGACAGGAGGAAACGATCGATGATCCAGCGAAGAACCGAATGGTCGCCCAGGGATTGCTCGACGAAAATTGGAATAGCCACCTTTGGATAACTGCGTAGCACTTCGGCAATCAATTTGAGCAGGTTTGGAGGCTGCATAAGACGGGTGTTTTTGTCTGCGTCCGCCAATGTGTCAAATTGCGCCAACTCCGTCACGATTTGACTCAGAAACTAAATATGAATATGAACAATTACATTTGACAATCGGAATGAAAAGAACCGTTTGAAGAAATTGGTCTGAAGCCGCCGCTGCACTTCCATTGCCTTTGACGTCACCGCGCTGTTCTTTGACCAGAATTTCGTTTTGTTTGATGACCATGCATTTCTTCGCCGCGTCCATGTAAAGTGAGGGCGACCGCACCGCCAAAGGGACCAACATGCGCACAACTCTCTGAAAGCGAGTGAATCACAATACAGATTTTGAATGAAAATAACAAACCTTCACATCCTTCTGATAACGCTTCGTTCTCATTGCATGTCTGCGCGAAGTGATTTCCTGCATCGAAATTGGCTGGCCATTGCAAGTTGCGGTGATCATTTGTTCGAAGGCTGACTGCAAAAGTGCGGCGTCTGAGTCGATGCACTGGCGAAGAATGAGCGTTGCCAACGTGTTCAGTGTTGGAGGCGTTGTCGTGCCATTTGCCACCATTTGTGCCGAAATCGGATTGCGCTTCATCTCCAGCAGTGCCTTCACTCCATCCTCCTTAAAAAGAGAATGTTCAAAATCAAAATGCATTAAGATAGACTCACATTCAAAAACTCCTGTGCCATCCCATCCAATGAAACGAGGCGAAGCAACAATGTCAGCGCGTTGTGTGCCAATTCGTTGTCCAACGGTTGAGTGCTGCTCGACTTGATCATTTTCAGGATGCCTTTGACAAGCCGTCGGTGTCGCTCAGTGCCCTTCCTGAGTTCAGTTTCCAGCGTGACAAGCTTCTCCATGTTGAAGTCTCCGCGCAGATTGGCTTTTGCATAGATCGGCACTGATGAGTGAAGCGGATGGAAGCCCTGCTGTTGTTGGTCCGGCAACAAACGCTTGGTCATCTCGTTCAGGTCGATGAAGTAGACTCGCTGGGCAACCGTCAGACGAACAGAAGTCTTTTTCTCCCTGACAGCTTTGTTCAGCTGCGCAACCGACAGCGGAGTGAATTCGCGCCACTCGCCCACGCCCGTGTAATGGTCATCCGCTGTCCAGTAGAACCACTAAAACTTGTTTATGTGCTGCACTTTCCAGAAACAAAAGACGCGACCTGAAATTGAGTTCCGTCCAATGCTTCCTGTAAGAGATCCTGTCGTATGTCTGCACTCCGCTCCTGCTCGTACATGTTGAAGAACAGCAACATCGGCGTCAACAATTTCCTCGTCAATTTTTCGCAACAATTGCCATTGATACGCGCTTCGAAGAGATTAAACATTCGATCATATGTCGAACACTCAGGAGAAGCCAAAGGTAACATTGAAATGATCTGCAAAAATATGATTCACTGATCAACTGACTAATCTTTAGTTTTTTATATCTGAATATTTCAATTCCGAATCCGTAAGCCAACTTGGACAAAAGAAACGAAAGTAGAAAAGTTCGAGTTTTCAACTTTTTGTTAGAGTCCGGTAGGAATTGGTCAAAATTAGTGTTAGAGATCAGCGATCCCAAATCCACTATGACTAAAAAATTGCATATTTGTAACCCAAAAGGGTCCTCCCTTTTGGCTTTTCGGGGGTCTTATTCTGGAAGCTTCGAGTGCCTAATACGGAAAAGTACCCATTTTGGTATCATTGGAAACCATTAAGTCTTTAGAAAGTTAGAATTATACAAAATTATAAAATTTTGTTTGAACTGAAAAAAACAGGGATATTAATTGAATGAACTAAACAATAAAATGGAAAGTTGATGGGATGATGAAATAAAAAGCGAATTCGGAAAAAAAGGAAGTGCTCTCCTTCTGCAAAGTTTGGTATTTTTATAGACGAGAAGTGAAAGAATCCAAGAAAAAAGACTTTTGCCAGATCGGCAAAGTAAAGAAGTAAAAATGCAAGATTTTTTAGGTACCTAATTTGGCTATGTGTAAATCCATCCCTTTTAGCGCCTTTTCGATTTTTGTTTTGTTTTGATGATACTCAAATTCTCGCTCCCAAAAACATTTCTGCCTAATTACCAAATTACTGCTTGTTTTTCCTTTTTAATGCATGCATTTTACTCGCGTTTTCTTTCGCATTAATTCGCTTAATCGATTCTCCAAAAAGCTAAACTTGCATCTCAACAATATTGAGAAAATTAAGAAATTGAACAAGCCCATAACCATGACCAATGAGGCGACTATGGTGGAAACTTTTATTGACCGATTCAAACTTGAAGACTTGCTTAAACGCCGTTTTTTCTTTGACCAAAGTTTTGCAATTTATGGCGGCGTTTCTGGTACATTTTATTACTGTTTTTGTTTAATTTATTTGTTTCTAACAGGACTTTATGATTACGGTCCGATGGGTTGTGCACTAAAAGCCAACATGATACAGGTATTATTTGGTAGGCGCTAAAATAAGTAGAAAAATATACAAAAGGACCAGGAATTAAAGAAAGGCGGAGCACGTTGCAAAGCGGCTTATTGAAATATTAAAATCAAAATTTAGGTTAATAATTTCAAAATGCGCCTATTGGAGGTCTTTGAAAAAAGTATAAAAAATTTTTTTGGATTTTTTAATGGGCTTTCATTTTTATGGGTTATGTTTATATTGCAATGGGCAAAATCTGATTGTTTAATTTAGGCTTGGCGCACGCATTTTGTTCTCGAGGAAGGCATGTTGGAAGTCGAGTGCACTTCACTTACACCAGAATACGTCTTAAAGTGACTTTTCCATTCATTTTTAGGGTTAAACCCATAATTTTTTTATTGTGTATTAAATGATCGAGTTTCAGAGCTTCAGGCCATGTTGACCGGTTTATCGACTGGATGGTTCGTTGTTCTGGATTGACTTGATATTTCATTTATTTAGGTGAAAGACAAACAAACGGGTGCTTGTTTTAGAGCCGATCACTTGGTTAAAAATCAAGCGGAAACTTTAATTCGGGTATATTGCAAAATAAGCCATTATCGATAACATTTTATTTAAGGACAAAAAAACTGATGAAAAAACAAAGTCCGAACTTATGAATGTGCTTGTTATGCTTGATGGGATGAGCTGTGATGACTTGCACGAAGTCATTAAGAAATTCAATTTCAAATCTCCGTTAACCGGCGGTGACTTGTCCGAACCCGTTTCTTTCAATCTGATGTTTCCCACTGAAATTGGACCTACCTGTGATCAGCGAGCCTTTCTGAGACCCGAGACGGCTCAAGGAATCTTTATCAACTTCAAACGCCTTTTAGAATTTAACCAGGTATTTTGGTGTTTGATGTAATTTTTTATTTTTTCTGTTAAGGGACGACTTCCTTTTGCTGCAGCCCAAGTCGGTTCTGGCTTTAGAAACGAAATTTCGCCTCGACAAGGACTTATCCGCGTCCGAGAGTTTACAATGTGTGAAATTGAACACTTTGTTGACCCGACCGACAAGAGACATCCCAAATTCGAGAAAATTGCACATTTGGAACTTACATTGTTTCCTGCTTGCAATCAAATGGAATCAAAAAATCCCCAAAAGGTTTTCTACTAATACAATACCAATTTTAAGTTTTTACTAATTTTTCAGATTTCAATTGGTAACGCAGTCAAATTGGGTATCGTAAACAATGAAACTTTGGGTTATTACATGGCGCGAACTCATTTGTTTCTTCTTTCTGTTGGCATTTCGCCCGATAAACTACGCTTTCGGCAACATCTTTCCAATGAAATGGCCCATTACGCTCAAGTTGTTTTAATCATATTGTTTCATTTATCTGTCCATGTTTCCTCAAGGACTGTTGGGACGCGGAGTGTTTTACCTCTTACGGATGGATCGAATGTGTTGGAAATGCGGACAGAGCTTGCTATGACTTGCACCAGCACCAAAAGGCATCGGGAGTGAAGCTCGTAGCGGAGAAGAAACTCGGCGCGCCGAAGCAAATCGAAGTGGTCGAAGCAGTGCCAAACAAACAGTTGCTGGGCAAAGAATTCAAATCCGATTCAAAACAGGTTCACATTAGCATTCAGTTTCAAGGAAGGTCAAAGGAATAGGCACTTCTTTCGTGCTTAGATTCTTGCAGCTTTGGACGATTTGACTGAAGCACAGATCGAGGAATTGGAACGGGAAATCAAAAGCAATGGGTTTGTTTACTCAAATCAGATCAAATTTAAACAACATAATATTTTTTAATTGACTCAACCAATAATAATCAAATCCCTTTCAGTAAATATCGCTTGTCTTTGCGCGAGGGAAAAACTTTTGAGCTGAACTCGTCAATGGTGGAAGTTAAGCGTTTCGAGAAGACTGTCCATGTTGAAGAAGTGACTCCTTCGGTGATTGAGCCTTCCTTTGGGATTGGTCGTATTTTGTACGCTGTGTTGGAGCATTCTTTTCGGCAACGCGAGGGGGACGAAAAGCGATGCGTAAGAAGACAGAGACGGCACTTATTTGGTTTAACTTTTTAGTATCTTGAACTTCCGCCCCTAATTGCACCGATCAAATGCTCAATTTTGCCCATTTCTTCTAATGAGCGACTTGACCCAATAATTTTTGCTGTTCGGGACCAACTGACCTCTCGAGAAATCTCTTCTAAAATTGTAAATTGTTTGCTTTTTATTTTTACTTTCAATTTGTTTATTTGACTTAGGATGACAGTTCTGGTTCCATTGGTCGTCGCTATGCTCGAACTGACGAAATTGGCATACCATTTGGCATTACGGTGGACTTTGAGTCTGAGTTGCAGCCGTGGACTGCGACCTTGCGAAATGCGCCAACAATGCAACAAATTCGTGTTTCTGTGAGTTTTGAATTGATTGCCTATTCATTCGTTTATTTGTATTCCTTATAGGTTAGTGAAATTGGTGAAGTTGTCGGGCATTTGGTGAAAGGCAAAATGAATTGGGAGACAGCAATGGCCAAATACCCAATTTTCAATGCCAAATAAAATAATTGCATTTCATACATATTGTATTTTAATTGACTTTCTTTTTGTTGGGATTATAAGTTTATAATTTTACAAATTTTCTCGTCTGTTGTTTATTTCGATTCATTACATTACCTATTTCTCAATTTCTCTTTAATTCTCACTCCAGTATATTTTTAAGCGTTTTTAAGCCAAAATGTCAAACGAGTTTTATTATTCGAACAAATACGAAGACGACGAATACGAGTGAGCGAATTGGAGTTCACAAACTCATTCTTTGACATTTGCTCCTTTGCAGGTATCGACATGTCCACGTCACCAAGGAGGTCGCCAAGCAGGTGCCTCACAATCGGCTCATGTCCGAGTCTGAGTGGCGAAGCCTTGGCATCCAACAGAGTCCGGGTTGGTTCCGGAGTCACCTTTGACTACTAGAATTTGACCCATTTGTTCTGCTTCAGGATGGGTTCACTATTTGATTTGGCCAGCTGAGCGTCACATTTTGCTCTTTCGCCGTCCCAAGCCGAAGGTGAACGGCGCTCAGAAGACGATGATGAAGACGACTGCCAATCCGAATCAAGTCCGAGTTGGCTGATTTTGGGATGCCGATCGATCGAGAGCAGATGAAAAAGTACCGCAATCAATTCCAATACTCCCACTCATCACACCATTCCTACGTATCGCCGTCGACAGTCTTTCTATCCGATCAAACACCAACCAATGTGCTCTTAATTACCTGCTGCTGACTTAAAATAAATTATTTTGCTATTTTTTTTTACTTTTCTTTGTCTCTCTGGAAGAGCGATTAGCAGTAATTGAGGGCAATCAAAATTTTTATTTGGAAAAATATAAGCTGCGAAATTTTGTGAATTACCCTCCCTTCCCCCGCTCACTTTTGCTTTGTATTTGCGCCGGGAGTAAAAAGATGAAAAAGGAATTTGTGATTTCGTCAGCCATCCCAAAGTGTTTGCCTCTGTTTGCTCATTGGCAAATACTTCCTCAAATTTGTTCCGTTTTTGGCAAATGAAACATTTCCTAAGACACAAGAAGAAGAGGAAATGGTGGGATGGTAACCTTTTCCATTTGTCGTCATTCTCTTCGGCTATTCCGTTGGGTTTACGTCTTTTTGTTACTAAAATTAAACATGATCAAATCATGCTTATTCACCGATGAGAAATGAAATCGTACAATGTTTTTAGCAGCATACGGCCATTAGAAATTCCCTTGGCATTGGCGGGGAATGCGAAGACAAAGAAAGGCATTGGGGGAAATTAATTTATGCAGAGTCGAGAAGCTCAATTAAGCCGACCGAGGAAAGGAGGGATCGGCAGAATGCCTTAAACGCCTCTCTTTCTGTGTCTTTACGTTTGGTCTCTCCATGTTAGCCTTTGGCAGTCATTTTTTGAAAGAAATCCAAACATTCCCAAGTTTTTTCATCAAAATTACGATAATTTCCCCCTCAGCCTTTGTGCATTTGGTGCTAATTTGTTTTTGACAGTTTTTTCGCGGTGAATAACCCCCGCCCCTTTCCCCGCCCCTTCCCCCCAATGAGTGCCTTTGGGTCGGAGGGGGAAAATGGGCGGACCCAAAGCGGAAAGTGCGAAGAAAACATCTGCCGATAGTTCCTTATCAAATGCATTGTGCCGACCTTTTTCATTTCTCCCCTCATTAGAATTGTGTTTGCCTTACTTAAGGGATTTAATTAAACTCATTTGTTTGCCCTGAGGGAACGGCGGCGGTGGAAAAGTGGCATTTATTAGCGAAGCGATTTATTGAATAAAACGGAAATGAGCAGAGTTGGATCGCCCGAGGCAATAAAGGGGAAAGTATCGCCGAATTGGTCGGACTGCGTTTGCTTCCTTCCCCCCCCCGCCTCCCTTTCGGTACGGCACCCACAAACGGCGCCTCCCTCCCTCCCCTCCATTTCCGTCCTTTTTGCTCCCCCCCCCCTCCCCTCCCCTCTCTTCCCCCTCCGTCCCCTCCTCTCTCTTCCCCTTCCCTCCCCCTCCCCTCCCCCTCTTCTCCGTCCCCATCCAATTACGCCCCAAAGGCATTCTAAACACAAATAAACCCTTCGCCTTCCCTGCTCACCTGTGCCCCACCCTTTGTTCTGTCCAATTCATTGAACAGCTCAAATTTCTCCATTTTTTTACTGAGTTTTATTGGCTAAAAATGGCAAAAAGCATTTGGCATTGCCAAAACAAAATTGTTTTTTTTCACTCGTCGATTTTTATTTATTGCTCAAACGGTCGCTTAATTGGACAATGCCCCGCCCCTTTGGTCATCCAATAATTGCAGCTGATTTTGTCATTCTCATAATTATTTGTCTTTACATAGCACACATTTTAAGGTCCACAAATTGCCATTCTGTCGATGGCATTTGAATGCTCAAATCATTTCTTTGCCCCCCCCCCCCCCGTTGGCCACTTTCAGTCCCTTGGCCCAAATAAGCGGACATTCCGTATCCCCAGAGGATTATAAACGAGTCTTCCGTTAAGTTTGTGAAACGGAAGAACACATTAGGCCATCATCTTTGCCATTTGTCTCTCTTTCGCCAAAGATCGATGGCACCGATAAAATTTGGTGCGAGTGAAAAGCAAACGGCCGAAAATGGAGAGAATTTTTGTGACATTTATTGGGTAATGACTGGATTAAAAAAGGCTTTGTCCGATGCGGTTTCGTTCTGCTCCGACTGTTTTGCCCACTGAATTCCCCTCAAAATGCCCCCCCCCCCAAATTTTGCATTGATTCGCTTTTCCCGCCCATGCCAATATTTTTCCGGTGCATTTCCCCTGCTTAAAGAAAGGGACTTTGTTGTATGCTAAAGGCACAACGACCCCGAATGCCAAATGAATGAATGAATGAATGAATGACTATGTAAATCCCTCCCCCCCCCCCCGTGGGTCAACATAAAATGAAGAAAATCCTTTGGCATTTCAGCGGGAAATGCCCTTGAATTAGTTGGCCGCTTCCCTTTGCCCAGGGCAATGCTTTGCTCCGTCCGTCGACTGCTTCTCCCTATTCTGTTTCTGCTCGTCCTTTTCTTCCAAAAGGCAATCGCCCGACGACGGAAATGTCCAGGTGGGGGAGAAAAATACGAATTAACAATAAGGGTAATTAATGAATTATTATTATTAATTAGGGGATAATCCATCATTGATTAAGGGACACTCTCTGAGGACAAAATTGTGCGGGAAATGTTTCGAAATTACACAAAAAAACTGCCAGACAGTGAACACAAAGACGAGAGTGTTCATGTCGAGATTGAAATGCATGTTCAGGTGGTCATTTGGCTGAGATGGCATCTGCCAAACCATTGAGACAAATTGGCACCGATTGGGGGAATTAATTAAAAGCATAAAAAGGGAATTTAAAAAAGGTGCCATCCCTCCAAAAAAGTTACTATTGCTTTATGAACAGGACATGGGTTCGCTGAACGAAATCTCGGCCGACTTCGAAATTGACATTTTGTTCACCCAACTTTGGCACGACCCGTCGCTGTCCTTCGTCAATTTGAGTTCCGAATGTGTGCGCAACATCACAATGGAGTCACGTTTTTTGAAGGGTATTTGTTCCAAAATAAATTAAAATTAATTTTGTCGGAATTTCAATTTGCAGACATTTGGACACCGAACACGGTCAGTACGAGGCAAAATTTACAGAAAAAATTGAAAGGAAATTAATTGGCTATCACAGTGTATTATCAACGCAAAACGGACATCAGTGCACGCATCTCCGGCGGACAACATAATGTTCATTCTGTACGAGAACGGCACAGTTTGGACAAACCATCGATTGTCAGTGAAAGCGCCGTGCGCATTGGGTGGGCCAAAAGGACACAAAATTAATGGGAAAACCAAAAAAGAAAATGGGAAAAATGAAAATGCTAAGTATTTCTAATCTGTACTTTAATCAGGATTTAATTCAGAAAAAATGCCAAAAAATGGCATGGATTTGAATCATCCATTAGGAAAAACAGAATAATAAAATTAAAATTGGGAAAACAAATTGAAAATGGAAAATAAAATTAAAACAAAAAGGGAAATTGAAATTAAAGACGGATAAAGAAAGACAAAAGTGAGAAAAATGGTAAATGATTAGTGATTACAAATGAAAATTTGCATATTCTTTGTAAGATCTGCGCACATTTCCGTTCGACACCCAAACATGGCAAGTGCCCTTCTCCTCCCCCTCCCCCCCCCCCATTTGTGCCATTGCGAATTTGTTTCATTCCATCGCAGCGAACTTTTGCTGGAGTCGTATTCGCACAACAACGAGGAAGTGACTTTGCACTGTAAGAATGGACTGTTTGTTGTCTTCCGACTTTCCCTTTTCCCCCAAGGGATGGCTGAGCCCATTACGATGATGAAACCCATCCAATTGCCCGACTTCGACATGGTCCAATTCTCCACAAAACGGGTCGCTGTGCTCTTTCCAAACGGTAAACGACCGAGTGCTTTTGCAAATGACCATTTTGTTTTTTGTAGGGTATTGGGACGAACTGCAGGTACTGTAGGGGAATGAATGTCCTACTGTAAGGGAATGAATGTTCCCTCAAAATGCCTTTGTCCCTCTCTTTGTGCCCTCAGGTGCGGTTCACCTTCAAGCGACGATACGGTAGCCGTACATTTCGTCCTTTGCTTTTTAACGGTGCTTTTCAGGTTTTTACATTCTCCAGGCTTACGTGCCAACGTGGGTCTTCTGCTGAATTATTTTTTATTCCGTTTTTGTTTAGTTATTTGACCATCATCGTTTCTTGGGTCGGCTTTTGCATGGGTTTGTATTTTCTTTTTTGCAATTTCTCTATTTGTGCATTTTTATTTTTTAAATCAATTGTCATTTTAGAACCGAAGGCACTCCCGGCACGGACAACGGTGCGTGCCGTGTCCTCCCCCCCTTTTTGGCATTTCCCTTTTCTCAGGTCGGCGTTTCCTCTCTCCTTGCGCTTACTCTGCAAGTACGAAAATCACCAGTCAAATTGTTAAGCTTTGTTGTTCTGTTGCTGTTGTTTCAGTTCGGCAACATTCACAAAAACCTTCCCCGTGTTTCTTATGTGAAAGCGATGGATGTTTGGATGTTGGGATGCATTTCCTTTGTGTTCGGCACAATGATCGAATTGGCCGTCGTCTGTTACATCACCAGGCAATTCACTCTTCTTCTTCTCCTGTTGGATTTGCCATTGTTCTCATAATTCAAATAGGCGTCAAAATATAAACCGTTCGAAACTTGGGGGGCCGCGAAGGTCGTCGAGTCGCGGCGATTCCCTCTCGGCGTTCTCCCAAAACTTGGCCCACTCCAATCGCCGCTCTTTCGCTTTCGGTGACGGACCATCGCCGACGGGGGAAAGCAATCAGCAGAAATGTCAGCGTTAATTGGTTGTTTGTTTGTTTGTTTACATTCGCTTTAGTAAGTTGCTGCTCTGAGGCGACAACTTTATTCCGACTGATGCCCACGCAAAAGGGGGGCCAACCGAACACTTTGAGAACGCACGCGGTGCCCTTCCGAAACGGCACAATTCCGAACAGTGCCAACGGCGGCGGAACGGTGCGGAGACAAATGTCCAACTCATCAAATTGTGGTAGGAAGAAAAACGACAAAGCAAAATTAATGAGAAAATTGGCAAAGGGATGTTTCCAATTGCGAGACGAAGGCCAAAGCGGCGCAGCGATAATTTCGACGAGCGCTTTCAAGCGGAAGACGAACCATTGAATAGGCCAGTGCAAAACGATGGCACGCCAATGGAAGCGGAGGACGGCACGGCGAACATTTGCATCGCCGTGCCCTCCGCCCAATCGTCGAACCAATCCCCGAAAAAGCTGCTTTTTCCATGCCAAAACGGGTCAGTGTCGAAGAGAATTAGCAGAAGTGCATCATCTGCACAAATTGATGTCGGGGAAGAGAGGCAAAAGCAATCAATGGACAGCAGAAGAAGTGCCAACGCAGCGGGGGACGAGGTGGTCATTAGAGAGCAATTGAGAGGAAATATCCGACAGATGACTCACCCCCCCCCCCGCCATTTCGCAGTCTTTCCCCCGGTTGATCCCTTCTCCGATGCCAATGCCTTCGGTCGATCGTCCTCCGCGGCCATCACTGATCAGCAAGTGGCGATCGATCGGTGACGAGGAGGAAAATCGACCAATCATTCAGCCGGAAAGCATCGACAAGTGCCTTTTGCCAAATGCGTTCTGATGATTTCGCTCGCTTTCCCTTCAGATTTTCCATTGTCGTCTTCCCTTTGACTTTCACTCTTTTCAATGTGATCACTGATCACTCCCCCCTTTAAATTACCGCCCTTTCTCTGTTCAGCTGATCTACTGGTGCTATTATTTGTCCCTCGGCGGTCAATTCGATTGGCAAAGCAATGGCACTTTAATGGCTCAGCAAAATGGTCATCCGATTGAGCATTAGCACCGATCAGACAAAGCGATTAGCCCCACTTTTACGATCATATCTTTTAGAGTTCTAATCCCAATCATTTTGCAATTAATTGTTTTGTTTTTTCATTATTTATTGAAACAATAAAATGCATTAATCAATCAGACATTCTGTAAATTGATTTATAGACAGCAGAAAGACAAGCAAATTAAAATTGAATTCAAATGGAAATGCTCTAGTTACAGTACCCCGGTTGCCGTCGTTTACTGTTTTTAGGGCGGTCGTTGTTTTGGTGCATGCGGCTGGCAACTGGCAACATTTTGCAGCTGCTGTTGCTCAGTTTGGGCTGTTTGCTCCTCCCCAAGCGATGCCATCGTCGGCGGGAGCGGCACAGTGCCCGCTTTTGCCAATTGGTAGCATGAACAGGAGACGATGGAGGCAGTGTCATTCGGCTGTTGCTGCTGTGAGTTTTGCCCCGCCATATAAAATGGTGCCAGCCGATTGGTGCCGGCCCCGGCCACGGGGTGCCGACGACGCCGTGGCAACGCCCCATCCAAAAGGTCGTCGTCCGCTGCTCCGCTTGGCGTCGGAGACGAGGAAGAGGAGGGGCTGGAGGAAGAGGAGGAGGACGAGGAACGGCCCTTCAGATAATGGCGCCGGCCCTGGAGACTGTCGATTGGCGCCTGTGTTGGGACAACGGCATTTGTGGCATTGGCATTATTTGGTCGGCTTTATGTTTTGCCGTCATTTACCAATCCCTTTGCTGCCAGCCGCGCCTCCCTTTTGTCTCTCCTTTCGTCTTCGGTGTTTAAAGTCAGAAATCGGAGCACCAACAGATTCATTGCTGCCGAAATCACCTGTCATTAACTTTTTTATTTACGCTTTTTGGGCCAAAATGCATACGGTAAGGCCAAAAACGATGAAAATCAGTGAGAAAATCACATATTCTGGCCTCTTTTCGAGTGCGCCGTCCTTTTGGAGGGCGACAAAGTCGCCAAAACCAATGGTAACCAAAGTGATGAAGCAGTAATAGACGGAATCGAAGTAGGACCTAACAAATTAGCAAAAGTAATGGGGGGAGAGGGACTGACAAATGAGTGAAATGGCAAAAATCAAAAACAAAACCAATTTTCATAGTGCGAAAAGACCCAAGCGCCGGTGGCAATGCAAGCGGTGCTTAGCAAAGAGCAAACGACGATTAAATCCATGGGGGAGACGAGGGGGGGACGACGAAGCAGCAGCTTAAGCCGTTTGAGCAGAATGGAGCAGAATGTGTTTAGACGTTCACCGATTGATTGGAACATTACCAAACCCTAAAAAGGGGGGGGGGAGGGAATTGAAGGAAATATTTAAAAGGTTTTGACAAAGGCCGTCTCTTCAAGTCTTGGCTCATTAATTAATTGATTAATTAACTATTAATTAACAGCCAATTGCGTTCAATTCATTACCAAAGGAATGCCAGCCAAAGCGTAGAACATACAGAAGATTTTGCCGCCCATTGTCACTGGACAGCTGTGCCCGTATCCGATGGTGGTAATTACGGTGGTGGCGAAGTAAAATGCCTTTAATGGTAATGTATAAGAGCCGTAACCAAAACAAAAGAAAGAAATTTCTAAAAATCTTGAAAAGGGAATCAGACTTTCATAATTGTCTCTCTTTCTCTCTAACTTCCGCTTTGCCCTCTCTCTCTCTCTCTCTCCCCTCCTCCCCCTCTTCTTTGCCTCCTCTCTCTTTCTCTCTCTCTCTCTCTCTCTCTCCCCTCCTCCCCCTCTTCTTTGCCTCCTCTCTCTTTCTCTCCCCCTCTCTCTAATCCCCTCTCCAATTACCCCGCTGAATTTCCACTGATGGCCCGCCTTGTGGGGGATGGCACGGACGATGATCGACTCGAGCAGAGCGTAGTCGGTCTCCGTGATGTTGTACTTGGCCACTAATCGGCTCTTCACTGCCTCCACTTGTTGCCTCTGACAATTCTTTCCAATAATTACTTTTTCCCCTCCAAATTTTCCCTCTCTTTCGTCCAATGTTTTCCTTTGTCTGATTACTTTTCTCTGATCACTTCCCCCATTAATTAATTGCTCACTTGTCGAAGTTCGGCCTCCGATTCGAGCGCATCGAAAACGGCGGAGCCGACCATCAGATAAGTGAGTGTGCAGACAATCAGCGAAAGTGTCCGCACATTTTGGCGTTTCATCCGTTAATTTTGGCGAATTGAGTTAAAATTTTGGTTCTTCCGAGTGACTAATTTGGCGATGGACAGCGAAATGAATCCGCCAAAGTCCGCCGGGGGGGGGGGGGTGAGTCAATAATGGGGCGACGGAAGGAACGGGAATGGCCGGCGGAAGACGGGAGAATGGGTTTTGTGGCTGGGATGGGCCATCTGCTGGGGGGGGGGGAATGAATTGGGGAGGAGAGGGGGCAGTGACGTCTTCATCCTCCCCCCCCCGCTCCCAACCCTCGGGGAGGAAATCAATCCGAGCAGCTAAAAAGAAGCAAAAGGGACAGAATTGGACAGGGCGTGTTGCCAGAGGGCGGCTAATTTTAAAGGGGAAAATGGGGGGGGGGGAATAAGCAAATTATGCACTTAAATTAGCAATGGTTTTCTATTTTTAAAAATCACTTAAATTATGAAAAATCTAATCATAAAATAATCAGAATTATCAAAGTGTTAAAAATGCCATCGATCTCTGCCCGAGGTTGGCATTTCCTTCCGATCAGTTCCAATTGGTTCCATTGGTCCTCTGTAAGACCAATTAATCCCTTTCCGTTCATTTGTTCCAATTCGCTCACCTTTCGGCTTCCGTCCGTCTCCCTATATTTGTTTGGGTCGTGGTAAATTGTTGCGATGGGATGCCACACAATTTCTTCGTCCAAATCCTTAAAATTCGTCCGAAATTCGTTCCTCTTTTTTCGTTTTACTTTTTCTGCTTCGTCCCATCCGTGCCCATAAGCTACGAGGGGATACGCTTCTTCCCCGTGCTTCCAAATGTCGATTCCCTTCTGCTCAATTTCAGGCGCAACTCGAAATTTGCCGATTATTTTGAGGAGGCCAAAGACGGGAAGAACGACGGCGGAGGACCAAACGATAATAGCCAAGGAGGAGAGAATGTTCCAGCCGAGTTGCTTCACCGGCGGAGGGTAATTAGGCTGGGGAAAAGCATTCGATTACCGCCAGAGAACGGACGATGGCCAATCCATCGCCGGTGGCCAAAGACGGCACGACGCCACGGCCAGGGGAAGTGCTGACCAAACAGACGGAAACCAATCCCCAGAGACCGCCTCCGAAATGGACGGCGAACGCGTCCAATGGGTCGTCGATGCGCAATCTGAGCGGACAAATGAATGAAAAAAGAGACAAAGTGTAAAAATGAGAGAGAGAAAAGCAAGAGAAAGAGAGACAAAAAGAGAGATAATGAGAGAAAGGGAAAGAGAGAGGGAGAAAAGAGAGAGAGAGAGAGAGAGGAGAGAGAGAGAGAGAGAGACGGAGCAAAGAGATATAAAAAGTCATTATTTTGATGTTTTTGCATTGCTTGCCTCAGCATAAGTCCTGAAAGTGCCATATAAATGAGCCCGGCGCCGACCCCCGTCACAATTGTGCCCCACGCGTCCATCTGATTGCATCCTGCACATGCGGCAATCTGAACAATGTTTCCTCGTGTCAGTGCTGAGCGTAAGTGCCGGGTCATGATGGATGCCATTCATTGGATGGATGGCTTTGGCATTCATTCGATGCTTTTCCTCCCCCCCCCCCGGCCCACCATTCCCGCCAAACACGCGTTCATCGTCAGCAAAACTGTCCATTTCCCATTGCGAATTTTGTGGATAATCAAAGTGCAAATTGCGGCAAATGCACCACAGAGCAGCGTGTTGATCATCGCCTTGGCCACCAATTGGCCATTTCCCGGCAGGGAAATGTCCGCCACCGAACCGCCGTTGAAGGCCAAAAAGCCGAGCATCAGAATGAAGCCGCCGAGTGAAGCCAACTGAACTATTGGATTGGCAATGCCATGGCACTCATTTTCAGTCAATTTGCACTCTTTGCTCACCGGCACTGAATGTCCTTCCATTTTGCATGGTTGTCCCTCACTCGAAAAACGTCCGATTCGCGGTCCCATCATCCAAGCGGCGATCAGCGAAATTGTGCCGCCGCAAAGGTGCACAACGCCGGCGCCGGCGAGGTCCTAAGGGAAAGTGCCAATTTTGGTCGGTTTACTATGGGATCACCAGATAAGTTGTGTGGAATGAATTGTGTTCTCCGACAGTTATTCCTTTGTGAAGCCATCCAACCGAAGACCAACCCCAATGGGCAAGGACGGGGAAAGCAAAGCCTGGGGGAGGGGGGGGGGGCAAAATGGAACGAAATTAGTCATTAATTAGGGGGGGGGCAAAATGGAACCAATTAGTCATTAATTAGCAAAAGGAAAGTGTCACCAGGGACGAGCAGTGAATACACGAAAAAGGTAGTGAATTCGGCACGCTCAGCAACAGCGCCAGAAATAATTGTAGAGGCGCGGGCAGCGAAAACGTATTGGAAGAAGAAACGGCCAAAGTCGGAGATTTGCTGGCCAAAGAATTGCGAAGCGCCAAAGAAAGGGCTGAGAATGGCCACGGGGTTGGCCCCGTAGGCCAAAGCCCAGCCGAGAGACCAATAGGAGACGATGGTGATCAGAGAGTCGAGCACATTCTTTGGGCCAAATTAAGGGAAAAGTTGCCGAATTTGATTTTTTTTTATTTTATTTTGGCAAAGTGCGCACTTTCGTCAAAATATTCGTCACATTTTTGGCACGCACTGCGCCCGCCTCGAGAAAGGCGAAGCCGCACTGCATAACTGAAGGAAATGGGAGCAAAATGAGCAAATTTGAGGGAGGGGACGAACGGAAAATAAGCAAAGCCATGAAAGTGAGGAAAAAGGCATTTTGATTGTCGCGAATGGGCGAACGGAAGGCGTCCAAGTCGAGACGGAGTTGGCGAACGCGAAATTGGAGACGGAGGAGGGCATCCAAATCGGAAGAAAATGACGAATCATTCATTCCCTTGGGGAAATGATACGAAAGGAAAGGCCAAAAAGGAGCGATTGAATGGCCAAACGGTGGCGACGGAGGACAAAACGAATGAACGAAAGAACGATCGGCCGACGCATCGATCGGTGCCCCCCTTTTTAATTCATTTTTATATTTTTGTTTTGCGCATTTTGGGCGCACTGTCCGCCAATCCCTTCACATTTTTCCCCTCCAAAATTCGTATTTTTTTTTCGCGTTTTGTCCCACCATTTCAATGATCTTTCAGCAAAACGAAATGGAAAATGTGACTTTTTAAGAAAACATAAAATGACAATTAAGAATAATTACGGAGTGTCAAATGAATTAATTATTAATTAATTACGATAAGAAATTTTCAGGTCGGAAGCAAAACCGAAATTGGAGGATAAACCAAAGTCGTATTATCAAATTTGTGATATCTTTTTAATTTTTCTCTTTCGTCCCGTCATATTTCGCCCACTCATTTAATTCATTAGCACCGCTCCCTCCCCCCCCCCCTCCCCTCTCTTTCGGCTTTTCACTTCTCCCCCTTCCCCCTTTCTCCGCCTGATCGCCTTTTCGTCTTTATTTGCGCAAGTGTCCACCCTTCCTTCTCCCCCCCCCCCCTCAATTTGCCCTCCCCATAATATTTTCATTTTCGACGACCCACCGGCGACCGGTGTTCGTAATATAAGTAATTTAATAATTTCCATCAAAATGAAAGTCTCCATTTCGCGTGGCCACTTGATTCTGACGGTCAATGCCATTAGAGAAACTTTTGAGAAAGAGAGACGGAAAAAGACAAGAGAAGAAAGAAAGAGGAAGAGAAGAAAGAGGGGGAGGAGAAAGAGGAAGAGAAAGAATAGAGAAGAAGGAAAGGGGAAAAGAAGAAAGAGGGGGAGGAGAAAGAGGAAGAGAAAGAATAGAGAAGAAGGAAAGAGGAAAAGAAGAAAGAGGGCGAAGAGAAAGAGGAAGAGAAAGAATAGAGAAGAAGGAAAGGGGAAAAGAAGAAAGAGGGCGAAGAGAAAGAGGAAGAGAGGAGAAGAAAAGAAAAGGAGAGAGAAAGGAGGAAAAGGAAGGAGAGGGGAGAGGAGGAGCAGAGGGATTAAAGAGATTTGTGATTGGTCGGTGTTTAGCTCTCCCGAAATTCTGTGTCCGCCCCATTTCCATTTGAAAGTATACCAAATTCAGTGGGCACAAAACAAAAACTTGTCCAACCCCTGCAAAAATAAACAAAGCTTCAAGCTTCACCCGCCCCTTTAGCAAAACCTCCGCCGCCCTCCCCGCCGCCCTTTCCCCGTCCTCCCTCAGTTTCCCCTCCCCCTTTTCCCCCTCTCTCCCCTCTCTTTTTTCCCTTGTCTTTGTCCACTCCCCGGAAAGAGTTAATTCTGCGCTCCTTTCGCTGTGCTTGTCCTCCTTTCTCTTTACACCTCCTTTTTACTCTTCTTCCTTTTCCTCTTCCGCTTTTCCTTTCCTTCACTTTTCCACCCCTTTTTTTTACACTTTTGCACATTTCTTCTTTTTTTCGTTTATTCGTTCAAACTTTCCTCCATGCCTTGCGTTCTTTTCTTTTTCATTTCAAATTCAATTGAATTGTGAGGGCACTTACACTGAGAATGGCATCCTCAGAATGCCGTCCCGCTCCTCTTCCCCTTCCCCTTTATTTCTCCTCCTCTTCCCCTTCCCCTTTATTTCTCCTCCTCTTCCCCTTCCCCTTTATTTCTCCTCCTCTTCCCCTTCCCCTTTATTTCTCCTCCTCTTCCCCTTTCCTCCCTCTTCATTCCTCCCTTTCCCTTCCCTTTCCCATTCGCATCTCTCACTTGACCATCCTTGAAGATCTCATCGAGAAGGAGGAAAGCAACAGATTTGGTTTTTTAAGGGTTTGCAAAAGACAATGGCCAAATTTAATTTGTGAGGCATGGGAAAGAGAGAAGGGAGCAAAAGCATAGAGAAGAAGAGGGGGGGGGGGGGGGGGAAGAAATAAATAAGCACATTTGTCCCATTACCTTCTTCATGTAACTGCCCTCAAAGTGCCCAAATCAATCGGTGATTTGTCTTTGGCCCCGCCTTTGTGGCCACAGCTGCTAAACGAAGGGGGGGGGGGAAGAGGGAATGAATCAAATGGATGGGCTTACCCGGGGATGGCCATCCTTCGCCGGAGGGGCCGTCCTTTGGCTTGGCCATTCCTCCCTCCCTCTCCCCCCCCCCCCCCTCTGTCACTCTTTCGTTGGTTCGTCCATTTTATTTTTACCCCAAATTTGGAAAGGGCCGCGCGTACAATCGCACGCACTTCCTCACAATAATCCACGGCACTTTCAATTCGCGCGTAATCCTTCCCGTGCAACTGCAAATTGCCCGATCGTATGATGATCATCGCCATTTACAACCGACCATTTCCCTTCCTTTTAATCCGTCCATTTCATCCCAATTTGTATTAAATTACAACAATTCTTTTCTTCCATTGCCAATTTAGTGCCTTTGCCTTCCTTTGCGTTCTTTCATTCTCTGCTTTTTCTTTTGCCAATGCCATCGTTTCGTCGTTTTTCGCTCCGTTCGCTGATCGTTTGGCCCTCCTTTGGCCCCATCCCTTCGCTTTTTCTCCTCTCCTCCATTTGCCCCTTTCCTTTCCCCTCACTTATTTCCTTTTCGGCATCTTCGCCAAACGAACATCGCTTACGGCCAATCATTTTGGGTCAGTTCTTTCGACCATAAATTGACCAAATGCTCAAATTATGCAATTTGAAAGAGGCGGCAAATTGGAAAAGAAATAAATGCGAGTCGGGGAAAATGGCAAAAAAGGGGAGGGATTAAAGAGCAGCACAGAGAACAATATCAGAAGAAGAAGCAGAAGAAGAAGCAGAGATGATTATGGTATGGCCAACGCGAGGGTAAAAACCAAAATTGCTATTTCCGCCATACGAAACCGACAAATGTTGAGAATTGGCGAAATATCCAACCACAAACATTCAAACGGAGATGGAAAGGTCGAGAGTACACAGAAGAGACAGAAGACAGACAGCTGACTTAATGAATTAATTAATGATTGAATGACCAGCAGATGAACGAAGGGCGGGGGAAGGGAAAAAGGGAAAGAAAGGGGGGGGGAGAGGAATGGAGCGGGTGCTTTGCTTGCCCAGCTGATTATCCTTTGCCCCTCCCGTCTTTTTAATCGTTTGTTTTTGCTAATAGTTTTGTGGATTATTTATCGCCTTGTTCCTAATGGAAAATAAATTAAATAAAACAATGACAAATGTCAAAAACAGCAAATTATCAGCCAAATTGCAATTTGGCTGATAATTAATTACTCGCCCTTCTGCCCATTTTTGGGTTTGTTTTGTAACGGAGTCATTTGCTCGATGAGTCGGCCAATTACCCTTCAAATTGGATTCAATTAAGCACATCCCCAAATTAATGGCTGAATACATGCCAATTTTGACCAAATGAACGAACAAAGCAAAGGGACGGGATTAAGCAAAAACAATTAATTAATGACAAACCAACAAAAGATGTTTATTTGTACATTGCTTCTGATTGTGCTTATTTATCCTTTTCAGATCAGCATCAATGCCCCCGGGGTTGGCCCGCGGCGGGTGATCAATGCGTTCAGTTGCAATTTGTGCCGACTCGCCGAGAACACGCGGAAGACAAATGCGAAAGTATGGGGGCACAATTAGTCGATGTAACGGACAGAGAAGGCGAATTGAACGAGGCGATGGTGGAGGACCTATCAGAACTGCTTCAAGTAATTTAAGGAGGGGAATGAGACTGAAAATGGCTTTTTGGAGGAATCGCTGGAGGCGGGGGTCAACGAACTGATTTGGGTGGTCGGGGCGGGAAAGTGGCGATCGGAGTGGGACGAGACGGGGGAGAGAGTGCGCTTCAGCCGCAGAGAAGCGCAGCAGCAGCGGCACGAGGGGGAGGAGGAGAAGGGCATGGAGAATGTGTTGGCACTACAAAAGCGAGTGAGAGGCGGAGGGGACAGCCCAAAAGGGGGCCCCGCTGGGAGTCATTTTGAAATGTGAGTCGGAAGGAATTGGCAATGGCACAATGCCGAACGCACTTTTCGGTCAGTGTTCTGCTCCATCCTCCCTCTGTGCACCCTTTCATTTGCCAACTTTGGCCCCTTTGGCGCCGTTTGCTGCTCTATGAACAGTCTCTGCTCCCTAAAGGTTCGTTTCCCCCCCCCCCCCCCCCCCTCCTCCGTTTCATTCACTTTCTTCTCAATCCGCTGAAGGTGCGCCTCTCCTGGAAGAGCAGCCGCGTCCCTCCTACTTCTTCGACCCCAATTCCTCCGCCTCCAATTCGTCCTTTCTCAGTTTGCCATGTTCCGCTTCGGGCGTGCCTTCCCTGACGGTCCGTTGGTTTCGCAACGGAGGCGAAGAGGTCAGCTGGCAATTAGCATTTCGTACGGTTCGGCAATTTGTGCCTTTTTATGCCATTTGTTGTGCCTTTCTTTCTTCCTCAGATTGACTTCCGCTTCTCCTCTTTCATTCTCTCCGCCGGTGCTTTGCTCGTCCCCGTTTCTCTTCTGTCCCCCGTTTCTCCCTCCTCCTTCCATTGCTCCGTTTCCAATTCTTTCGGTATTTTCGACTTTTCCTTTTTTTCGACTTTCATTTCTTTTCTTTTAGGAACCCTTCGTGGCCATTCGACCATCGTTCGGCCCGCATTCATTGAGCCCTTTCAGGAGATGAGATTGGATGCTTATCCGTTGATGGGGCACGGACGAAGAGCGGGCGGCACGCGGTTGGAATGCAATGCACCGGCACATTACCCAAGTGGGAAATTGAGAGGGGGGGCGGGGGAAGAAAGAGAGGGAGAGAGAGAAAGAAAGAGAGCACGATGAAAACCCAAAAGAGAGAGAGAAGGGGAGGGAGAGAGAGAGAGAGGGAGAAAGAGAAAGAAAGATAGCGAGAGAGCACGATGAAAACCCAAAAGAGAGAGAGAATTTAAGAAAAAAAGAGAGAGGAGGGAGAGAGAGAGGGAGAGAGAGAAAGAAAGATAGCGAGAGAGCACGATGAAAACCCAAAAGAGAGAGAGAATTTAAGAAAAAAAGAGAGAGGGGGGGGGGGAGGGTGAGGTTATGACCAAAAGTTACAAAATAACGAAGAATGGCCGAAATTTTTGCCATTTTCTATTTTAAATAGAGTTGTACGGGACCGGGAATTTTGAGAAAAACCGGGACCGGGACTTCTCTGGTTGAAAAACCGGTACTTTTTGGCTGGCAAAACCGGGAAAAACCGGGACTTAGGTACTCAGTTGTACGTTTTTTTCAGTACCAGTCCCGGTCCCATACAACTCTAATTTTTAATCATTATTTTTTATCATCCAACCTTTAAAACAAATTATTTGTGTATTGTCATTCAATATTTTTGTTCAGTCATATTTATTTGTCTGATTTTGGAATTTGAAAATTTTTAAGAAAATAAGTAAACTTTTTACATCTTTTCCTTTCTCGTCCTTTAGAAAAAAAAATCTTCAAAAATTATTAATCCTTAATAATTAAAACAAACGGAAAAATTTGAAAGGAATCGAAACTCAAAAACCGAGACCGAGACTCTCGAGCAGTCTATTGCTGAGGAATGGTAAGCAAACAATTAGGAAAGTTACATCGTAAGCTACCGTATCAATGATTACATTTTGATTAAATACTTTTTGTTAAATTTTGTCTCCAAATATTATTATTTAACAACCCTTTGTTTGCTTCTGCTTTTCCCTCACTTCGTATGCCTTTGTTTTTCTCTTTAAAATGCCTTTTTCGATGGCATTTTCTTTCTTTGCCCCCCCCCCTTTTATTTCCCTTCTAAACAATCTCTCCTCTCATTCAATGCTTTTCCATTGAAATGCTTTTCCTCGGGGAATATTTCTTCCCCGACATTTCCTTTTCGACAAATTTAATTTGTCCTGCTCATCCGTCTTTTTGCTTCTTTTATCCTCCTCGAAAAATTCAATTCATTTCTTCTTTTTCACTCAAAAAATTCATCCCTTCCCCCTCTCTCTCCCTCTTCCCTCTGTCTCTCTCTCCTCCCTTTTTCTCTCTTCTCCCCTCTCTCTCCCTCTTCCCTCTTTCTCTCTCTCCCTTATTCTCTCTTCTCCCCTCTCTCTCTCTCCCTCTTCCCTCTGTCTCTCTCTCCTCCCTTTTTCTCTCTTCTCCCCTCTCTCTCTCCCTCTTCCCTCTTTCTCTCTCTCCCTTTTTCTCTCTTCTCCCCTCTCTCTCTCTCCCTCTTTCTCGCTCTTCCCTCTTTCTCTCTCTCCCTTTTTCTCTCTCTTCTCCCCTCTCTCTCTCTCCCTCTCCCAATTCCCCTCACTCCCCCCCCCCCCCCCCACTGCACCAAATTATTCATATGCGAGTGTCAGTAGTCCTCACTTCTTCATTTTCCATTTCCATTGTTTCGGAAATGAATTTTTCCGGTCGGGCGACGCATTGCATTTGCAGCCGACGGCATTTCCAACTGAGTAACCGCCGCATCACTTAACGCCTCGCTAATTGCTTCGGTGTTTTCGGCGCGAGTGCCGAATATTCGCTCATTCTTTTTAACGGTATTTCTGTACTTTTAGCACTTTCTATGCCTCCTAAATGAACCAAAAGTGTGCTTTTCCATTTTGCTTTTATAATTAATTATTATTTTTGGCTTTCTTTCCCTCTCCTTTTTCTCTCCTTCCCTCCGCCTTTTTCCTCTTTCTCTTTGTCTCTCCTTTCCTTTCTCTTCCCTTCTCTTCCATCTCCCCATTTTATTTTCCGCTTTTTCTTTGTGTTTCATTCTTCCAATTCCCCCCCCCCCCCTCTTTTTCCATTAACCTAATTTCCAAAAGTGCATCGGTAAGCAAAAGCAATTTAAGAGTCGCTTTATCTCCCCCCCCCCATCTCTTCTGCTTTTTTCTCTCTCATTTATTTATTTTTTAAATTTACTTTTAAGCTCTCTTTTCCCATTTTTCAATTTTTTTTTCTTTTATTACTTTAAATGCTTTTCCATTTGGCTGTTCTCCCAATTTTGTTTTGTGTCCTCAGGCGATGGGTAATTTCGCCGAGTAAATCCCGTCCGCCGTAAGCAAACGAATGAATGATCCCTCCTCAGACTAACATAAGTCACCTGCTGCTGTCCGTCCAGTATCAGCTCCCCCCCCCCCCCCTCTCCCTTTTTTCTTCACGTCAATCTTTCGCTTTACGGCAAATTTTCGTCAAAAATATTTTTTTGGCGTAGAAAAAACGATAAGAAAATTGGAAGAGGAGGGGGGGGGGGGGGGAAGAGTATTTTTGAGGGGGAGGGGGAAGGGTTGTCCTCCGTCGATCATTTGCCTCCGTCCGCCCCCTCCCCCCATCATTCATCAGCAGAGACTCCCTTCAATTGGTCATGATCATCCACTCAGCAACTGCATCCAATCCTCATCTCATTATCATGAATTCACACCTCCATCTCCCTTCCACTTTCCTCCTTCTCCTCCTCTTCTTCCATTTTCTCCTCCTCTTCCTCCCATCCTCTGTTTCGTGTCCATGCGTCTTCCGTCTGTCCATTTCATCGTCCTCCTTCCTCCCCTCCCGCACCCATTTTTTCATCTTTCTTTCCTATGCTTCTCTATCAGCGGCTCTTCCTCTTCCGCATTCTTCCACACCACTCCATCCATCCATCCCTTCCCCCCCCTCCCCCCTTCCCTCACCACTCTTCCTTTCTCTTCTTTTCCCAATGACCGATTACACAAGTACTCTCCCCCCCCTTTCCCCGCATTTTCGCCCATTGGAGGGAACAAAACATTCGCATTCCATCCCAAACCGGTTCATAATCAAAGCCCCCCCCCTTCCATTGCATTCGCTGGTTCGTCTGCCTATTGCAGCTTCATTCCCCATAGCATTCTCTCCCCCCTCCCCTTTCGTTTTGCTTGTCTTCTCTCTCCCCATGTCTTTTCCCCATTCCTCGGCACTTTTTCTCCCAAATTTTCCCCTTTTTCCTCTCTTTGTTTATGTGTTTGTTTGGTAAATTGCCACTTTTCTCCTCCCTTTTGCCATTCCCATGGCTTTACGTTCGTTCCATGCTCCGAATTCATTCCTTTTTTAGAAATGTGACTGCAAAATTGACTTCCGCTCGACGATCTCTCCTCCCCCCCCCCCTCCGTCCCTTTTTCATTTTTCCCATTTCTCCTTGGGTAATTATTCCGATTGGCACGTGCACCACATCACCAACACAAACGGCACAACTCACAAAATGGCACCAAATGTACTGATGGACAAAGGAGGGAAGGGCAGCAGAGAGAGCAAAGATTTGGAGGTAAGGAAAACCTTGGATGCACAAATCGAAGTGATTTTAGCACTGATTAAGCGGACGATAAACTGACCAAAAGTGAAATGGCCAAATGATCAGAAGGAAAAGAAGAAACAGCGCCGACTAATCAGCTAACAAAGGCTTTTTGGAATGAGTGATCAAATGCCAATGGCTACCCTTTTGATGTCCAACCGTAGGAGCGATCGGTCCATTGATGTGACCTCCTTAGTGATTGATTACTGTACTGTCGCTTCCACTCCTTTTGTTCACCATTTTACCGCACTCATCTCTCTTCCACTCCTTTTGTTCACCATTTTACCGCACTCATCTCTCTTCCACTCCTTTTGTTCACCATTTTACCGCACTCATCGCACTTCACCAGCACACTGCTCATTTCTCGGCACGGCACTCTGCACTGATCACTAAAGCATAGAGCAATACTGTATACTCACTTTATTTTTCTAAGCATTATTTTTGTTTCTAAGCAATCACCCACTTCGATCACTTTTGCCGTTAGTCACTCACTTTGACCACTTTGCTTCTGATCACTCGATCTGATCACTTCCCATTTTCACAGTCACTTTTTGTTTGCCATTTTTAGTCTATGTCACTTTTTGCACTTTGGTGCTTTGGCGCACGTTTGTCCACACATTCTAATGCTTTACACATACAACAGTTAGCATGTCAATTGCAATGTTTTTTCACTGTTAACACTTACCGTAAGCACATCGCATTGCTTTACAGTACCCACCAATTGCACAATTTTCACCTCACTTCCCTCTCACTTTTCACATTTTTGCATATTTTTTTTTGCTCACCATCACCTCTGCACAATTAAATATCACATTTTGTAATTTTCACTTTTGAACCAAATTTTTTGAGTACCAAAATGACAATACAGTAATCAAACGACGTATTCATTTGTATCCGGAAAATGAATCGAATCTAAACTTTGAATAAATGTGAAATTTTCAAAAAATCAGAAAAAAAACTTGGATGTAAAAGTGAATGATGTGAGGGTTTGAAACTGATGAGAATAGGGGGGGGGGGGGGAAAGAGTCACTCATTAAGTAATTGATGCTAATTAGGAATGTTAGATAATCTTTTCTCATTGAACATTTAATTGCTTTCTTAGAGTCTTTCGCATTTTCGTGGGTACGCGGCGGAAACTATGGGAAATTTGTTGAAGTTTCTACACGAGTATTCATTTCAATGGACGGCACTCTTTTCTTCTCGTACAATGTGCGGGAGGACGAAGACAGGTGAGAGGCAACAGAAGCGGGGAAGGAAACAGCTGATCAAAGCATGGGAATTGATCAGAGTAACTGATCAGAATGATTGATAAAGAGACTGATAAGTATTTGATCAAAGCAACCGATCGGAGCCTATTAATCAGGGCAACTGATAAAGAGATTGAATATCTGAACAAAGCAATTGATCAGAGGAGTTTCATCCAACTGATAGAAGAGACTGATAAGAAATATCTGATCAAAGAACTGATCGGAGCATTATCAGGGGATAATTATAAAAATTATCAGATAAGATCATTGCGACAGATGAACAAATAGAGGCAATAGACATTAGCAGATTAACTGTTCGTATCAACTGATCTGCAAAACTATTTATTATTCTAATGCCTGATCAGGGCATTGTGCCATTTGCCAATTTGTTTTTTTCAAAATGCTTTTCCTTTGACTTTTGCCAGTTTCGCGTGCACTTTGTCCCTCCCGGCCACTCAGTCCGCCCAACTCGGCCCCTTTTTTCGTCTGCTGCTTCCGCTCGGCCACATCAGTCCCAATTTGCAATTGCCTCGCGGCAAAACACCTCACCACCATCCACATGCGTTCGGCCCGCGAATTGACGAATTTCAGCCCCAAATATTCCCGGAAATGCCAACTCGCGGTGACACTGTGTTTTTGGAGTGTTTTGCCTACGGATTGTGCGTATTTACAATAATTATTTTAAAGTATTAAAAATAAATAAAAATAATTTATAAATGAAACGCCATTTACGCACCGTTTCATTCAGTCCCGTGCCGACTTATCACTGGTCACGTGTCGATGGTTATCCTTTGCCCCGTTTCCGCCATCGTTTGCTCAGTTTTGGTCGCGTTCTCCGCCTCGACCGTGCCGAAATTGGCGACTCGGGCCGTTACCGATGCTCCGTACAGAACCGACTTGGCATGGACAGTGCCGAGATTCGGCTGACCATTCATTGTTGGTTCACCAGTGCCTCTTCGTCCGCTTTTTCAAATCCATTTTCAGCGCCTCCGGTGCTCCTTCGTCCGCTCATTAGCCAAATGGTCGCCCCCGGTCAGTTGACAAATTGCAAATTGGTTTCTTATTTGGGGCGTTAATCCATCCAATGATAAATGATTATTTGATTTGTTCAGGCCACTCCATCACCTTCAAATGTCCAATTGCCGATGGTGTCGGAATGGTTTCTCAGGTTGAATGGTTTCTGAACGGAGTGCCATTGGTGCCGTTGTTGATGGACCAAAGTGATCGGCAAAGATTCAAAATGGCATCTGATGGACATGAGTATGTCCATTCAAATGTGACTAAACGGGGTCCTTCCCCGTTTGGCCCTGTCTCTCAAGAGTGTTTCTGTTCAGTCCCGACCCTCCCCCTTCTCAGAATGGCCATTTCGGGCGTTCGTCTCTCTGATGCCGGTTTGGTCCAGTGCATGGTCTCCGACGAGGTCGGCTCCGTCTCCTCCTCCGCTCTGCTGGTCGTCTCCGCCTTTCCGCCCCGCTTCCACTCAAACATTTTCCCCTCGCGCCTTTCCGTCGCCCCGGGTGCCCTTCTGTCCGTCCCGTGTCTCTTCCAGTCGAGCCCACCGGGCAAAGGCCGGTGGAGCCGAAGAGAAAAGGCAAAGGGACGACAGATCGGAAGCGAAAGTGATCAGACAAAGGCGGGAAGAAGGGAAATCGCAGTGCTGAAGATGAACAATGTGCGGACGGAGGACGCGGGGGAATACGAATGCGAGGCCAACAACGAATTGGGCACCGCAAAAGCGAGCGTACGGCTGGACATTTTGGGTGAGTGGTGGGCGTGTCCAGACATTTGCGCCTATGTCCAAAATCGGGTTCAAATTTAAGTTTTTCAATCTTAAAGTTCTTAAACAACATTAAATTTAAGAAACTCCAATAATTTTGTTGTTTGAGAAATTTATTATTTTTTCAAAAATTAGCTGACGATTAAATTATCGAATACATTACTTTCAATCGATTATTTAAAGCTGTTTAGGCTATCAGGGATTGAAAAAACTTAAGTTTGAACCCGATTTTGGACACAGGCGCAAATGTCCGAGGCGCAAATGTGGGGTAACCGTGGTGGGAGAGGGGGCGGGGGGAAGGGGAGGGATGAAGCGGGGGGGGGGGGGAAGGAAATGGGCAAAATAAAATCAAAAATGGGGAAAATGGAAAAAAAAGACAAATTGGGAGGAGAGAAACATAAAGCCATCATCAGCAGAAGGAACGCATGTTTCGGTTTATGCCGACGAACAGAACGAACAAAACGACGGCAGCAAAAGGTTCGCCTGTGAAGTCGAATTTCGTTGTGTGACGCCGGAGGAATGCCCCGAGGGATTGTTCGACTGGCAATTCAACGACCGTCCAATTCGAAGTTTAATTGGGGCGGAAATGATCAGAATACGGCAAAATGACCAAATTGACAACGCCGGGGTTTGGATGAATCAGAGGAGCGAATTGGAAGTGGACGAACACTTCGCCAAAGGTTCAAATAAACTTCCCTCTCCCCCCCCCCATCCCCTCAATGATTTTCGGCATTTAACCCATTGTTTGCCATTCTTCCCAGGCCATGTCGGCAGATTCGCGTGCCATTCGGTGTTCGGCGGTGCCACTGCCGAGTTGCGTCCTCAGTTCCCTCAGTTTTCTTCATTGGCACTGTCTGTGGATGAGATTGGCACTTCGGAAGCGAAAATCAGCTGGCGATTGTTGGGAAAAGGCACAAAAAATGGGGAGAAAAACGCGCAAAAGCGACGGCGATTTTATGGGAATAAAGTGAGAAAATAATATTTAAAAATCGAAAAGAAAATAATTTCTTAATTTATTTGCCCAGCATTCTTTGACGGACTTTTAAATTTCATTTTTCATTTTCAGTCAGAAATTGCCCAAAATCACAATGTTTTCGTATTGGAAATGCGGGCAAAAAGAGAGCGAAGTTGGCGCACTGTGAAGGAATTGCGAATGCCGTCGACGGACCGTCCGAATTGGGCGGGGCACTTTCGCATGGACGGATTGGAGGCGAACGAACGCTATCAGGTGCATTTTGCCAAAGGACCTCCATTTTGGGAATGCAATGGTCGCTTCAGTTCCGACTGCGACCAATGGGCGAAGGGTCGCGTGCCGTCGCTCTTTCGCAATGGGTGCGCATGGAGCAATCGGTGCCCGTGGAGGCGGTCCGGCACATTCGCTTTCGAATGTTGGACGACGCGCATGTCCTGCTCGAGTGGGATCCAGTGGAGAAGGTCGTGCTGCCACCATTGGCATACAACAATGCCATTCTTTGACAGAATCATCAGTCGGCGCCCGACTTACGGTACAATGTCACATGGAATACTTTTGGGCCGGCGGAGGGACAAAGCGATGGCAAAATGCAAAGTCGGACAGTTAATGAGCCGCGGCTGGTCATTTCCCTTCCGGCACAATTGGGCAGGGCAAAAAGGGCGGAATGTGCCGTTTTGGAAGTTGGGGTGAGGGCAGAGAATGAACGGGGCCCGAGCAAAGAAAGAACGGACACAATGATACGAACATCGTCAAAAGGTGAGGCCAACCGAAGAAATTGGCTAATTGGACGGTTAATTAGATCTAATTGGGACAAAAGAGGAATATATGCTAATTAGGAAGGAAATTGGCAACAGACTTTAATTTTATTTTCTATTTCAGAACCTCAAAGGTACGCCGTCGACCTGCGCTTGGACAGTGTCAACGCAACGCATTTGAATTTGAGTTGGAATTGGCAAAATGTTGACCCATGTGAGAATGTATTAGGAGCGAAAGTGAGAGTTAATTAATAATGGTTGAATGGGAAATGGAGAAAGAAAGTTCAGATAATGTGCGAACAAATCGAAGAGGGCAAAGGGAACGACGGAAGGAATGGAGGGAACGGAGAGAATGGAGGGTGGGTGCCTTTGTGCCTTTCGTTTTTCGCTTAAATGCCAAATGCGAGTGTCCGTTTCAGTCTCAATTCAACTCTCTTTCGGAATGATTCGGCGGCTTTTCAGTCCGTCCCTTCCCATTATTCCCATTGGCTCGTCCATTCGCTCCTTCCTCTGCGCGAATACGAATGTCGCGTGGCTGCGTTTGACCAATTCGGTCGGATGGGCCCAATTCGTGCGGACGGAGTGAGGGCAAAGACAAAAGAGAAAGCGCCCGAGAGGAAGGCCGAAATTAATTCAATGAAAGTGGGAGAAAAGGTAGGGAAAGAGAAAATGCCGAAAAGGGGAGACAAAGGCAATGGCATTTTGGGGCAACGGAACGTACGCACTTTTGGTGGATTGGAAGGCGGTGGAACTGACAATGAGACTGACGGAGGGAGAAGCAGAAGGAGGAGGAGGAGAAGTGAAAGAGATGGAAGCAATGCCATCAAAAGAGGAGGAACGATCATGGGACAGAGGGTACAAAGTGAGCGGAAGAAAGAAGAAAAAGGCAAAGGCGGGAGAAGGGGGAAGGAAGAGAAGGGAAGAGAGTTTGAAGAAGAAGGGGAAAGGGACAAAAGCATAGAGGAAAAGAGGATGAAAAGAAGGGCAAAAGGAGGGGGAGGGGGGAGGCAGAAGAAGCCGCCCGATTTTGGGGCTTTGTAATTTGGGAACCCGACATTTGGTGACTCTGATGAAATGCCTCTTTTAAAAAAGCAAATTGCGCCTACAAAAAATTGTCCAATTTTGGCAAATATATGATAATAAATTAAACTAATTTTTTTGATTGATTTTTGTCCGATTTTTTAAATAAGAAAATCCCTAAATGTCATTTTGTCCTCAATTTGTTTCTCATATTTTTCTTTTTTGTTTAGCTTTTTGTGTACGTATCTGAAACTGCTGACCAGGTGTTTTTCCATTGCAAATAAATCATTCGGTCAAATGCCAACGGTCGCTTCTTTTTCAGCCCATTCTTCTGAGGTTGGCAGAAGCGGAGCTGAACGACCCACAAAGACCGTCCGCACGAATTGATGGCCTTCGGCCGATGTTTTTGTACACAATTCAGGTGATAAGTCAACATAATGTGGACTAATTGACGAGAGATTAACGGTTTAAGAGAAATTGAATGATTAATTGGATAATTATTAATTTGAAATTGGCCTAATTAGTCACTCCCCCAATGATTGCCATAATAATGCTCTTTTGTTTTTTGATTCATCGTTTTTCCTTCCCGTCAGATCGCCGCATTCAATCCCGGCGGCGTTGGTCCGTTCAGTGAGCGCATCCCGGTCAGAATCGGTGCGAGACTCAAGCAGAACCCGGATTTGGTGGCTGAGATGGAGGGCAGCGGCGCGACGCCAAACGGCAAAATGCGGCGATCGCTGGCGGGAGAAGCGCTAATGCGATCGCTGATCACAACGGCCTTACTCATCAAATTGTGTCGTTGGCATTGGAGGCGGTGACCACCGATCGACGAAATGAGCAGCGATCGCGAAGAAAATAGATCAAAAGATGGCTAATCACTTTTTATGCAATCACTTCATTTCAAATTCATTAATATTTTGTTGTTTATTTACTGACAAAAAACCAAATAATTAATTATTTCGATGGGAGCGACGGTTTTGGTGAAGTGATCAACGGCGGATTATTCCCAAACAAATTTCTGGAGAAGGCCAAAAAACTAATGGGTAAATGAGTTGCCCTGGGGGAGAATGACTGATGGGCGACGGCGACGTGTAAAGCGGCGATTTGGATAAGGTGGAAAGTGATCAGAGAGAGAGAGAGAGGGAAAAGGCAACAATCCGACAACTCCTCTGCTGGTGTTGATCACAACTGTTGCTGCTGATCGACTTATCCGACAGCTCCGTCCTCCCTCCGCGCTGTCGCGCCCGCCGTTTGCGTCGTCTGTCGGTGTGACATGTCTCTCCTCCCCCCCCCCCTCCCCTTTTTCCCCTTTTTCCTCCGTTTCGCCTTTCCCCCCTTCCCAAATCCTTGTTCCTTCTTCTTCTTTTGCTTCTTCTTCTTCTCCTACTGGTTTGCTGCTGCTGCTTCTCCCCTTTTTTGTTAATCCCCAATTTTCTTTCCATTTTCCTTCCCCTTTTCTTTTCTTTTTCTTTTCTTTTTCTTTTTCTTTCTTTTTCTTTTCTTTTCTTTTCTTTGTGATGTTTTATTTTTATTTTTGTCGATGCTTTACAACGCAAAGGGTCGCCTCCGTTGAGTTGGCCACTTCTTCCTCTTCTGTTCCCCTCGCCCTTTTTTCGGCGTTGCCCAAGGCGATTCTCGACCTCCGCCGGGGCATTCCTTCACAAGCCCGTTTTGCTGGAGTGGTACGGGTCCGTGTCAGCTCGTCCCATCCCCATTTTGAGGTGAAATGTCATCGCGGCTGCTGGGCCGGGCCATCCTTTCCCCGTCCCCCCTCTTTTTTTGCCCCCCCCCCCCCCCTTCGCCCTTTCCCCCTTTTGCCCCTCGTCCATCCATCATCCCACAACAGTTCCAGAAAGAAGGCCTTCTCTTCCTTCTTTTTACCACCATCATTTACACAAATCATCACCAATGCAAACTGCTTCTTCATAAGCTTCGTCCGTCCGTCCGTCCGAACGAACGACGACTTCGTCAATTTGCAATTTGTCCGTCCCCCCCTCCCCCCTCCCTTTTCGTTTTCGTTTTATTTTGCTGCCCTTTCCCCCGTCGCTTTTTGAGTTACTGCGTTTCTCATATTTTGCTGTGATATTTACAATGAAGGAGGGCATTTCTCACATTTGTTACGATGTTGTGCTTCTTCCAGTGAAGAAAAAATAGGGCAAAATGATGGATGGGGGGAAGGGTTGCCCGGGGCGATGACCAACACACAAAGAAAGACATATTGCATCAGCAGAAAGAGGGGGGCGGGGGGGGGGGGGCGGTGACTGACCAAAAAACCATCGGCGGAGGGGGAGGAGACATCGCAGTACCTCCTCCCCGCTCCCCACGTCCGTCTCTTTTAAAGGGTCGGGGGTCGTCCGCACAGTCAGTCAAAGGGGGAGCAGCACCAATCGAATGGGAGAAGGACGGACGGAGCAAAGCCACGGCTTATTCATCCCATTACCATCCCATCCAGCGAAGGCTATTCATTCATTCATTCATTCGTCGTCCACCCCTTCCCCCCCCCCCCCCCTCCGTACCCATCCCTCTCCAAGCCAACCCCCCCCCCCCCCGGGTACACCCTTCTCATCCCCTGCCCATCCCCTCCCCTCACTTTCTCTGCTGTGCGCCCTCCGCCGCCCTTTCCCTACCATTCATTGCCCATCGTCCCACAATCGCCCGCTCTTCCCCCCCCCCCCACTAACAAATAAGCACAGTTTTGTCCTTGGCCTTCCCAGAATAGAATAAATATTTTTTATCCACTTTTAACCAGCGCTTCTTTTAAAAGTCCAATCCCTCCTACGCTTTAAGTTCGTCTCCCAAAGATTCGCTTACCTATGCCCCGGTTAATCTAACGCAAGCATCTTTTGCTGAGGCACAAAATCCCGCTTTTGAGAGAGAAGGGAAGGAAGGGATTGTTACGTGGAAAACCCCGGGCTTAGGGTGGACACAAAGACATTTCTTGGGAGAGGAGCCTTTTCCTTCCCTCCTCCCGCCCCCATTCCTAAAGGATATCCCCCCCCCCCCTATCCCTCCCCCATATCCCTCCCCCATATCTCTCCCTCCGCCATTTCTCTCGCTTCGCCTCCCTCCCCCCCAGCGCCCCTTTCGATTTCAATGGTCGCGCAGTCCCCCGCCGCTTCCTCTCGCCATATATAAACTGATGAAACGCGTCCGTTATTCAATGGCCTCCGTGCTAATCTCATCTTTGTTCAGCTCCAAAATGCGCGCCTTCTTCATCCTTCTGACCGCCTGCGCTTTCATTGCCTTGGCATTGGCCAATTCCGCCGAAAAGACCGACTCGGCCGCCGCTTCGGTGGGTTTTCTTTCCTAATTGCCTTTTTATCTAATTTGAATTTCACTTTTTGCAGGACAGTGCGTCAGCAGCCAAAGACGAGGCGAAAATTGAATCGAAAAAGGACACAAAAAAGGAAGAAAGCGGAGGGGAAAAGATGGAAGCGGAGGAGAAGAAGGAGGAGAAGCGGGAAGACAAGGAGGCTGAGAAGAAGCCGGAAGAGAAGAAGGAAGAGGCGGTGGCCACCGCATCTGGCGAAAAGAGCGAAGCGAAAGAGGAGACGAAGAAGGAAGCAGAGGAGAAGAAGGAAAAGCGAGAGACGGAAGAGAAGAAGGAGGAGGAGACGAAGA
Organism: Heterodera schachtii; assembly: GCA_023374025.1. Taxonomy (NCBI): domain Eukaryota; kingdom Metazoa; phylum Nematoda; class Chromadorea; order Rhabditida; family Heteroderidae; genus Heterodera; species Heterodera schachtii. The sequence goes on from SIJG01000017.1 coordinate 1,220,547, forward strand.
AGGAAGCAGAGGAGAAGAAGGAAGGAGAGCAGAAAAAGGAAGGAGAGGAGAAGAAGGAAAAGCGGGAGACGGAAGAGAAGAAGGAGGAGGAGACGAAGAAGGAAGCAGAGGAGAAGAAGGAAGAAGAGCAGAAAAAGGAAGGAGAGGAGAAGAAGGAAAAGCGGGAGACGGAAGAGAAGAAGGAGGAGGAGATGAAGAAGGAAGCAGAGGAGAAAAAGGGAGAAGAGAAGAAGGAGGAGAAGACGGAAGAAGTAAAGAAAGAGGCCGAGGAGAAGAAGGAGAAGCGCGAAACAGAGGAGAAGAAGGCGGAGGAGAAGAAGGAGGAGGAGAAGGGAGAGGAGAAGAAGGAGGAGGAGCAGAAGAAGGACAACAAACGGGAGGCTGATCAGGAGAAAAAGACGGAAGAGAAGAAGGAGGAAAAGGCGGAGGCATCCAAGGAGGAGGAGGAGAAGAAGGAGGCCGAGAAGAAGGAGAAACGCGAGACGGAAGAGAAGAAGAAGGAGGAAGCAGCGGCATCGGGCGAGGAAAAGAAGGAGGAGGCGAAGGAGGAGAAGAAAGAGGAGAAGCGGGCAGAGAAGGAGGAAGCATCGGCGGAAGGAGCAGAGAAAGAGAAGAAGGACGCGACGCCGGAGGAGAAGAAGGAGGAGCAGGAGGACAAGAAGGAGGAGAAGAAGGAAGAGAAGAAGGAGGCGGCGGCGTCGGGCGAGGAAAAGAAGGAGGAGGACAAGGAGACGGCCAGCAAGAAGGAGAAGCGCTGGGTGCTCAGAGCCAAACGGGTCGCTTTCTGAGAGGCCAAAGACGCGGGACGGGGCGAGACGGACGCGCGACCCTTTGACCGGCGAACCATCAAACCCTCAGACTTTCTCTCATCATTTTCACCCATTTATTCTGCCATTGGAATTCATTTTAAATTTTTCAACATTTTTTGTTAAATTTTCGGTAAATAAAACAATAATTTCTTAATTTGTCATTTAAATTAGAGTTCCCCCCCCCCGACTCGATTTTTGGCAAATTTCGAATCATTTCTCTTTCGCACCCAAAAATGGTTCCCCGAAAATGCGTCTAAAATAAACACACTGTAATTAATCGGGTTATTATTAGTTTATTCGGTATCAATTCAAGTTTAAAATTAAATCACCATAATAACCAGGGCTGCCAAAAGTATGCAAATGGATATTTTTTTCCTGGCTTCTCCATGCTCTAAATAGTACGAAAAACACTTTCTTTTTTGTGTTTGCGTATAAAAATCGGGACTTTTATTTGCATATTTTTGCATATTTCGAGATTTTTGTGCATATTTGCATATTTTGGCTTTTTCTGCATATTTCGTGCATATTTTGCCATTTTTTGTGCATATTTTCCGGTTTTTTACATATTTTGCCATTTTTCGTCAAATATTTTCCGGTTTTTTTTCATATTTTGCCATTTTTCGTCAAATATTTTCCGTTTTGAATATCTCTTAAGAAAATTTTGGCAGACAATAGGATGAACTTTAGTGCCGCATGTATCAACAATTTGATAAATATTGCCTAACATTATTAAAAAAAAAGAGTATTGAAGCGAAGGCGCCAATTCAAATATTCCTTGATTAACAACTGATCAAATTTGCTCAAACACAGTCATTAGCTAATAGTTCATGTTTTAATGTTTATTTGACAAAAAATATATCAAAATTAATAATATTTTAACAAAATGGGAAAAAAGTCGATTTGTTCTGGTGTCAGCAGGTCCGCACGTCCAAAAATGTGGAGCTCTCGAACTTCGTCCAGGAGATCAGCAATGTCCATCGAAAACGGTGTTCCAATCGATCTGATTTCGGTTGAGGCGAGAAGTAGGCGCTTCATTTGATCACCTAAAATTACTTTGAAAAAAGAAAAATGGGAATATCAGGACCAGGGTATTGGAGTGTCTAAAATACAGTAAATATTGTTAAAATAACAAAAGTTGAAACAGTTGACCTGGTCGGAAGAGATTGCTGAGGTTCCGCGCTATGTCCTTAGCACGTTTTGTCCGGCTTTGCCTTGACAAATCGTCCAATGAACTGACTCTTTTGAGCTTGTGTCGGTGGTGCTCCGTCTGTCGCTTTTTTAGCTGCTTCATCTCTTCTGTTTTTTTCTGCAGCTGGCGTTCCAGCGTTTCAATTCGCCGTTTCGCCTTGTTCAGCTCCGCGCACAGCCTTTGAATTGACGCAAACTCTGAAAATTAAATTTGGGATGTCAAATTGATAGAAATTCTGATCACTGGTTTTACCTGTTTCTGTCTGAGTGGCACCATCGATGGTTTCCAACACCGTTTGGGTTGACTGGACTGCTGCTCGAAAATCGGTGCTGGTTTCTTTGTGGACAGTCGTAGGCCGAACGCGGGCATGGCGCCTGATCGGCGTTGTTGAAAGTGGCCTTGGATTTGATCGGCGGCCTTAAAAAGTAAAATAATCTCAAAAATTGTGATTTTTGCACGTACTGGGCTCAGCATTCGAAATCGACGGCATTGTCTCGGTCGATGTTCCTTCTCCAGTTGTTGATGGAGCTTCTGTGGTTTGTCGTGGACCTGTAAAAATTGTATTTTTGATTGAAATGATATTTGGGTAAAAATTTCATCACTTTTTGGTGTTGAACCAACCCTCCGGCCGTGCTCCTGGCGCCATTCCTTCCGCATTCGTCTTGCTTCAGCACTAGAATTGCCCATATTCTTGAATTTTTCAGTTTTTTTACGTGTAAATACCATTTTTTGCTGGAAAATGATAGAAATTTATTGAAAATTTCACCCAGTTGAAAAATTTTTCCCTATGTTCTAATTTCCTTGAAATTTTGCATAGGCCCATCTTTTGACCCCCTCTATCGAATTCTCTTTTGTTTTTTGAAAGTCTCTTTTCTAACTCGAGATCGGCTCTTCCGTTTTTACAAGGGAAAATCTCGACAATTTTTTTAAATTAGAGGGTTTTTTTGGCGTTTTGTCCTTAGGCAATATTTATCAAATTGTTGATATATGGTGCCGAAAATCTTGAGAAATTATTGATTTTCAATTGCAAAAAAAAACGATAAATTTATGAGGAAAAATTTTTTTTTATTGAATTTGCACCCCTAATTTTCAAGTTTTTTGTGCATATTTGGTGCATATTTTGCGATTTTTGTGCATATTTGGTGCATATTTCACTACTTTATTTGCATATTTATGCGCATATTTTGCCTACTTTTCGTGCATATTTTTGGCAGCCCTGATAATAACGTATCTCTCGTTTTTAACAAATTCAAATTCACTGACGATTTTCCACTGACCCATTTTATGGTCGTGCTCCAAAAAACAGAAGAGTGTCTTTAAATGAGTCTCTGATTTGTTATATTAAAAAATTCTTTATTACACACCGACATTCAGTGGGAAAAGACACTCATTGTCAGCAGCAGTGGTATCGCATCATCAAAGTCTTCCATAAATTAATTCGAAGGCTTTTCGGTAAAATAACCAAATTCTTCCGTAGCATAAATTTTATGAATAATTCAATTAACAAATGAATACCCAGGGACTGACTGCCCCAGGGTTTTTGGCTTGGGGGTGGGGACCACCGCCCTGCTGGGCGATGAGAATTTCGAACAAATTTACCAAAAAAAAGAAAGAAAGAAATTTTTGTGTATTTTTTAAATTTCTTGAGCGGATGGGTCTTGGGGGAGGGGGAAAGGGGCAGTTAAATGTCCCCCCCCCACCTTTGGGACTGTCCCTGTGAATTGTGCACATTTAAAAAAATAAATTAAAATGGGATAATCAGTGATGAATAAGATAAATGAATCAATTAGTAGTCATCGGTTGATAGACTTCGTTTTGTCACAATTTCATCTCATTTTTCCAGCAAATACATTCCGTAAATTTGGCGATGTTCTTCCCTCTCAAATTCGGGCACAAATTTCACTTGGATTATTTCTGAGAATCCTTCCGCTTCTGTCGGCTTCTGAAAAGCCACTCATTCAATGCCTTTCGCTTCTTCTCCCATTGTTCCATATTTCCACCTGATAAGCGGCGAAGAAAGTTCGAATTGCCACTTCGGTCACATTTTCGTGCGTTCGGTCGGCTTCGCCCCCGGCGATGACTTTCCGAAATGCGTTGTTGTGCAGCGCATGCGCAGGCGAACACGCGAAAAGCAAACAGCGGCAGGACAAACGGAGAGAAGCGGCCAAAGCACAGAAATCCCTCCTTCAAAAAAGAGAAAAGTTCAAATTGGCATTTCCATTCCCAAATTCCGCTTTTGCCCAACTCCCCTCGTCGCCGTGTCTCTGTTTGTATTGTCCACAATTGCGCTTTTCCCCTCTTGTAAAGCCTCGCGCACTCTCTCCAGACATTTCTTCCGTGTGCCCAACTCGTCTTGGCTCAAAATTGTGTATTCGCTTCTGAAACGACGCGCAAAAGTGCTTTTGCCGGAGGCGGGCGAACCGACGAGCAGCAAAAGTTCGGGGAGAGAAGGGCCGGGCATTTGGAAATCATCTGAAAAGTTAATTAACGACTAATTAGAATTGGAAATTGGGGGGCGGGGGAAGGGACTTGGGACGGAATGTTCGCGAAGGAATTGGGACGGATTGAACTCGGGCAGACGGAACGGCTCTGCGGCAGAGACTTTGGAGAAAAACTGTTCGGGCGTTTGAAAGGGCAGCGAAAGATTGAGGGCGAAGAGTCGGTCGGCGCACGAATGGTCGTTTTTGGGACGAATCTGAGAAAATAAAACGGCGAATTTTTCGGAAAAACGAAAAAAAAAAAAACGAAAAACCGATGATTTAAGGCGACCAGCAGCCTGAAAAGTGTTTCTTATGACATGACTAATGATTTTGTTCTGTTTTGTTAATGGGTTTCCCCCTTTTCTCACATCTCCGACGTAAAATGAGTCTTCTCGGATGACTCGGACTTCGCCGTTCTCTTCACTTTCCATCTTTTGCCACATTCCTTTTGAAAAATTGCAAAAGTTACGGGACAATTAACGGAAAGGGACAACTGAGCGATGGCCAACTGAGAGACAGTCCGTTTTTTGGTTTTTGGCTATAACTCCTTTCACACTTTCCGAGTTGAATGAATTTGAGATACCATTCGAAAGCCGGCGGGGGTCGAACACCAAAAGACATAAAAAACGGACTGTCGCTCATTTGTCCCGCAGTGGGCAATTGTCGGACTAATTGCTTATGCCATTGGCACTGACCGACGAAAGGTTTTCGGAAGTTTGGAGTTCCAAGCGAAACAAAAACCTTAAAAAATGGGGGAAAAAGTCAAAAAATGGCAAAAAGTGTTGTGCCTGGAGGGGCACTCCAATTGCGTTGACAATGTTTTGCACTTTTCGTTTGAATTGACCCGCGTCGACGTGTCCTTTCTGCGGATGGAAATTGCGTTAATTTTTTTCGAGTTTCGATGCCAATTCCCACCAAAATGCCCTTTTGGTTGGTGAAAATGCACACTTTGAACCCCTCGGAAGTGCACTTTCGCAGTGCGCCGATCACTTTGCCCGACCAAAATTGCCAATCGTCGCAGTTTTTGGCGAAAGTGTTGCCCGATTTTGTTCTGATCAAAGTGCCATCTGTGCAAAGCAATCACAAACATTTGTTTTCCAAAGTCCCAATTTACCCAAATCAAATGCCGCAATTTTCGGTCGATTTTCAGTGCCATCGACGGAGTAAGTGAGCAGCTGATTGGGGATCACTTTCCACAGCCCATTCAGCCTCTGAGAAGGGTTGACGAAAATGGACGCTTAAAGTAAACCGAACAAAATGCCATCGAATTGGAAGCGGAGAAACCCAATTTGGGGCTGGGCGACCCCTCCGCCACCGATTCGCTTTTGTCAGAGGCGTTTTTTCTCTTCGACATTTGCTAAAAAATGATCAAAATGAACTTATGTGAAATGAACCAATAAAATTTATATAATTAATAAAATAATAATTACAATAAATGCAGAAAGCAATTGTTTAAAAATAGAATAATATTTAAAAAAACAAAATAAAAGGGGCCAAAAGATAGTAACAATCGTTGGTTAGTTTTCGAATTGCCACCGATCACTTTTTGTCCGTTTTGTTTGAACCAAATAATGAGGCGATTGAGTGACTCCCTTCAGAATAAATTGCGCTATTAAAAAAGAAGTGTTAAATTGGCTAACCTTTGCTTGCTTCGGCTAACACTTTGGTTAATTTCTTAAAAATCGCATTTATTTTGTCTTTTTAATTTAATTTTTTTACTCTTTTCGCCGTCCGCGCGCCTTTCGCCTCCGTCCCTTTGATCGGTTCGACCAAAATCCTCTTCGTTTTCTGCTGGTTTTTGTTCTTTGGCATTTTTATGTCCAATCGCTCCTTCAGCCGTTGCGCCACCAACTCCGGCAAATAATCAGCCAAAATGCCAAAACATTGTTCATCTTCGGCACAATTATCTATACGCAAAGGGTTAAATTATCAGCAATAAAAATTTGACGCAAAGTTTGACAAAAAAAAAAAGGGGGAGGGGTTATTTCGCATGAGGACCAGAGGTGAAAATTTGGGCTCTATTGCAGTTCACACGACCATAAAATAATTTGGCAATTTTAATACAACTTAACTTTTTTTTATGAGCATCCAAATTAAACATTTAGTATCATTCGATAGATCAAAGAGTCTTCTATTAGTATGAAAAATTTCAAAAAAATTCGTTGTGTTTCAAAAAAGTTATGGCCAAAAATGTTTTGAAAACCAGTTTTTGAAGTTTTTGGCCATAACTTTTTTGTTTAACGAAATTCTTTGAAATTTGCCGTCAAATACAAAACACTTGGGGCTATCGAATGGTACAATAATGATTAATTTGAATGCTCATAGAAAAAGTTATGTTGCATTAAAATTGTCTAATTATTTTATGGTCGTGTAAACTGAAATAGAGCAAGATTGCGCTTTACAAAACTGAAAAGAGACAAAAGATGTACCATTTTCGTCACAATTCGCTGCTAAGGACTCCTTCAAAATGCGAAATCGTTCTTCCAGCCAAATGAAAAGGCGTTGTTCGTTGTGTCGGAATTTGAAGTTTTTTGTAGAATCCGTAGAATTGTCTGAAAAGCTTATTCAAACAATTTGAATATAATTGGTCCACCATTCTCAAAATTGGCAGCAATTTTCAGTGTGTCGATCAATTTGACACTCTTTGCCAATTCCTTCAATGACGGAAAGTCGTCATCTTCGAGCAGTTCAGAAGCAGTCAAAAAATGTTCAGATGCATTCCGCTGGAGACATTCAATGGCCAAGAAAAAAGGATGGACAGGGAAAAACTGAGAGGCAAAAATTAAATAGGTAAAATGTGAAGAACGAACTGACGGACCGACCAAATGAACGGAGCCATTGGCCACGACGGAATCGCCGAAGAAAAAAGAACGCTTTCCATTGTCAAGTCGGAGCAGTTCAAAGAGTTCGCCATGTTCATTCAACTTAACAAAACATCACACAAACAATGTTAATTACCAGTCTATTTGAAATTTTGTTTATTTGTATAAATTTTTTGCCAAAAATGGTCATTCCCTCCGCTTATTATTCGTTCGCTTTTCTCTGACTTTTCCTTGTCCGTTTTCGTTGACTGACCAAATACAATGCGCGTTCCCTCGAGGCGGGGTGAGGCAAAGCAAAAACCTTCCCGGGAAAAGAGCCCTCTGAAACAAAGGATTGTTCGTTTATTTGTTATGATTGTATCATTTTCGTCGACCTTTCATTACGAAGAATTTTCGCTCGAATTCCGTGTCGGATTCGACCGCAAATGTTTCTTCGCCAAGCCCAAAGTCCAACAGAGAGCCATCCCCGGCGGCGGTTGTTGCGACACTTCCGCACAATGAAACTGAATCATCCTCTTTGACTGTGCTGTGTCTTCGCCGTTTATTTCCAAGTGATTCGTCCATTTTCACTTCAAATAAAGGCTTAAATTCGAATTGAAAATAGGAAAAGTTAAAGAAATTGGAAAAAGTGAAGAATACTGACGTCCTCGAATTTGTATATATATGATATATCAATCGACGTGTCTTGGTCTGTAATGAAAGAATCCGAACCAGAAATTTAATTTTATAATTATCTATAATTTAATAAATAATAATAGGAGCAAAAAATTCGCGAAATAGGGGCTAAAAAGTTTCAAATGTAGGGGTGAAATTATTACAATTGCTGTTTTTGTATGAAAATAATTTAAATTTTAAAACCAAAAACAAATAATTTTATTCATTGATTATTAGGGCTTCCATTTTTAGGCAAATGCCTAAAATTTTTGCGCACTTAATACGCATAGATAAGCATGAAAAAAGCATTTTCCGCTTGGTTTGGGGTGTCTACGATGACTTATAATGCCTATTTTGCCTATTTTGGACTTTTTGTGCTTAATGCCTAAATGCCTATTTTTGTGCCTATTTGGCCATTTTTGGCGCCTTTTTCAGGATTTTCGGAAAAAATCTTAACAAAAATGCAACAAAAATGAAACTTACACCCCTAAGAATCGACCCGAAAAAATTTCAGAAAATCCACCCCTAAGAATTGAAAAAATTTTCACAAAAATTAATCCCCAAAATTCAATTATTTTTTCTTAATAAAAATTTTTGGTTTAAAAAATGTCCTTATTCGAAAAAACTTTAAAACAATTGAAATATAATCAAAATTAAGTTTTTTGATTAAGTTTTACGTGATTGCTACCTAAAAAGCGTTAAGAAAATTTTTTTTTATTGCCTATTTTCGTGCCTATTCGGGGATTTTTGTGCCTATTTAATGCCTATTTTGCGATTTTTTTATGCCTTTTTAGGTGCCTATTTCGCGATTTTTTGTGCCTAAAAATGGAAGCCCTATTGATTATATGTAGTTGCAAAAAATATTTATATTCGAAATTTTTGAATATTTTCCCAAAATAAATAAAATTTCAAAAATCAAAATTTTATCAAGAAAGATGTAAATTTTGGTCAAGAAAAAAAACATATTTGAGGAAAAAATTTTGAAAATATTTGAACAAGTCGCCAAAAAAGAGATCACGTCAAAAAATTTTTTTTTTACTTTGCATTTTGTTAAAGAATTTGTGAATTTTATAAAAAAAATTGCGAAATAAGGGCGAAACGCCCAAAAAGGGACAAAACCTTATTTTTGGGGCGAACAACATATATAAATCAAAAACATTGTAAATGAAAATCATTGGTAATTTTGTAAATGAAAATTCATTTTCAAATGCGTTTTTGTCTAGGTTTAGTTCTTTTTACCATAAACCATCGCTTTGTACCGTCGCTATTTTGCTCAATACGCGACTTTTACGCGACCAAACAATGTCCATTGAAAAAACATAATTAAGATTGTGAAGTTAATAAGCTAATAAGGTCACTAAAGAATACATCAAACTACATAACAAAATGGCGACAACAACAGCACCACCAGCAACAGCAGAAATCCCCAGAAAATCACCACAACAACGGAAGCGCGAAGAAATGGCGCAGCTTCTAGAGTCACGAAAAGTGGGCTAAATGTGAAACGAAACTGATGATTTACATGATCCATGTTTAGGTGGATCAAGGTGCTACCTTCGTCGAGCCAAGAAAACCTTCAGGAACAGCCGGACAAAAGGGGAGGATGAAACTCATCACAAACGTTTGTCTTTTTCTGTATTGTTCAAAGAGCCAATACTGTGATTTTAGGCACACATTCTCAAACTACTGGGTACGCAAGCCATCTACCACTACGAGGTGACCATCAACGCAGTGAGCAGTCGTTCGGACCGGAAGTTTTGCGTTTCAGAGCCGAGCGGTCCACGGGATAGAGACGAGTAAGTATGACGTTGCATGCTTAGATCTAACATCTTCTGTTTAGTTTCCCATTACTCAATCGTCGTGACAAATGCCGTGAGGTCTTCTCGGCATTCTACAGGACCATGGAACAGTCACTGAAAGACACCGGGAACTTACTCTACTACGATTTATCGAAAACAATATTCACGTTGAAGAAGCTACAGATCGAGGTTTATGGGCTTTGGATGGCATTTTAATAATAACACATCGTTTAGTCGGAAGGAAAATTCATGTTTAACATCGGCACGGTGCCAACCGCTGAACGCCCAGACGCGGCACGGTTCAAACATTATGAATTCATCATCAGGCCAGCGACTGGCTTCGAGGTTAACGACTTGTCGTTCATCACGAACGACGTGTCGAAAATGGAACGATCACTTGAGCAATTCCTTGACATTGCAACGGCGCAGAAGGCCAACATGGACGGGTATGGATTTAATCGAAAACAATAAAATATTATTTTAATATACCTCATCATTTGAATTAGACTGCTGTCAACGGATTTGGAAAATTCAGAGTTATAGAACAAAACCAAATTTCCCACAGAAATTTTGGGGTCATGCATTCAGGGCCCAATTTTAAATATTTGTTTCACCTAACTGTTAAGAATCAAGTCTATTTTCAGGAAGCAATTTATCGGGTTTACTTCGTCTCGTGTTTACTTATTGGCGCCAACCGACTATGGCTTCGGAGCCAACGAGTGTCCTGTCTTCGATTCCAACCACTCATTCTTAGGTGTCGGAGTGAACAAGGGATGTCGAATTGTTGAAGGTTTGTTCGTTTTCTTTTAATTAACTCATTAGAAAATCAGGAGATCAAGGCCCTGGCCAAATGACACCAGCCATCGTCATCCAAACGAAAAAGGTTTATTTTTATGGGTCATATTCGTGCCCATAATTATTTTTTACCATGTTCCATTCATTGTCCTTAGTCCGCCTTCCACATTCCGGACATGTGCATTTTGGACAAGGCAAAAACGCTCCTTTTCCGAGAGAATCAGGGAAGATTCGAGACAGGCGACTTTACTCAAAGTGACTACGAGGCGCTTTGCAATGGCCTTGTCGGTATGTTAATATAATGAATTTGATACGAATTGTTTTATACCCATTCTCCAGGAATTTATGCTGAACCGCGCTATGGAACGTCGGGACGATTTTTCCGCATCAGTGACATTACAAAACCAAACACTGGAAATGGTCTTAACGCGGAGAACACATTCATCACACACCAAGTCAGCGGGAAAATCAGCGTCAAACAATATTTTGAGGATACCTATCGGAAAACGCTTCAGTGAGTTTATCCAATACGATTGCTTTCTCAAAAGAAACATTTTTGTAATTACTCGATTTCAGGTACCCTAAAGCACCACTCCTCGTCAATTATCGCAGAATTGGAGACCCGGCGTATTATCCCATGGAGGTAAAACGGACAAAGCAATTTATTTTTAAATTTAATTAAAACACAGGTTTGCTTTGTTTTGGATGGTCAACGCGTCAAAAGTTCTCAACAAAATCCCGAGCAAATCCGTGTAGGTGTTTAGCGATTTAATTTATAATCATCATTCTATTCCAACATTAACAATATGTGTTTAGGAAATGATCAAAGAGACTGCCATTCCGCCCACCGTTTTGCGAGTGCACAACGAACGAGTGAAGGAGTCGCTTCAGTTGGTCAACAACGAATACTTGACAAAAGCGTCCGTTCACTTTGACACAACGCCACTCCATGTCGATTACCGTGTTCTTGGTCCGCCAGCAACTCTCTATCGGAACAACCATCGTGTCACTCCTGCCGCGTCAAACTGTGAATGGCGTCCGGGTGACGCTTTGGTGAATGCGCAAATTGGCACCTGGGTAGCCTATGCGTTTGGAAACCCTGCGGGTGACTCGGTGCGACGATTAGGCTTAACCGAAACGATGTGGAGGTAATTGGCGCTGAAATTCTACCAAAAAATAAACTATTGTAGTAATATCTGTCAACTTTAAACAGGAATTTCGTGGACAAGTATGCAGGTGAAATGCGTAACAAGGGCATTGTTTGTGTGCCTCCGGTGCGTGTCTCTATTTGCTGGTTTTCGTCCGTGAACGAGGTCCTGAATGTTTTGCACAAGGAAGCTCAGAACGGCGGCGTTGAGTTCTGTCTCATTGGTCATGCGAAAGGCTTTGAGGGTGATGACGTGCATGGTACCATTATTAGCCGTTGTAAATTAGGCCCCTGATTGTGAGTTATTTATTTAGTTACGATCAAGGCGTTTGAACAACAGACTGAAATTGTCACTCAAGCAATCACATTTGACGTTCTCAAGGATGTGCTCGATAAAGGCAGCCCATTGACTGTTGCGAATTGCATTCACAAAACGAATGTGAAAATGGGCGGTCTAAATTATGCTCTTCATATGGATGATCCATCGTGCGTCTTTTTTTTCCTTTTTTTTATATAGCCAATACAATTGGTTTCAGTGTGGCCCAATTGTTCGACGGTCAAACACTGTTTCTTGGTTTTGCAATGAACTTCCCGGGTGGATTCGCTCCTTCCGAATCTGCTGCCCCTATCAATGGTGCTGTGCCTTCAGGAAGTAAAGCTGGACTAACGCCGCAAAATGGTGCGAACGGTGCCGCCGCTACCGGCGCAAACACCATTCCTCTCGGCTCAAATGGAAATGTGGTTCCGAGTACGCCCGTGCCACGGGTTGGCTCCTCATTGCCTCCTCCTTCGTGCATTGGGGTAATAAAAAAGGAGAGGAGCTCAGAAATCTATTTTAAAGGTGTAAGTCAATTTCAAAAATTCCAGTGGGCCGCGACAATCGGAAAACGACACAAGGACGAATACATTGGTGACTTTGTCTACCAGGCTCCGCGACGTGAGGAGAAAATTGATGTCATTGCAAGCGTTGTCAGGAGATGCATTGACTCCTTCAAAAAGAACAGGAACAAATTACCGTAAGTTTTGAATAAGTTTCAATTTATTTGTTCGCAATATTGTCCAGACTACGCGTGGTCATTTTGCGCAACGGATGTACCGAGGGACAATTCGAATATGTCATGAAGTAATTTTTCAATTGATGAAATTAATTGAAAATTTCTATTAAATAATGACACTCTGGCTCTTCGAAAATAAATAATGTGCCCTACTTTAAGGTATGAAATTCCGCTGGTCAAGAAGGAACTGGAGGAATTGGGTTGCACCGCAAAACTTACTGTGATTGTTCCAAACCGACTTCAGGTGCACTTTCCCACACATCAAAACGGCACTGCCTCATGTCATTTAATGTTTTTATTTCTTCAGGATGTACGCTTCCTGCGTCAAGATGCCAGGCCGGAGGACAAGAGCAATGAGCAAAACATCCCCCCAGGGACTGTTGTCGACACTGGTGAATGTTTTACTAATTTATTGCCCTAACGCGTTACAATTTTCAGTCGTTGTTCATCCCAAACGCTCCGAGTTCTTCCTTAACAGTCACATGGCGATCAAGGGCACTGCTTGTACGCCACATTACACTGTTCTGCGGGACGAGAACGATATGTCGATGGACACACTCCAAACAATGGTCCATTACCTCTGCTTTGGGCATCAAATTGTCACGAAGCCGACCTCATTGCCCTCGCCGGTGTACATCGCCGATGAATACGTGAGTCAATTTAAATAATAATAAAAAATATAGACAGAGAATCGAAATTATTTAGGCGAAACGCGGTCGAAACATCTACTCACACTACGCCAAGAGCGGTATTGACAACAGCAAAAATTTGCAGCTCTTCGCAAAGAACAAAGGGGTGGAATGGCCGCTGCGCACTTATGCGGACATGACCAAAGTCCTTTCTTTTCTCACGACCACCTACCTGAAGGAGCTGCGCAGCAACGCCTGATAAGTTAGTGATGGATGGGTTTTGATTGATTGTTTTTGCTTTCCATTTGATTGTTTTTCTTTTTGTTTAATATTTCTTTCTTTTTTTCTTCGGGTTGTTTAACATTGATACTTTTCTCTTCTAATATTTTCTCAATTTGATTGTTTAACTCCCCTCACCTTTGCCTCTTCAATTCGTGCATTTGCTTTCGTTTCTTTTGGTCATTCTTCGTGCATTCTCTTTTCTTTATTTGGAATGATTTTTTCCTTCTCTGTTTTATTGTACCAATCCTTTTGTTGTTTATTATATTCTGAGCTTTAATAAATTGAAAACTGGATTTTTTGGTTCTAAAAATCTACAAAAACCTCTAATCTTCTCCAAAAAATTAACTCGAAATCGCAAAATTTGGACATTTTTTGGTGAAAATCTGTTAACCACCAGTCACACCAAAATCTTCAAAAATTTCGCCCGGCGGTGCCTATCGGCACCGCCAAACACCTCCCCCCCACCCCCCCCCCCCTCCGGTTTCCCAATAGCTTACTTAAAAAGCGCGTCTCAAAAAAAAGGTGTTTCCTGCCTAAAAATCGCAAAATTTGTTCATTTTTTGGACAAAATCTGTTAGCAAATCGCATTTAAATGCATTTTTCACAACAAATTTTAATTCACAAGCAAAAATAAAAATAGTTTTTTCAAAAATTTTTAAATAGTGAAAAAGAAATATAAGCCCTAGTAGAGTAATAAATAGGGCGAGGATTCTTAGAAATACACCCCTAAGAATCGACCCGAAAATTTACAAAAATGCACCCGTAACAAAAGAAAACTTATTTCAAAAACCAATCCAAAATTTACTTATTTATTTCTTGATAAGAATTTGTGATTTTAAAAATTATTTAGCTCAATACTGATTTGGCCTAATTTTTTTACCTTTTTGAATAAATTTTGTCATTTACACCCCTAAATTTGAAAGTTTTTAGCAACTTTTACCCATTTTTAGCAACTATTTTTTGGGGTTTTTTAAGAAACTAAAAACTAATTATTTTGGCAGTTTTTAGAGCCTAAAAATTGCATCCCTGGTATGTACTTCTTCTTTTGCTTCTGTGTCTCATACATTAAAATATTTTATTTCATTAAAATTAAACAATTTCGTTTTTTTCTCCATATTAACAAATAAAATTATTTTTTCATTATCATTAGGGAATGAAAGGATTTATTTGTTTTCGAGAGGAGCACCAAAAACACATTTAACCGCCCAATTTCGAAATAAAAAGTGATTTTTTAGCCCTTAAAAATATTTTGGTATTTTGCACCAGTAAAATATTTTTTGACTTTTAGCACTTACATTATAAATCCATCCGTTCCTTTTGCTCCAAGGAAAAATAGCGACATTTTAGCACAATAAGGGAAAATAATAATAATAATAATAATTGGTAAAGCATTAAAAAAGATCAATTTCAAAAGAATGAGAAAGGAGGGAAACTTCAAAATGTTAATGAGGAGAAAGAGGAATGAATGAATGAATTGGCCATGGATTTGATGAGTGAGAAGGACAGTAATAAGTCATTAATCACTTCGCAGCATTGGCATTTCGCCCTCTTTCACTGTGCCTTGGCCATTTCCTCCGCCGCCGGTCGCTTTTCCTCCGTTTGAAGGGCGTGCCCCGCCTCCTCCAATTCCTTCCCTAAACATCAATCAATGAGTCATTAATTAATAAAGTCTCGCTCTGATCAGTGAATGGTGGTGATCAGTCCCCCCCCCCTTTGTGCTGCACTTTCTTCCCCCACCAATTGCGTTGCCCGTCCCTTTGGCTGCTTCCGCTACGCCCTCCTCCACTGTCTCTGCCGCGCCTCGGACTTTTTGCCCCGCGGCACTTGCGACATTTACGGCTGCTTCTTTGACATTAGAAGCGGCCGTAACTGTACAAAACATTTAAATTAACATCAGAATTGCTCTGCTGTGCTTTGCTTGGCTTACCGACGGTTTCCCCGGCCGCTTTCCCCGCGTTCACCACGCCTTCCCCAATGTTTGCTGCCGTTTCTCCAACTGCTTTGGCCCCGGTCACCACCCGTTCTTTTGCACCCGCCGCGACATTCGCTTAAGGAAGTGATTGAACTTTCAGTTCCCATCCCACAATTTTCACTGATCCTTCCCCCCCCCCCTCTCTTTGTCCACTCACCGACTGCTTGGCCCGCATTTGCCGCCGCCCCGGCGATTGAGTCGCGCACTGCAGCAGCCTTCTCAGCTAAATTCATGCCGAAGAATTGGCAAAAATGGGAAAGGCAATGGCCAAGCAAGTCGAAGATGGTGTGGGGTTAAGAGGGACGGAGGGAGTCGATGGGCAAAATGAGTGGGGAGGGAGAGGGCGGGGGGAATGGCACTCGCCCGTCGCCGGCGCTCACTCGCCAGTCAGTGGCCCAGTGGCCGTCGTCCGCTGTGCCCCCCCCCCTTCCCTTCTCCTTGGCCCATTTACCCTCTCTGCCAACCCCCCCCCCCCCCCGCTTACTCACCAGCAGTCTCTCCCGCCTTTTCTGCCCCTTCCCGCAAATCCGTAGTGGCGGTGCCTGTAAACGGAAGAGAAAAAGGGTGGGGAATAGTGAGTTGGGATGAAAGGCAATGACAAGGCAAATGAGGAAAAGGGCACCCTTCCCGGTCCAAAGGCGAATACATTTGTCTCGTGCCGAGTCGAGGACCCTTCCCATCCGGGAAGGTTTGTCATTTTCCATTTTCCACCCTCTCTCTCCCCCCCCCCTCGCAGTCTCTGTTTATGCTTTTCCTCAGTCGTCCGTCCCTTTTAATACCGCCCTCCCTCTTCCGCTGAACACTCTTTCACCCCATCCTTTCTTTGGTCGTTCGTTGGCTTTTTCCCTCCCCTCCCTCCCTTTCCCCCCCTTTTTCCCTCCTCTCACTAATTGCTTCTCCCGCTTCGTGCAATTTTTGTGCCGCATTCTTTTTCAGCTCAGCCGCTTTGTTCCCTGAAACCGACGTTAAAATGAAGAGAAATGAGAAAGGAAGAAAGGAACACACAACAAACACATTGCTATTTATCCTTCACAAAAAAGCACAAAACGTAAAAAAAATAAAGGAAAATAGAAAAAAGAGAAAGAGAAATCCAAAATTAACGAACCGAATGTTGCCAAAATGGTCACTACTTTCTTTGCGTACCGATTAACCGAATTCTCTTTGGTGATTAATTAGTTACCCAATTTTGACTATTAATTTCGCTTAATTACCCACCGACTACGTCCGCCGCGCCCACCGCCGAGTCTTTGGCGCCGGCGGCGATTTCTTTGAGCCCTCCGCCTTTAAAAGTGCTTTTGTAAACTCGAAAATCCATTATTTATCAGACCGATTTTCTGCACGCCCTCCGTCGCTTCTTCAACGCCTTTTCTTAGCCTTTCATTTTCCTCACTCTGAAAAAATAAATTAAAAAAAACAATCAATGAGAGGCGACAGAAATGCCAATGCTTCCAAAAAGCTTACTGATGATGGTCTTGCGAGAATGAATTGAACCGATGCGAGCAGAAGAAAAACGGACGATGCGACGGCAAAACGAACACTGACAGAGACGGGCATTGGAAGAGGAGGAGGAGGAAGAGAAAGAATGGGAAGAGGAAGCCGTGATGAATGGAATGGCACAAGAATGTGGAGTATTTAAATGGGAAATGACTTAAAGGGACAATTTGGGGGGGCGTAAAGAGAATGGGAAAATGATTGGTGAGTCATACACAGGGCGGAACTCGCAAGTGTTATCACGCGGAAAAAGACCATGGAACGACAATTTGAGCTGAAGTGGCGGACGAAAGGGGAATTTCGACAGGCAAAGGAGAAAAAGTGAGCAATTCCATGCCCAAAATTCCATCCCCCCCCCCCCCCCGCCCCATCCCTCAATTCGCCCACCCCCAAATTCCATGGCCCACCTCCCCCTCCCCCCCCCCTTGTCCATTGTCAGTCCAACCCATTTGAGGCAATCGTACTTCAAAAACACGTTGAGCCAAAAAAATATGTTGAGAAACTCAGAAAGAATTTTATAATATGGGCTAATGGAGACTAATTAGTCAAATGACAATTTTGTTCTATTGTCATCATTTTAAGCAGGGCCCAAAATTAGTGAGTGAATGGGTGGCGGGTGGTCCAATTGGGAAAGAGCGATCAGTGAAAAAGTTAAAAGGGGGAGGGAGATCAAAGAAAGAGTGGCCGATCAGTCAGTGTCAGTGTTTGAATTTGCTGAGTGTCTGTGTCTTCGGCGAAGTGATTGCACAACAAAGTGAGGGAAGGTCAGTCGTCGTGTCAAAAACTCTCTGAGAGAGGTCACGACGAATCGCGGAGAAACTGCTGATCAGTGAATGGTGACGAAAGTAAATCCGATTTAAATGATCAAATGGATGGAATTAAGAAAGCAAAGAAAGGAAAAGAAAAAAGCCAACGAATGATCGAAAGCCGACAGACAAAGCATCGGAAGAAGAAGAAGACGAAACAGACAAAATGTCCCCATTTTGGTACGATTTGTCACAGTTTCTCTTTAATTAGCATTTCTTTGCTTTGAATTCCCCGCGGGGAATGGAAAATGCTTTTGCAATTGCGCCCATTCATTCATCCCCAAAGGGGAAATTGCCGTAAAAACGGATGGAATAAAATAAAAAATAAAAAGGATGAAAAAATGGGCAAAACAAATAAAAAGTAAAAAGGGTGACATTTTCAAAAATATTTAAAAAAAACAGACAGAGAGAGAAATAACAAAGTCAAATTAAAAGTGTTAAATTAAATACAAATGAAAAAGCCAAGCGAAACGAAGCGACGGAAGAGAAAAAGGAAATGAAAAGGGCAACAAAAAAAGGAACAATTAAAAGTGATCAATCGGTCGTTAAGTAATTAGTCAACAAATGATCAGTCAGTCATTAATTAGTTAACAAATGATCAGTCGGTCAATAATTAGTCAACAAATGATCAGTCGGGCGGCCCTTTCCTCGGCGTTCGCTTCGCTCGGCACTTTCGCTGACAAATCCCTCAGGCGGTGACCACTTCGAACTCCGAGCCGGGCACTTCTTCGGAAGCGTAAAAGGTGGAATGAGAGAGCATCAGAAAGAGGCCAAAACCTGCGAAAGGAAAAGCGAAAGAAATGGCAAAAATGGGGGGGGGGGACGAACCCAACACCCAATACATCACAGAGCCAGCATCGGCAAGCCAAAACAGAGGGATGGACAGCATCAAAGCCACGGAGTACAGCAAAGAGGGGGGCACCTGAGGGGGGGGGGAAATGAAACGGGGAAAGATCGGATCCAATTAGGGAATTTTAGAACATAATCAATCACATGGGGGGGGGGGTTACCGAAAGAGTTTGATCGGTCAATTTTGGTCCCGAATTGTAATTGAGACAGTCTTTTAATTAATTTTCACCTCATACGCCCCGACCATCACGGGCCCTTTCTGTGTGAATTGGTAAACGCTGTAGAGAAGCCCGCCAAGAACGATCAAACTGAGCAGCATCAGCAGAGAAGTGAGCACGCAATAAAGGAGGAGAAGGGCGAAAAGACTGAACACGAGGGAAATGGAGGCAAATTGGGAGAAAAGTGGCACCAATTAGTTAATTAACTAATTAATTAGAAACTCAATTACGCACCACAGGTAATTGGTGGTAAATGTCGCCAAATTGCGTTTGACGCGCGGTCCAATCGCTGCCACGCCGGGAGGAAAACCGAACTTGGCGCACTTGAAGAACACGGACCACGGCTGGTATCTCTGACGGAGTTCGGTCAGCAATCGCTGGGCACTGGCCGAGGCGGACGGCACCGATTGATCGGTGCCATTGGCGGCGGAGGGAGGCGAATTGGGGGAAGAGCCGAGAAAGGAAGCAGGAGAGAACCACGGGGACTGCTGCTGCTGTTGCTGAGGTTGGGGATGACCATACTGCGGGGGAGGGTCCATTTTGGAAGCAGACGAATCGGACGGAAGCGATGGATAAAGCGCCTTATGAGGGACGGCCGGGGAACGATCGCTGGCGGTGGAGAGGGTATCTGATCAGAGGGAAAGGGATAATCTGATCAGAGAGAAGGGATAATCTGCTGATCAGAGGGAAAGGATATCAGAAAGGAGATAAAAAAACGGTAAAAGGAGGAAAAAGTATTGTAAAATTAAAAAGTCAAATAGCGAAAACACTCAATGTTAAGCGTTTGAAAGATTGTGACTTATTTTATCTAATCTCATCGTAAAAGGCAATTTATGCAAACGATCGGTGAAATAATCGCGAGAAAAAGCGAGCGATGGAAAGAAATGATTTGGAGAAAAGTGAAAAGCGAAGAGAAATGAGCAGCAGGAAAAGGCAGCAGTCAGCTGAAGAAGAAGAGAATATCAATCAAAAGAAACGAAAATTAAAATTAAAAAAACAAATTTAAAATGAAAATTAAATTATTAAAAGAAATGACAATTAAAAATGAAAAATAATCATTAATATTTTGATGAATAAATAAGCTTTTTGAGGATTTGTTAATGTTTTATGTGTGCCATTTTTACTGCTGGGGTTGCATTTGAAAAAGGGGTGGAGCTAACTAATAATATGATAATAATATAATGATAATGATAGGATAATGAGTGTTGATAAGAGGCACTAATGAGATAGTAATTGAGAGGATTTTCTTCATCCATAATTATATTACTTTTAAATATTAATTAATTCATTTGCTTTTTTGCGGGGAAACCGTAAAAGCAAACAAAGAGAAGAGAACGACGGGCGATAGATTTATGTGAATCATCCAATGGGTGGAGAATAAATTTCCAATAAAAAATCATCGCACTAATTCTTGTGTTTGCCGTTCTCGTGCCCTCCCCATTGGGCGAACTCTCTCCCATAGTCCCTCCCTCCCTCTCTCCCCACCTCTTTCTCTCCCTCCCTCCCATTCGCCAATTACGACCACATCGTCGTCTTCCTCGTCATCTTTCTCGCCTGTCTTCGCCTCTTCCACATGCTCTCTCGCCGTCCCTTTTCCGTCTTTCCCTTCCGCTTTTTCGTCTTTCATTTTGTCATTTTTCCTTTCATCGCCGCCCGCAGAATTCATTTGAAATGAACAATTTAATAGGTGTGTTTAAAATTTGCGGAATAATAATTATTAATTAACTTTTTTATCTGCGATTATTTAATGATTTTTAATGTTAAATAATATGAAAAACAGTCTTAAGAAATGCACTAATTAATATTAATTTGTGTAAAGTTCGAGACAGGAAACCCCGAGAAATGCATAGTGTACAAAATATATATGGACAGAAGAAATGGAATTGTTCCTTCCACCCTTACCCCTTGGGCAATGTAATACCGTACCCTAACACTGTTTTACGGAGGCCCTTTTCTACTGTAAAATACAATTTTAAACCAAGTCAGAGATAAATTGTGTGAAATGTTCAAAACATTGAATGGAATGGAATGGAATGGGCTAATGTTGTAAAATGAATGTCTTATTGATGGTGAAGCATTTGGGTAAAGAAAAGGGAGAGAGAGAAAATGGGGAGAAAGAGAAAAAGAGAAGAAGAAAAAAAGAAAATAACGAATGAATGGGCATAAAATGGGACAAAGAAAGGGAGGGAAAGAGAGAGACAGTGGGAGAGAGAGAGAGAGATAATGGGAGAGAGAGAGAGAGATAATGGGAGAGAGAGAGAGAAAGAGAAAGGGCATGGCAGAGACTGGGAGGAGACAGCAGCAGCATTAGAGCAGATAAATAGTGATAGCCCAGGGATGGGACGGGAAAGGGTGCGGGGGGGGGGAAGTGGGGACCGTGTGATGTGTAAATAGGGGAGGGAGAGAGAGGGGAAGAGAAGGGGAAAGGGAAGAGAAGGGGAAGAGAAGGGGAAAGGGAAGAGAAGGGGAAGAGAAGGGGAAAGGGAAGAGAAGGGGAAGAGAAGGGGAAGAGAAGGGGAAGAGAAGGGGATGGTTTGGATTGGGATGGATTTGGGGGTCCTTTCCCCGCAATGAAAAAGAAAATGCCCAAATTGGCGAAAGAAAGAACAAAACAAACTTCTCAATCCCTTTCCCTTTCTTAAATTAATTAATTGCCAAAATGTCAATTTGTAAAAATAAGAAACATTCAATTCATTCGTTCATTCATTAATAACCGAAGAATTTGCAATGGTCGAAACAGAAGCAAATAAAATAACAAAAAAAAAAGGAATTAAAAAGCCATTTAAAAAGAAAAAAAAGGGCAAATTTTGTTGGAAATGGAGGACCAACCCAAATGGACCGTAATCATTAACATGTATTCTGCATACTGTACATATGTGTTTTGACAGTTTGGCGACTTACCAAACCGACGCCATTGGCACTTTTTTCAATTTGTGCCATTCCCCCCGTTCGTGCAATGTCTTCTCTCCGTGTGGTGACTCTGATTTGCTAATTACTTAATGAGATTAATATTTCAATTTGACTCCCTTTGTGCCAATGTTTCCATCCGCCGTTTGTTTGTCCGTCCGCCGCGCCCTTTCATTTGCTATCACAAAAATTTACAAATTCTGTTTACCTTTTTGTTTTTTGCAATTATCATTTTCTGCGATATAATAAAAAAGGAAGCTTTGCTAAATTCTCCGAAATGGGCGATTCTTTTCCCGAATTTACGTGAATTAGTCCGTTAATTGTCGTCATTTTCTGCGAATTTTGTTGAAAAAAAGGAAAAGGACGGAAAAATGCATTTGAATATTGAGAAATTTGCAAATAAAAAACATTCTTTTCTCCTCATCAATCGGACGAGTGCAATTGGCAAAAAAAGTGATGGCGACTGAAATATGAAAAACGGAATATCCACGGGGATAAAAGGGCACAATTTCGAAGTGCCATTCGAATTTCTTTCATTCTTCAGTAGACGAAAAATTGAAATTTTTTAAATTAATTGGTTAAAGATCAAAAATAATCCAATTTTAACGAAATTTTGACGACGTCAGAAGGGAGGGAAAATGGGGGGAATTCCATATAAAAAGACACCTTTTGGAAGAGGAAAAAGTGAACCAAAGCAAAGGCAAAGAATAACCGAATGAATAATCCTTCACACTGATTAAGCTCGGCTTCCCAAATCCCACCGTTCCATTCAGTCCGTCCTTCAATTACAAAATGCCTTTCTGTGCCGAGTTCGCCCCTTTCCTTTGGCACTTTTTTTGCCGGGTGAGTTTTGCCCGTGTCAGTCTCTCCCCCCCCTAAAATTGTCATTCCAATTGAACTGCTTCAGTGCCCTCTTCACCAAATTGTCCTTTCTGCCCTTTTCGTCCTTTGCCACTTTTCTTTCGCTTCTTCTTCTTTCCACATTTCGCCTTCCAAAATGGCACCCCTTCCGGCAGAATTCTTCGGACCGATGGGTCGACGACCGTCCAAACATTCCTTTCGACGCCATCACCGAATGAAAGTGTCAAGAGATTATTGGTCGGCATTTGGTTTTTTGTTGCCTAAATCTTCCTTTTACCGTTAGGCTTTTTGGGGACAATTTAAAGCGACGCGAAATATGCGAAGGTCGACGACTCAGTCCGTTGGTACAAAATGCGCTGGTGGGGCTTTTGCTGGGCGAAGAGGCGGCTGAAATGCCAAATGATTCTGTCGATTTGTTGCGAATGACGGCACTTCCCCTACGAATGGCACAGAATGATCCGCTCAATGCTGCTGACCAACCAACGAATAATCAGTGCCACGGGGCGAACGAAAGCGAAATGAGCGGATATTTTGGCGAAATAATGCCGGTGTGAAATTGGCATTTTGTTGATCTGCCATTGGGAAAGCGATCGGAATTTCCTTTTCATTTCCCAGGGAATGCCAATTGAACTTCGCTCTCTGTGCCGTTTTGCGTCCGTGGAAAATGTCGACGAAAAAGTATTCCCTAGCGACACTTATTTTTGTAATAACATTTTAAATTGCTTCCATTTGGCAGAGGCTTCCCAAAAGGTTCACCGAGGTGAAATGCCTTTGTGACCGGCCGAATCGAAGCGTTGGAATCGACGAAATGCGATGCGAACCTCTGCAATTCGAAGTGCCAGTGCTGCTTTTTGACGACAAATGCGAGCAGTTCAGGCCCACGCTGCAGCGAATTACCGTCGCATGTCTGACAGTTTGGACGACGGCGGCAACGACAAAAGTAAAAGCGCAAATGGGGCGAGCAGAAAGGACAGAATTTGTCACTGTTCGGTGAAAGAATTGGGCGGAACAGAAGGAAAATCAGAAAAAGGAATTGACGGAATATTAGAAATTGTTTTTATTGTTTGTATATCAATTGATTGTTTTTAATTTTATTATTTATTTGTAATTATTACAAATTGTTTGCTTTGATCAGAAGCCTTGGTTTTGTGTGTTTGAAGTTGCCGACACTGAGAAGCGTTCCTCCGTCATTTGTCCACCTTTGCTGCTTCTCGTCCGAAATGCCCTCCGGCTAAATTGGAAATGAATGAATTATAGTGCTTTTTAATTTAAATAATAATTTGAGTTGTAATTAACCCAAATAATGCCGCGACGCCTTCGCGAAACTTTGCACTGAAAGTCGTGTAAAAAATCCAAGTTGTTGAGCTGAACGGGCGTAAAATGAGGCAAAATGGTTGAGAAGGGGGAGCAAAATGCCTGTTGAGGATGACGAGAAAGTTGGCCAAGTCATTGAGCAAATAGGCCATTTGGGCGGTGCGCTCCGACTCGAAAAGGTCGCGTTTTACGCACTCGGCCAAATTGAGCAGAAAAGGCAACGAATTGCAAATGGCGAAAGTCAAAGTGACCAGCAACAACATGAAAGGGGACAGAGAAAGATGGCATCGAATTGGAAAAGCCCCAACCGAACATTGTGGTGGTGCTGTGTTCCCGTCGCTGCTGAAAGGGCACAAAATTTGGGGGGAAAAAGAGGGGAAAGAAAGGCACACTTTGGTGGTGAGTTGTTCCCGAACGGAACGGAGGCGGAGAATGCGAAGGCAAACGATGGCATTCAAAGTGAAAATGGTGCCGAAGGGAAGCACAAAATGAGTGACCAGAAACAGCATGGAGTAGTACCAAAGCACGTACAACGGATGTTCAGCTGAGTCACGCAAATTGCGCTTGAAAACGAACTGACCGTCGGAAGTCCAACTGAATGAACAAATAAATGAATGCATGGGAAACAAAAACCGTAACCAAAAACGGTAACCATAGCCCACCGTAACCACATACAGTACCCCCAAGAGAATTAATCCCAACACCCCTAATTGACCACCGACTTTAAGCTGTACTCCCAAAAGCGGACGACATTGTAAAGGACAGAAAACAAGGCAGTGAAAAGCAATGACCATTTGGCAGTGCGCGAAGTGCACAAAGAACGGACCTCAATTAAAAAGGGCAGGGGACTAATTGATTCGTAATTGGGCAGCAATTAGCACATGGAGAGGACGGCAAATGGCCAACCATCGCTCAGCGGTGATCAACACAATTGTGTAAATGCTCCACGTCTGAATGGCAAAGATTTGGCAAATGAATGGCAATGGCATCTTAAGCGGCACCTGAAACATCAGATTGACCGGGTAAAGGAATTTGACGATGACCGCCTGGACAGACTCGAAAGTGACGAATCCATCCCTAAATGCTCAATTAGCACTAATTAATTACTGCTAATTGGTCGACAAAACCACCGACCGATCCAAAGTTGGTAGAATGAACACGGGAATGGCGAAGAGGAGAAGGCCAATGTCAACGAAAGCGAGGGCACTCAGCAAAATGTTGATGGAAGTTTTGCGCTGAGACGGAGGGAAATGAACGGACCAAAGGGAGGGGGCGGGGCACTTAAACCCGGAGAAAAACGGAGGCCGACAGACAATTGCCAAAACAGCCAAAAACGACCATTGCCAGGGAGGAAGAGGCGAGCACATGCCGAAGAGTGTCCATTTGGGGGGGGGGGGAGGGCAATTGACGGATTTGAAGAATTCAGCCAAATTAGTCGGACGAAATGGACATCGTCGAAGGTTGGCAAATTGTCAATGCCAAGGCAAATTAAGCCGCAGCTGTTTTTTTATCCAAGCACATTCCCAAGTCCAACTTTTGAAGTGCCAAAGTTGGAAGAATTAAATTGCTGTTTGCGTGCACTTTCTTTTTGTTCGGGACGAATGGATGAAGATGTGCCATCCCTCTCGCCACTCCCATTATAATGCGTGCCAATCCCAATTCTCAAACCCCCGCCCAACGGAGACAAATGGCACCAAATGGGCGGGGGCTCTCCCCTAAACAAATCTAAAATTTGTAAACGGAAAGAGAGAGACCAAAGAGATGAAGCAAAAGGAACTTTGAAAAGCAAAACTGAACGAGGGAACCCGAGAAGTTTGGATTTACCAAATTATTATTATAAAGCCTAACCAAATTTATGACTAATTGAAAAAAACAGAAAAAACGTTGAAAGCGATTAGTTTATTTGCGAGCCAAAAGTACACAATATTGGTTACGGGTATGCAAGTCGAAAAAATCGGGTATGTTAATTGGCAACTGACTAATTTGCAATTTTTGAAACAAAAATAAAAACTAAGAGATAAAATGTAAGGTATGTTTTGTTGAACTTCTTCACATTAAACTGTCATTTCTTAGTAGTACGTCTCTCTCTCCACCCATCCGCCGGGGAAACGACGGATTAAAAAGCGCCGAATTTCATCGTAAATGAAAATCAGAATGGAAAAAGGCAATGCGGGGAACCACCATGAAAACCTTGAGAAATATGATGAAAATGTGCCAAAAAAAAAAAAAAAATTCTTACCGCAGTCCGTACATACGGAGACCTTTGTCCAAACCCGGACAGTAGCAGAGGAAAACAGCCAACAAAGTCTCGAAGACCAAGCCGATGTTCAACACCCAATTGGACATGCCTTGCTGGACAATGGAATTCCGACGAGTCTTCGAAATGATCAGATCGGCCCATTGGACAATCACTTGGAGTAGGGAAATAACAAACTCAAAGTAAGCAAACAAACGCTACCAATTGACACAAAATAGGCGGTTTGACAAGTGTGTTCGAGAATCTTTCGGTCCATGTAAGTCTATAATTTCTTTATTTTTGAAAATTATCGGTAAAAGTTGGTTTGTGCTTAACCCACCCATTCTTGTCCGTAACTGTCCACGAGATTGTTAATCCCACGGGAATCCCATTGGGCACGCAATTGGTAAAGGTCCTTTGGAAGAAAACCGTTGTCAGCCATTATCCAAAAGTACTGAAATATTGGGGGTTATATAAACTAACTAAGTTTGATCATCACACCGTAAAGAAAGCAGCCGAGGCTTGAATCATCCCAATTTGTCCGTAGGCCAATGAAATAAGACGCTCATTGACTAATTTGTCTCGAACCGGATCACGTGGCAGGCGTTTCATGATGTCCGACTCGGCCTCTTCATAAGCCAAACTAATTGCTGGGACCTGAAAAATCGAAAAATCAAATCAGGGGTGAAAGGCTTATTTTGACCATGTCGGTGCCGAGATCGATGCAAAGAATGGTCACGGTACCGAGAGGAAGCGGAATCCCGAACAGAATGTACATCAGGAACGGTGAGATCTTTAAAATGGAACTTTTTAGGAAACCAAAAAAACACACACCTCCGGAATGTTAGAAGTTAACGTATAAGCAATGGATTTTTTCAAATTGTCGAAAATGAGACGGCCTTCCTCCACGCCGGTCACAATGGACTGAATTTTCAAAGAATTAAAAAATAACAAACAATAATAATAAATCACAGCAAAGTTGTCGTCCAGAAGAATCATATCCGCCGCTTGCTTTGACACGTCCGACCCGGCAATTCCTACAAATTCCAACAAATTTATTTCATTATGTTCTCCGACTTTTTGCCCACCCATTGCCACTCCGATGTCCGCCTTTTTCAGTGCCGGCGAATCGTTCACTCCGTCGCCGGTGACTGCCACAATTTGTCCCTGACGCTGAAATCCCTCGACGATCATCAGTTTTTGCTGTGGCGAAGTCCTGGCGAACACAATTTCATCGTGGTTACTAATGACTTCGGCCAATTGGTCCTCATTCCTAAAAAACAAAAAAGGAAGAATTGTAATTATGGGTCAACAACATTTACATCTCGCGCAAATCACTCCCGTGGATTACAATCGCCTTGGCTTCTCTGAATTTCGAATCTCAAATCGTTTTCCGTTAACACAGACCTCGGGTCGACTTGGTCCACAGAAATTCCTTTCCGAACGGCGATGTCTTCGACAGTTTCCATGCCCTCCGAAATGATGCCCACCGATTTGGCAATTGCTTTGGCCGTGATCGGATGATCCCCGGTGACCATCACCACTTTGATGCCAGCACTACGGCACTTCGCAACGGCGTCCGGAACAGCAGCACGAGGCGGGTCAATCATTGAAATCAAACCAACGAAACGGAACCCTTCGATCGGAAAGTTGGGGCCTTCAACATCGAATTCAAATCCCTAAAAAAACATAAAATGCAATGGGAGAACCTTAAAACTCCAAAACCTTGGGAAATTTGTCGTGGTCCAAGCGAAAGTCGCAAAACCCGAGCACTCTTTCGCCCATTCCGCCCAACTCCAAATAGGCACGTTCGAAGTCTTCGCGCATTTGGTGGGTCATCTCCACATCCTTCAATCAAAATGTGTCAATCTGTTCCGTCGGTACCATTTCCCACCTGTCCTTTAAGCAGCATGTGACTGCAGCGTTGCAAAATGCGTTCGGGTGCGCCTTTCATCACAATCAAATAACCAGGATGGCCGTCGTCGGTTTCATGAATGGACAACTGAAAAGCAAATAAACAGAGTTATGCGATGTAATAAAAGAAAATACTTGGTATTTGTTGGTCGAATTGAATGGAATTTCGGCAATTTTTCGATGTCTAAAATTTGTATTTTTACACAAAAATGCTACTAAATGATACTTTTGACGATACTCAACAACATTCCCAACGGTTATTTCTGTGAATTTCAGCAGAGCAATTTCCGAAGCTAAAAATGGAACGGAATATTGTCAATGATTAATGTAATCATAAGGCTAAAGTCCAACCATCGCCGGTGCATTCCCTTTTGAGAATTGGGACCGAATCCTAAACAAACGATTCTAGAGGCTTCCGTTTAACGCCGATTCCGACCTGTCCAGGCTTGAACTCGGCCCTGTTGCACAAAGAGGCGACTCGCAAAAGTGCCGTCTCCGTCTCGCGAGCCTTGTGTCTGTCGCCCGTGAAATTCTCAGTGGTGTCGCAAGTTTCGATTTGCTGGTCGAACCAAGTGTGAGCGACGGTCATCTGGAGGAATTTGAATAAAAAATTCAATGGAACAGATGATGACTCGATTTTGGGTCAAAGTGCCCGTCTTGTCAGAGCAAATCGTCGAAGTTGACCCAAGTGTTTCCACTGCCTCCAAATTCTTCACCAAACAATTTTTCGAGGCCATACGTTTTGCCGTCAAAGTCAGACAAACTGTCACAGTGGCAATCAGACCTATTTGAAAAAATATTAAAGTGATTTGGTTTAATGAATTTAAAAAATACCTTCCGGAACATTGGCAACAATAATCCCAATGAGAAAAACAACAGCAGTGAGCCAATGATATCCGAGGATAAAAGCAATGAAGAAAAAGGTAACGCCAAGAAAGACAGCAACGCCGGTGATCAAATGGATGAAATGCTCAATCTCACGTGCAATGGGCGTCATCCCGGCATCCAAATCCGAAGCCAAATGTGCAATGCGTCCCATGACCTAAAACAATTTGGGGATTAGTTGTGTCGTGGTGCATGCTATGCTTTCCCAGGTACTTCCCCAGCCTTACCGTTCTGTCCCCAGTGTAAATGACCACCCCGGTCGCGGTTCCCTCAACAGCATTAGTCGAGAAAAACGCAATGTTTTTGGTCTCGAGTGGGTTCTCATTTGTACACTCGGCCGAACGCGATTGAGGCTCAGACTCTCCGGTCAGTGAAGAATTGCTTCAAGTGAAAAGCACCAAAACCATTAGCAATTAGACAAACATAACACTCACTCCACTTTGAAGCCGTGCCCCGACACAATTCGAATGTCCGCTGGCACGCGGTCGCCTCCCTTCACTTCCACGACGTCGCCTGCCACCAACATACTCGACGGAATTTGCGTCTTCTCCCCATCACGAATGACCAATGCGTAAGTGGGCACCAAATTTTTGAATGATTCCATAATCTTCGAACTTTTGCGCTCTTGAAAATATTGGAAGCAGCCAGTGATGATAACAACAGACATCAGCACAATGCCCAGGTAAAGCTGGAAATGTATTGGTTAAAACTAAATTGGACATGAAATCACATTGTCCTTGCTTGGTCGCTCCATGGTAAAGCAATCGACAGAATACGCAACGTAACAGAGGATAGCACCAATCCAAAGCAGAAGAGCAAAGCCGCCAAACAAATTTTTGCAAAATTTGATCCATTCTGGGGTTGTTCGTGGGGGAGAAAGCGCATTGGGACCATCGCGGTCGTACACCTCCTTCGCCTTCGCTTTGGTCAATCCCTGGCATAAGCAACAGTAACCATTTGAATGAAATAGTAACAATTGAAAAGACTAGGTCATTTAAAGTTACCTTATCCTTGGAGCTTCCAAATCGTTGAAACAATTCCTCAAGTGGAATTTTATGCTCATCCATGGACACTTCCTGCTTGAGTTCGTTGATATCATTTTTAGGCTTTTGTTTAGGCATATTCACTTCCAACTTTGTAAAATTGAAAAAATGAAAACCTAAAATTAAAAGTCAATAATATTTATGTATGGCAAAAGGCAAATTGACAGGCAATGGGAAAATTTATCTCAAGGGCAAATTATATTTGTGAGAATGTGAGCAACAGCAAGGAAAGTAGGTAAATAGAAAATTGGGTCTTCCTCTTCACCCACAACATCCAATCGCCCCTCCCCCGGGGGCCCGGCCCTCGCCATCACCCCGTAATCCTCTTTCCGTTTCTTAACACAACATTTCCCTTCCTTATGTACCTTCAATAAACAGAAAGGAAGGCATAGCATAGCCCAGTTAAAACATATTTTCCCTACAACCGCTGCTTTGCCTTTGCTCTTCGCTTCCTTTCTCCGTCCATTGCTCGTTCCTCCAATGCTTCTTCGTTTGAGCTTAAGTCACCTCGGCGGACTCTTTCTCAAGTCATCCGTCCGTCCATCCATCGTTCATCTCTTTTTCTTGTCTCTCTTTTTGCTTTAACTCTAACAAATAAGTTAAAGAAGAGCTACACAGACATATCGCCAGCAAAATAAATTTAAATAGGCTTTTCGTTTTTGCCCATGTACGTTTCAAGTTGAAATTCTCCGCTTGCTTGTTTAAATTTCAAAGAAAGTTTTTTTCTGTTTCAATAAATCATAATTTTTACTTGTTCAGGATAAAACTTTTTGCTTCGTACTGTTATTGAGGAATATGGCGCTTTCAATTCCAAAGTCAGGGTATTCCCGCTTTATGAAGGAGGGGGCCATGGTTTGTTATGTTGATTTTCTAACAAACTATGTCGTGTTTATTCCTAGCACTTCAAAGGGTTGGAAGAAGCAGTGAAAAGAAATATTGAAGCTTGCATGCAACTTGCACTTCAGACGCGTTCTGCTTATGGACCAAATGGTATTTAAATTCATTTAAAAGTTTTTAATTGACTCTCTAAGGGATGAACAAAATGGTGATCAATCGTTTGGAGAAACTTTTCGTCACCAACGACGCCGTTTCGATTCTCAATGAACTCGAAGTGCAGCATCCGGCAGCCCGAATTTTGGTGATGGCTGCACAAATGCAGGAAAAGCAAATTGGCGACAACACTAACACTGTGGTCATTTTGGCTGCATCGTTTCTGGAGCACGCGCTGCAATTGCTTGACATGGTTTATTATTTTCTGCTGATTAATTAAACAATTGTAAGTTGTATCGCTTTCAGGGAATCACCGCAGTTGAAATTGCATCGGGTTACGAATTCGCGCTTCAAAAAGTCGAGGAGCTCTTGCCGGGATTGGTTGTTTCCACTGCTGAGGATTTATATGACATTGCCAAAGTTCGATCCTATCTCAAATCGTCGCTTATCTCAAAACAAACGGACCATTACGAGTTAATTTCTGATCTTGTTGCGAAAGCTTGTGGTAAATTAATACTTATTTAATAAACTTAAAAGTATTACAATTTTTCTATCTCCATTTCTCGTTGTTTTAGTGCAAATAATGCCAAAAAACAATACCACTGCGTTCAATGTCGATAACATTCGAATCTGCAAAATTCTTGGCGCCGGAGTGGCCAGTTCGTACGTGACAAACGGAATGCTTTTTCGCCGTGGTGCTGAAGGCGAAGTTAAAGGCGCGTCAAATGCGCGTGTGGTCGTTTTCGCGTGTCCATTTGACCTTACGCAAACCGAAACAAAGGTTCGCTTTTGGGCAAAAATGCAAAAAAAAAATATTTATTTTGCATTTAATTAAAAGCATCAGATTTTTTTAGGGGACTATTTTGATGAACACGGCGGATGATTTGTTGCAATTCAGCAGGACAGAGGAGTCCGAAGTGGAAGCCCAAGTGAAAAGTCTTTCGGATGTCGGCGTTAATGTTGTGGTCGCTGCCGGCAAATTTGGAGACCTTTACGTGCATTTTTTGAACAAATATGGAATTATGGCCGTAAGGTGTGACGATGGAAGTTTTTGGAAGCCATTCGATGATTTAAGATTGACTTCGAAGTTCGATTTGCGAAGACTTTGCCGAACTTTGGGTGCCCAGGCGCAGGCGCGCATTTGTGCACCGTCAGAAGAAGCAATTGGCCATTGTGACGAAGTGTTTCTTAAGGAAATTGGCGACACTCAGGTAGAAAGATGGGCAAACAGTTCGAGGAGACTAAAACGAAATTACAGGTTGTGATTTTCGACAAGAAAAGCGAAGTTGGAAAAGTTGCCACAATTGTTGTCCGTGGGTCTTCCCAGTCGTTGGTGGATGACATTGAGAGGGCAATCGACGACGCGGTGAACACTTACAAAGCGCTGACTCGAGACAACAAAGTGAGCCAATTCCGCCTAATTAATCGAGAAGGGTTAAATGGATTTAAATATTCAATTTATTTTTATTTGATGGCTTCGAATGAAACATTGTCATTTGTTTGTTCAGCTGTTGCCTGGTGCTGGTGCAACTGAAGTGGAATTGAGCCACCAAATTGAAATTATTGGCGAGAAGGAATCGGGCCTTCGACAATATGCGATCAAAAAATACGCTACTGCTTTGGACATTTTACCAAAACAATTGGCCGAAAATGCAGGGCTTAAGGTGAACATTTTTAAAAACTGACAAATCGATTAAAAGGAATTTCAGCCAAGTGAAACACTCACCGATTTACACGCAGCGCACCAAAAGGGGTCGAAATGGGAGGGAGTGGACGCGGTCAGTGGAAAGTTGTGCAACGCGATGGAAGCGGGCATTTTCGACCTTTACTCCGGGAAATCGTTGGCATTGAAATTGGCGACGAACGCGGCCATTTCTGTGCTGAAGATTGATCAGGTGACAAACATTTTCGGGAGCATCGCTTTGTCAATTAATGACCATTAATTCTATTTAGATAATCATGGCCAAACCGGTGGGCGGCATAAAGCCAAAGGCACCCAAAGGGCAGGACGAAGACGACGATGACACTGGGATGGCTTAATCAGCACAGTCACAGAACTCATTGCCGAGTTTTTGCTTTAAGAAAGTATTGTTGCTGCTTCATTTTTGTTAATTTCAATACGTAAATACACTTTCAGTAATGCATTCAGTTAATTTCTTGCCCAATTTCATATAAAAATCTCTTCTACGTACAAAACAACTGATTTTAAAAGTCCAAGTCGCCAAATTCTAATAAAACCAACTAATCCATCAAAGGTTTTTATGACCAATTTACAACGGCAGAGGTCCAACAGATGTTTGGGTTGGGAAATTTATATGCCATTGGGTGAACGATGGTGAGAAAAGAGGGAGCAGAGACA
Organism: Heterodera schachtii; assembly: GCA_023374025.1. Lineage (NCBI taxonomy): Eukaryota > Metazoa > Nematoda > Chromadorea > Rhabditida > Heteroderidae > Heterodera > Heterodera schachtii. The sequence goes on from SIJG01000017.1 coordinate 1,254,053, forward strand.
TTTGCCTAGGGAACTTCGTTCCTTTAATATTTAAATTATTATTTTTTTTGAAAAAGCGTTTAAAAAGTCAATGACAATTTAATATTATCAGTTTTTGGCTGTTGTTTCCTCTCATTTTCATTTCTTTATTAATTCATGTTTCCCTGGTCGGTTGAGGTTGATTAATTTATCCGCTGATTTCCTCCCTTTTGGCTGATTTGCTTTTGCCGTTCCTCCGATTTGTTCAATTTTATTTTGCCCTTTCTCTCAATCCGAATAATTATTTGTCGGATGAATTTGTCTTCTGTATTCATTCACGCCTTTTGACCTCCGTCGTACACTCAAAAAGGACAAAAGAAAAGACCCCCGGGGGGGGGGGAGTCCAATTGACCTTCCGTCATCCCCAAACACCAAATACACATCGCTCCTCATAATGCAAATTTAGCGGGTCCCCTCCCTCCCCCCCATTCATCCGATCCGACGACCTCTTTTTTTTGGACATTTCCATCGGTCGCTTTTGTGGCTTTTTCTTCAAAGGCACTTTCTCGAGAACGAATCCCTCCCAAATGAATTAAGCAGAAATTGACAACAAGCCTTTTCCCGAACTCAAAAATTGCCCAACCAAACAAATTTAGTCGCTTTGTTTCCTTTGGAATTGGTCGAAAGGAAAACGAACGGAAGGAAAGGGCCAAAGGGAGGGAAGAGAAAGAGGGGAAAAGGGAGGGGAAGAGAAAGAGGGGAAAAGGGAGGGGAAGAGAAAGAGGGGAAAAGGGAGGGGAAGAGAAAGAGGGGAAAAGGGAGGGGAAGAGAAAGAGGGGAAAAGGGAGGGGAAGAGAAAGAGGGGAAAAAGGAGGGGAAGAGAAAGAGGGGAAAAGGGAGGGGAAGAGAAAGAGGGGAAGAGAAAGAGGGGAAAAGGGAGGGGAAGAGAAAAGGGGGAACTCCCGCCGGGGATAAAAGAAAAAAGTATAAGCAAAAAAAGAAAAGTGCAAGCAAACACGCCCCTCTCCCCCCCCCCCTCCCCCCCCCTCTCCCTCTCCTCCCCCACGCCTTTCGTATGCCGTTGGTCCATCCCCCGTCCCTTTTTTTGTCCCCCGTCCCATCCCTTTCCTTTTCTCGACTCGTTCTCCCCTTTCAATTCCTTTTCAATCCCTCCCCCTCTCTCTCCCCCTCCCTTTTTTCCGTTGCAACAAATTTCCTCCATTTTCGCCATCACTTTTTTTTGTTCTGTCGTTATTCACACTTCCATTTGCCATTCATATTATTATTATTCTTATTATTATATTATGCCGTTATCATCCTTCGTCCTCTTCTCTTCCTCCGATTTGCTTCTTCTTCTTCTTCTTCTGCTGTTTTTGCTATTTTCCTTTGCCATTTTAATTCCCCCTTCTGAAGGATGAATGGCCAAACTTTTCCTTCTCCGTTTTGCCCCTCCTTTGGCCATTTCTTCCAAATAAACAAGCGGCGGATGCAGTGAATGCTCCCATTCTCTTCTTCTAAAATAATATAATTAATCCTAAAAAAGTCACCTCTCCCCCTTTTCATGCTTTTTTTTTTACGAATTTGAATTGCGGTGATGGCACCGCAATTCACGCAAAAAGGGGAAAAAGTGCCGACCCTGTGGGAATATTCGTGTGCCTAGCCACGGAATTGGCGATGACATCCCCTCCTCTCCTCCCCCTCCGTCCATTCGGTGTCCGGCAATTACTAAAATGCCGCGAGGAAAGAAATGCCAAATTCAGAAAATGAAACTGCACTTTTTTAAATTATTTCCGGAATGGGGATGAGCTCGGTTCGCAATTTTTAAAATTGCTTTTGCCTCTCTTTTTCCTTTCCTTTGACTTTTTTGCCCATTAATTCCTTTCGTTCACTGTCCCCACAAATGCTAATGAGCACAACAACACAAACCACAATTTCATTTGCTTAATCCCCCCCCCTCCCATTTTGCCAATTTTCGTTGGTTGTCCCTCCCCCAGGGTTCATTTAAATTCTCAGAGGATTCGTTGAAGCAATTTCAATAAATTTTCTGTTTGCCATGCCAATGCGAGCACTCTTTGCAAATCGGCGGAAGGAAGTGCCGAAGGGAACGACGAACGCATCGCCTCCGTTGGCGCGAAGCACTTAATGCAATTAGCGAGTGGGCATGGCAGTGTGTCCACTCCATCGACGCGCCGCTGAGAATGTCCACTTGTCCCCCGGGGATTATTTACACTTTGCCGCCACCGCCGCCAGCGAAACACCCGGCACAATTTGGTGCCATTCCTCTGCCGCCTCTGCTGCTGCTGTGTAATAATGATTAATTACCGCACTGCCCATAATAGCCAACAAATAAGTGTTCTCTCAGCATCAGCAGAAGAAGGGCCATAAATCATTTTGTCCATCATTTTGGCACTTTATTCGCCCTTTTGGCACTTTGTCCAACAGAATGGCCCTTCCTTCCACCAAATGGTCATTCTTCCAATGGTCATCCCCCTTCCGCCCCCCCCCCTTCCGCCGTTGGTCCTTCTCACGGCTTTTGCCATTCAATCTCATCCTTCTCCTCCTCTTCGTTTTTCTTCCTTCTTTCTTCTTTTCCCTCCCATTCGACTCCAATTTCTCCATCATTTTCTTTGTTCGCCTCTATTCTCTTCTCTCTTCCGTCCATTTTGCCCTTCTTTTCTCCTTTTACTGTCCACGCGTTTTTGGACGGAGAATGGCACTCACTCACCCGCCGGCGAAAGCAATTCCACTCAACGCAAATAAGCGGTGCAGAATTTACCCCCCCCCCCGCCCATTCCCTCAGTTTATTTCTTTCCTCTGAAGTGCCCTTTTAAAATGACTGACCCTTTCCAGCCCGTTAAATGCATTTCTTCCACTGCAGCAGTTCAGTTTTTATGAAATCGCGAAAGGATTCAGTGCAATTAAATCTTAGAATCCCCCCCCCCCCAATTTGGCGCATTTCCCTCCCGTCAAAGTCCTCCCTTTTAACTCTGACAAATGAGTTCTTTTCCTGCTTCTGCTTACTCCCCCCTCCCCCCGGGGGTTGCATGAATCACTCACTTTAATATGCGTACATTTCCCCCCCCCCCGTCTCATCTGTCCAGGTTAATTGCCTACATCGGCAAAATGATTTCTCTCCTGTTTTCGCTTAAAATGCTTCTCTCGTCGCACTGCCAATTATTTGGGATTTCCGCCGTCGTATTTATCTAATGGAATTTTTGCCAATCGGACGATTGAATTGATGGAATGTTGCCAATTGGACTACGAACATTCGCTCCGTTTTCTTGGTCAGTCGCCGTTTCGCTCCTCCGTCTCTGTGCCTTTCTTCCGCTTTTCTCTTCCTCCAATTCGTCTCCAATTGGCCATTTTTCTCCCTCTTCTTCTGATCAGTCCCGTCATAATGAAATGCTCGTTCCGATCAACTCGACCAGCGCATTGATCTGCGAACCGGTGTTCAATCACCAGGAGCAATCGGAGGACGAAGAAGAGGCCAAATGGATGAAGGACGGCAGAGAAGTGGGACGAGTGAACGGGTGGGTGATGGATGGCAAAGATGGCTTTTAAAACCAATCTCGGCACAGAGAATTGGTTTTGTCTCGGCATTCTCTAGCATCATTAAAACATAGCAAAAATGTCATAAATTTATTTCTCCATTAAATATTCCTCTTAATTAGGCATTCGAATGCAATTTTGGGCACTGAGAGAACGCCAAAGTCAAACCCAACGGCTGATCAGCGCGAAATGGACCCGATTCCGAAGATTGGTTTCTTGGTGATCACCAACATTTTGCCGGAAGACGAAGGCGAATATTGGTGCGAAAATGTGGCCAATGGACAGCGGGGGGAGAGCACACGGCTAAAAGTTGCCTTTCTGATGCCATTTGAAGCCGAGCAACGGCCGAAGTTGGTGAATAGTGCCGAGGAGAGCCAATTGGCACTTTTGGAATGTCCAAAGACTCGCGGAATACCGTCGCCGGTGATCAATTGGCTTTTCGTGAGTTTTCGGTTGCATTTTGGCATTTTCCATTACATTCCTTCAGAATGGCGATCGCATTGACTTCGCTTCCCAAAATATGCAAATGTTGCCAAACGGGTCTCTGCTCGTCCACAACATTTCGGCCAATCAAAGCGGCTTTTTCGCCTGTGAGGCGGCCAATTTCGTCGGTCGGTCGGTCTCTTCCGAATTTTTCTTGGCCCCGCCAAAGTCGGGGCGACAATTGTCCAATTCGGTTGTCCTTGACTTTTCTGCTGCTGGTCGGTCCTCCTCCTTTTTGGTCGATTGTCTGAGTGCTTATGTGCGCAACGGCGTCTTGTGGTTTCTGATCGGCTGCTTGACCACAAGGTCATTTTCATCCACTCACTGATAGCTATTTCATTTTTCCCTCTGATCACTCCATATCTTCTCAATATTATTTATTCCCATATGGCTGTCTTTGTTTCTGTCTGATCACAATAAGCTGATCGTTGCTTCTGTCTGATCATTAAATTTCCGTCTGATCACTGCTTCATTTACTGTCTGATCACTGCTTCGTTTTCTGTCTGATCACTCCTTCATTACGTCGGTCTGATTATTGCTTCTCCTCTCTCTCCGTGCTTTCATTTGACCCCCTTTCTTCTTTTAGTTGCTTCGTTCTCGCCTATATTCTCGGCGCTCTTTTGCTTTACCGTTTCTACTCCCTTCACCAAAATCGGCTTCGGTGGCATCGCTTTTTCCTTTCCGTTGCCCCCGGCTTCCGTAAAACGGTGGCACCGATGGCCGAACAAATGGCACCGCCGCCTCCCTATTTCAATTCTTCGGGTGCAAACGAACTTTGAGCGACTTCCGTTGCCAAGGCAAAAGGCGCCTTCTCATTTTGCCGAAAGGAATCTCAATTTTAAGTGTCTTTTGTCCTTCATCAGATTTTATTGTATTTATTTTAAATTATAATCATTAGCAAAATGTACCTTCATTATGATAATTGACAAATTCGTTTTTATATTTGTAAAATAAATAAAAATACAAAACTTAAAAGTGATTGATCAGTGATCTGTTAGTTTAGTAGCAATGTTTTGTTTGGTGGATTCACTGATCAGTTGGCCATCATTTGCTCGGGTGACACTTTACTCTTTCTGATCAGTAACGGTTCTCTCTCCTCCGTCATTTGTTCACATTTCTTTTTGTAATTTCGGCATGACCAAAGAACAGAGCCAAAAAGCGCAACCAAAAGTATCATCAAAACGATGAGTACTCCTTGAAATTGACGAGGACATTTTGGTTTTTGGCTGCGATTTTCTGTACCCGAAATTGACCCGTAAAGGGAACAATCGTCGGAAGAAATGCCAACGCAGCGGGACATCCATTGGCCGGTGGAAATGCGGGGACGGAGGGTACGGAAGACGGAGAATGGGCACGGGTGGGCACAGTGCGGAATGACGAGGCGTGAGAGAGTGCCATTGAGTTGGGGGTGGGACTTCACCTAATTAAGGGGGTAATTAATGGCCATTAAAATGGCAGGGCGTGCGAGCCTCAACAAAGTATTCCTCGCTGTCCTGGTACAGCTCGAAGGCGATGAAACTGGCATAGCCGAAGAATGAGTCATTGATCGGCGATATTTCCAAGTAACGGCCCAATGTCAAAATGTTCGTGTCATGCTAAACGGTGGTCAATTGGAGAACATTAATTGGAGAGCATATTAATTTTACCGCCGAATAAAAGGCTGACTTTTGCTGAGTTCGTTTGTTCACCACGTCGTCCATCCGCCCGATCAGCTGATCAAAGTGCCAACCTGAGCACAGAATGGGTTATCATTTTCTCAAATATGCGATTGTAAACGACCTCCGAGCGGATCCAAAAACAAATCAATCAATTGCTCGTGTAATTCCAGCCGTTTTTGAACGATTTTGTCGATGTAAGCATCGGAAGAAGCCCATTGAGGTAGAGGCAGAAAAGCGGACAGATTTGCCTGTTATGTTTTAACTGTGGTTGGACCGTTCATTCATTGTGCCGTTTTACCCTCGTGACAATGGCATCGGTGACTTTTTGCAGAATTTCCAGGTTAGGAATGTCCAGACCCGTCTTTTCTCTCAGCTCCTCAAACAGCGGTCCAAAGCTGTTGGCAATGCGCGCGTATTCCGCCGAATTGGCCAATCGCTGCGCCTCGGCCGGACAATCGTCGAAAAGTCCAAAGGACGCCTAAGGGGCAAAGGACGGGCCAAACGCATAGGGAAAAACAGGCATTTCAAAAACAAAATTGACTGCTTACATGGTCCAAAATGGACACAGTCTCCACGGGGATCGGCTGCCACAACAATTGGTCATTCCAAATTTGGTCGCCCCTCGGGGGGAAAAGCCCCGCCAGCAAAAGTTGGGCGCTGGCAATCGTCCGATTGTCCCGGCCACTCAGCGCAACAAGCTGAGGGGATTTGCTTCATTGGTCTCCGCACTTCGTTGGTCATTCTGTGCCAGTGCCCAAATTTACCTCTCTCGACCGGTAGAAATCGCCCAAAAAAGTGCCGTACAATGAGCGGACGTTTTGCCCCAAAATGAATTCTTGCCACATTCCCTCCTCAAATGATTATGGTAATAAAAATGGTCTTTTTGTGCCGACAGACTAAAAATGTAAGTTTTGGAAGGCCAAATAAAAACAAATAAAACTAATTGCTCATGCTTAAAAACCTTTGTCATTTCGCCCAAATCGAAGGCAAAATTTGAAAAGGGAAAAGATGAAACATTTTCAGTGGGAAAGGACAAAAAAGTGGTCGGAGTCCGTTGGCCATGCCGAAAAAACTAAAAAGCAAAGATTACGGTAGACAGACAATCAAAAATTACTGTACGTCGACTGACCATTTGAATATGGCGCAAAATTGGGGAGCAAACAACTACCGAGACACTTAACGAAATGAGGAGAGAAAGAAGAGAAAAAAGCGAAGACATAATTAAATGTTAATGATAGGCAATTAATTAAGGAATTATAAAAGTTAACTAAAAAGATACGCATAAAATGGATAAAGAGGCCAACCTAAATAAAAATTTAAATAAATATTAATTAATAGAAAATTAATGATCAATTACATAATTAATGTTTTTGTAGACCAAATGTTATTATCAAAGCCAACAGCAGAAGGAATAAGGAACAACGATAAGAAAGGAAAAAAGATGCCGATAAAGAAAAACGGAGAGAGCGAAGGAAAAGGGAGGGAGAGGGGGACGAAGGGAAAGAAAGAGACAGAAATGGAGAAAGAGAGGGTGCCAATGCCAAAGGGGAGAGTGCCAATGCCAATTAGGCTGTTTGATACCGCTCGGTTCGGGTCACGAAGTGAGACTGAGACTGATCATCGGAGGCTTTATACAGATCAAGAAGATACAAAAACTGAAGTTTTATCAATTTGAGGTTCGGTACCGAGACTCTCGAACAGAAACCTATGCCAATTGCTAATGGAAATGGCAAAACGTTATTCTGTTTAACCGCCCCCTGACAAAATGTCATAATCCTGATAAACAAAGACATTTTTGTTAATCGCCTGCTTAATTTGAAGTTCGGTCCACCCCATTTCATCACTAGCAAAGCTTTGTTAGGCTGTGATTTTTGTTAAAGCAATCGCATGTAGAACCCTGAGATTAATCATTAATGCCAACCCAACCGATTTCAGTCGATGAGATAACAATCGCTTAATTTGAAATTCCTTTTCTAAAATTCACTGCTAATAATATGATGTAAATCATGCACAAAATCTAAGTTTTCCAATTCGACATTTGACCTTAGATTCTTGATTATCTTCTAAAACTACCCAAGAAAAGTGTTTGATTTGTAGGGATTATAATTTTTTTATGGGGGATAACGGAAGAGTGAAAAAGTACCGGCAAATCCAAAGGGTGCCAAAGCAATGCAATGGCAAACCCAAAGATGCCGGACATTGGGTGGTCCAAGTTTGGTTTTGTTTTTGATTTTGTCCATTTTTCTTCCCTTCCCTCCCTTTTCTTCCCTTTTCTTCTTCTCTCTTCCTCCCTTTCCCTCCATTGATTTTCCAATTAATCCTCCGTTTTCCGTTCCGTTCTGTCCCTCCCCCCTCCAAGTCGACCTTTCCTTCCCTTTCCTTCTTTCCTTCCCTTTGCTTCCCTTTCCCTGTCCATTCGCGTTCCAATTCCATCGGTTGTCCCTCCCTTTTCTATTCATCCCTTTCCTTTTATCCTCATTCACTGTCCGTTCCTCGATGCTTCCCCCCGTCGTCTCTTTTCGACCCATCCTTTTCCTTTCCTTTCTCATTCCCATTCCTCTTCATCTTTCTCTTCTTTTTCCTCTTCTTCCTTTCTCATTCCTCTTCTTTTTTTCTTCCTTTCTTCATTGCTTTTCTTCTTCGTCTTCTTTTTCTTCTTCCACTTTGAGCTCACCGCCTCAAAATCTATCGTTCATCCAACGCACTTTCATTACTTCAAACTCCGTCATTCAAAGTGACGACAAAAGCGCTGACAAATCGGGCAATAAACGGCGATGAACTGAAAAAAGGCGAAAAGGAAGAAAAGGCGGGGGGGGGGGGAAGCGACGTTCATTTTGTTGAAATTGAAGATTAATTACTGCGAAAGGGGACAACCCCGCAAATTCCATCACATCCGTCCCCTTTTCGCTTGTTTCAGCTAATTTCGCATCCAATGCCAAAAAACCCTTTCCATCGCCAAGTGCCGGGAAAACAGCGGATGTTTAAAAGGGTCCCCCCCATTGATGAAAGTTATATAATTTTGAAAGAGAGGAAAAAAAATTTGAATGACTGAGAATTTTAAATTTTGTTAACCTGGGCCTGCTGCTCTGCTGTAATCCGTGCCAGGATGGCCTAATCCTATTTTTTGTTTTTTCAATTTTTTTTTATTTACTCGGTCTGCTGACGTCGTATCAGAGATACGATGAAACTGAAAAAAGGCCCAGAAGAAAAAGCCAATAGCACAGAATTGTCCCAAAAATGCCAAAGAAAGGCGGCGGGTCCTTCCCCCCCCCCCCCCTCCGTCGCTATTCTTTCTCAGTCCGGCATTTGTTTGGCAAAGCTGCAGCAAATTTGGCCCTATTCTTATCAAATGTTTATTTTCGCGGATGAGCAAATATCCATTTATTACTGTTTCAAATTACTGCCCTTCCCTTTTTCATTTCTTCCCTTTGCTTCTCTTCCTCTCATTCTGTGGTCATTTTTTCTTAAAACTTCCATCTTTGTTCTCGTCCGCCTCTTTTTCCTTTCCCCATTACCCCATTCTCTCTCCTTCTCTTCCCCCTTCTCTCTGCCCTCTCTCTCATTTCCCTCACTCTCTCCCTTCCCCCCCCCTTTCCACTATCTCCTCCCCCTGTCTCTCTCGCTCTGTCCTTTTTCCGTCTGTTGATTCGTTTCTCTCCCTCCCCTTCGCCCTCTTTCCCCCCATTCTGTTGATCCAATCTCGGATTCTCATTTTATGGTAGTGCGCGGACCTTTTCGGATGGATTTAATGGATTAGGTAAATTCTCTCAAATGGACACTTTTCTTCCTTTCGTCGCCCATTGCCTTTTTCTCTGTCTAATCCTCCCCCCCCTTTTTTTTTGGCTGGTGGATTTTATCCAATCAGTTTTATGTCTCCAAAAAACCAATGCCTTTTCTGACTCATTAATCCCTCCCTCCATGTGCCATTCCCACACATATTGGCGTCATCCTTCAAAGGATTTCTCTTAATTTCTTTTTTCTCTCTCTCTCCTCCTCTCTCTCCTCCTCTCTCTCTCTCCCTTTTTTCTTTTTCACTCATTTCCCCCTTATCTATTTCCTTCCTTTTCTCTGTGCGCTTCATCCTTTGCTTCCCTCCCCCCTTAATTAAAAACCCTTCTTTTGACTGCACAAACGAAGTTCTCAGATGGCAAATTGCCAAAAGCAAAGGAAAGGCTTAATGGACAACCAACTGAGGAGGAGAAGCAATTCATTGGGGAATTCGGCATAAATTTTCGGCTTTTTGGAAGATTTTTTGGAAAAGGGGGCGGAGGGAAAAAGGGGAAGGGAAAGACGCAAAAGAGAAGTGGGAGAGATGGAGTGAAGGAAGATGGGAAAAGGGAAAAACAAGAAAGAGAGATACTGGGAGATAAGAGAGAGAGAGAGAGAGGAAAGAAGGGGAAGAAGAGCGAGGGGTGAGAGAGAAATAGACAGGAAGAGAGAGAGAGAGAAAGAGAGGGGGCGGAGGGGGGAAAGAAAAATGCCACGGGAAATCCCTCGGGCAAATCGCCGGTCGGTCCGCTTTTTCTCTGTGCGCTTTCCGTCTTTGAATTTTGAGTTGTTTCTGTTTGTCCATTTTTAGCTTCTTGCAAGTCCAAATTAGCCTCCAAACGGTCCCTCCATAATTCGCTTCCCAATTTGCCCCTCCCATTGTCGTCAGAAGAAGCATTTCTTGGCCCAATTTGTCTGTATTCCCAATTAGGGCCTTCCCCCAATGACCCAATAATTTAAGCCCCCCCCCCCCTTCTGCTTGTCAAATGCATTCTTCCAAGTCAAGCCCAATCGTAGACTTAAATTCGATATTTTATTTATTTAAATTTTATTTTTGGTGACATTTTTAATAACAAAAAGGGCAGAATTTTTTCATTTATCTAAAATATAATTAATTTTAATGAGTTTCTAATTATTTGGTGCCTTTTTCTGGTATTCTCAATGGACAACGAAAAAAGCCGAGAAAAAGCTGCCGTTGTAACTCCGCACAACAGCCGCAACAGTTTCACAAAAAAAGTGAATGCGCCTGAGGGTTCGGCGGACAGCGGAATCGGCGGCTTATCGTCGGGAGAAAATAGCGGAGGCAGTGGACCTAATGAGGGTAATTATCATCGCTTATGGATCAAGGAGATAAATAAATTTGCTTAGATTTTGAAGAACAATTGGGTAAAGAGACCCATCGGCAAATCGAAACGACGGCATCCGATCATTGGCCCAAGGAGAGGGCAGAGACTGATCAGACACAAAGAGGAATGAAGATCGAGAGTGATCAAACACGAAGAGGACATGGGAACCAGACGGACCATAGAGGAATGGGACAGAGAGTCGAGACTGATCATGACCAAGGGAAGCGGGCCGAGACTGATCAAGGCGAGAGGGCCGAGATTGATCAAGGAAAGAGGGCCGAGATTGATCAAGGAAAGAGGGCAGAAACTGATCAGAGAGTAGAGACAGAGCCACTAAAAGAGACAAAGGACCGCTCTTCGCATTCGATTTCCAAATTTTCTTTCAACAACTTCGTCGGATGTGCACATGCTCGGCTTTTTGCCCGCAATGACCAATTGCCCCTCGCCGGAGGGGTCAGTTTCAATTTCCGTTTGGAAGGGCCGAAGTGTACAAATCGGAGCATATGCCTAAGGCAAACATTCCTTCGACGGCGTATTCCCACAGGACACAAAACCGTGGAGAAACCCGCGGAAAGGCAAAAACATTCCCTTGGCATCGAATTGACATCACTTTACTTCTTCTTCTTCTTCCCCTTCTTCCAATTGCCCTCACTTTTGGAATTGATTGATTTTAGTTTCCAGCAGAAGCAAAACTAAAAGGAGGAGAAGAGGCGGAAGGGCTATTAAAAGGAGGCAAAGCAAAGGCAAAGGAGGAAAAGCGGGGGAAAGGGGGGGGGGGAGAGGGGGGCAAGAGTCTCGAGAATGTGTTGATGCTTTTGTGCTTTTGGTCACCCCCCCCCCCCCTCCTCTCATTGGCTTCTCTTTGGAATTAATTCCTTCCCTTTTTTACCAATTAAAATTGTTGAATTTTTATTCCTCGGCCATTTCAATCAAATTATTTTTGTTATTATTATTTCTCCTTTTCTTATGCAATTCCCCCCAAGGGCCCAATTTCGTCTTCTCCCAGCGGCGCCCTTCGTCAAACGCTCAGTGCTCGGGCCACTCCGACGAAGGCCAAGTGCAGTTTGACAGCAGCAGCTGAAGACTTCGGTGGGAAAGGGTGCAACAAAAATTGTTCCATTGGGAGGAGCAATTGGACGACGCCAAAAGGAGACGAAAGAGAGAACACGCAACAGCAGAGACAGAAGAGACAGCAGAGAGGTGATAGAGAGGGGGGGGGGGAGAATGTTAGAGAGAAATCGATCGGATTAATCAATTAATGTGGCAATTAACAGAAAGCCGTTCCTTGGGAGGGTCGCGCGAAAGTGTCGCCGTGGAAAGGCCGCTTGAGCACGACGGCATTTCATCGACAGAATTGAACAAACGCAACAACGGCACAGAGGCAGAAAAGGAACATTGGCAGTTATTCGCCATAACCCTTCAAAGGGTGAGAGAGAAAAAGTTGGAAGAGAGTGGAGGGGCGGGGGGAGGGAGAGGGAGAAGAGAATGGAAGGGATGAAAGAGGAAGAAGGCAAATGGGAGATGGAAGAGGAAGAAGGCAAATGGGAGATGGAAGAGGAAGAAGGCAAATGGGAGATGGAAGAGGAAGAAGGCAAATGGGAGATGGAAGAGGAAGAAGGCAAATGGGAGATGGAAGAGGAAGAAGGCAAATGGGAGATGGAAGAGGAAGAAGGCAAATGGGAGATGGAAGAGGAAGAAGGCAAATGGGAGATGGAAGAGGAAGAAGGCAAATGGGAGATGGAAGAGGAAGAAGGCAAATGGGAGATGGAAGAGGAAGAAGGCAAATGGGAAGATGGAAGAGGAAGAAGGCAAATGGGAGATGGAAGAGGAAGAAGGCAAGGGAGATGGAAGAGAAGAAGGCAAATGGGAGATGGAAGAGGAAGAAGGCAAATGGGAAGATGGAAGAGGAAGAAGGCAAATGGGAGATGGAAGAATAAATGACGGCGAAGGGGGGGGGGGCGAACGTTAGCAATTTTGTTTATTCTGTAGCCAATCAAAATGACCATCCCTGCTGCTGACCGAAGATCAGTCGGGCTAACATCGGCGGTTGGACTGCCTGCCTTTCCCCCCCCCATTCCATTAGAATCATTCCCCTTCCCCCCCCCCCCTTTCATTATCACTCCCCTCCCTTTTGCTCCTCATCCTCTTAATCACAACATTCATTCTTCCCATTTCGCTTCGCTTTTTCGTCCGTCCGTCTCCCCATTAATCCTTTAATCCCCATTATTGGCTGATCGGCTGGCCACCTGGTCATTCACTCTTCAGTCATTCATTCCTCCGCTTCTTCCGGCCTCTCTTTGGCCAACTGATGCCCCGGGGGAGTCGGACAACGAACGATCGGCGGAGTGTTGCCGATTGTTGTTCCTTAGCAATTCGTCCCTTTGTTCCGATCAATTTGCTTTCCGATCACTTTCCCTCCTCTCCTCATCCACTTCTTTGTCTGCTCCTTCTCCGTAATTCATTTACACTGATATTCCATCTCTAAGGCTTCTCAAAGTGGTTTCGGCATCGCAATCTCGGGTGGTCCCAAGGAAAGTGCCATTCTCGTCAGCGACGTCATAAAATCGGGCCCGGCCTTCGGTCTGCTCCAAGTCGGCGATCGGATCATCTCCGTCAACGGCTACCCACTCGAACACGCGAATTACGCAAGTGCCGTGGCGGTGATGAAAGACGCACAGCAACTTAACATGGTCAGCAGAATTGGCCAAGAAGACAATAGCGGATGAATGAAATCGGCCCCCTTTTCTGAAGGTTGTGAAGCGACGAGTGCCGGTGCCTTTTGTGGAGTTTGAACAACGGACACTGAAATTCACTCTGTCAAAGTCGCGCAAAAAGGACGACTTCGGCATCGTTTTGGGCTGTCGCTTCTTCATCAAAGAGATTTTGAACCCGAAATTGGCGGAGAAAGAGCCGGGACTGAAGGAGGGCGACACGGTTTTGAGGATCAACGGACAGACGCTGGACGGATTCACTTTGGACGAAGCCGCGCGACTGTTGCAGCGGTCGCGCGAGAAACTGTCTTTGGTTGTGCAGCGGGACGTGCGCAGAGGGACGGCGGGCGGGTCGCGCTGGCCGAGCCAAACGACGGTCAGTCATTGGAAGACAAAATGCCAATGCGAATTGCGAACCCATTCTGATTTCAAATTCGCGTGCCACGGCACAACGTCATCCCCCACATATATATATTGCCACTGCCACCTAAAAAGGTGTACGAACGTTTGGGCAGTGTGCAGGCGACGCCCCGCCAGTCGCCCACCCCCGTCCATTACGCCCACTCCTCCGCCGACGGCCAATTCGCCCCTCCGACGGGGGCAAATGGCCGCAAATGCTCAGCCGGATCAGAGAGCTGCTTGCCTGGCTTCAAACGGTATGCTGAGATATTTGGACAATTCAATATTTGCCAAAAAGGTACTCGGACCCAATGACCAATTCTGGTGGTAATTACACGCCGCCGGCGCAGACACAGCCAAATTACTCATGTCAGGTGAGAGAAAGAGAGAACATGAGACACGAACTGATCAGAAAATTCATCTGATCAATTGTTACATCACAGCAAAGAAAAAAAAAATTGGGCATTTGCTTGGCAATCCAATTAATTCGGCGTCTGATCAAAGAAATACGAATTGATCATACAAATCGATCTTTCACTCCTATTTTTGGCCTCCTCTGATCAGTCCATTTTATCGCTCTTTTTATTCTGATCAGTCCATTTAATTAAATATAACTCTTCCAGCACCAATCGCCCTATTTGGCACACTCTCAGCGCCTTTTCGCCCAGCCGTCGCCCGCCCCTTCCGTCCGCCCTCTCTCCCAAACGCCGTCCTCCGTCCATTCGATGAACAACGCCACCATCCAACAGCAGCAGCAACAACAGCAGCAACAACAGCAGCAACAAACGCAGTTCAACCAAACAGCAACACATTCTTATGAGCAACACCAGCGATTTTTGGCCGACCAAAGACAAAGGTTAGCCGAGAAAAGCCAACGGAGGAGAGGAGGGGAGAGGAGGGCATTCTGTGCCATTTTTAGCAATTTCGAACAAGTGACCAATCAAAAACACGGATTCCATTGATTTTTGATTTAGCATTTACATATTAATTTGTCTCTTCAGAATGCTCGACTTCCAACAACAGCAGCAATTCGTCGCCTCCCATCAGTCCGTCTCCGTTTCGACCTTTCAGCAGAGAAAGCCCCGTGAAATGCATTCGATCACTTTCCACAAAGGCTCCCATGGACTTGGCATCCGCGTGATCGGAGGCAATCAGTCGGGCATTTTTGTCTCAGCTGTTCAGGAGAATTCGCCGGCCGATAAGAACGGCATTCGGTCAGTTAAGCCAAATTTCCCGCCATTTTCTGAAATACGTTTTTTAGAGTCGGTGATCGAATTCATGTGGTAAACGGCGTCAGTATGGTCGGAGTGACGAGGGAAGAAGCATTCGACTTTCTCCTCTCCACCGGCGAGCAGCCAATTAGCATAACGGTGGAACACGCACCAGCGGAAGAGTGAGTGGACAGCAGAAAAGCACACATAATTAGCTAATTACCAATTTATTCCTCGGACATATTGGAGTTGAATTTTGAATTTTGTCGGCACTCTTTTGAATCGGTGCCATTCCCTCCTTTTGTCTTCCATCAAAAAGTGTTTTTCAGATACAGCCAAGTGAAGACCGGCAAATTCGGCGACAATTTTTACGTGCGGACTCATTTTGCGCACAAATCGGACAGGGGAGGGCGCCAAGCGCAAGGGGTTCAGCCGCAGCAGCCCGAATTGGCGTTTCTGCCCGGCGACATTTTCCACGTGACGGACACTCTTTTCGGCGGATCCCCCGGCTATTGGCAAGTGACTAAGGTCGGCATTTCTCAAATTACACTGAATTTGATTTGCACTCTTCTCCCATTTTCACAGGTTTATAGTGCGACTGACGCGGAGCCAAAGGGCGGCGTGACGGAGCCGGGCACCGGCGTAATTCCGCACGCGAAAGCGGCCGAGGCAATTTTGGCACGGCAAAGGCAAGCGGAAAAGGCAAATGGAGGCGCGGAGAGTCCGCCGCAAATGGGCGGAACACTCGGCAAAAATCTGTTCCGCAAAAAGGTGAGACGGACAAAAAGCGACCGATGAATTACAACTAATTATTAGGTAAATTAATTATCCATTGTCAGTTGTCGCTTTCCTCGCGCAAATTGTTCGGCGGAGGGAATGACCACGCGGTGGCGGAAGAAGTGCTCAGCGCGGGCAGCGGAGCGGGGAATTGCGCGCCCGAACTGTTGGCGCCCGCTTACGAACGCGTAGCACTGAAGCGACCCGCATTCCATCGGTAGCTTCCGCTTGCGTTCATTTTTCCATTTCCGCTTCAGCCCCGTCGTCCTTTACGGCCCTTTGGCGGACGTCGCCCGTCAGCTTTTGCTCTCCAAATTCCCGCTCCGTTTCGGCGCGCCCTTTCCCCAAAGTTCGTCCGCCACCATCGACCCATTAAGTGCCTCCACTTCCTCCGACTCTCAGCGCGGCATTCCGTTGGCCGCCGTCGATGCGGTGATGGCAGCGCAAAAGCATTGCGTAATGAGTGTCAGTGCCGCTTCGGTGGAGAGAATGCAGGTGATCAAGCTGTTCCCTCCTGAAAAATGGTCACTGAGCAACTGTCGGATGAATATAATTCTCTGATCACTGTAAATATTATTCATTCCGATCATTGATCAGCGGCGGGTTTTCGTCTCTGATCACTTCACTTTTTGATCATCCTTCCCATTCAGCTTGCTCAATATGCGCCCATTGTGATTCTGATCGACGTCGAGTCGCGCAGCCGTGTGCGCGAACTCCGTTCCAAGGCGGGCGCCAATGCGACTTCCGCGCGTAAACTTTTGGAACAGTCGCAACGCGTCAAAAAGCAACATCAGCATATGCTAACGGCGACATTGGACGCGAGCAAAGAAGACCAATGGTTCGACGCACTGCGGCAGCTCATTTTCCATTTGCAGGTGAGGAAAAGCAAAGGAAAAGTGAGTCGAAGCGGAAAAGCGTCGCTAATTAAGGAACGGCGCGTTTGGATGCCCGAATTTCCGCCGGAATGCCCTCTCGACGATCTGTTGCTATTCCCAATTCAGCAGCCCGGGGAGACACCGACGAGCGATTCGAGTGAATTTTGAACGATCCCATTTAACTAATACAAATGCTAATAAAGCGGGCGATTATGGCGCATTCGAAGCGGGGCCATCGAATGATGGCCAAACGATGCCAGCGGAAACAGCCGCTGCCAACAATCATTTTATGTTGATGGGGCAGCCCAAGGGCGAAGGGAGCCCTTTTCTGGTGCCAAACCCAA
The DNA here is from genome assembly GCA_023374025.1 of Heterodera schachtii. Lineage (NCBI taxonomy): Eukaryota > Metazoa > Nematoda > Chromadorea > Rhabditida > Heteroderidae > Heterodera > Heterodera schachtii. The sequence goes on from SIJG01000017.1 coordinate 1,271,132, forward strand.
TGTACACGCTCAACTTGAAGCAACAACACTTCGGCGGAGTGCCTTTGCCCGTCCATCACCAGCACCAAATGAGCTTATCTGTTGGATCGGCGGAGGTGTGCCCATTCCGACTAATTAGTGCATTAATCCCCACTCTCATTGTCAGTCCGCCGCTGATCACCACCAGTGCCGTCCAAGACAACAGTCGTTGTACTGCTCCAACTCCTCGCGACAGTCCGAACCTCCGCCACAGCCAAATGCAGCAGAACAACAACAGCAGCAACAACACCTTTACGCTGCCCAACAGCAGCAAATGCGTACTTCTCCGATGGAAGTGAAAAGCCAATTGTTGGCACAATTGGCCAACGAATTGGGAAGCCCAACGGAGCAACGCAATTAGGGGAAATACAGCAGAGAAACAGTCGAAAACAATCACCGATTTTGTTGTTCACTTCAATTATTGGCTTCGCCCATCAAATACCTTCAAATTAATGACTCACCAAAATTAAAAGAATAAAAAGGAATTTAATAAGTAAAAAAATATGTTTATATTATTAAAATTTATATGGTTCTCGCTCAGTAGTTGGGCGCCATTTTCGGAATTTTAAAAATGCTAATTAAAAATGAAATTAAATTTAAAATATTTGGTCATTAGAAATTCTCTTCCTGCCTCTATGCTTTGTACTATCATTTCCTTATCAAATGCCTCCCCCAATTTCATCTCACAGCCCAAAATATGAGAAAAACGAGTTGCACACACAGAACAAACCGTCGAATGTTGTTGAGGTGGGGGGGGGGGGGGGGAATGGCGCATCGATTGGTGCGATTAATGGGGGAAAATGGGGGGACGGGGGAGAGGGAGCGAAGGTTTCCATATTCCCTCCGCTCCCCCCCCCCCCATTTCCTCCCATTTCTTTTAATTATTTTAAAATATTTGTTGCCAATTTTTGCCAATCATTTAAATCGGCTTTTGGCATTGGCACTCTCTCCCCATGGCTTCGTCGTCCGCTGCCAGCGATGACTCATCCGCCGTTTCTTCGCCTCCTCCGCCGCTTCTCTCTTCTCCCATCCGATCGGAAATGGTCGCTGCTGCCAAACAGTTTCTGGCCAACCCACGAGTCCGCAACACTCCAATCAGTGAACAGACCGAATTTTTGCGTGGCAAAGGACTGACAGAGGCGGAAATACAAAAGGCAATGAAATTGACAACGGACGGAGGGGGAGAGGTGAGACAAAACAATGCCAAAGGCAATCCCAAAAGCAATGCCAAAGGCAATGCCAAAAGCAATGCCAAAGATAATGCCAAAAGCAATGTCAAAGGCAATTCCAAAAGCAATGCCAAAAGCAATGCCAAAGGCAATGGCTAAGCTAATGCCAAAGGCAATGCCAAAGCAATGCCAAAGCAATGCCAAAAGCAATGTCAAAGATAATGCCAAAAGCAATGTCAAAGGCAATTCCAAAAGCAATGCCAAAAGCAATGCCAAAGGCAATGGCTAAGCTAATGCCAAAGGCAATGCCTAAGCGAATGCCAAAAGCAATGTCAAAGGCAATTCCAAAAGCAATGCCAAAGGCAATGCCAAAAGCAATGCCAAAGGCAATGCCAAAAGCAATGCCAAAGGCAATTCCAAAAGCAATGCCAAAGCAATGCCAAAGGCAATGGCTAAGCTAATGCCAAAGGCAATGCCAAAAGCAATGCCAAAAGCAATGCCAAAGGCAATTCCAAAGCAATGCCTAAGCGAATGCCAAAGGCAATGCAGACTTTGTATCTTAGCAGGTGCCGTCCACTTCGCTTTCGTCCCTTCCTCCCGCATCCGCTCCCTCTCCCTCCGCTCGTGCCGTCGTCGACTTGGCCCGTTCCGCGCTTCTCTTCGGCACTGCCGGTTACATGGTCTACAGATTTGTTCGTTCGTGGCTGCTCCCGCAGCTTCTCAATGTGCCGGACCCGGCCGAGGAGCGTATGCAGCGACTTGAGCAACAGGTAGACTCAGTTGGTCCTCTCTTCTGACGAATAATTCGCCATTCTTCAAAAAGTGATTTTCCCTCTCAGGTCGAAAGGCTGAGCGATTCCACGCGATGCATCGCCGAATCGGTGACACAAACACTCGTCGCGGTGACGGAACAGAACGAGCAGCTGAGCCGAACGATGATGATGGTGCAGGGAGGGACGAAGGGGACGGGTGAGTGATCAGAAGAGGACGAAAACGAACAAAAGCAAAACAAACCGATTGGTCTGAGATCGGGGATTCAGATTATTTCAGATTAGGGGTTATGGATTACGGAAATAAAACGTTTTTTTGGCCCGCCGTAATATGATTACGGATTCTTATGGATTCCGTAATTGAAATCCATTTACTTGCGGTTCTGCTGCTCTTGCTCTGCCATCATCGAATGCTTTTACTTTCTTTTTCAGTTTGCACCGCCGACATTGACCGTGTCCATTCCGAAATTGGCATTGTCAAGTCGCTGCTACTCAACCAAAGTCAATTCCCTCCCGTGCCTGAAAGTGCCTTCCCACGCCATCGTCGGACTGCGCAGAACGGAATAAACGGCACAAATAAAGGCAAAATGCCAAAGGACGAGAATGGGGAAGCGAAGAGCAGCAATGAGGGGGAGGGGGAGCAATTGGCACAACGACAGCAGCAACAAAATAATGGGTGGGCAGGGGAAAATTGGGGGGGGGGGGAGCAGGGATCGGACCACGGGATGAATGATGCAATTCATTAGAAGTGTTCATTTGAAATTTAAACCATTTTCCTACCGTATTCCAAATACCATAATCACTTTACCGACTGTCTGCTGATACTGTGTCGTCCCGTCCTTTCTTTCTCTTTTTTCTTCACTTTGGTCAATCTGTTCAAAATTGGGTGTTCCCTCGTTGTTTTTGTTTCCATTTTAATATTTTAAAGAATTATTTGCATTATCCCCTCATTTGTCAGTGAAAGGCTTAACGCGAACAAAAACGGATCGCCGGTCTGATGCGCTGCCAAAAGTGTCCCTTTGACATTCACTTTCGCATTTTCACACCTTCAATTATGCTTTTCATTTCATTGGCTAATTAATTATTCCATTTAATGGCAATTGGATAAATTGAGCTTGGCCTTCTCCGCCATTTCATTGGTTTTTTTTTTTTTGCATTTTTTTCCTTTCATTGCTCGGATCGAAAGAGTGATTTTGCTGATCAGCACGATGTTCCAACCATTGCTCACTTCTCCATTATTAACAAATGTTAAAAATTAAAGAGAATCGAGTCGATGCCAATGCCCAAAAATCAGTTTTTCTCCACTCATCAAATAAATCTGTCGAGAATTACTACTAATAAATCTTCATGCTGTCTTTTATCAGTCGTTCTGTTCGTGTCCCCATTTGGGGCATTCCCTCCCCCCCCCCCCCCCCTCTCTCTCCCTTTCCCCCTTTTTCTCCCTTTCCCCCCTTATCACCGCTCCGTTCGTCTCGTCTCCCCCCCCCCTTTCCATTCATATTTCTGCAAATTCATTTCATTGGACCATTTTTTTGCCTGGATCCAACATTAAAAACAATGGCAAATCGGAGTTTGTCCGCGTCCATTGAGCCATTGGTGCTAAAATCAGCGGACACTGACAATGACAGCGTATTGGAATCAGTTGGAAACGGCACGCGATGTCAAAGGTCAGTTGTGGTTTTTTGGCATTTTAATTTGGCACTTTCGTAAAGCCTTCGGAATGCCAATGCCAAGGCACTCTTCGCTTTTCTGCTTTCTCTTGCGCTGCTTTCCCTCGGCGGTGTTCTCCTCATTTTGTTAGCCCACCGCCCGAATCAGAACTAATTGGTTATTTTATCAATTTTAGTCTCCTCCCTTCTCTCATCAATTTGCTAATTCAATTCTGCCAATTTGAACAGCAAATTAATTATCCAATTAGCGAATTAATTAATGAGACGAAAATTCGCCAACAATTCGAAGAATTTGAACGAAAGTAATAATTAGCAGAAAACAAAGTTAAATGAAAATGAAAAGTTAAGCTTTGCAAGAAAATGGAAGAGCGAAAGTGAGCGAAGGGCGAAGATGAGAATTTTTGGACGAAATTTGCGACAAATTGAGCAACTTAACGCAAAGGCAAAGGAACGTGGGCAAAATGTTACGTATGGGGTGAACGGATTGACAGACATTGGGGAGAAGGAATGGCAAAAAGTAATTAGGGGAGGGGGGGGGGATTGGCATTCCAAAACAAAATATTAATTAGGAATTGATAAAACAATTAATGAAACGAAAGGGGGGGAGGGGAGGGCAACTAGTCACTCACTCATTTGGATGCTAATTATCTCATCACCAAACTAAAGACGCTTTGTCCGCTTGGTCCCGCTGAAAGGGCCGAATTCATCCGAAAAATGGACCCCGCCTTGAAAAGGACATTCTCCGCAAAAAGAGGCATCGATTACCCAACGCACTTCGACTGGCGCGAGAAGGGCGTCGTGACGCCGGTGAAAGCGCAAGGTAAAAGAGGAGGAGACTAATTAGCAAAAAGCATGCCCCGAAGGTTTGTGCGGCTCGTGCTGGGCATTTGCGTCGGTGGCAACCACAGAATCGGCCTACGCAATCGCGCACGGGGAGTTGCGCAGTTTGTCTGAGCAGGAGTTGCTCGACTGCAACTTGGCGAACAACGCATGCAAAGGGGGCAACGTGGACAAAGCGTTCAGGTCGGATTAGACAACAATGCTCTTTGGAAAAGAAAAAAGCACAGGTTCATCCACGACATCGGATTGGAAACGGAGGATGAATATCCGTACTTGGCACGCCGACAGAATGTGTGCATGATGCACGAGGGGAACCGAAACCTGACCAAAATTGATGTGGCCGTGTTCATCAACCCCGACGAGCAATCGATGATCGATTGGCTTATTAATTTCGGACCGATTAACGTGGGTCTGTGTGTATTAGCAATGTCAATTCAAAAAGCAAATTCCAATTATCCCCTTCAGGAATTTCGGTTCCTCCCGACATGAAACCGTACAAATCGGGCATTTACCATCCGTCCGATTTCGACTGCCAATTTAAAGTCCTTCACTCTGATTAAACTTTTCAGCTTTTGTCATATTTATTAGGTGGTTGGACTCCATTCGATGCTTGTAGTGGGCTATGGAGAAAATGTTTATGGAGACAAATATTGGATAGTAAAGAACAGCTGGGGACAAAAATGGGGGCAGGAGCACGGCTATCTGAACTTTGCCAGAGGGGTCAATGCGTGCGGAATTGAGGACGAACCAATCGGACTGATGGCGTAAAGGAAGGGACGGACCAAAACATTTGAATTGAAGAGAACAGAAAACGAACAAACAAAGTTAATGACAAAAAATTTTTTGTAATGAAATTTTAAATATGAAATGGAAATTAATTTATTCTACTGTAATTTACGCGTCCAATCGGCTTTTAGGCATCCAATCGATGATCATCTTCAGTTTCTTAGGCCATAACCTTTTCCTTACTTTGTCAATCCAGACATTCTTGGTCAAACGAAATCTTTAAGTCATCGGGAATTTGTAAATTCAAGAAAAAAGCAAATAATGGAATCAAAAAAAACTACGGTAATTCTGTAGTTTGCCCCCCCCTCCTCCTTTTTGAAAAAAAAATTTTCTGAGGTTTTCGAGGTCACACTTTTTGTAGGATAGTCAGTGGAAAAGGGATGGAGCTTAAAGTCCGCCATACGATTTAATATTTTTATTTATTTTATTTTCAAAAAACAAAAATGGTAATTTTCGAAAATTATTTTTAAAAGTTTCTGCCAACCAAATTGTACAATCTTTTAATACATCCAAAGCTCACAAAAAGGGGAAGCTTTTTCTAAGCAAATATTAAGTTATTGGATGTACCAAAGGCTTTGAACTTAGAAATTCTGTTTTTTAATAACTCGTGGAAATAATATGTACCTATTTAAAAATATTATTAATTGTTCAAAATTTTTATATGTATTTCTATTCTTAAATTTTTGCTAATTTTTTCATAGATCCTCGGATTATTCTTGTAATGGTGGATTTCGACACTTCGTCTTTGTACAGTGTCAAGGCAATTCTTATCCTTGACCAGGACGGGAAGAGGATAATGGCCAAGTATTACGACAAACACCTTTTTCCACTTGAAAAGGAGCAGAGTGTCTTTGAAAAGAATGTGTTCCAGAAAACCCACAAAGCTAATGGTATTTTTTCATTAAATTAATAAATTTTGAGACCGAACATTTAGCGGATATAATCCTTTTGGATGGCCTCGTCTGTCTTTATCGGTATAACGTCGATTTGTTTTTTTACGTGGTCGGAAGTGCAAATGAAAATGAATTGATTCTGCAAAGTGTGCTCAATTGCCTTTACGAAGCGTTTTCGACCATTCTTCGCAAAAATGTTGAGAAAAAGGCTCTGTTCGAGCACATTGACACGTCTTTTCTCATTATGGACGAAATTTGCGACGATGGGTTCGTTTCCAATTCACTTTTTTAAAACTTTCTGCTATTTCAGCATTATTCTGGAGACCGATCCCCAGGCAGTGGTCGCCCGTTGTGCGGTCAAAGCGGACGAATTGGCATTTGGCGAGCAAAGCATTTCCCAAGTTGGCATGTCGCTGTTGGGCTCTGCGAAGGACCAATTGAAATGGTCTCTTCTGAAGTGACCAAAGGATAAACCAATTTTGTGATTAATTTTTGTTGTGGGGATAAAATAACAAATGTTTTATTTGTATTTTTTCTATAAATAAATTGGTTATTCGTACTTTTCTATTACCTCAATTGATAAAACTTCATTTGTTATCTGTGCATTTATTCGGATTTATTATGTTTAAATCTTTCAGATGTCTGACCGATTGGCCCTTTGGGACCGATTGATGGTGTTGGCCTCGAAGGTGCAAAAAGTCATCAATCTGTCGTCCAAAATTTCATCTGTCCAGAACACGGACGACATGACGCAACAGCCAACGGAGGAACAGCGCCAGCGAATTTGTCAAAGTCCAATTTTTATTTGAAATGAATGTAAATTATTACACATTAAACACAATAAATACACCATACTAAAAATGACTGTTTTAGCTGATAAAGCAAAATCTGCACTGCTTCATCTTCTGCTCACTGATTGTCTAGCGAAAAATGGTGGGACAAACCAACGGAATGGTTGTGAGGGGAAATTGTTCAATTTCATTTCTTTCAGATGAAACAACCGTTTTTGACCGTTTTAAAATGTTAAAAGAGGAAAACAATTGTAAAATTGCTCCAGAGATGTTCAGCAATTTGCCATTGGGACGATTATTAGTCAATTTGGAAGGGAATGACAATGAGACGAGGACTCGCGTCGAAGAAGGTGGGTGTTTTTTAGGGTTTAAAACCAATAAAAAAAATTTAGTCAGAAATTTGCTCTTTCGTGCATTGCAATTGCTCATTGACGCGGAAATAACGCCATCTGATGAATTACTCGGTAGGAAACGAAAAAAACTTATTCGGTTAAATATTAGGGTTGACATTTGAGTTATTAATATTTCATGCATCTTACAATTAGAACGAACTTCAGAACTTACATCTAGAAAAATTTTTTACTTACATTAATAGTAATATATATTTTGCTTTTTTAGGTAGCTTCGAGCAGCAAAAAATGTACGAAGAGGCGAAGCTAAGCGGATTGAGCACATTGTAAGTTCGATTTGAACGGGGGGGGGGGAGTGATGGTCGAATAAGAGTGCTTTTCAAGACAATGGTTGGAACGCCAGAGATCATTGAACAAGAGGGGTAAAAAGCGGAAGCAGGAAGTGGACACGAAGGCATCGAAAGGACGCAAAATCCGTTACGTGGAAATCCCAAAGTTAGTCAATTTCTTTCCCGCCACCCCCGAAAGAATTGCATGGACACACGAAAGACGGGACGAACTGTTCAGATCGTTGTTTATTTAGAGCTTTTTTTTTAATTTATACCATCGACAATTTATGTTAAAATTTTGAAATTCTATAAAAAAATACGAAAGTTGAAAAAGCAATACAATCAGTGATCCCGTGTGTAAGTTGAGTATCGAAGTATCAAATGGAACAAATCAATTGTCACTTTCCGCTTAATGACCTCATTCTTTCATTTCCAAAACTTTCTCATAAAATTCCACGGCGTCTTTCTCCGTTTCGAAGTGAAAAATATAGGCCAAACTTTTCTCTTTGTCAATCCATGCACATTTTTGCGGTTCTTCCTTGAGATGTTCAAAAATTTGTTTGTCGAATACAAAATTTGAGTCCGGGTGGCCAATTCTTCCAGGACAAAATACATTTATCGAACCTTTGTCCCATTTGGCCTTAAAACAACAAATAAGTGCAATTGTTATTGTCAATTTTGCTGTTTAAGTGGGACCTTTTAATAAAATTTGCAAATCAAAAGCCACCCCCCCCCCAATTTTTTGAAGTCACACTTCAACAGCAAGAGATGCAAAATTCAATTCATACGTGAATTTCGTTGACATTTAGGGGGTTGAACTGCTTCAAGTTCACATGTAATAAATGGGCATTGACCAATGTTTTGGAGACTGTCTTTTCCTGAAATGATTAATAAATGAAAAGTCATAATTCTCTTATCAGTAAACCCACTGGATTTGATGTCTTTCCAACTCTGTTGAAACCCCTCAAATTTTGTGAATTGAAAATTCCGAAGGAACCACCGCGGAGTAATTCCCGATTTTTGTATTTGCCTTCGGAAGCCGGTTTTTTTTCTGAAAGACAAAAATCTCTCCCCCATCAAAAAGTTTATTGCATGCTGAGAGAGAATATGCTTAATTTCTTAATGTCAATCTTATTTTTGAATGAGACATTTTGCAGTTTACCCCCCCCCCCCCCGAAAAAAAACCAGAAAGTCGAAAATTTCAAATTTTGTTAAAATATGGTTAGAGTTCGATTGGATTAAATGGATGTCAGACTCGTGATCGGAGACCGAAAATTTCATTATAAAAAATTTTTGCAAAACAAAAGGGTCCTCACCCCGCCTACTTTTTCGAGGGGGGGGGGATAAACTGCACAATTGCCGTAATAGATAGAAAAAGGCGGAAAATGCAAAACCCACTTATTTTAGTGACATATAATTTGACCATATTGGCCCCAATGTCGTCCATCATATCCACCATCAATTTGAACTCGTCTTCATTGCTCAGAAGGATTCGGTCGCCGGAGAAATCTTAAATGAAAGATTTCTCGTTGATACAATAAAATACCAAATGAGAAAATAGTGTACCGTCATAAGCTAAAAGCTTCTCAATTTTTGGTTTTGATTTAGCATAATTTTCGTTAAGCCATTTAAATGTGAATTTTTCTCTTTCGAGTTTGACACTAAAACGAAAAAATATATAGGTATACACGCACTCAAACAAATATTTCTTACAAATGTATTCCATCAATGCCATAAACTTTGCAATATATAAATGAAGCCATCAAGTAATCCGATTGAAATTCTGAAATTTTAGGTTCTCTTATGCTAAAGCCATTCGTAAGACAGTTCTTATAGATAGACACGGAAAAACGAATGGGGGTAAAAATGAATTGGATAAAAAGGATTTTGTCTTAAAAATACGAAAGCTGTTTTAATTGGGTAAGTGCTATTTGGTAACCTCCAAATCATAATTTTAAATGGTTACTTCTAGAAAATTAGGTGATTTTTTTCAAAGTGTGAATTATGAGAAAGTTGTTATTTTTCTTTTAAATACTTTTTAAATTTGAATTTTTATACATTAACAAAAAGCCAAATTTTTCTTACTTCAAAAGCTGAAATCTAAAATTTTAAAATACAAAAATTATTTTTAGCCTGTCTTAATTTTTCCGATTTATGATGCTTGAAAATCCATGCCTATATATATTTTACAGCTTAAGCTTCTCTTTGCAGAACCAATGAAAATAAATAATTAAACCTATTATTTTCGACTCGCTTGAAATTTAAATTTATTAAAAATACACATTTTTCAGGCTACACTCACAATCTTATCTAGTTATTTTTTCATTTGATCGACTACACGATTAGAAGCGTCAATCATGGGCAAGGGATTCCAAAATTTTATGTCCAAGAAGGACTTCCATCCAAGTGCATGGTGGAACTTAAAAAGGGTAATTCCTCACAATCTGTTATATTTGGCTATTATTTTAAAAATTTACAGAAATGGGAAGCTGAGCAAAAGAATGACTTGGAGAAAAGAAGACAGGATGAATTGCGTGTCCAATATGAGAAGGAGCAAGAAATTCTCAACAATAAGTTTGTTTAAGAAAACATTTTGCAGGCTTAACTAATTATTTTTCTTTAGGGCACTTCTTGGTGACGAAAAAGCGAGGTTGGGCCTTTCTTTCATGTACGATGCGCCCGCTGGCATTAACAAAAAGAAGGAGGAAGGGCCGGAACCGAAATTCGAATGGCAAAGGAAATACAATGCACCAAGGGAAGAATGGGCGAAAGGAAATGAACTCATCCAGGACCAACCTTTCGGAATTCAGGTGAAGGGGAAGCAATACACTCATCTTGTAGCGAAGGTCTAGAATTTCGGTTTTGGACACCCTTGGCGACAAAGTTGTTTTTTATTCACGTTCTTTTTCATTTTGTCCTTACGTTCTTGTCTTCATTGTCAAAAGGGAATAGTCCAAAAGAAAAAAAACCAATCATTAGATCGAAAACAGTGACAGACGAACATAATATCATTATCTTCTCTAATTAGGTGCGAAACGTTCGCTGTGTCAAATGTCGCGCGTGGGGTCATTTGAATACGGACCGCGAATGCCCACTGTATGGCATGAGTGGAAATGCTGAGGACCATGGCTGTGAGTGAAGCATTGGCATTTAAATTTATTGTTGGTTTTGTTTATGTCACATCCATTTTTTCAGATGCAAATAATCCCTCCGATATCATTCGTGATTTAAATGTCGAAAAGAAAACAAAGACTGTCTCTGATGTCACGACCAATGAGCAGGTCGAAGAAAAACCGAAAATTGAGGTGCGCAAAAGCCACGAAGAGAAGAAAAAGAAGCGACGCCATTACTCATCGGAAGAAGAGGAAGAGGGGGCGGAAGAAGAGGAAAAGAAGCCGGAACCGATCGATCAGGAACAATTGCTGGTGAACATGCGCGAGGAGCACAATTTGAAGTTCAAGACCGGCATTCTGATTGGTCTTCGAGCGGACGAACACATAAAAGTCGGCACAACTTTGGAGTTTCGGGCTTATCAATCAATTACCTTTCAGAAAATGTCAGCGATGGTTGGAGGAGGAGAGGAAAAAACTTTTGAGGCTTTTCTGAAAGGACTGGATGAGAAAAAACGACGAAAATTAATGAAGTAAACCCATGGATGATAGTTATTAATGTACAAAAGTCAACATTTAGAAAAATCATGAAGACTGAAGTGAGCGATGACTCCGATACGGAGAAGGACAAAAAACAGCGAAGGAAGCAAAAGAAGGAGGAAAAGCGCAAGGCGGACAAAAAACACAAACATCGCAGGTCGTCGAGTCGGGAGACCAGCAGAAAGCGGAAGGAGGGAAAGCACCACCGCCACTGAAAAGGGAAGCGGACTCATTCTTCGGATTGCCACCATTTGTATAATAAAATGTAATCGCTTTTTTCTGTCTGTCATTTACATAATTATTTTATCGACAATGGTTTTTCTATTCCATTACATTTATTTTTACGTATTCCAATTTGCTTGGATCGGTTTAGCAGCGTGAGGATGACTTTGAAAATAGTTAGTTCTCTTGAGAATTTGATCAGATTGACTCCGGATGTCCATTCCATTCTTGTCCTCGATGGGGACGGAGTTCCGATTGTCAGTGCAGGCGAAGAGGTGCACAGTTCGACTTTGGTATAATGATTCATTTCGGTGTTAATTTCAGATACGAAATCGGTCCCAGTATTCAATTTCTTACAATTCGCTTGTCGAGCAGGCCAAAAAGTTGGGCATGGGAGAACAGAAATTTTGGGTGTTTCGCTACGAAATGAACCAGGTGAGTGTCAGTGTTTCAAATGTTTTAAATATTTTCGATGCAGGTGGTTATGCTCAGGAGGGATGCATTTGCCGTATTCATTATGGCTTCTGCAAGTGCCAATATGGGAATTCTCTGCACTATGTCAGCGCAACTTGAACCAATTTTGGAGGAATGCAAAGTTATCGTAAACGAAGTCATAAATGGACAGATGGCCGGGCAAAGTCCGAGATAAATGACCAAATTTTTTCTTGTCGAGAATTTTACATCATAAAGTTTTAACTATAATAGAACAGAGAAACCATGCTTCTACTATGGTTCTTTATTAATTTAGTTATAGAATCAAAAGCCTATATTTCACACAGGCAAATACTTGTAATGCACTCATTGTCTTTTTTATTGCTTTTGTTTTGGAATGAATTCCGATGGTTTTCTGCCGAGCACGTCCACCGCAACGATTGGAAAAGCATTTGACGAGAAAATCCAGCAAATATTTAGCAAAATTTTGAAAGCACGAAAAGCGGACAGTTTGAATGGTCAGTTGGGCGAATGCGACAAATCGGCACTGTGTTTTTTAAGATGACTCGGAGGAAGCGCTGCAGCGCAAATTGACTGCTTTACAGCACGAGGAGAGGGCACTGCTGAGCCTGATCAGTCGATTGCGGTCCCATCAGAGGACGCTGCAGTTGGAGAAAGCTCGTCTCGACAAGTTTTACGAAGAAAGCATCAAAAAGGAAATGTTTGGAACGGATGAAGACAAAAGAGGGATGAACAATGAACACTTTTGAACAATTCTGTGATGAAATTGTTCATCCAAAGGTTTTTTATTTCTTTGTCACCTTATTCATTTATATGCATATCGAAGAAGCAAATACTAAAAAAAATGAAGAAATTCATAAATTAACATTTTTGTTACGTTGAAATACTTCACGTCAAATTCGAAGCTAATATTTACCGATGATAGTTAACTTTTTGTTTAGCATCTCCTTTGTTGAAATTAATTTTGTTTTTTTTTATTCAATTGTCCTCCTTTTTCGCTTATTGCCATGGAATGGTGCCGTTGAGTGCTGCGTTCATTCGGCGCCTTTGCAAATGTTTGCTGCTCCTTTCGCCCGTCTTTCTCTTCCTCATTTGGTTCACTTCACAACAGAATCAGTCGTCGGTTGAAGTCGCTCGGCTTGAACAACAGCTCAGTTTTTCACTGATTCAATTGGACTCATTGCACACGCAAATTAATGTAATTACTCAGCACAGAGAGAAAATTGAGCATTTGTTGGCGGAGGAAAGAGAACGTTTTGACAGGCAAAGCAAAGGTATTGTTTTTCAAAAAAGAATCTCAATTTCTTTTTTCTGATTTTAAGGCCAGCAAGAACGAATTTTGAATCTCGAAGAGGAAAATGAACGGCTTTCAGAAATTAACAGAGAATGGACGGAATTGGTAGTTTTAATTTGAAAGGGAAAAGCAAATTACCTACAATTTAACAGCAAATGAATCGGTCTGCAATTGATCAGAAAGTGCCCATTGAACACAATACTTCCATCAACGAGAAAATTCCAATAGCCCAATTATCGGTACTTTTATTGCAAAATAAAACAATAAAGCCTAACATTTATTGCAGCAGCTTTTCATTTTTTGCAAAATTCAAATTGACAATAAAAAGCAATTTAAAACGATGGAAAGAATTGAGATGCATCCGATTCGAAATGCCCATAAAATTATTTTTGTCTTCAGAAAAACAACGTAAAATTGCGTCACTTCCAAGCGGATTCCACTGAGAAAAGGGCGGATGATCCCTTCGATGGCCATCAGATTCATATGCCTCCGTTACCAAAAGAGGCTTTGAAAAATGGAGGAGAGAGGGAGGACATTGGGGCGGAGAAGGATTACATATTCGCACGAGAGAAGCCCAGGGATGATTTGGTGTTCAGCAGAAGGACAAAAGACAACAACGGCACAATTGGACAACACTTTTCGAGGAAGGAATTGATGAAGAAAAAAGCGATGCGCAAAGAGAGAGAGAACGAAGAAAGAGTGGAGGGAAAAGCACGAGAGGAGAGAGGGATGGGCGGAAAGGAGTTGGGAGTGGTGGAGAGAGCGGACGGGTGATTGATTGGAGGAATATGGGGAGTGTAAACTACGACACCTAATACAATAGTGTATATTTGGGATGTGTGTCAATGTCCTCAAAAATTTTGGAAATCGGTATTTCGATGGCTGAAAAAAAATCGGAATTCTGAGCCAAAAATTTCGTACATGCACTGAAATCTCCAGGGTGTTACTGTAATACTTAAATATTTCAATTCTCTTTTCTTCTTCACATTGTATTTTTTATTATTCAGCAACTGATTTTAACTTTTCTATTTATATGTATATTATAAATAATTTTATTTGTAAAAAATATTTTTTATATACATAAGAAATTTTTCGTTAATCAAAAAAAGCACTACAGACGAGCAACATATGTAACTCATTTCCGGGCAATTAGCTTTTGATTCCAGTGGTTTTTAAATATTCGGAATGCCTTAACAAATCTTTGAAAAATTCTCATTTCAAAGCATTGCCTTTTTTCCACCGAGTGAGGGGGGGGGGGGGGGGGGGGGGAGAAAATGAGACGAACGAATGGGCGAGTGAATGCTCAGTACTTTGTGTCGTTCTTTGCTTTCTCATTGTCAAGGCAATGCGTTTTTTGTCGGGGAAATGAAAAAGGAATGTTTGTCTGTCTGCTGCTCCATTTTCATATGCTTTTCCTTCATTTCCTATTGCTATTGCGGAAAAAATAAATTTTTAAATAGGAATTTACATAATTTTCTTAGATATTAAAATTGTCGACTTTGAATTTCAACATTGTTTGAAGTGGCAAAATGGACGCGGCTATCTCTCGTGTTCTTATGCCGGTCGCTGCACCCCAATGCAGCCCCCACAACAAAGTTACAATTGTCGGCGTTGGACAGGCATGTCATGGCGTAGAAACAATATTTGATAGCCAATTACCATTGTTACTTTGCAGGTTGGCATGGCATGTGCCTATAGCATTCTCCAACAGGTGCAGTGAGAAATTGATTAATTCAAATAAATAAATTAATCAATTTAATATATAATTTCATAATATTTTGTTACTAATTTTGTCTATGTATGTGAAAATGGGAATTGAATGTTCGTTTTTTCTCTTCAAATTGGGCCATTGTCAGAACATTGCGTCCGAAATCACTCTCTGCGATGTACAAAAGGACAAATTGCTGGGCGAAGTGATGGACTTGCAGCACGGCGTTGCGTTCACTCGCCAAGGGGTCGTAGTGAATGCCAGCATTGGTACGTTGTTCGTCTGGACTGTCCATTTAACGGTGCCGAATCAGTTGATTTTTGCCATTTTCAGATGGTTATTCGGGCACTGTCGGCTCCAAAGTGTGTGTGATCACCGCCGGGTGTCGTCAGCGTGAGGGCGAATCGCGGCTCAATCTGATCAAACGCAACGTGGAGATCTTCAAGGGTACTGCTGCGGCAGGTGCCAAAGTGCTGGGTCATTGCAAACCAATTTCAGGCATTGTGCCGGAACTCGTCCGTTACTCTCCCGACACTATCATTTTGGTCGTTTCTAATCCGGGTCAGTCAGTCATTCCCGATTTACTCCCAAAACTATTCAATAATACGGTTTCCCCCCCCCCCCCCTTTAGTTGATGTGCTCACTTACGTCACTTGGAAACTCTCTGGGCTGCCTCGGTAGTTTTCTCAGTTTTCCCTTTTCCAATGCCCCCCCCCCCCCTTGGCTCAGTGAGCGTGTGTTCGGCTCCGGCACTAATCTCGACTCGGCTCGTTTCCGCTCTTTGCTGTCTGAGCGTCTCAACATCGCCCCTTTCAATTGCCATGCCTATGTTATTGGGGAGCACGGAGACTCGAGCGGTCACTTGGAATTATTAAGACATATTTCTTTTTTACGTTTGCCATGGTACATCCTATTGGAACAAAATGACGACTTTCAGTTGCCGTGTGGAGCGGAGTGAATGTGGCGGGCGTCAGTTTGTCTCTGTTGGACGGTCAAAACGAAGCGACAAATTGGGAGAAGGAAGTCCATCAGAAAGTGGTGGACAGCGCCTACGACATCATCAAGTTGAAGGGGTACACGAGGCAAGTCCGCCGTCTCATTCCATCTCTTTTTTGAACTTTAACAAAAAAAAACCGAGTCCATTTCATTTGTTAAATATTCTTTAAGTTGGGCAATCGGACTTTCTGTTGCGATAATTGTGCAGTGCGTAATGGCAAACAGTCGCAATGTTTTTGCACTAAGTACAAATGTTAAGGTGGTGTCTTAATGTCCTACTAATAAACCCATAAATTATTTAATTATCCCCCTAAGGGTACCCATGGCATTGAGGACGACGTTTTCCTTTCGCTGCCCGTCGTCGTCGGGGCCAATGGCATCAATTTCATCATCAAACAGAACCTAAAGGAAAACGAATTGGAACAGTTGCATATTTCTGCCGCGAAACTTCTCGGCATACAAAAGGACTTGAAATTGTGAGAGAATCGAATTTGCAAGCATTTTTTCTTGTTGACATAATAATCAATCATATTATGTTGTTGTGACAATGGCATATTGTTTTCATTCTTACTGTATCTCACTTCGATGTTCACTGTTTTTGGTTATTTTTCCTTACAATAAAATTTGACAGATTTAATCGGTTGGGAGGAATGAGACTCAATTACTCGTCGGAACTGATCATTTTATGGCACTGCCAGCAAAATCAATATACATAATAACAAAAAAATTGATTTAAATTTAAAATGAATTTTTGGCTTGCTGTTTCTCCCTCCTTCTCTCTATCTCTCTCCCGTTTTCACTCTCTCCCCCTTTCCTCTCTCTATCTCTCTCCCTTTCCTCTCTCTCTCTTTTCTCTCTCCTCTCTCTCCCTTTCCTCTCTCTCTCTTTTTTCTCTCTCTCTCTCTCTCCCCCTTTCCTCTCTCTCTCTCTCCCCCTTTCCTCTCTCTATCTCTCTCCCTTTCCTCTCTCTCTCTTTTCTCTCTCTCTCTCTCTTCCCACTTTTTTCTCTCTCTCTCTCTCTCTCTTCCCCACTTTTCTCATTCTCTCTATCTCTTCCCCTCTTTTCTCTGCTCCATCAAATTCATTCATTCTCTCCCCTTTCATCGTATTTTTGCTTTTCCCTCTCTTCTCTGTCTGCTGCTTCTGTTGGCACTTTTCGTTCGTTTGGCATTGCCACGGTCAACAAAATGGGCAGAAAAACCATTCCGTGGAGCAGTGAAAAAGTGATGACGAGAAACACCGTCTGACAAATGGGGGGAAATAAGGACAAATGGCCAACAAATGAGGGCACTTTGAAAAAGATCAGAATGATATGGGCGTCCACAAGTGCCAACACCATAATGCCCACAATTGTGGAGAAGGCACCCTCAAAAAGCAAAATGAATGCCATTGGAAGGGAAATTGCTGAAATTTGCCGATTTTACCAGGAAGACGGGCCATCCGAGAGTCTCGAGGGCGGCGATTGCCCTTTCGTCGGGGCTCAATTCACCGGGGGCCTTCGCGTAAGCGTAAGTGATATGGGCGGACAAATCAACGGAAAACCCAAAAGGAGGGAACGGCAAAGAATTGATGGATGGCATTGGCCAAAGAAAAACAAAAACAATTAAAAAAACGAACAAACCCAATGGACATAATCTGAAACAAAACGAATGAACAATTAAAAACCAAGTCACTTGGATAAGGGGACTTACAATGGTTATCATTGAGACACCTTAAAAAGGAGCAAAAAGAGAAGAGAAAGAAAAGAATGGCAAAGGGATGGAATGACTCACTCTCGAGGTTCACTCCCCACAGAGACATATAGCCGAGAACGCCTGAGAGGCAATTATTGGAAATTTGAAGGGCACACAAATAACGAAAAACCAATTAATCTATCTTAATCCAAAACCCATTTCTGATTTTTCTTCGTTTTTTCAGGCGCCCATTTTCTTTTGATTTTTCATTTTGATGAAAATTTAAAATTAAATGTCAGCGAAAAAATCGGATGGAAAAAGCAAAAAATGTTATGGTTTTTGGCTTATTTATTAATCTCTTTCAAAATGACCAATGTCAATGGAAGCGATGGCCGCGGTGATCTGAATAAAAGCGGCAAATTTTATTCTGCTTATTTCGGTTTCGATTGTTCCCAAAAAAATGCCAACCAAAAAGGCGGCGTGCCAATTGGGAATCATCAGAAAGGAGACGAACATCATGCAGACCATGGCCAGCAAGCAGTTCCTGTCGATGGGTGTGCATTTGCATTGGAAAAGAGGACGTAACCGACCGAAAGAGCGCCGGCTTCAATTCCAAGTACTGTAAAGGCAATTTGGTGGTATTACGGTGAATCCGATCAATGTTTTAAGTCCCACCTGATCAGCGAAGGGGTAATACTCATGGAAAGTGGTCACATTGAACTCGGCGAATTGGTCGGCAATGGCACGCATCAGCCGACAGCCTAAAAATGCACTCAAACGAAGTGATTTCAATACAAATGAATTGTCTCCGTGCCATTTGTGTGGTCCGTCGGCGTGCGGTAATTGCGCAGTCCGACTTGGAAACGGAATGCCTTCAGTCGCGGCACCGCCGTTGGGCCCGCGTCGGTCCGCGCCTCGGCCCAGTCCATGTCCAACTCCCAAAGGCGGCGTCCCCCCGCCACCAAAATCCATTCGCGGCACCGCTCGTACCATTCATCACTCCTTCAATCAACTCACTTTTCCGTATCTCTTTCTCCAAATGGCAATTCCTTTTACGTTTTTGGCAACGAAATGTTCTGTGTGCGTCGTTCCTCCTCCATTTGCGTTTCGAAAGCGTTTAGCCAAAACATTGTGGCGTTGTGTCGCATTGTGAATTTGGTGTCCTCAAATGCGGCCACCATTTCGTCCAGCCTTTTCCGCTCCGTTTGGTTGAACAAATCGGGCGGATCGCTCACCAACACTTGCAATTGGAGTCCTTCCCAAGGAAAAAAAGGTTAAAATGCCAAAATGGCGACGGAATGCCTTCTTTCCAAAAAGTTTCATCGATCAGTTCGTAAAAATCGGTCAAATAAAAGCTGAAAAAGCAAAAATTGGGTGAATAAATTCAAATGGCAAATGAATAATTCGCCTTGGTCGGATTAAATTCTTTGGGTTTAATCCCTCGCGCATTTGCCAAATGCCGAGCAAAGAGAACAGAAGGAACAGCACATAGCACAACAAAACGTACAGTTTGGTCCGTTTACTAAGCAAAAATGGGCCATAAATTTCACGGAAAAGCCTTAAGCAGCGAAATGAAAGAGAAAGTGAAAGAGAGAGGAGGCTAAAAAGCGACCGATTGACGAGGGTTTGTTGCCTTTGTTGTGCGAAATGCGACGGATGGCACTTTAAGGGGACTTTGCCATTGTAAATGCTTTTCAAAGTGCCAATGCCAACCTCTTCCTGGTCCTTTTGTCCGTCCCTTTTTTCGTCCTTTTGTCCCTCCGTTTGCCAATTGTCCTCCTCCGTTCCCTCCATCCTTTGGCTTTGGTCTCTTTCCCTTCTCTTCCCGTCTTTGGCTCCGTTTGGCTTCATTTCTCCCCCCTTTTCTTCTCCCTCCTCTGCTGCTGCTTCTGCTGATGAACCGGCCAACATCCATCGTTTGAAAGTGCTGTCTGAATGAGTTAATTAATTAAATATTTTTGGGCTTAATTAGTCCCATTAAATTCCCACCCGCCTCCTCGGGCCGGAGTGCGCGAAGACCAAAAAGAAGCGAATGATCGCCCGACTGTTCCATTTGGCCGGCAAACGCCATCACAGCGGCAAAATAAGTGATTTGGTAAAGGTAAGTGAAGAAAATGCCGAAGAAAGTGTAAAGACAGAAGAGACGGACCACCGGAAGAGTGGTGAAACAGCCAATGCCAAAAGAAAGCTGAAAGAAAAAGGGACGATGCGAAAAGGGAACAACGCATTACGGTAGGAAAGGCATTACGGTAAGCGAACTGAGTCTTCCTTAACCAGAGATGAAACCTTACCATGTCGGTGAATGAAGTGATTGAAATGGCCACCGCCGCTTCCGCCAGTGTTTCGGCCATTCGTCGCTCCGACTTCAGTTTTGGGTCTGTGCGATGCCAAGCGGCGGTCATCAGAAAAGCGTCGTCAATGCCAACGCCTTAAGGCAAATTGGCATGGATTAAAGAACAAAGAAGGACAAATTGGAACAGAGAACGATGAACGGCGAAACATTGACAATGGCATTGTACAGAGAGCCCATCCAAAGGAGCGAACCGAAAGCCGAAACAGAAGCCAACGCGGGACAGAGAAGGGCAGCCACGCCGAGAATGGGCTTACTGCGCACCCAATCAATGCCAATCACTTTGGTGCCGGAGGAAGAGGCACTTTTGGGGGGGAAAGGGAGGGAATAATGGAGGAGAGAGTGAAAAGCCAAAGGCATTAGCCAAATGTGGGAGAATTCGTGAGGGATCACTTGAGAAAAACGATGCTGCACGCGAGACAGAACACAAACAGCAGAAGAGCACAACCGGCCAATTTGGGCGTCAAAGTGTTGGCCACGTCCTTTCAATTGGAAAATTGGGGGGGGGGGGGGGGGGACAATGGCAAAACATTCGTTTCTTTCGCTTTTCACCTGTAACCCCTCGGGCAGACTTTCATTGTGATACAGTCCAAATTCGAGCAAATCTAAAGGCATTTATTTGTGTGTTAGCGTTTCATTTGGCGCCTTCCCTTCTCACCGCTGGCGGGCGAAGTTTTGCTGGACAAAAACTGAAAATGGAAAAGCATTTATTAGCATAATTAGAGAAACTTTTTTTCTTTTTCTTTTTTTGCTTATTTTTCATTTGATTTCTCTTCGATCACTTTTTGTTTTGTTTTACCTCTGCCAATCGTTTCTTCCACCGTCCGCTGATTTCCTCCACCGCTCCGCTCCTTACGTTGAATGTCATTCTGACCGCACTGGCGTAGTCGAAGTGTCCCTTTTCGTCCACCAAATGCACTCCCCCGACCAAAGCACCGAAATAAATTGGCTCAGTGCCTCGCCAACCGATCGGATAGGTAATGTGCACCTCAAAAAATCATTCCTTATTTTCGAATTTGTTCTTCATTCATTTTACATTCCGCGCCTTGTTATATTCTTTTGTCTTTTGGGGCCTCATTTACCGTTTCCCCTCTCTCTCTCTCTCTTCTCTCTCTCTCTCTCTCTCTCTCTCTCTCTCTCCTCTCTCTCTTCTCTCTCTCTCTCTCTCTCTCTCTCTCTCTCTCTCTCTCTCTTCTCTCTCTCTCTCTCTCTTTCTCTCTCTCTCCTCTCTCTCCTATCTCTCTCTTTCGCTCACTCATTTTTCTCTCTCTCCTTTCTCTCTCTCTCCTCTCTCTCTCTCTCCTCTCTCCCTCCTCTCTATTTCTCTTCCCCTCTCTCTCTCTCTCTTCTCTCTCTCTCTCTCTTCTCTCTCTCTCTCCTCTCTCTCTCTCTCTCCTCTCTCTCTCTCTCCTCTCTCCCTCCTCTCTATTTCTCTTCCTCTCTCTCTCCTCTCTCTCTCTCTGTTCATCTTTCTATCACTGTTCACCACTCACTTCCTGCTCAATGATTTCCTTGGCCAATTCGATCACTTCCGCTTGCAATCCGCCGATCCATCGTCCTTTCGGCTGCAGCATTGTGATGTGATCGTTCAAATAGCACTTCCAAGCGTAAGTCATGCACAAATCGGTGAAGCCGACCTCACGAATCGAAGAATTGGGCAGCAAAACGGGCACAGTCAAATTGTGGAGAATGAACTCAAATTTAGTAGTTGAGGTGGAATATCAAATTGTTTAGTTAAACGTGGGGGGAGGGAAGTGATCAGAAAAGACTGACTAATTGGCCGTGCCGTTTTGCCATTCCATTGATTAATTGGGCAATTTGCCATTTTATTACATTGCCCCCATTAGCCTTTCTCTCTCTCTCTCTCTCACTTTGTTAATTCTCTCCAATTCGTTCAAATAGTCCCTCGACAGAATGTTCGGTCTCTCTCCCCCTTCGTCGGAATTTCTTCGTCCCACTGCGATCACATCGACGTAGCCGAAGTAATCGTACCTTTTAAAGTTTGGACAATTCTCGCAGTTTAAGGCCGAATTTCTCCGTTTGTTACGATTTGCCGGGCCAAAAGTGCTGCTCGTCCAACGGCCAATGCTCCGACAGCGCGGCACGTTCGAATTTCCAACGCGCATTCTCTGGAGAAAAGACGAACAAAGGGTCCCTGGTTTCCTCAAGAAGCCAAGCCAAATCAGAGAGTTAAAGGAAAGGAAGGCAATTGGCAATTGAATTTGGCAAAAAACGCCAAAAATGAGAGAGAGAAGAGACCACTCACTTGGTCATCAATCCAAAGGAAGCCAAAGGCGAGGAAAGCGGTGGTCAGAAAAGGTGCCAAGAAAAGGGGCCACCGAAAGCGATGGACGAGAAAACCCCAAAGCCAAAAGAGACGGACGAAGCGACGGTCGAGCGCAAACGAAGCGGCGGAAGGCCAAGGAAATTTGGACCAATTTGAGAGGAACGAACGGAACGATGCCATTTGGGGAGTAAAAGTGGGAAAGGAAATGACAGAGAAATGGGGGGGGGGGAGGGATTTGAAGGATCTCACGACCGATCGAAGAAATCGTTGGTCACTCGTCCGCCCCCCCCCGCACAATGCGACTCATTTTCAATCGAAGTGCGCACGATCAATCGCATCACAAAACATCCGAAGAAGGAAAAGGGAAAGAGCACTTGGAAAAGTCGCCGGAAGGGAAGAAGCGAATAATTACAAAGGAAGGGAGGAAATGACAAATAAAAAGAAAGCGAAAAAAGCGACCCGACCAAAATTCAAATTATTTTTTTCTATTAAAGTGTTTAAATTTCAGCTCGAATGCGACCGGATTTAGTTGAAATTGCAAAGGAAGGACAAAAAAGGAAAAGTGATCTGAAAAAACTGATAATTGAGCCTTTTAATCACTAAAAACAAGGAAAGAAACAATTAATATTCCGAATTGATGACGATTAGAATCATTTCGGCTTTTTTTCTGTGCGTTCGTTCCGCGCCGATTGGACATTATTCCCTTTGAGCAATTCGTTCATCACAAATTTCAACACAACAACAACCAACTGAAAGAAATGTTAAGGCATGAGTTAATTTCCAATAATTTCAATTAAAACCTCGTTGTCCTCGAAGGACCTCTGATTGTTTTTCCCGTTCAGTTCGGTTAGGCCTTCGATGTACCGATGGGTGTAAGTGACCAAGTCGGGCAAGTTCCGGTTTCTCATATAGCTTAACCGATGAAAATTCATATGTGTCAATGTTAAAAGTGCAATTTCCCACCAAAATGTGTCCCTTCGGGCCCTCCTCTTCCAATTTTCCATGCTTTTCCTCGTCGCGTATTCGTCGTAACTTTTGTGCAGACTCTTGCTGATGTGCTCCTTCCAATTGGTCCTTTCTTCCTCCCTTCCGTTCTCTTCTCTTTTCGCATTTTCTTCCGCTTTTTCCTGCTCTTTCTTTCTTTTCTGAGTCGGACTTCGTTCGAGCAGTTTCACAATTTTCCTAAAGTCCTTCTTCGTCTCTTTGTCATTTTCTTGGTCCATCAGCAAAAAGTTTGATGATGTCGCGACAAAATTAGTGCTCATAAATGTGCCATTTGAGTGTTGGACGATGAAACGTCGAATTGCGAGAGAAAGCATTTTTAACAAAACAAAGATTTACCCTTAAAACAACAATTTGTTACTTCACAAAGATTGGAACGGAAAGAACATAATGCCAAAGACCTAAAATATTAAATATTAATTGACAAATAATACTTTTATTCTTTTTTTTTTTGATTTTAGAACGAAGCGCGGACCCTTTTGGCTTATAATTCATTTTTTTTCTAAAATAAACATTTTGGTATCTGTCGAACTCTGAGTTCACTATTAGCCTGTGAAGATTGAAACAAATCCATTAGGCCAAAAATGCGAAAAAGAATTTTAAATTTAGGTGATAGAGAATTCTTAAAGCATAACTGATACCATGAATTTATCAGATCATGGAACCGATATGAATATGTAATTAGCAATTTGTTATCTCTGAAAAAAAATTTTAAATCAAAAGATATTAATTTTTTTGAAAAGCCCCTCCCAACAGCAAAAGTTCCAGCAACAATAATAATTAGGAATGTATTTTGAATATGTCTTTATAAATTTCATTTGAATAATAATTTGATAGAAATTTGGTCTATGCGGCAACAAAAATAAAAGACAATGCCAGTGAATAAACAGAAAAATTAGAAGCTGAGTTTTGGTGTCATCCAACAGCCAGGGAAGGCAACCGTCTTTTGCCTAATTCGAACACATCTTCCACTCCCTTTAACGAATTGTCAATTAATATAAAATAAAATTAAAATGATATTTGCCTGTTTAAACACATTGAAATTGAAATCGATAAGTCCTTGCTTTTCGAAATTGTCTTCTTTGATCACACAAACCAATGCCAAATAAACATTTATTTGGCGCAAAAAAATAACCTAAATTAAAAAATTGGTGCAAAATAAAGTTTTTTGATTTTGCAATTTATTAAAAATTTTTCTTTTTTTCAAAATTCGATTTAATAAATAAGACTTGTCTGGTCCGGAGAGTGATAACGGCGGACGAATCCTGATCAAAGCCAATCGGTCGGAAGTTTTTCTGCTCATTCCGGTGCCCATAAATGGATGAAATGTCAATTGTTACCTAAATCATTCAACTTAATTACAAAAAATAAAATAAAGTAACAAACATCAATCATATCGCAGCACAACTCATATGTTGCCTGAAGAGGAGGAAAATCAAAATTGTGAAACACAACGGATGAATGAGATATGCCCACCATATCCACCGGAGAAGAGTCAGTGGCGATGTAAATTTTGCTGGAAACATCAAATAAAAAGGACTTCTCAACATTTGAGCCCTAAACAAACAAAAATTTATCTTTAGCTTAAAGACCCAACAAACAAAATAAGCACCTGATTGAAAATGTCGAGAAGAGTCTCCAAAGCGGAAAGTTGCTTGATCAGCTTTTGAATGACCTTGCTGAAGGCTTCGAAGATGGAATGGTCGTAAATGCTAAAACAAAGGACAAAGAGTAAACTGATTGAGTGGTTTAAATTAAAGCACGATGTCATGTGGTAGTTGATCCGAATGTGGTCCATTCCCTGGTCTGCCAAGTCGTCTTGAACCGTCTGAAATATTTTCCTGTGCGTTTCCATTTTCGTTTCTTCGCTGAGTCCGTCAACTTTGTGTACAAATGCCTAAAAAACTCTGACGATTAAAGACTGAGAAGAACAAATGCCACTTCGAATTTGATGTTTTTGTTGATGTTGTACGAATGGATAATGGCGGGCACCATTTTCTTCAGCGCTTCGTCATAATCGGCTTGAGCGTCAATTACGAAGAGAAGCGCACCTGTGCAAAAAAGCAACTCAAAATGAGAAACAAATGCTCTGATCAAGCTTGGACCCACCGCATCGCGAGAAGATCGAATTTGGGTCGAACGATGCCTCGAAAGGGTCCACCTGACCGGGGAATTCGATGGTTTCAAAGTTAATGAACGAATCGGACACGGCTTAAGGAACGAAACAGAAAAACACTTTCATTTATATGAAATTGCGCACATTCATTGGTCACCCGAGCAGTGCTTTCCACAAAAAGCGTCTCATTCGGACTCATTTTTTGGAAGACCACCTAAAAAGACAATAGAAAATTTAAAAATGAAGAATTGACCACCTTTCTAATCGATGTTTTACCACTCCGTTTCAGCCCCATAATAACCTTAATTCGGAGATTAAGCAAAGAAATTGCTGTTATTTGTGCTGACAATGGTGGGACGATAGCCAATCGAACATTCGGAGTCCGACTCATCGTCCTTCAGCCCGTAGTCGTAATCCCCTTCATCGTCGCGATAATACGCCTTTCCTTCGGCCATTTCTAATATAATGCAAGGCTATTAATCAGCAATTAATAAATTTTGTTAAAAACATTGTAATGGAATATGCATTTAAAAAATTCAAAATCATTGCACAATTAATTTATTTTTGTTAAAACAAAGTTGGCAAAATACAAATGCTATAATAATTAGACACTGAAATGTAATCAGAACAATTTGTATCTTCCTCCCACTTGTCTGTTCATGCCAGTCGCAGTCTGAAATTATTTGATTCAAAAAACGAAAAGCAAAAAAGTCATTTACCATTTGCCGGAGAGTTTCGCGCATTATTCGGACTATCTCTTCCTTTGCTCTCCGAAGGGACAGTTCGTCTCGCGCCTCAAGGAACAAATAGAGTTTCCGGTCTTGCCCTTGTTTGGGCTCTTTTCCCGGTGGATAATGCGTTCCTTTGACCGAAATTCCAACATCCGCAAATTCTTGTATTTGTGCAATTGAATCCTGGAAAGTTTTTTATTTTTGATGAAGTAAATAATTTAGAGAAAAGTCGAAAAGATACCCTGGAGCAAACTCGGAAGCGTAACATTTGAGGAAAGTCGTTGATTTCAAGTTCCTCTTCGAAGTATTGCACTTGCTGCTCCGCCTCTTGGGCTGGGTTCTCCGAGGGCAAATAATTGAGTTTTTCGTTCAGTTCGGTGGCTTTTTGTTTTGCGAGAGAAATTCCCTTAAGCAACAGAAATATTTGTCGTAATAATTTCGGTTTTATCAAAATTACGGAAAGAGTGAGCGGAGTCGCCTCTGTGCCTCTCATTATCGCCTCGGCTGTCAATTGCGTCGCGTCTTTTTCCATTTGATTGGTCGGTTGTGCAAGTTTTTCGGCGGCGATCCGTTCGGCCATCGCCCGCGCCGCCTCCACTTTCTTTTCCGTCGATGGGTCGGCTCGGCCCCCACGGAATGTTGCACCGGCACGACGATGGACAATGCGCTTGCTGCTTTTCATCATACTTTCCTAGATTTTTAGCAATTTTTACAATGGTCTTAAACAGCATGGACTACCAATTGCGAGTCGATGTTCGCAACATCGTCCTCCATGCCGCTTTCCAATCCATAGACCAATTTGGTCATTTTCCGCTTGTTTAACTCGCTTTCGTCCTCCATGTCGTCGTAACGATAGCCCGAGCCGGAATAGCCACCTCCTCCCGAGTACACTTCGACTCCTTCGGCTGCCATTCGTGCTTTGTAATCGTCCCACAATTTTTTCAAATCTTCCGGCGGTGTTGCGTCTGCCGTTTCGAATGCTCGACAGACTTCACCAGCAATTTTCTCCTGCCCAACGGGCAAAATGAAGGTGTAGGCCCATCCTTTGTTGCCCGCTCTTCCAGTTCGACCAACGCGGTGCACATAGTCTTCGTAATGGTTGGGCGCATCATAATTAACCACGAGAATCAATTTCTTGACATCCAACCCACGCGCAGCGACAGAAGTGGCCACCTTAATTTTGAAAAATGATGAAACTTATTTTGACGAAGCAATAATACCATTAGCTTCAAACGGCCCGTTTTGAAGTCCAAAATGGTAAAGTCGCGGTCGTCCTGGTCAATGCCGCCGTGTAATGGGGCGCAGTTGTACCCGGCGCCCATCAGTTGGGACACCAAATCATCGGCTTTTTCTTGCTTTTCCACGAAAACCAACACATTCCCATGCTCCCAATATTGGCCAAGCAATTCCAACAGTTTAAGAAACTTTTGGTGCTCTTCAAGCACAAAAGCGTGTTGTTCAACTTCTTTGCAAACGACACTTCGTCCGCCAACCTTAAAATGTCATGTTAAAAGGTTAAACGATAAGATTCTTTAAATATTTTGAAGTATTGAATGGTTATTTCCAAAATTCACTGAAAATATCATAAATTACTAACTAATTAATCACTTATTTATGCCGTTAATGCTAATGGAGATTGTAAAAATATATCCACCTGAATTTCCACTGGCCTCTCCAACACTTTTCGCGCCAATGCTTCCATTTGTTTGGGAAATGTGGCAGAAAAAAGCACAGTTTGTCGGTCCGGACGAATGTTATTGACAATTTTCATCACTTGAGGCTCAAAACCCATGTCGAACATTCGGTCGGCCTCGTCCATGACCAAATAAGTGACTCGCCGAAGATTTGTTACTTTTCCTGAACAATAATAAAATAAGGAATGGTCATTTGCGTTTAGAAACCATTGTTTGCGGCTAACATGTCAATCATTCTACCGGGTGTACACACAATTACTTCGGCTCCCTTCTTCAGCTCTGCAATTTGCTCGGAAATACCGACTCCACCGTATACACAAACCACGTGAAGGCCGAGGTTACGAGCAAATTTATTAGCCTCTTTCCATGTTTGAAGAGCGAGTTCGCGAGTTGGTGACATGATCAGGGCTTAACAGTGCCATTAATGCAAATTAGGAACGAAAAAAAGAAAAAGACCGGCCCTTACCAATTGGCCCATCCATTTCTTCGAGATGTGGCTGATCCATCACATGGCGGAACATAGGAATGAGAAAGGCGAGAGTCTTCCCACTGCCGGTCTTCGCAATTCCAATCAAATCTCGTCCACTCATAATGGCAGGAATCGCTTGTGCTTGAATTGGGGTCGGCTTCACATAATTATGGCTAAATTTGAACCGAAATAGTAAAGCATCAATTACCAGTTAAAAGGCACTCACATTTTAAGTATGTTGAGCATTTTCAGGTCGACTCCGCACTGTGACCAACTTTTGATCGGCTTTGGCACATTTTTGCCACGAACAGTGATCTCTTCCAATTCTTTGCGGTATTCGTCCACTTCCTTTTTCGACATCGCAGTAATCTCTGGGACTTCCACGTAAAAATTTTTGCGGAATGGTCGATAATAGACTTTTGTATGGTCAGTTTGTGCGAGCATTCGCCCTTTGGCCAATAAACTGGACGCCGTTTGTTCAATGTCCAATTCGTCGGTTATTGGAACCGTCTCATCCTCAGGTTCGACGATGTCGCCTTTGTTTGGTGCACTTTTTGATACGGCGCCTATGACCAAAACTCGCGCCTTCTTCTCATCGCCGCCTTTGTTTTTCTGGGAAATTTCTGCCATATAAGCATCCAAAGGGTCCAATTCGGATTCATCCGCCATTTCAACAGAATTCCCGCCATTTCTGAAAAGGGCATTTCACTTTTAGAAATTTCAATTGTTCACAAACTCATTTTCCGCCATCGCACTTTCGTTTTCTTCGGTTCCGTTGCCATTTTCAATTTCCTCTTCTTCCTCTTCGTCGTCTTCTCCTTCCAATGTCCATGACGACGAAGGCTTTTCCTCCGTCGATTCTGAGTTTGTTGCCTCTGTTGGTTTTTCTTCCTGCAGTTTTTTCTGCTGCTCTCGCCATCGTTCGACCTTTTCTCTACGCTTTCGAATCTCTTCGTCCAATTTCTCATTTAATTTTGACTAAAAAGTTTTTTCGCTTTAAAATGGGATTTTTGTCTTGCCTTGTCCGGTAAGCTGACAATTTCGCCAATATCAAGTGCTTTCCGTTTACGGGAATCGCGTTCCTTTTCCCTGTCACTTCTTCCATCTTTGCCTCGTCTGTCTCTTTCTTTGTTGCGTGGTGATCTTGACCGTGAACGGCTTCTTCGTGAGCTTCTTTCTCGATCACGGATCCGATCACTTTTTCCTCTTTCACTTTCCTTGGATGAATTTTTAGAACGTTCCTTTTCAGATGCTCTTGAAGACAAAACTTTCACTACTGGCATTTTACTAAAAATAAATAAAAGTTTTCTAATTTAATATAAAAAACATTAAAAAATTTAAAACCCATTAACCAATGAACTACAGTAATTTGCTAATTAGATAACGAAATGAATGTCAAGAGGAAATTTCGCAAAATTTTGTGTTGGCCAGCATTCAAAACATTTTCATTTAAAATTTAAAAAAAAAATTTTTATAGTATTTATTTCTTTTAAATTAGGTAATAGAATTAAAATAAAAAAGAAAATTATTAATTAGCAGGGCTGCAAAAAATATGCACGAAAAGTTGCCAAAATATACGCATAAATATGCAAATAAAGTCGTGAAATATGCACTAAATATGCACAAAAATCGCAAAATATGCACCAAATATGCACAAAAAAATTTGAAAATTAGGGGTAGAAATTAATTTTAAAGATTTTTTTTATAGTACACTTGACAATGAACTACAGTTCTTTTATAAAATTCTCTTAGCAAATATTGACATTTTTAAATCAAAAATTTTGCCATAAAAAAAAAATTTGGGGGAAGAATTTTTGAGAAAATTTTCCAATTCTTAGTGGTGCGTTTTTTAAAAATTTTCGGTCGCTTCTTAGGGGTGTATTTTTCTGAAATTTTAGGGCCGATTCTTAGGGGTGTATTTTCCGTTTTTATTGCATTTTTGTTAACAAATTTTCCAGAAAATGGCAAAATATGCATAAAAATGCAGAAAAATTCAAAATATGCAAAATATGCATAAAGGCCCAAAATATGCAAAAATATGCAAATAAAAGTCCCGATTTTTATAAACAAACACAAAAAAGAAAGTGTTTTTCCTACTATTTAGAGCATGGAGAAGCCAGGAAAAAAAAATGCTTTTGCATATTTTTTGCAGCCCTGTTAATTAGGTACATCATTATTTCTGATCATTCTCGCGGCTTCTCTCCAATATTTTTGCTAATTTTATTCAATAGCCACTCCGACTTTTGATGGTATTTCGGTTCACTAAGCATCAAAATTGTCCGTTTGTACAGAAAATAGTGGAGCATGGATACTGAATTTAATTTAAATTCATTTTTGCTTTCAATTTCTTATTCCACTTGTTCTTTGAAACATGAAGAGAACAGCCACAAAAAGGGGTGATGCGTAGTGATAACTCTTTTTGCCCCATTTTTCACGCAGTGAAAAGATGTGAAGGCTAATAGAGAGGACGAGGTAAAGCAAGGAGAAAATGATGGAAACGGAAAAGCGACGGAGCAAGTGACCGATAAGGCCAGCTTGGAACACAAATGTGGAGGAGAAGCGAATGGCAAGACCAATGATGGACAAGACCAGCACAGTGTCTTGAAGGCTGAAAATAAAGGTGGAAAAGCAGTCGTATTCTGACTTATTCGCCGATCTTTGAACTAACAAAATATCTATTTTTTCATTGTTTTAATAAATGAAAAAATTCATCCGTAATTATTTG
Organism: Heterodera schachtii; assembly: GCA_023374025.1. Classification (NCBI taxonomy): domain Eukaryota; kingdom Metazoa; phylum Nematoda; class Chromadorea; order Rhabditida; family Heteroderidae; genus Heterodera; species Heterodera schachtii. The sequence goes on from SIJG01000017.1 coordinate 1,302,118, forward strand.
CAACGATAATTGGTCGATTAGTCAATGCAAATTGCTTACAGAAAATGCGTTAGTTGAATGTCATTGTCTGGAAACAAAAGTACAGAGGCAGCATTGAAACAAAGGTCGACCAAAGGGGCGATTAGGAGAAAGGCCATGAATGAGAATTTTATATTACCCTAATACACTACTTAATGGATTTTTCTGAGAAAATCTTAATATACGTTGCCATGGAAACTAAAAATTTATTTAAAAATTGGCTCAGCAAAAACGGCCAGTTAAATCAGTCAGCAGCTCGGTTTTAAGTGAATTTGCTTATGTCGATCAGTCTCTCTTCTTAGCCATTGCGTGTTTTGTCCCTTTTTTCTCTTTGTTAGCGCCCCAACCGGCGGAAAAAGGCCATTTGATCAAAAAGATGATCAGACGGAAGAACAATTTGAGCAAAAGAATGAAAAGGTAAAGGACGAGCAGTGAGAGGCCGACGAGGAAAAGGATCACATCAATGAGGAAGTACTGAATGTTTAAGTGAGTCGAATCAGCAGCCTTTTAAGAGGCGAGTTACCTGGAAAATATTCAGGTCGTCCGCACCCGAGCGGGCGTGGGGAACTTCCTGGTGACGAACGATGAATTCCACCCAAAAGGCCGAGTGGTTCAACTCGGTGTAAGGCACGTCGATGACCATGTCCTTATTTGGCACAATTATTTAAGTGGCATTCGATGTTTGTTGGGAAGCCCACTTGAAATATAAGCATCTCTTCCTTGTAATGTTTGATGTAAATTCGGTGGAATGCCGAGATAAATTCTTGTTTGGACGGTCGCTTTTTGTCCAGCATAAGCCCGGCCTGACGAGCAGTGACTCGTAACAAATTGTCCCTCCCATTGGCGCTCAACGGCCACCCAATGACGGGAACACCGTGCCAAACACTTTCGATGACACTGTTCACTCCCCCGTGGGACAAATGGGCGCGGCATTTAGGATGAGCTGAAAGGCATTTTGATTTACTAATGCCACTGGTTGCCATTTGGCCCGAGAAAGTTTCGTTTTGACTCGTAAGTGAACATTTTGAATAATTAATTGTCAATGACCGAGCAATTCCTGCTGGGGAAGCCATTCAGCCGCAAAAAGGTTCTTCGGAGTGTCCCTTGGCGCTGGTCCATCGAACTGCCAGACAAAGCGAATGTCGGGCAACTCGCGAATGGCACCAACCAAATTCTCCTTGGAATTTGACCAACCAAAACATTAACATAAATTGTTTTCTCAGCACACTTACGATCACTTCCGCTGGGGCGTCTGACCATTGGGCAGAAAATCCACCACTAATTAAAATAAAGCCTTTCTGATCGGAAGAAGCATTGACAAATTGTAGCAATTTCTGGCAACATTATTAATGAGCATTGAGTGCGTGCATTATTTGTTTTTGTGCCTTACTCTGTCCATTGTCCATTTGGTTTGGTTTTTGCAGTGCAATCCGCCGACAAAATTTACCCGTGGCACTTTATGGGATACGGTATTTTGAAGTGAGGCAATTATGAAATGATTACTGTAGGGACGGGCGAAATCGAAAATGGGCGGGTTATTCACAAAGTTGATGGAGGCATTCCGCTCCAGGGTAAACGAATCAGGCAATTTTCCAGGGAAATGCTTCTTAAATTGCTATTTCCAGCGGCGATTGTTTTACACTTTTAAATACTCCGCTTTTTATGTTTAATAAAAGTGATTTAATTGGATTTCAAATGAGTAATTAATTGGATATCTTAAATTCAAATTGCCCTTTCCACCTGAAAGAGTTTGTCGACCCTTCGGAGAATAATGTGCTGATGGATGTACAGCTGGCGAAGATGGGCCAACAAATTGTAAGTGCGTTCCCAGAAACTGAGGTCATCAGTCAATCTGCGAGGGGAGGGAGTCAAAAGGGAAGCCAAGTCCAATTCGACCCGGTCCCTGGCACCGGAATGTAAGAGGGGGGGCTGGGACTTTGGTTGGCCCATGCCGATTCAGTACGGAGTCCGGTCATAGACCAATAGACGAACAGAGCCCGCTTTAGTCCTGCCAGCAGAAGGCCGCATGGGTTGTACAGATCGTCCACCTTTTCGAGACTTTTGGTTACCAATGTTAAGAGGAAACATTTTTATGGACCACGACGACGGCGAATGGTTTCTCGAGCAGAGTTTGAAATGCTTTACGGTGTTCAGGTTGTTCGAGAACTCTCTCACACAGCTCCAGACTTGCCAACCAACCGCCGGGCTTTTCCACGGGTTGCCAAAAGCCCTCCCTCCATAATTGGTCATTCGAAATGAGCTGGACATTGCCGGCCTTATTTCTGAGTGCAGCTGTTTTCGGGGAATTTTCAACTTGAAGAAATATTTCGTCAATCCCTTTAGGCAGTGATATTTGATTCTGTCAATTAAAAAGGTCTTTGGCAAATTTGCTGGCCAAACGCACCGGGCTTAAGCCATATTCAAACCAAGTAACTGAGTGATTACGACGCAGTAGTTCAGAAGCCAATTCACGTTGGATAAAGCGGTGGACAGGATGAAGCGATGTGGAAGAGAACAAAACATTGGCAGAATCGGACAATGGGGCGAAGAGGAAAAGAAAGGAGGAGGCGAGGGCAAGCCAAGGGAGGAGAAATGCCATTGCTAAAAGCAAGACAAAGCAATATCGGAGACAAGCCAAAATAGTCAATTCTGCTGATCATTCATACTTCAAAAATTAATTATTTGAGCCTTATAATTAATTATTAATGGGCGCGGATTTATTTGGTCGGTTGAAAATAATCTTTCTGAAGCTTTGTTCAGCTTAATGCACGAAATTCACTTTTTTAGCGTGGAATTTCTTCGATATTTTCAAAAAAGTTTGTTTGGCTCAACTTTGAATTACTGTAAAAAATGCATACATAATTTATTCAGCTTTACTGTATGCAGAAAATTTTTGTAAATCACCAAAATTCAATCAACCATAACTCTTAATGAAATGTCGTAGATAACCCAATCCAAAAAGATTTGGTGGCAAATATTATGTTTTTCCAATGGGGCTACTCATTTTTACAAATTTCCCAAGCCCCTAAAAATCTTTTAAAAATTTTCCCGATTTTCAACGTATTTTGGATTTAAAGTTAGTACAATTAATTAATTATTTAAGTAAAAATGTACAAATTTCTGTACTCAGGAAAATATTGATAAGAACTAAAAAATAAAATAAAGAATGAGAAAAATTGTTTTGAAATAAAAGATAAAGAGCACAGAGCACAACAAACTCAGCAGAGCAAGAAAAATTGATTTTTGATGGCGGGAAAATGAAAGGGAATATTTAAGCGTTTGAAGGTCGCCACGGTTTTGCCACTGATTTTAAAAGGACGACACCCAACTCGTACTAGGCCAACTCGTACTGCCCCAACTCGTACTGGTACCCCGACTCGTACTAAGTTTCCCAACTCGTACTGTGCAACAAAAAATCGCTCAAAATTTTTTTAAAATCGCAAAAATGCACGAAATCGATGAAATGATAAGAATTCGGCAAAAAATAAATAAATAAAACCACCATCTCAACCATTGGCAGTCACCGCAGAAATTAATGCCAGCATTGAGCGTGAGAAGGCTGACATTTTGGCATTTCTGGACAGCGATTACGAAGATGAGCAATTTACGGAGACAATGTCGTGCTACTATGGACGTATTGGACATTTGATTGGGTTCAATGTTCCTCCAAGAGTAGAAATAGAAGAGCAGATAAAGGAGGCAGCAGCAATGGAAGAAGCGGAAGCGAGTCTCAATGAGAGCGGAATTTATGTTGTACCAAATGATGAAAACCTCGATCGTTGTTGAATTTTTTAATGAATTATTTTCATTTTACCGAATTTCATGCATTTTTATGGTTTTATTTATTTATTTTTGCCGAATTCTTATCATTTCATCGATTTCGTGCATTTTTGCGATTTTAAAAAAATTTTGAGCGGTTTTTTGTTGTTTTTTTTTCGATTTTTTGTTGCACAGTACGAGTTGGGAATCTTAGTACGAGTTGGGAAACTTAGTACGAGTCGGGGTACCAGTACGAGTTGGGGCAGTACGAGTTGGCCTAGTACGAGTTGGGTTTTTACCATTTTAAAATTGTATTTCATACATTAATCTGTATGTATCCATGGTTTTACGGAGTCAGTGATCACTAGGGCCGCAACTTTTAGTGAAAAAACTTTTTTTTGCTCAATTGTTTTGAAGAAAGGAGCTCAAAAAACGCATTTCTGCATTAAAAATTTTCGATTCTGATGTCACTATCGGTCACTAGAAATCACTATTTTGGCGACTTCGTCACTAAAATAGTTAAAAATCACTATTTTGGCGTTTTGTCACTATTTTTCACTATTTCGGCATTTTTTGGAAAATTCCTTAACAAAAATGCAATAAAACCAAAAAATATACCCCTAAGAATCGACCTAAAATTTTTTTTTCAAAAATACATCCCTAAGAATCGACTTAAAATTTTTCAAAATGTGCCCCTAAGAATTGAAAAAATTTTTCAAAATTCATCCCCCAAATTTTTTTTTTCTTGGCAAAATTTTTGGTTTGGAAAATGTCAATTTTTGCTGAGAAAATATTAGAAAGGAAATGTACCTCATTTGCAACTGCAATCAGTGAATAAAAAATTTTTTTGCTCAATTTTTGGCTGAAAATTATGTCACTATTCGTCACTATTTTGGACTTTTTGTCACTATTTCTTCACTATTTTGGGATTTTTACTCACTATTTTAGTTAACTATTTTGGGATTTTTCTTCACTAAAAGTTGCGGCCCTAGTGATCACGAAATCTATTTTGGCCAAGTCCGAACGAGGGTTCGTTATTATTTTGCTCTGTTTGTCGGAAGATTGAAGAATGAGCGGAATTTTGAATTAATGAATAGCAGCACTGAAACCCTATCGAATTTGATCATATACCTATTTGTAAATCCGTTTCGGTTGTGTTTTTCGTACAGATACGAACCGAAAATAGTCTCAGTATGGGTGAACCGAAAATAGGCTCAATGTCAATAAAAATATTTAAATTTAATTATTTTATAGAATAAGTAATAATTTTAAAAACAATAATACAACTTCCGTTCAACTTTTCTTCAAAATTTTTTCTTCAAAGATTCTGCTCGAAATAAATGCTATTTCCGTACAGTTAAAAAAAGCAGAATAATTTTAAAATGTAACATAATGAAAAAAAGAATAGGGATGAAGGAAAATTTATGAGAAAAAATACATGAAATTAAAAATTCTCTAGTGAGTTAACTTTCTAATCAATTTGATGGGTTCAAGATCTTAAAATTTTCGTTACGATGTATTTTTTTTTTGGTCGGAGGCGATGCATTGATACTGTATGTATTGAATAATTTCGGTGCGGTAGTTGATTAACTGTTTCGTTACTCAGTCTTCAACAGATGGAGGGATACGTTATTAATTTGCGTGTTCGTGTATAAAATTACGATGATACACTTTTGGCTGTGTGGGTGAATCGGCATACGCTTAAAACATGGGGCACCAGAGTTTTGGGCTTAGAAAATTTTGAGGCTTTTTGGACTTTAATTTTGTGCTTCGAAAAACATTTGGCTTCGTTGAGTTTCGGCTTTGGTTTATTCACATTATGTTGTTCTTAAGGCGGAGTATTTTATTTTTTGTTAGCGGATTATGGTTCACTCGATTATTTTCCTCCGAGAGATGTATCTAACTTTAATTCCCAACTCATCCCTTGTATATATATATACCTATGTCACGACGAAACCGTTAAATGTTAATTGAATTAGGTAGCTAGGTAGGTAGTTAGGTATGTTAGTGCATGGAAAGGTGTAGAAAGAAGAACAAAAGATTATAAATACAGGTTAGAAAGTACTTTTCTGTCATTTCATAAAATTTTTTTATGGATTCTCTTTTTGTCTATGTAACTTTTTATGTAACGATGCACAAAATGGAAGCTACCTAATTCTGAAGGCCTGAAGCTTTTTGAAATTTGTTTGACATTTCCTATTATCATTAATATATTCACATGATTTAGTTTAGGTGAGAAATTAAAAATGCCAAAACAAAAGCCTAAAAATGATATCAACGAACTCAAGAAGGAAGTCTCTATGGATGAGCATAAAATTCCACTTGAGGAATTGTTTCAACGACTTGGAAGCTCCAAGGATAGGGTAACTTTAAATGACCTAGTCTTTTCAATTGTTACTATTTCATTCAAATGGTTACTGTTGCTTATGCCAGGGATTGACCAAAGCGAAGGCGAAGGAGGTGTACGACCGCGATGGTCCCAATGCGCTTTCTCCCCCACGAACAACCCCGGAATGGATCAAATTCTGCAAAAATTTGTTTGGTGGCTTTGCTCTTCTGCTTTGGATTGGTGCTATCCTCTGTTACGTTGCGTATTCTGTCGATTGCTTTACCATGGAGCGACCAAGCAAGGACAATGTGATTTCATGTCCAATTTAGTTTCAATCAATACATTTCCAGCTTTACCTGGGCATTGTGCTGATGTCTGTTGTTATCATCACTGGCTGCTTCCAATATTTTCAAGAGCGCAAAAGTTCGAAGATTATGGAATCATTCAAAAAGTTGGTGCCCACTTACGCATTGGTCATTCGTGATGGGGAGAAGACGCAAATTCCGTCGAGTATGTTGGTGGCAGGCGACGTCGTGGAAGTGAAGGGAGGCGACCGCGTGCCAGCGGACATTCGAATTCTGTCGGGGCACGGCTTCAAAGTGGAGTGAGTGTTATGTTTATCTAATTGCTAATGGTTTTGGTGCTTTTCACTTGAAGCAATTCTTCACTTACCGGAGAATCTGAGCCTCAATCGCGTTCGGCCGAGTGCACAAATCAAAACCCACTCGAGACCAAAAACATTGCTTTTTTCTCGACTAATGCCGTAGAGGGAACCGTGACCGGAGTGGTTATTTCTACCGGGGACAGAACGGTAAGTCCACTGGGGAAGTACCTGGGAAAGTATAGCATGCACCACGACACGCTAATCCCCAAATTGTTTTAGGTCATGGGACGCATTGCACATTTGGCTTCGGATTTGGATGCCGGGATGACGCCCATTGCTCGTGAGATTGAGCATTTCATCCATCTGATCACCGGCGTTGCTGTCTTTCTTGGCGTTACCTTTTTCTTCATTGCTTTTATCCTCGGATATCATTGGCTCACTGCTGTTGTTTTTCTCATTGGGATTATCGTTGCCAATGTTCCGGAAGGTATTTTTTAAATTCATTAAACCCAATCATTTTTAATATTTCCTCAAATAGGTCTGATTGCCACTGTGACAGTTTGTCTGACTTTGACGGCAAAACGCATGGCTTCGAAAAATTGTTTGGTCAAGAATTTGGAGGCAGTGGAAACACTTGGGTCAACTTCTACGATTTGCTCTGACAAGACGGGCACTTTGACACAAAATCGGGTCATCATCTTTTCTATTGACCTTTTTTAACCAAATTCCTTCAGATGACCGTCGCTCACACTTGGTTCGACCAGCAAATCGAAACTTGCGACACCACTGAGAATTTCACGGGCGACAGACACAAGGCTCGCGAGACGGAGACGGCACTTTTGCGAGTCGCCTCTTTGTGCAACAGGGCCGAGTTCAAGCCTGGACAGGTCGAAATCGGCGTTAAACGGAAGCCCCTTTAGAATTATTTGTTTAGGATTCGGTTCCAATTCTCAAAAGGGAATGCACCGGCGATGGTTGGACTTTTTCCTTATGATTAAATTAATCATTGACAATATTCCGTTACATTTTTAGCTTCGGAAGTTGCTCTGTTGAAATTCACAGAAATAACTGTTGGGAATGTTGTTGAGTATCGTCAGAAGTATCCTTTTAACTAACCTTTTTTTTGTTTAACAACGTTAAACTTTTCAGAAATCGAAAAATTGCCGAAATTCCATTCAATTCGACCAACAAATACCAAGTATTTTCTTTAATTACATCACAATAACTTCATTTATTTGCTTTTCAGTTGTCCATCCATGAGACCGACGACGGCCACCCCGGTTATTTGATTGTGATGAAAGGCGCACCCGAACGCATTTTGCAACGCTGCAGTCACATGCTGCTCAAAGGACAGGTGGGAAAGGGTACCGATGGAACTGATTGACGCATTTATCGCTGAAGGATGTGGAAATGACCCCACAAATGCGCGAAGACTTCGAACGTGCCTATTTGGAGTTGGGCGGAATGGGTGAAAGAGTGCTCGGGTTTTGCGACTTTCGCTTGGACCACGACAAATTTCCCAAGGTATTTTGTGTATTATGGTTCGTTCTCCCATTCCTTTTTATATTTTAGGGATTTAAATTCGATGTCGAAGACCCCAACTTTCCGATCGAAGGGCTCCGTTTTGTCGGATTGATTTCAATGATTGACCCGCCTCGTGCTGCTGTTCCGGACGCCGTTGCGAAGTGCCGTAGTGCTGGCATCAAAGTGGTGATGGTCACCGGGGATCATCCGATCACGGCCAAAGCAATTGCCAAATCGGTGGGCATCATTTCGGAAGGCATGGAAACAGTCGAAGACATCGCCGTTCGAAAAGGAATTTCTGTGGACCAAGTCGACCCGAGGTCGGTGTTAACGGAAAACCATTTGAGACTCGAAATTCAGAGAAGCCAAGGCGATTGTGATCCATGGGATTAATTTGCGTGAAATGTAAATATTTTTCATCATTAAATTGGCCCATATTACAATTCTTTCTTTTTTGTTTTTTAGGAATGAGGACCAATTGGCAGATATCATCAATAACCACGTTGAAATTGTCTTCGCCAGGACTTCGCCACAGCAAAAACTGATGATCGTCGAGGGGTTTCAGCGTCAGGGACAAATTGTGGCAGTCACCGGCGACGGAGTGAACGATTCGCCGGCACTGAAAAAGGCGGACATCGGAGTGGCAATGGGTGGGCAAAAAGTCGGAGAACGCAATGAAATAAATTTGTTGGAATTTGTAGGGATTGCCGGGTCGGACGTGTCAAAACAAGCGGCGGATATGATCCTTCTGGACGACAACTTTGCTGTGATTTATTATTATAATTATTTGTTTGTTATTTTTTAATTCTTTGAAAATTCAGTCCATTGTGACCGGCGTGGAGGAAGGCCGTCTCATTTTCGATAATTTGAAAAAGTCCATTGCTTATACGATCAGCTCTAACGTTCCGGAGGTGTGTGTGTGTTTTTTTACGTTTACTAAAAAGTCCCGTTTTTAAGATCTCACCTTTCCTGATGTATGTTCTGTTCGGCATTCCGCTTCCTCTCGGCACTGTGACCATTCTTTGCATCGATCTCGGCACCGACATGGTCAAAAATGGGTTTTCTTGTTCCCTAAATTTCTATTTTTCAGGTCCCAGCAATTAGTTTGGCTTACGAAGAGGCCGAATCGGACATCATGAAACGCCTGCCACGTGATCCGTTACGGGATAAATTAGTCAATGAGCGTCTTATTTCATTGACCTACGGACAAATTGGGATGATTCAAGCCTCGGCTGGTTTCTTTACGGTGTGATGATCAGACTTAGTTTATACAACCCCCAATATTTTAGTACTTTTGGATAATGGCTGAAAACGGCTTTCTTCCGGAGGATCTTTATCAATTGCGTGCCCAATGGGATTCCCGTGGGATTAACAATCTCGTGGACAGTTACGGACAAGAATGGGTAGATGATTAATGATCAACAAAACTTCCTTTTTATCCTTATCATCAAGATAATTTAAGACTTACACGGACCGAAAGATTCTCGAACACACTTGTCAAACCGCCTTCTTCGTTAGCATTGGTACGATTTTTTATGCCAAATCAAAAATTTAAAGAATTCCTTCAAAATGACAAACCGAGCTATCTAATTGTATTCCATTTAAGTGATTGTCCAATGGGCCGAATTGGTTATTTCGAAGACTCGTCGGAATTCCATTGTCCAGCAAGGCATGTCCAATTGGGTGTTGAACTTCGGCTTGGTCTTCGAGACTTTGTTGGCTGTTTTCCTCTGCTACTATCCGGGTTTGGACATAAGTCTCCGTATGTATGGACTTCGGTAAATCGCTTTTTATCATTTTGGCCACATTTTTATCACGTTTTCTAAGGTTCTCTTGGTGGTTCCCTGCGCTGCCCTTCGCTATTCTGATTTTCATTTACGATGAAATTCGGCGCTTTTTAATCCGTCGTTTCCCTGGCGGATGGGTGGAGAGAGAGACGTACTACTGAAGAAATGATGACGGTTTAATGTGAAGAAGTTCTGCAAAACATAAACCAAAGCGTTTTTTCAGATCAAATGTAATTGGTATGTGTGTATGTTATTGTATAATTTGGCTGTTATTCTGTAAATAAATTGTTGTTCTTTTGATGGTGTTTTGTTTGTTTGGTTCTGTCCATTATTACTTTTGCCTTTCTTCCGATTAGTCCCCGTCGTTCGTTACGCCTGCACATTGCCCCCCTGGGATGACTTTCGGTTTCGCAGTCCCTCCTCCGCCCGTCCGTTCGCATCGTTCAGAAGTCGCAGCATTTCGTTGGCCGTCGGCGTTGGCACTGCGGCGGAATGCGTCGGTCGCTTCGGCTGCTCCTCCCCGACGTGTTCGTTTAGCCAGTAGGTGTTCACCTCGCCCTTGCCCTTCACCTTCACAATGCCTCTCTTCGTCAGTTTGTATCGTCCCACGCCCATCAGTTTAAGCGCCGTTGGCTCGGACATTTGAATTTGATTTGGCGCAGCGTTGCTTTGCATGCGCGAGGCGAAGTTCACCTGCGAATGGCGGCACATACACTTACAATTAACGCAACCATCAGTTTTGGACACTGTCATCATACCGTATCTCCGAACAGACAGTAGCGCGGGGCTTTGATCCCGATCACTCCGGCTGCGATTGGGCCGCAATGGTAGCCAATTCGGAGTTGCAACTTCCACTCGGGAAAGTTGGCCGCCTTATATGTGTAGGAAGCTTCTCGGAATTCCAGCGCCACTTCACTGATTTCGAACACGTGACGGTTGTCATTTTCATTGGGCACGCCGGAGGCTACCATATAAGTCTAAAGAAGGGGGATGATCACGGAATTCGGGAGGACACAATCAATCAATAACCCCCCCCCCCTTTTTTTGCTGATCAGTCCATCCGCGGATCATCGCTCACCTCTCCCGTCGTCTCCACTTTGTAAGCGTCGTGGTTGCGGATGATGTTGTCGAAAGTGGAGAACACTTGGTTGAGAAAGTCGACCACTTGGGTCGGTGGGAATTTGCTGAGCACTGTTGAGAAGTCGACCTGATCAGAAGGAACTGATTTGTGTGCTTTGTGTTGGTCGGCCTCACCAACTGACAGAACAGCACCGTGGCCGAGTCGTACGAGCGCGGCTCCACCGACTGTTGCTCCTTCACAAATGCCATTCGGCGGTGCCTTTGTCCCTTCTGTCCCCCCCCCCCCCGACCACACGCACCTTCAACTGTTTGGCAATCGACGGGGGTAACATTTCGTGCAGCAGCCGTTCCGTCTCTTCTCGTGCCACCGCGAGTTCCGCGTTTCGTTGCGCCACCAAATTTTCCAAATTCAGCGCGTGCTTTTCGTTCATCCGTCGCATTTGATCGATCAAATTGCCCTGCGATGCCTAAATTGTCAGCAGTTTTCATCTTTGAGTTTGTTCTGTCTTTCCCCCCCCCCCTCTCATTTTTTGCCTGGAAAACGTTGGAAAACACTTGGGCCAAATGACGGAGTTTGGGCCTCAGTTCGGGGTTCCTCTGCCAGCACTGTTCCATCGCGTCCACTAACTGTCAAAAAACAATCATTTCGCCTTTTGCCGTTTTTCTCTCCAATTGCCGGCTTCTCTTCTGGCGAAGTGTTCTCCAGGATTGGCTTCAGACTTCTTCGCTTCACCTCCTCAATGATCTCTTTCGGGCTCAAAGTTGTGCGATCAAACGGGGCGAGACGAAACAAAATGTGGTAAAGAGCCATGCCAAAACTGAAAGTGGCATTTAATTGGGCATTAAATAAATGAATTTGGACCTGTACACGTCGCCTAAGGGCGTGCCGCGGGGATATTCCCTGCCATAGGCAATTTCACTAAGATTTTCCGGAGCGATAGTTAAATAAGCTGAACGGAAAGCATCGTTTTGAGTAGTGAAATGCTTCCCCACTTGTCATTGGAATGATCTCGACTAATTTGAGCTGTTCGCGTTGAATGCAGCAGTTTAGCAAATTGCAAATGCCAAAATTGGTCAATTTGAGCACCCAATTGGAGTCGATCAGCACATTTTGCAGGTTCAGCAGGCCGTGGTATCCGACGGAGGATTTGTGCAAATATTGGATGCCCTTTTTGGGAGGGAGGGGAGGGGAGAGATGGGATAAAGGATCGGCCAGCAAATTGAAAACTTTGAGAATGTCGCGGAGAAAGGCCGAGCGGAAAGTGTTGTCCAATTGGAAGTCGAAGTCGTTGATGTAATCCTAGCAAATAATGGAGAAGCTCTTTCTCGCTCTCTCTCTCCCTCTCGCCCTCTCTCTTAATCTCTCTCTCTCTCGCCCTCTCTCTCTCTCTCACCTCGAGAGTGCCGCGTTCGACCAGCGAATGGCACATGTAAAAGCGGTCCCCTTCGTTGTAGGAGATGCCCATGAATGTGGTCTATCAATGACAATTATTGCAAAGGGCCAATGAATTTGTCCGATTTTTAAATTCGCTTTTATTTCTCCCAAATGACCAAATTGTCGTGGTTTAGCCGCTTCAGTTCGAAAATGAAATGCAGGTCCGTCTTTTCCCAACTTATGCTTTTCATCTGCCGCAACACAATGAATTCGGCTTTGTTCGTGCCAATCAAAGCGTACGCTTGCAATTGTCGCCGTTTGCTCCACGCGCCTTCTTGGCCAAGTCCGGTGCCCTTTCCCTTTGACTGAAACCGTTTTTTAACATAAATTAGCCATAATTTACAATGGTAATAAATGACCTATTGGGTCATTTAATTATCCTAATTTGTCATGACGAGTGGAAATGAATGAATGAAATGACCTGTTTGTTCTCAATCACTTTCAACTGAGTTCGCGTGATTCGCCAATGCATTCGGAAAACATCCAATCGCTTTCTTCAATTAATTAATTACCCCCAATAATTATCACTCAAAACCACTTTCGCTGCATTCCGTAGCCAATCACTGCCAAAAGGATAAGCAAAGCGATGGCCACCGCCGCCGCCACATACGGCGCGCTCGTTGCGCATCCGTCCGTATAGGAACACTCGGAAATGGCACGGCCCCGCTGATTAGTCCAGACAAGTTCGGCACTAACATTAGGTGCCAATTGGAGAACAAAACAGCCAAAGACGGAGCAGGACGAGGGGACGGACAAGGCCAAATAGGCCAAGGAAAAGGTGCCGGAGGAGGAAGAGAGCAAATGAAAGGCGAAATTGGCCAAGGAGGCGGGGGACGAGTCGAAGCGCACTTGGCCAAAAGAGCCTTTGAAAAGGGACAGTGCCAAAAGGGGCGGGAGGGGGGCGAAGGACCGTCGAATGATTGGCTCCGCATATTCGAAGAGAAGGGCGGTTGAGATGGGTCGGAGGTCCACGAGGAGGGCGAAGAGAGTGCCGATGCGGCACAGAAGGCGAAGCAGCCGTTGTAAGCGGACAGAGCGGGGAGAAGGAAGTTCTGCAATGGAATTGTCGCTTTGCCAATTGCGGCATTCAGTGGACCCATTGCACACCGTGTGAAAGCCGCGCGTGCCGTAGGCGGACGCCAACTTTTGTCGCTGCTGCTCCCACTGGGGGTCAAATGGCGACAGCACAACCACACTCCCAGCGGCAATTTGCATTCTGAGCAGTGAACTCTGCTGACTGTCCGTGCCGTTGATGCACGCCTCGAGTTGCACAGGGCACACAAGTAGAACCATGTACGACTGGGAGCCGAGGTCGTCAATTTGGAGAGAATTCAGCATGGAGCCAAGGCGGACAAAAGTGCCGTCGATGAGGACCACTGAATGCAAACACTTTCTATAATGGGTGGTGGTGATGCTCGTCCGTTATTGTCGTTTTTGTCTCAGTCTCGAGTTCGATGCAAAATTCACGCTTTCTCTGCGTTAGTTTACCTTTGGTGGCGGAACGGAGTCGAAGCCGTGCCTTTGTCCAACTGTCCACGCTGTTCTGGTCGACTTCGACAGTGTCCGTCACATTCAGTGTTTGCTGGATTCCGTTAAAGCGTTCCGCAAATACTTGTGACAAACTCTTCCACAACGGCGGCTTTTCGATGTCCGTTTGGATCGGACCGACCAAAACAATCTGAGCGGAAGCATTCGATTAAACAAATAAGGCCTAAAACATTTAACTTCGCTTTGGTTCATCGCGCCAATGAATTGGGCCACCGCTTGGGCCATTCCGTACACATTTGTGTCTGTGACTTGTACGACAGTGGGGAAAAGCTCTCGACGAAGTAAAGCAATGCTGGTGCCGACGCGGTTAATCACCGGCACTAATGAGTTAAAACATTTTCAACAATTAGACAGATGGTTTTGCCTCGCCAGAAACGGGCAAGTCGGCCCAACTCGCGCGCCTCCTCCGCACAGCGACTGCCCACAAAAGCTTGCACATTTTGGTAGAAATACAACTCGCCAACGTGGACAGTGCCAAAGGAGGAGCTTTTGTTTTGGTTTTCACTGATGGACGAAAAGTCGGACAAAGTGCCACAGCCGCAAGAGACATTCATCATTCTGTGGGGGGGGGGGGGTGAACAGTCCGAGGGCTGTCGTTGTTTCTCCTCCGTTGGTTTGCCTTCGCATTGTTTCCCCCCCCCCCTAATTTTTTGCCATTTATTTTTTCAATTTTTCCAAATATTCACTCACTGAATCTCTTCCGTCGTGCATTTTCCCTGCGCGCGCGCGTCGGTCAAAGCCTGGAGACAGAGGGCGACGAGCAAAGGGTCAGATTCTACGAGGCCGACTTTGAGCAAGGACAGAACGTAAGAAGGGTGGAGGAGGAGAAGTTGGAGCAGTACCACGGAAAAGGGCATTTGGTGAGGAAAAATTCAACGGGAGAATGGACAATTGGGGAGGGGGGGGGGCTTGAGCGCGGAAGAGGTAAAATAAGTCGGAAGAAAGTGGGGGGGGGGGAGATTACGACGGCACAATTCGCGGTTAATTGCCACGCAGTGGGACGGACGAAAGGGTGCCAATTAGTGAGCTCATTTGCGCAAAAGCCATCTCCACAATGGCAAACAATGCTTCATCAAAGTTTATTTTGCATTGGCTTCATTTTTTGGTTTTAAATCATTTTTTTACTGATTCAATTCACAAAATCATTATTTTATTTAACTGCCCTTTTCTGTTTTACTTTTTTTCCCTTTTTCATTTCGACATTTTTGCCACTTTTTCACTCGTTAATTTCTTTTCGTTGCTAGGCAAAAATTGATCGTTGAATACAATTGTTCTTTTTAATGCGCTTTGCTTCTGATTAATGCCCGTGTTTGGACTCATTTTGTTCTCGTCATTAACAAAAGTGCTTTTGCCACTTTTTCCCTGTTTTTCTGTGTCCGTTGCCGCTTTTCCTCTAATTTTTAAATCAGTGACTTCGTCCCATTGTTCGTTCTGCTGCTGCTTTTGGCAATGATTGGCCTTTGATTCTTCCGATTTCCCTCCCAAAATGCCATTATCCCCTGTCCTCATTCTCTTCCGCTTCCTTCCGCTTTTCCTTCCCCCAGCCGTTATTCCGCTTCAGTGTTTTCAAACTCAGCATTCGCTTTCCGCTTCTCTGCAGGGCAATGCCCTCAGCTGTCCCTCCTCCTCCCTCTCTTGCACCAAATCCACCGATTTCAACATGCAAATCATCGCGCGCACCTGTCAAAGCACAAATTGCACGGTGAGAAACTAAAAATACTAAAAGAAATCATTAATTTCTTTGAGGTTGGCCATTGATTGATTAATAATTATGTTTAGTTCCCCAACGGCACTCTCTCCTCCGTGCCGTTGTGCTTCAATTCGTCCTCAAATACCCAGTCGTATTGCTGCTGCTACGGCGACAGTTGCAACGGAATGGCGAAGGAACACAAAAATGGACTAATGACCTTCTTATTGTTGTTCTTTTGCATTTTAATGGGAGCGATGGCAATGAAAAACAAAATTTGAAGGAAAAAGGCAAATAATAACAGAGATAAAAATGATAATAGACAATTCAAATCAGTAGGGAAAAGTAAAACTGATCAGAAAGAGAAATGTACATGATCAATCGATCAAAACTGGAATTGAATGGTCACTGATCAAAATAAAAATCGCCGATTAAGTCTTCAAATGAAAAAATGAGGTAAATTAGTAACGACAGAAAAGGACCGAAAAAAGCAAATTAACTGGTGGCGCCCTAATATTGTCGTGTTATACTTCTCAAACATATATCGGGTGCTTTAATGCTCTTATCTCATTTTGGCACTCTCAATAACAAGTAATGGCTCTCAAGTAATACCAGACATTTCGAACATGGGTAATACTGGAGAATCTGGGCTTCACCCAAAAAATTATTTTTCTGCTATGAAAAGTTCAACCCTGGGGTTTCCGGGGCTTCTGATCACGATCATTGATTTTATCATGATTTTGAAAATCTTAGATTTTTCGAAATTTTCATCAACTTGATCAAATGCTGCACTTTTTCGAGTGAGGCAACCATATATGATCAACACTATTTATTAACCAATGAGAGATGATCATAGAACAATCGCATAAAACATAAACAATCAACATTTATTACCCTGCCATGTTGGTCATAATTTCTAAAATCTATGATTTTCAAAATCAATGATAAAGTCAATTATTTTTGCAAATTCTGATATCATATTAGTGATCAGAAGCACCGAAAACCAAGGGTTCATTTTTTCACAAGAAAATTCTTTAATGGGTGGAGCCCAGATTCTCCAGTATTACCCGAACATGAAAATAGAATTGGGTTAGAAAGGACAAATTTATGCTCAAAAAAGGCCACAAACGATCATTTAGCGGTCCAATTGCTGGAGGAAAAAGGACGACCGACAGGGGCTACCGTTGATAAACCTGCTTTGATCGCTTATTTCGTTTATTAGTACAACCAAAACACACCGAGAACAATTTATTCACAGCATTTCCTTATCATAAAGCTGGGCCTTAATCTCGGTCGGCAATTTTTCCTTAATTGCCACGGTGAGGAAGGGGTTGTTGTCCAAATTACTCCCTAGACTCTCCAACTGCTTACAAATTCGGTCCACGCCCAGAAGCACCGGTCTCACTAATAACAGTTGCGGCAATTACTTGGGAAGTTTGCGGAATTTGTTGCGGCGCAGCAAGACCAGCCGGGATGGAATTGACCATCATGGCTAAAATAGACTTGAAAAAACGGTAATAGTAAAGATGGTTGCCCCCTTATTTGGAGAAATTTTTTTTTAATTTTCAAAAGTCATGAAAACATGTTTCCATGGGTTTTCGGGGTCGCTGATCACGAATCGAGCATCTATTTCGCCCAATTCCGAACTAATGGCCTGATTTCGAACAAAAGTCAAAAATTCAATTTTTTCGATTTTCACAGTTTTGTTCAAAACTTTATTTGAATACACGGAAACGGAATAAAAGTCATCTCTGCTTCGATAAAATATCACTTAAAACATTTTTAGACTAAAAATGAAAAAATTGAATTTTTGACTTTTTGTTCGAAATCGGGCCATTAGTTCGGAATTGGGCGAAATAGATGCTCGATTCGTGATCAGCGATCCCGAAAACCCTTGGAAACATAAATATCATTAAAAGGAAGCAAAAGAAAATCAAAAAAATAAATTATAGAAGAATAACAACAGTGAAAGGAATGAAGAAAAACAGTGTTTATCATTCTGCAATCAACAAAATCAACAAAAGAACGCCGCATCCCTTTGAAGAATCAACGTTCACAAATTTTGTGGAATTATTCCATCCCTCTGAGCCAAGCGCAGAATGCAATCATCCGACTCGCCCTGTGAAACCGAATTTTTTTAATATAAATCCCTTCCAATTACGAACGACTGACCACGAAGCGTACTTGTCGTTTTGCCGCGAATCAACTGTGAGTTCTTGACGTCCGCCTTCCACAGCTTCAGTGCTAATGGGAAAGAATAATGAAAGAGAAAAACGATACACACAACTTACCCCTAATTTCCGGTGGGTCGTCTTTGACAGCCATTGGTTTTATTTATATTTGAATATTTGGCTAAATTAGGAATGGTCATTAAAAAATGATTAAACGAATATATGAAGCGATTAAATGAAGTGGTCGAAATAATAACAATAATACCGATGGCGCCCCTCACTTTTCGGCAAAAGAAAATAGGTAGTTGCATAAAATGTTAGTGTGAAGAACTCAAAAATGGTCCACCTTTTATATACTATGTAGCTAAGGAAAAAAAAGAATTAAAAATTTATTTTCCTTTATTGGCATTATGTTTGTTACTATAAATCAAATACACTGATGCACAGCTTTTGGAATCTGAGGGTTAAGTGTAAGGTGGAAAAAACCTAAAATAACTATAGTTTCCTAAATGCAGCAGAGAAGCGAAATAAGAAATAGGTAAATTGTAGGGAACTAAATTGCACATAAATTTAAAATCAGACACGCAGACTGTGCACTATCTCTTCCTTTTCTCGTTCCCCTCCTCTTGCACTATTTCCTCCCCAGCGGCAGACGGTGCACTATTTCACTGCCCCTCCACCCGTCGCTGACCCGCGTAGACAGACAGGCAGACACTTGCACTATTTCCCTCTTTCCTCCGACTAACCACTACAGTAAGGAGGAAATAGTGCACTGCCTGCCTGTCTGTCTACGCAGGAAGCCGCGCGTGGAAGGGGCAGACAGTAAGCAGACGCGTGCGGCTGTGCAGCAGCATTCTGTTGGACGCGTGCGTGTGGGGAGGGAGTGGGGAAAAAAAGGAAGGGAAGGTAAATGCCAACGGAAAAGAAACTAGAGACAGCTGTGATAGTGCACTGTCTGCCTGTCTGTCCACGCGGGGCAGCGGCGGGTGGAAGGGAGATTTTAAATTTATGAGCTTTTCTGGCATAATGAATTGTAGTTTCCTACAATATTTATAGGAAACTATAATTTTTTTGGGTCAGACACAAATTGTAGGAAACTAAAGTTATTTTAGGTTTTTTCCACCTTAGTCCCAAGCTTTGTGAAATAATAAATTGTTGTTTTAAAGGTAAATCTTTGTTTTTGTTAAAATGCTTTCTCTCGCAATTCGACGTTTCGTCGTCCAACATTCAAATGGCACATTTATGAGCACTAATTTTGTCGCGACATCGTCAAATTTTTTGCTGATGGACCAAGAAAATGACAAAGAGAAAATAGGCACAAAATACGTGATTGATGAAAAAAAGCGGAAGAAGCTGACTCTTTTCGGTCAATATGTAGCCGCATGTATGCCCAAATTCGTCCAGCAAGTTCAGGTGAACAGATTCACGATATATACCAAGCAACAATAATAATGGGAAGGTCAATCTGCGGCTCTATTGCATTTTACGACCATAAAATAATATGATAACTTCAATGCTTTTACTAAAAGAATTAAAATTAAAGGTTCTTTCGCGTTTTGGTCATATTTTTTTGAAAATTAAGTGAATTTTTTCAACCTTTCTACACTAATAGATAATTTTTAGCATACATAAACAAGGGGTGTTTCAGCCCAAGGGCCATACGACAGACGATTGGGACATGGGGGGGGGGGTGTTTCGGGACCGATTTTTCATACGAAGGTCTAAATTTTTCTCCGGCGACGACCGTTTTCTTTTTTTTTTTGCACTCAGACCACTTTTTCTGGCGACTGTCCTTTTTTTTCAAACCACCTTTTTTTGCGGCGCATTTTTTCCAAAAAAATTTTCGGGGAAAGCGGTGGCGGGGGTTCGGCGGTGCCGATAGACGCCGCCGGGAAAATTTTTGAATTTTGTATCGATTTCTTTAAGGAAATTATTCAATTTTTGAATTTTTCCGCCTTCGTTACGGTCCCCCCCCCCCCCCCCCCCCCCGCTACACGACGACCGACTCCCTCCCTTTTCAAAGCCGCCCCCCTTACGACGAACGAAGGGGGGGGGGTGTCCGAGGCCTCTTACGACGTGTGTATGATTTTTAGTGTTATAGCTGTCGGTTGATACCGATAATGTTTAAATTAAGTACTTGAAGAAAAAGAAGATCAGATATGCAAGAAATTTTTGTATTTAAGTTTGCTGGTGGGGATGAATTGGAAGTTCTGATCCACCCAACTGGTGTTCTGCCCGTTATGGCATTCCTCAAAGGGCATCACTCGGCCCAATTCACAAATTTTATTTTCGCTTGTGGTTTGGACGTTCCTACGCGTAAGAACCGTTTTGAAGTAATTTACGCTCTTCTGTCGCATCGATTCAATGCGAGGATTAGAGTTCGGACATACACTGACGAAGTGCGTTTTTCTAATTGGTTTTTCACCATCACAAATTCGATTCGTTGTCCAGGTTGCTCCAATCGATTCCATCACTCCAATATTTTCCGGTGCTGAATGGTACGAACGTGAAATCTATGACATGTACGGGGTTTGGTTCAACAACCATCCAGATTTAAGACGTATTTTGACCGATTACGGCTTTGAAGGGCAAGTTTATTTTATTTATTTTCCTTTGTATTTATTTGGTTATGACGTTATCACTTTTAGTCATCCCCAGCGAAAAGACTTTCCATTGTCCGGATACGTCGAACTGCGTTGGGACCACGAGCTGAACCGAGTGATTTATGAGCCAACCGAAATGACACAAGAGTTCCGGAAGTTTGACTTGAACACACCGTGGGAGGTTTTCCCTGCATTTCGTGACGAATCGATAACCTCCGGATACAATGTCATTCAAAAGGCAGGCGAAATTGAGGCCAAAAAGCTTGATGATGCTTCCAAAAAACCGTAATTTGTATCAATATAATAGGAACCAAGTTTATGAGAAACTCATTGTCAGTTTAAGTGCATTGATTAAAAAGTATAAATGAATATTTCCTTATGCTATATTGTCATTATGATTTTATGACGTACTATTTTTGTTTATTTTTACACGGTACCATTTTTATCTTGTTAGCTTTATTTACTACTATCAAAATGCAAAACGACGCGGGAGAGTTCGTTGATTTATATGTCCCGAGGAAATGGTAAATGATTTCTTGGATCTTTTGTTTAGTTTTATTTTTCTTTCATTGTCAGTTCGTCGTCTTCTCGAATCATTTCGGCTAAAGACCACGCTTCAATTCAATTGGAGGTTGTCGAGGTGGACCAGGCGACTGGGCGAATGATTCCCGGCAAAACGACGAAGTACGCCATTTGTGGAAAGTTGCGCTTCATGGTCAGTCGTTCGTAATTGAAAGGTATTTATATAAAATTTGGTTTCACAGGGCGAGTCGGATGATTGCATTCTGCGCTTGGCTCAGAGGGATGGAATAATTCCGCAAAATTTGTGAACGTTGATTCTTCAAAGGGATGCGGCGTTCTTTTGTTGATTTTGTTGCCTGCAGAATTATAAACACTGTTTTTCTTTATCCCTTTTACTGCTGTTATTCTGCAGTTTATTTTTTTGCTTTTCGTTTGGTTCTTTTAATGATATTTCGGGAAATCTGCAAATGTCCAATTCCGAAAGTGTTCCACCTTCGCCCACTTCATCATCCGCTGGCGGCGGTGATCCTTTGACATATTCCGCCCCAGTGAACCAACGAAGCATGGCTAGGATTTCGGCGTCCACTCAAGCGGCGAGTGAGCTAGTCTGTTGTTGTTGTTTTCCAATTCTATTTTAGCCATGATGGTCAATTCCATCCCGGCTGGCCTTGCTGCGCCGCAACAAATTCCACAGACTTCCCAGGTGATTGCTGCAACTGTTATCAGTGCGACCGGTGCTTCTGGCGTTTTGCAATTGGGTCAGCAAAGCTCAAATTCTGAATTTCTGTCAGCCTTCGAATGTCCCGTTTGTCTTGGTCGGTACAAATGAAAAAAAATTCCAAATCTTTATTTTATAGATTACATGCTTCCGCCATATCTGCAATGTCCATCAGGTCATTTGGTTTGTGGAAATTGTCGTCCTAAAGTCACTGCTTGCCCGACATGTCGAGGTTTGTTATTTGATAGTCATTCCTTACTTTTATATATATTTACAAAGGTAGCAAAGTTTTCTAAGTGTTATACTTTTCATTCAGGTCCAATTCCGAGCATAAGAAATCTTGGAATGGAGAAAATTGCAGCAAGGTTTGCCAAGTTCATGCAAAAGACATTCCCTTTCCTTCTCACTATCAGCCTACAATTCCCATGCAAATTTGCTCATTCCGGGTGCACCCAATTCTTTTATCATCACGAGAAGGTTGAGCACGAAGAAATTTGCGAGTTTCGGTATACTCAAATAATTGAGAATTAATTCCTTTTTTTACCTAGTCCTTACCAATGCCCTTGTCCTGGAGCTTCCTGCAAATGGCAAGGGAGTCTGGCCGATGTGATGAGCCATCTAATGAAATTGCACAAATCAATCACCACTTTGCAAGGCAATTTTAAATTCTCATAACAATATTTTGTCTTTCTTTCACTGACTCCCAATTCTGTTAATGCCCAACCAACAGGCGAAGACATTGTTTTTCTGGCAACTGACATCAACCTCCCCGGGGCAGTCGATTGGGTAGGCTTTGTGCCTGTTTTGAATGTCCAAACTGTGCTTATAAGGTAATGATGCAATCGTGCTACAACGCCTTTTTCATGCTCGTCTTGGAAAAGCAAGACAAACAAGAGTAAATTTCATTGTGTTTTGTGCTGATTTACACAATTCAGACAATCGGGTCAAAGCTACCAAATGTTCTACGCAGTTGTTCAACTAATTGGGACCAAAAAGGAAGCCGAAAATTTCGTTTATAAGTAAGTATTCATATTTATTAGGCTAGTACATAAGTTTATTCAAAAAGCACATTTCACCAATTTTTAAATTAAGAATTTATTTAAGATTAGAATTATCCAACAATCGGCGTCGACTTTGCTGGGAAGCCAGTCCACGAAGTAATTTACTTGACATGGATTATTACTAAATGGGGCACACCAGACAAAAAGCATGAATATTTTTATTTAACAGGTATTCATGAGGGGGTCGCTGCCGCAATTTCTCAGTCAGACTGTTTGGCTTTTGACACAAATCACGCGAATTTTTTTGCTGAAAACGGGAATTTGGGAATAAATGTAATCTAATAATTTTAATTCCGCCTTGATTACTAGACTAATCCAACTATTTTAGGTTACTATTCAACGAGCTGAAGGGATCAATCGCTGATAGATGCATCAAAACCAAATTTTTCTGTGCATAATGTCTGGGTTTTGGAGTACCAAAAAAGACCAAAAGTACAAATTTGTATGTAAGGTTCTCGTCATTCCCATAATTAATTAAACACATTCATTGACTAATAAAGGAGAATTTGTTTTTTATAATGTCTTCGTCTTCTATGACTTGAGGTCGTCAGTGTTCACCAAGCCACGTGCTCGGTTCAAAATGCTATCCTAAACACGAAAAACGAATTAGTTTCATTTTCATTTAAGTAAATGTCCCTACTTTGGACGCGTCATAAGGCATTTCTTTGGAGGGGATTTCGAGCACGGCCGGGATGCTGGCCACGTGTTGGTCCACCTAAATGGTGCAAATTTTAAGTATTCGCAATTGACACATGTCTAAGTTATTATCCATTCTCGAGTTGGGTCTCCTCGCCCAGTGAGGTCTTTTTATTTGATCTATATGCCACTGTCAACATAAAAGGGGAAGCACCGAGGCATTTAATTGCCAATGAAGTGTCCTGCCTGGTATCGGATCATCTCCGCCACGTGTTGGTTTATCAGAATAATCGCAATGTCATCGCGGGTACAGAAAGTGCGGAATGCGTCCTCAATTTCGGCGACGCTTGTGTTTTTGTCAACAATGACAAAATTGGGCTTCCGCGCTTTGTTCAATTGACCTAAAATTACAAACATTGTAATTTTTGTGAATTTTCAAGCATTTAACGCCTCATTTCTTACCGACTCCCCCAAGGAGAAAGCCCACCACAGTGTCTTCGTCTCCAATGACAGCCAACAGTTTTCCCTTTTGTCCAAAAGCCATTGAAATAAATATAAAATGAATAAAGTAAGACCCAAACAGCTTTGACCTTGCAGTTAATTGTTAGTCATTTTGATCAATGATCTTTAAATAAAAACAAAAAGCCAAACATAAAATTTAAAAAATTGTTAAAGCAGGGTCAAACTCGAAGACCAAATATCTTCCCATTACGATATCAAACGAAAGCTTTAAGTCCCGGGAATCCCTAAATACAAGAGCAAATACTGATATTCAACGAAATTTTATTTACAATAAAAATATGAAAAAATGAGAAACCTATTTTGTGATTAGAGCATTTTTTTATAAAAATTAAAGATTTTTGGTCAGCGTTAAAGGGAAAAAATGGAACTTTGAATGTTTTTGAGAAAAATTTCAAAATCTGAATATTCAAAAAAAAAAACATCACTTCGATAAATTTCATAAATATTTAGTCCCAAAAATCCGCGGCGCGCCGCGCAAAACGCCGCGAATCGCGGGTCGCGCACACGGATTCAAAACATTAGACATAATAACCGAATTAAATTTATCATAAAATATTTACTTTTATTTAATGAAGTTCGTCATTCATACATATCAATTGCAAAATTATAATTAAACAAAAAATTCCAATTTTTTACTAATCATTTAAAACTATTTTGACAGAGATTAATTGGAAGTCGGATATAACCGAAAAGAAGAAATATTATGACTAAAGCATTGAGAGAAAGAGTGGGGGGGGGGGGAATGACCAAAATGCCGAAAAAGCTAACATCTGACGAGAATTAAAAATGATTTTGCGGAAGGGACCGAATTTCTGAGGTAAAAGGGAGAGAGAAAAAGGGAAGGAAATCGAACGGATGTTAAAGCAATAGCGCACTTAAAATACAAAATGTGATCAGAAGAGAATGGCCAATGCGAAGTGTTAGGCCCAAATTCGGAGGGACGCGTCCCAACTCGCCGTGCAAATGGCCGTTCCGTCCGGACTGAAAACACAGCGAATTAATTATTGCGAATTCGCAAAGTAATTGCCAATGTTTTCGACCTGCACCGAAGACAGGAAATGCGATTCTCGTGCCCGTACAAAATCAATTGCCGAACACATTTCAACGTGTCCCAAACGCCGACGCGATAATCGCCATAACCAGCGAACAAAATGCGACCTGAGAAAGTAAGGAATTAAAAAGGAAAGGAAAAGCCTTAAATCGTACCGCTGACGGAAAAGTCGACTCCGTTGACCTTAGGGAGAGAATAGTCGAGAAATGATCGGCCAATAAAAGCCTACCGGGAACAGAATGGACTCTTTCTCGTAAACGCACACTTGACGGTCCGCTCGGAGGTCGTAGAGACGGCACTTTGAAATGGATAATAAATGTAATTAAATTTTGGCTTTTTTGCTTACCGACGCGTCGTCAGAGCCCGTGGCGAAGGCGTCGCCGTTGGGGTGGAAGCGAATTGTGTTAATGTCCGCCTCATGGCCCTCGAAGCTCTGCACGCATTGTCCTGTTCGAATGTCCCAGACGAGGGCATGTCGATCGGCCCCCTGTGAGTTTTGGAAGGCATTGGCAAAAAAACAAAAGCCAAATCTTACGCCTGAAATGAAAATGTTGCCGGTGTCCGACTTTGGGATGTCAATGGCAAAAACGTCGCCAAGATGGCCATGGAAATTTTGGATCATTTGGCCGCTCTCCACGTCCCACTGAATGCCGAAACAATTTTATTTTATTCGGACCGCAACAAAAGCCGACCATTGCACAAGTTGAATCTCCGCTGCCCGTCAGAAGCTAATGCAAATGGACAATTAATTAGCAAACATTAGTTAATTACCAGCAATTACCAAATTGTCCGAACGGATGAAAGTGCAGCAGGACATGTACGAAGTATGAGTGGCGACAGAACGCTTTTTCTGCAGAATGTCCTCCTGGGGGTCCAACGGGACAACGGAACATTTGTTGTCCAAACCGCCGCAGGCGATCATTTGGCCACTCGGCGCATAGGCACAAGCCATCACCTGGGAAAGACAATGGAATAATGGAGGACGGAAAAGTGCCGAATTCACCCAAGTGGTGGGCATTGTCAGGGCGTGCTCTTTGTTGGTGGTGAACCCGTCCCAGACGATCACTTTGCCGTCCTGGGAGGAGCTGACCAAGTGCCGTTTGTCCTGCGCCCAGTCCATGCACAACACCTGCGCCATTCGTTTGTCATTTTGGTCATTAATTAATTAATTGCCGGTGCCGTTCCCTCCACTCCAATTCCCCTTCTTCCCCTCTGTTCATTTCCATCATTAATTAATTGATCAATTACCCTTTCCCACTTTTATCCCCTCCTCCCCCCCCCCTTACTTTACTGCCATGGCCCTTCAGCACTCTCCGCTGTTTGATGGCCAATTGGGACAGAAGTTCCAACCGTTCTGCTGCTTGTTGTACTAAAAGGGGGCTTTTCCGTCTGCTTTTGCCTTGCCTAATTATGGTCGTTCACTTGGGATGTCGTTCAGTTTGTGCCTTTCCTGCTCCAATTTCTGCCGCAATTCCTCCGCTTCCCGTGCCAATGCGTCGATTTGGTCGAACCCGGCCCTTTTTGATTTTAATTAATTAAAATGATATTTTCAATTGTTTCACCTCGTCCCGGCATCCTCCACCATTTTCAAAATTGGAGGTTCACTCAAAACTGCCTCACAGCGCCCATTTCGGAGGAGTAAATTGGCACTTGCTTAAGGCCACAGCCATTATCTGCCATTAGGCAGACGGAGAAGCGGGCGAAAGTGGCGGAGGGCGGCACTTTTGGGCGATGCTGCACTCTCTGACGCCGCTCTCTCTTCTTTGGTCCATTCTCTATCCCCTCTCTTTCTTTCTTTACCGATGCACTCTCTCACTTTCTCTCCATTCTCTCTCTCCGTCTTTCTTCCCTTTGTTTCTCTGTTTATTCCTTTTAAAATATAATTAAAAATATTCGGTTTTATTCAATTCTCCAATAAATTGTTTTATTTTATTAAATTATCATTCAATTATCTTCCAAAATGGACAAAAGGTTAAAAGAATGGGCAACGGACACTTTGCCAAAGGGACGGCGAATTACGACGCTGAAGAAAATTTTGAGTGCCGGCAAAGGTTTTTTTTTCCATGGCCATCAAAGGGTGGCAAAACGTTTCTTCGTTGCCTTAGGCCAATTGCCCGACTACGAAAAGCCCAACACAAAAGCGGTGTTTCATTACGAAGTGTTTGCGCCGCCAAAGCCAAACGGAACAGCGGAAGCAGAGGAAGACGCGGAACAAAGCCGGCGGAGAATATTCCCCGAGGAAAGGTGGCAAATTGGGCAAAAGCCAACCGACCGATTGGGAAAAGGGAGAAATGAGAAAGCCATTCCCGGTTCAGATCACTTTACAAATGCATTGACAGCACTAAAAAATGTTGGCCCGAAGGGTACGGAAAGCCATTGGAAATGGTTTTTGGGAAGAAATTCCAATTGCCATTGTTTGAGGACTGTGTGAAAACGATGCTGGTGGATGAGGTGGCTTTTCTTTGGCATTGCTTTTCCTTTGCCATTTTTGCTTTTCCTCCCTCTGATCAGATTGCCCAATTCGATGTGTTCGATCCGCGTGAAGTGCTCACTTTTCCGATGGTGTCCAAAAAGCTAAGGGACATTTCACGCGCGGAAATCGACCCCGAATTTGCGCGTGAACATCAGCACAGTTCGGGACACCAATGCGCGGCGACAGTGACCGAATTGGGTGAGTTTGACTGACTGATCGAGGAAATGCCAAATTGGCCATCTGTCCGATCGGTGCCTCAGGCTATCCCGAACTCGACGAATTGGTCCGCGAAGGCCCTCGCCCGTTGCGCGTCGTTTTTCACCTTCTCAGCGTTTTGTCCCCGCAGGAGTGAGCCAGTTTTTGTTGCTTTTTTCATTAATTAATCATCTGCTGCTGCCAATTTCCTGCAGCTATTCGGTGGACAATTGGCAATTGGACGAAACGCAACGATTGGCCACCGCTGAGACACTGCGGACGGAGGGAAATCGCCTTTTTGGCCTGGTGAGCGACTCAAATGCTTTTGGGTTGGCCCTGACGGGTGCACCGTTCAGAAAGATTTCAAAGGTGCAGCGGACAAATACCGCGAGGGATTGACTCTGATCGATCAGCTTTTGCTGCGGGAAAAGCCGGGGGACAGCGAATGGACCGAGTTGGACCGGAAGAACATTCCGCTGTTTTTGAACTTGGCCCAATGCTAGTCAGTGGGACGGGAGGCGGAGGGGGAAAAGCCGGGCCAAGTCGAGCCGAGACAATTCAGTCTGAGCATGGGCCAATTCTACGAAGCGGCGAATTGCGCAAGCGAAGTGCTGCAGAGGGAGCCGGACAATGAAAAGGCACTGTTTCGAAGGGCAAAAGCGAACACTAACAAATGGGAGTTGGACGAAGTAGGCATTTGGAAACAAATCGAATGGGAGCCCATTAAACATTATGCCAAAACAATTGAAGGCAGTGTCTGACCTGAAAAGGCTTGAAATGAACGGGAAATGCACAGAACCGACAATTGTGAAGAAAGCACTTGCCGAAGTGGAGACGAAGAGACGGTTGAAGGAGCAGAGCGAGAGAAAGGCACTGAGAGCGATGTTCAAAGGAATTAGCGGAGGGGACAGAGAAGCGGAGGAAGAGAGAGAAGGGCACACGCGGAGAGAGACGGACGACGAGAGACGAATAAATGAATGAGCAGAGATCAATCATTTAACTGATCGGAATTGAAAGCATTTTGACTGGTCAGGGCAGCCCAACCAATTAGTGCACAGTAATTACGCATAATTAGCACTGACATGGGTTGCTTTGATGTTTACCCAATCTCATCACCTTCGGATTTTCATAAAATTAAACTTATATAAAATGTTTATTTACAAAAATATGGGCAAATAAATGAATAATTGTCAAAGCCAGACGAATGAAAGAAACAAAGAAGCACAATCGGTGGGCAGCAGCAGCAGCAACGGACATGATCGATCGGTCGATCCCTCCGCTGATCAGCCGGTGATTTGTGACCGTCCGTCCCAGCGTCCGTTCACATCATCCCGGCCTTCTGCAGATTCTTTTGGATTATAGTGTCGATCACTGAGCTGATCACCAATTGGACCTAAAGTGATCTACGGATGCCATTGGCTTTTGTGTCTTGGCTTTTGCCTGATTTGTGTCCGTTGCGCATGTTTCGTGCATGTAAATGGTCTTTTTCTCCGGGTGCTGATTTAACTCCGCAAATTTCATTTTGATGAAGCCGACCGCTTCCTCATAATCTTGTAAGCCTAAATTGGACAATTTTGAGGGAATTCCCATTTAAAAGCATTAATAAAAGCAAAACACCTTCATAGTCGGGGAAACAGGTGGTGATACTGAAAAGGAAAATCAAACAATTCATTTGATCAGCCCAATACTGACTTCACTCTCTGAATTTTCTCAAGGAAAAGGTCCTTTTTGTTCAGGAAAAGAATCATTGCTGTGTTGAGGAACCAGGAAGAGTTGCAAATGGACGAGAAAAGCTGCATACTTTCGATCATTCGATTCTGTGAAAAGGGGACGAAGTAAACTGAGAGAAAAGCAATGGATAAGTGATCAGGGAAAAAGCAACTGATCAGGAGTGATTATGTGATCAGAAGGACATCAAAAGAAATCAGGAGAGAATAAGATAAGGTACCAGACCATAAGCATTGATCAATGAGTGATCACTGATCAGAGGGAAACAAAGCAAAGAATGACCAACGAAGGGAGGGACCAAAGGTCAAAAGGACGAACAACAGAAACGAAATCGTACCGTCGTCTCGTCTTCGAACAACACTTGGTCATATTCACTTATTGCCGTAATGAAAATGATTGATTCAACATTATCTGTCAGTGTCAAATTATCGTTAATTAGCACAAATTTGCCATTTTTCTCACCAAAACAATGGATCCATTTCCGTCTCTCCGACCGTTGCCCTTTAAATTTGAATTTGTCATTTCTTTTTGGCGTTTTGCCTCACAATTCACAAACCTCCCACGTCAAACACTCGGAATTCCATGTTCCCTTTGATCTAAATAGCACAAAATGCTTCTCTTTGTCCCCCCTTTGTCCCATGTCCCACCATAAATTTGACTTCCACCACTCCCGTGGTGGCCACTCTCGAGTAAAGAATGTCCTGCTCCGTCGGCCTGTAGCCGGGTTCGTGTGTCCGAGCAACAGAATCGAGAAAACTGAAAGATCAAACAAAGGCAGTGAAACGGGCGAATGAATTTGGTGCCGTGCCAACTGACTATTTGGCCGAGTCGTTCAGTTGGAATTCGCTGCGATTGTCGTACGCCTTTTTGACGCCTTTGTCGCCCCACAGAGCGATCAGTGCGTTGGCCACCGCATCAGTGAACGGCTGATTCTCCTCGCCATTCTCAATGACACGAAAAACCACAGCTTTATGATTCTGAAGGAATTGATTGATCAAAGGGCGAATGAAAATGGGGGAGAAAAGCGATCGATAGTTCAATCAATCATTCAATCAATAAACCATCGATCGATCAATCAATCGGATCACCTCTTTGCTGGCGTCTTCCAACGGAATGTGCAGCACCGAGTCCATGGCCTTGAGAATGGCTGCCATTGAAGTCACTGAAACAGAAGTAAAGCAAAAAGAAAGACTGAGAAATGCACCGGTGTTGGAATAGACGACGGACCTTAATTAGCATCATTAGTAACTGATTAATTTGTCAGCCATTTGTCTTCTCACCTTCGCTCATTAATTTCCTCCTCAGTGAATCCATTGCTATGCAATATTTGCATCTGTTTGAGCACTGTTGACTTGCCACATTCTCCGGCTCCTGAACAATGCGAACATTTAACATTTCCATCATCCGCCAATCAGTGAATGATCACTTTAGTGTTCTGCCATCACGATTTTGGATGGAACGATAAGCGATTACTCTGATAAGCTTCCATATTCTGATTAAACTCAGATAATCGGTCGAAATCTTGGTCATTTTGACAAAATCATTCTTTTCTGATCACTATGTATGACAATCAATAGCCCTTTTCTGATCACTATGATAGTGAACCAATGGTCCTATTCTGTCACTCTGCTGATCATTCTTCTTCTGATCATTTCCCATCGCTCTGTCGCCCCTTTTCCTTTTCCTTACCCAACAATAACAATTTGATGATATTCGATGCCATCCTTCTGTCACTGCTCAGTTGCTTCTCAATGGCTTTGCTTTTGGTGATCTGATCGCGCGCTTCTTCGCTTTGACAACTCGCCAACATTCCGCCCATTGGAGGAAAAACAAAACAAAAAAAAAACAAAAATGGCAAAATGAAAAGGGAAAATCGAAGGGGGAGAAGAAGCGGAGGAGAAAAGTGAATTTGAAAGCTGAGGAAACTGTAAAATAATGGGGAAAACCCTTAAAATTCAAATTTAAATTCAAACGCATTGCTTCAGGGAAAATGGACGAAGAAAAGTAAAAGCAATCTCTGAGGAATGCCAAAAGAAAAGGGCCAATTCGGATGTAAAGCCGAGAAAAAGTGAATGAGCAAATGAAAATGAGAAGCGGCGGGGGAGGGGGGGGGGGGAGAGAATTAATGAAAAATTGGCGAAATTGGCAATCGGAGAACGATTAACAAAACAACGGACAATGGGAGGAGTTTAATTTGGGATTAGAATGAATTGCAGCGGGGCGGAGAAACTTTTTAAAGAAAAATGCCAAATTTGTTAGCCAAAAAGGGGGGGGGGCGAAGTGACGGAAGGACCGACGGACGCCTTTGTCGGTGTATCGGTCAGCTGATTGGCAACCGAATGTCTATACTCTTCCAGTGTGAAGCGATCTTAAATTAGACAAAATAAATATCCAAATGGTTTTAAATAATTTCGAAACCAGGGGGATACTTCGGGATTGACTTTTGGTTATTAAAAATCAGAGACCATTGAGAGTTTAAGGGCTAAAAGATATGCCGTCAAAATACAAAAACTGAAGGAACATTTAACACGGAGAACAAATCCAAAGAAGGAAAAGGAAAAGCCAAATTTGTAGACGGAAATTAAACTTATTAATTAGCAAATTGAAAGCGAAGTGCGCAATTCGAAAAAGGAAAGGACACGCGAAGAAAAGGCAAATGGACGAAAGTGGCGAAAATGGCCAAAAGTGACGGAGCAAAGCCAAACGAATGGCCAAAAACGAATTGGGGGAGGGTAATATTGGAGGATTGAAAATAATTACGGAAACAAGCGGAGGAGAGGGGGGGGGGCGACGGATTACCGAAGAGAGCGACGGCAGCGGAAGCGCACAGCGAAAGAAAGAGCCAACGGCAAAACAAGCGAAGAAAAAGCACCCCTTTATTGTTGGGCCAAATCGAAGTAAATCCTTCCCAATTGGCATCGGCGTACCATTTCATTTTTCATTCAGAGGGGCGTCGGTGTCAGCGGACGGATTCCGCCGCCATCGATGACACCGCAAGTAATTAAAGCCCGGAGGGAATAAACGGACAAATGGGAGGGATCGGATGGACCAACGCAGCTCATTAGCATCCCTTTTGTGAGCAATAAAAGACGGCTAAGAAGCAAGGGCTTTTGGGTGGGAAGAGGGAAGGGGGAGGAGGAAGAAAGTAAGGGAATGGGTGGGAGAAAAGAGGGGAAACAAAGTGGCAAACGGAGGGACGAATGCCGAAATCAACTGGTGGGATGCCAAAGGATGGGTTCAACGCTAAGGCCCAAAAGCGATTGATGGAACACATTGGAAGATCCGTCGCAGTTCGGCATATTCCGTCGGTCTAATCGACACGCAATGAGAGACTGAAAGCGATTCCCTTCGGCACCCCGCCCCATCAGTGCCCCCCGCCCCCAGGGCTTTCACACCGCACAATTACCTCCCCCCCCCCCCCCCCTTCTCCCATCAATTCTTCCCACATTCGTCGCACCCCAACATTTTTTATGTAATAATCACTCGGCGTATTGCCAGGGCAACGTCAGCAGAGAAAAGGTAATAAAATTTAAATAAAACTGCCGAAATTCGAACAACAAAAGATAAGTGGGCAAATGCAATTGACGCAATAGGAAATTTAAGTGAAATTAAAAAGAAATACGACGAAAAGTGACGACAGACAAAGGGAAAATGGGCCAAAAAAGTGAAACAATGGCAAAGGCACCGAAGGGACTTTGTTAAGTGAATGGCATTTCCATGCTCACATTTTCATTTCTCAGATATTTCTTTACTTTTTTGTACACTGATCCGATTTGGTCGCTTGATCCAATTGCTGCTGCAATTTGGCCAATTTTATCAACGATTTGCAGAACTTGTTACATAAATATTAAAATTCTGTCCATTCCGTCCAATTGTGTCTGATCTGTCTGCTTCTTTTCCGTTCTGATCACTCTCTCCCCCTCTCTTCGTCTTTTTCCTCTGCTTCTCTGTGCCCTCTCTCTCCGCCCTTTTCCCTCCGTTTCACTTCCTCTCCCTCCCTTTTGAGTTCCTCCGTCTTTGCCTTCCTTTTCTCCCTCTCTTTCTCTGCCCTTTCTTCGTATTGCCTCTTCAGCCGTTCGAATTGCGCCTCATAAGAATTTTCCCCGTTCAAATGGCGATCGACCGCAAACTCAAAAAGTGAAAGCAAAATTAAATCGCAATAGAAATTGGTTTTAATTTAAAATGTATCCGTTGTAATGATTTGTGTCTTTTTCAGTTTAGTCCCCTTTCTTTGATCATTTATTGTCCCTAATTTGTGCAGCACAGTTTTATTCAAATTCGCTATGATCAAACCCACTTTTAATCTTTTGTAGGCAATTCGGATATTTTCATGCAAATTTCTCGACTCGTGGACCTAAATTTTTGAAAGTAAAATAATAAAAAATAAAAATAATAATTTTGTTTAATAATTAGTTATAAATTGTATGCATTTAAAATGACAAAATATGTGCATAAAATATGCACTAATATATTGAAAATTACCAAAAGTCGATCTTAAGGATGTATTTTTCGGTTTTTTTTTGCTCAAATTTACCAAAAAATACCAAAATAAGCTCTAAAAGTCAACTTAATTTAAATGCATAAAAAATTAAATAATAAAAATTAATTATTAAATT
This sequence comes from Heterodera schachtii, assembly GCA_023374025.1. Classification (NCBI taxonomy): domain Eukaryota; kingdom Metazoa; phylum Nematoda; class Chromadorea; order Rhabditida; family Heteroderidae; genus Heterodera; species Heterodera schachtii. Next base: position 1,336,185 of record SIJG01000017.1, read on the forward strand.
CTTATAAAATTAAATGCCACTGAATGAGAGTGCCCACTTTGACTACGCAATTCGTCCGCTTGTGCTTCAAAATCACTGCGTTCCCCGCCGAATTTACGTTTGACCCTCCGGGGCCCCACCCCCTCACGTGTTTTTCTTCGCATTCTTCCGGAATTATCTCGGGCAATTTGTACCCTTTGAGACGCTTTTTTGCGACAGAAGTGCTGGAGAATCTCACAAAAATACGAATTGAAAACATTTAAAACAAAAAAGGAAATAAATTAAAATGGAAAAATAAATAAAAATGAAAAGACTGATAATTAACAATTTAATTTTGATTCAATAAAATATCATTGGCATTGCGTTGATGATTAATTCAAAAGTTAACAAACACCCAAATAAATTGGGAGTAGTGGTGACTTGGCGATTATTCTTTGATACTCTCTGGCTTTTCTGACCAATGTTCTACCGAATGAACTCCGACTTCGCCCACTCCGACTTCTTTGTCATTTCGCCGTTGTTCTTTTACAAATTGTTTTTGCCAAATTATTTTCAATTGCTCTTTCGGTTTAATTGTCTTCCATATTTTGTACAATAATTTTTCCGTTGGCATTTGCCCATTTCGCTTTCATTTCTCATTTATTTTGCCATTCTTTCTCCATTTATTTTTCCGATTCGCTTATTCTCTTTTTTCTTCTTCTTCTGGCGTTTTGTCCGTTGTGCCATAAATTTGAATTCGTCGTCCTTTCCCCCCTCCTTTCAATGGCTCTCTTTTCCCTTCTGTTTCTTCCAATTTCGTTATCATTTCGCTGTCCGTCGTTGTGTAATTGTTGTACTCGTAGTAAAATATGGCCAAAAGTGCCAAAATGGCACTGACCACCACCATTACGACGGCATAGAAAAGGAATTCGACCGCGGCGTTTGGGAAAGCGATCAAAGTGATCAGCAAAATGATAGTGTCGCCAATTGCGGTGGTCATTAGCCTAAAAGGCAGCAAATAAATTTAATTTTAAAACGAATTAAACCGACCAAAGCGCTTGGACCAAAGATTTCATCGACGGAGGGGCCTAAAGAGAAAGAAAATTCGGAAATTCAAAAAGGGACAAATGGGAGAAGTGCCTGGGAATAGGCGAACTCGTAGCCCGTGATGGAGAAGAGCACTTCCGCAGCGGTGAGCACCATAATCTGAGGGATTTGCCACAGAATGGACAGCGAATTATCGGGCACCGCGTGGAACACGCGCTTTTCAGTCAGCGGGGAATTCGGCCGATCGCCGCCAGCGGACAAATTCCCCGTCACAGCAAGCTAAAAAATCGAATGATAATTGATTGATCGATCAATTATTTGATCAGTTTGGTTTTGTTGGTCCGTCCATTCACCATGTAAACTCCGCCTTGCGTGCCCACTTCCAATTCAATGCCCGTCTCAGTCAAACTCATTGTCAGTTGCTTTTTGCCCTTCGTCTCGTGCCCAATCACTTTTGGCCTTTTCTCCGTTAAAAACAGCTTCCATCGAAAATATTAATTTTTAATTGCCATTAATTTACTGATTATAATCAATTAATTATGAATTACCTCCCCGATCGAACAGATTTGTAAGCATAAATGCTTGCAATGTGAGTGCTCATTAGTCCATCGTTTGGCCGTATAAATGCACTTTTGCTCTTCAAATCGCCTTTATCCACTTCCCATCCGACAAAGTCTGCCGCTTTGCGCGGGTCACAAATGACCGCACTTTCGTTGCTCTCACGCGGATTCCAACGGCACAATGCCAAATTTCCGCCGTACTCGACGTCCTCCAGTGCCAAAGTTATCCTGTCATTGACATTCATTACATGGCCCGTCTCCCCAATTTTTGGCAGGCACTGATCCATTGGCCCTTCCCTCCCGTCGGCTTTTCCCTGTCCATCCCACAATTCCCCCCTCGCCCCCCCCCTCCAATTTCGGCACTTACCCCACTTTGAATTCGCCCTTCCCTCCCGTCGGCTTTTCCGTGTCCGTCTCCCCAAACAGAACGCCCATTCGACTGGCCATCATCCAATAAGTGCGTCCGGCACTCAACTCCTGGCCCACCTCTCCCCCGAATTGCTTCCCCCCGCAGTCGCCCCCCTCCCCTTCAAAGTGCCATTTTCGCTGTCCCCCGTCCAATTCGAACATTTCCGGCCTTTCTCTGTCCGTATTTGTCAGTGTCTGAATGGGTTTTGTGAACATTATCATCCGTTGTCCCCTTTTGACCTGATTTGGCCTCAGAGTTCGACAATTTTCTGGCCCTTTTCCATTCTCCGCGCACACTTTCAAAATGCAATTGTCAAATGCGTTAATTGCGGACACAAAGGCACGCCCATCCATCGGAATGTCCGGCAAAGTGGTCTAAACGGACGAAAAAAAATCTAAAAATGCGAATTTAAATTGCCATTTAATCACATTAATTTGGAATTGAACGATGGCTGAAAGAACAAAGGCGAGGGCGGCGAGCAGTCCGCCGGCCACCATTTTGCGGAGGGGACTAATTAAAATTAATGGGCCAATTAAGAAGAGCAAAACAAAAATAAAAAACAACACACGTGATTTTGGCGAGAAGAGAAACCATTGGGTAGACAATGACTTGGAACATTGGAATAAACAGCAGAATGAGCACTGAGTTTAAGGTGAGCATCTGATCGGGCAACAGAAGGGTGTCGCCCCACAGGCGACAGTCCATCATTACCTAATGGACCATTTAGGAGGCAATTAGCATCATTTAAAAGACAAAACCGCCCCAGGCGATGACCCACCGATTGAATGAGCCAACGCGACCCCTGCTGATCGTACAATGCCCAGAACACGGGGGCAGGCAAATAGACGACGAGCACACGGAGAAGGCGCCGCACATCGGAGACGAGGCGCCGCTGAAACAAAACAATCGAATGGCCAAAAGAAAAGCAAAGAAAAGAAATGGCCAAAAAACCATCGGAAGTGATTTGCTATCCGCCACTCACTTTGTGACATTCGTTCGGATTGTCCTTCAAAGTGCGCAACTCTTCACATTTTGGGTCGGAGTCGCACAAATGCGAGTCAAAGTAAAAGTCAAGCCAATGCGAACCGCGCTTTTTGCTGTCTTTGCTTCGCCATTTATTCACAATCGCTTTCTGTTAACATCAAATTTTTCAAAATTTAACACAAAATGCCAATTTACAAAAGAATTTTCCCCCGCCGAGGGAATGCCAAAAAAGAAATGACTAAGAAAGGGCACTCACTGACTTTGCCAATTTGGTACACCTCTCGGAAAATGTTCTCCTTCGGCGGCCTCTTAATGTACCAAAAAGAGGCGGACATGAACAGAACTTAAAGAGAACACAAATTGCTTTCGTAATGAAATTTTGATTTTTGGCATTTCGGCCATTAATTAATTAATTGCCCCACTGACTCGTCGCCAAAACCATTAACGCGGCGGGAACACCAAAGGCCAATGGGTAGCACGAGTCCTGGCCCAGACAGGGCATTGCTGCGAATGGGAGGAATACGGTAATTGCATTCTCAGAAAGGGGTACGGTAACGACCACGAAACATTGGCGAAATGAAAGTGGAGATCATTGCCCCGGCATTGATTGCGAAGTAAAAGGCGGAGAAGAACACGGACAGCATCTTCTGCTGGTGCGGCTCAAACTGATCGCCGCCAAAGGAACAAACGCACGGCTTAATGCCACCGGTGCCGACACCGATGATGACCAAGCCGAGAATGTCGAGAAAAGGGTGGAGGGAAGAAGTGCCATTCAGAGTGGAGGCGAAGCACAGCACACATTGGCCAACGGCGTACAGAAGGGACAGGAAAAAGATTGTCCTGAAGGGAGGGGGGAAGAGCAGACAAATGCAAAATGCCAATTCAAAAATGGCAAATTCCAATGCCAATACTCACCTGAATTTCCCAAGGTATCCGTCCGCAAGAATTGATCTAAATTTTGAAATTAAATCAATTTAACATTCCTTAGCCAAATTTACCCAAAAATTGGCATGGAGTAAAAAAGGACGGTGGATCCGTTAAACATCATCGTGGCACTGTTCGCACTGAATTTGAGGGCATTCAGAAAGTACAAAGTCAGCACCGTGCGCATGCCGTAAAAACTGAACCGCTCGCAAAACTCATTGAGCACAATGACTGAAACAAGGCCAAATTGGCATTCACTTGGACATTTGTTGGTGATGATTTTCGATCACAGCTGATCATTCTCATCAAATTCTCATTAATCCCAAGGAAAAGCAGCAGAGAAAAACAATTCTTTTGCCGTATTAAGTGATCACTGATCAGCTGTGATCACTGATCAACAATGATCAGCCCTTCCCACTTACAAATGGTCGATTTTGGCCATTGTTTGGCCATTTCTGTCCATGTGGTCGCTTCCCTCGGGCATGCTTCGTCTTTTTCTGCTTCTTCAATATTTTTGTGCTTTTCATTCTTCTCCTCAATAAATGACGTGCTAATTAATCCGCCGGTTGAATTTTGCCGCTTTGTGCCGTCGTTTCCGTTTCCTTTCCATGGGTTATCATTGGCCATATTGCCGAAACAATCAAAACAAATTTAAAATTTTATTTAATTTAATTTTTTGCCAATTAACAAATTAAAAAATGCTCCCTTAAAAAGAAGCTTAATTTTAAAAGATTATTTAAAATATTTTAAAAATTATTTAATTAAAAAATACAGTAAAATTATTTTAAAAATCGTTGAAATGTTTAAACATTGGCGATGAGAAATGATTTAATTCAAACTTTTTTGGTGTAAAATTTGAGCAAAAACTAAAAACTGCCGTTGGGCTGGGGGAGGGGAGGGGGCGATGACTTTCCCCTTTTTTCGTCCCTTTTTTCCCCCTTTTTTCCCCTAAATATTTGTCATGCCGTCGTCCCCCGCCGCCCTTTCTCCCGCCGATCTTTCGTTTGGTCCTTTCTCCCCCTTGGCCTTATCGTCCGTCCGTCAATTTTTATTTTATTTTTATTTTCGCTGATAAATGGCAATTTTTGTATGGCCATTTAAATTGGCCGAATTAAAAGGAATTAACAAAAATGTTGTTTTATCTCTGTAAAAAATAAGCCGAATAAATTGCAGAAATGACTAAATAAATGTTTTATGAATGACAAATCAAATGCACAAAATGATTTATGGCCCAATTCGGCGCATTCTCCGCCGTTTTCCGTCCGTTCCGTCGCCCACCGATCATTTGTTTTGGCAGCTCTCACAATCGAATGTTGATAAAATGGCAAAATAAAAAAAGAAATTTAAAAAAATTAACGGAAAAAATTAAAAATATAAACAAAAGTTGAAACATTAAATTCCAATGCAAAATTAAAGTAAATGAAGCTAAAAACATTAGGTATGAACCTAACAACTAAGAACAAATAAGTGCTAATGCAAAAAATACAAAAGGAAACCCAAAAAATGGTCAAAGCTTTCGCCATTTTTCCTTTCGTCGCCATGCCAACCATTCATCAAATTATAAGCAAATAAGCTTTGGTTATTTCTGAATAGTTCTGCTGACCAGAACTTCGAATGAAGGTTTGTCCGTTTGTCCGTCGTCCATTCGTAGTTTCGTCACTTTGTCCGTTTGATTGCTTGTTCATTTTGTCCGTTTACACTATTTAATCATTCGTCCGTTGTCCTTTCCCCCGGTCACTCGCCTCGCTAATTGCCTCATTATTTAGCTCGTCTTCCGCGAACAGAACCCCCAATTGTACGGCCCGGGTGCCCCCCTTTTTGAGTGGCGCCCCGGGGGCAATAGCATTGCCATCGCGGGGTTTGTCAAAAAATAAGATGAAAAATTGTGTGAAAAGTGATTTGATGAAAACAGAAGCAGCGGAACGGTGCGATTGCTGAACCGATTCAGCGAAGTGACCGAAGAGTTTAACATCAACGAGTAAAGCGACGAAGTCAAAGAATGGCAATTGGACAGAAAATCATTTCTTTAGGGAAGTGACCACAATGAAATGGGACCCAAATGGGGACCTTTTGGCCATCGCAAATTCACGCGCTTCAACTTTGGTTGGGAACAATGAACATTTCTGGGGAAAAGCATTAGTTTCATCGGGAACGGGAATTGCGTTTTTCAAAGGTCGCGGGAACAGTCCAAGCATTTAAACTGCAGGACCGGGCGGGATCTCATTTTCATATTTATCGGGCAGAGGTCGGGAGTTCGGACAAAAAAAAACGGAGGGATCATTCCCTGTCGAAATACCGACCCGTGACACAGACAAATGAGCTGGATTTAACAGAATTACCATTTTCGGTTGTCTACGAATGTTCCACCAATCACATTAACACTGTCGACGTGTCCACCGGGGCAAAGTCAATTTGATCATTTTGGCACTGTCTTTGTGATTTTGCCGCTCTTTAGGGCTCTTCCGACTGTTTTGTGTTGGGCTCCGAATTCGTCCGTTTTACTCGTCGGGGACAACAAAGGCAATTTCATTCTGCTCAATTACCGACTTTCACGGTGCCATTTCAAAAAAGCATTTCTATTTGAAGCAAAATCTCTTTAAAAGGAAAGTGCCAGTGATGGGAAAGCATCAAAAAGCGATCAGATCAGCCGTTTGGAATAGGGAGGGCACCATTTTTGTGCTCGCGTCGGAGGACACTGCGATTACGATGAACAACGCCGAGGGGGAAACGCTGAACACTTTCACATGCAACGGCGAAATCGCGGAGTTGAAACTCACCGCCTTCCGCAGTTTTTCCGGCGAACGCGAGGAAGACTTTGTGAGAGGGCGGGGGGCAATTAGTGGGGGTAATTAGCAAATGAAATGCCAATCACAAGAGAATGTTTTGTGACCGGCCCAATGGAATAACATATAAAAAGGTAATAAAATTCCTATCCCATCGATCAGATCAGTGCCATCATCTCTCGCCGCAATTTGATGATCATTCGGCTGAACAATCCCAGCCTACCGACCAATTTGCAATTCCAAGAGCGATACGGCAATTTGGTGCGCACAGAATGGTGAGAGAGAGCGCGTGGCATTGACACAAGAGATTGGATTTGATTGTTTCTTAGGTTTGGCAGTGGCAATTTGTTGGTTGGCTTTGGTTTGCCAATTCTTTCATTTCCATTGGCATTTCTTTTGATCAGACCAAGGCTTTATCGTCTGTTTGTCTGCCGAGCGGTCGGCTGAGTCTATTAGCCAGGAGCTGTTCTCCATCCAGGAATACAAAACCAATTTGGCCTCAATTACGATCAATGAGCCGCTGGGCAAAATGTTTTCTATCGGTGACAATTTGTAAGAATTTTCACCACAAAATGCCTGATCAACTTAAGTTATATATAGTAAGATCTCGTTTTAGGCTCAAAGGCCGCGACTTGGTGGATTTGGGAGAGATTTCCGACTTGGTCAACGTCGACTCGGACGACAGCGGACTGGTCGAAGTCGCGTGCTCGGAGGATGGTTCCATGACGGCGGTTTCGGCACGGTCGGGTGCCGTTTGTGTATATCTGACCAAATTGCCAATGCTCGCCGCCGCTTCGTCCACTCATATCGCCGTTTTGGCGTCGTTGACGGAGATTAGCATTTACCAAGACGGAGAAATTGTAAGGGAAAATCAAATTGCAAAAACCTATGCCAAATCGAAAACTGATCATTCCCAAACTGATTAACTCATCTGGCCAAAGGCTAAGACTGATCAATGCCAAACTGATCAGCTCATCTATTCCCCCCTTCAGCAACCCAGTCAGAATTTGAACATCAAAATTGAGCCTTCGCTAATCGCCGTCGGTGCCAAACACATTGCCATTGTGCTGAACAGCAAAGCCTGGTTTTACGAAATCAAGCGCAATGGCACTTCATTTATGTACGAACATGACTATATGACGACCATTGTGAAGATGAAGCTGAACCGCGATTTTGTAATGGCACAATTGGACAATCGCGTGCATTTGCACAAAGTTAATACCATCCTAATCAATCGCTTTTGATCACTTACCATTTTATCACTCTTACTTTTGATCACTGATCGCTCGGTATTGTCCAAATGCCCTCTGTTCAGGTCATCCGTTCCCAAAGCGATCATTCCGATCCCTCCGATAATTACATGACAAATGATGTGCTTTTTCCCAACTCCAACGAGACGAACCCGCGTGATGTGATTTTGGACGCCGATCTATCAGAAAAATTCTTCATTTACTCCACACGGGTCAAAAGGGACAAGCCAAATTGGCCAATAAAAAGCCAGGGGATTAAACATTTCCCCTGCCCCCCCCCATTTAGTCGCGCTTCCTCAATTATTACTCATTAGCCCATGGTCGTTTTGTCAGCGACTTCAAACATTCGTCCGAAATCCGAAAGTTGTTCAGTGAACCGGACGGAATTCGGACCATTTTTTACGGTATTTGAAGAACAACATTTCTTGAGTGATCAAAGTGATGTTCTGCTGATCAGATGATTCCCATGATTTGCACATTTATTCACCCGCGGATGATCAGCTGAGCAAAATTCCGCGCGAGGGTTCTTCCATGAGCAACCAAAAGGTCAGTTTTTTGGCATTACAGTAACCCAACGCAATGGCACCCAAAAGTACGATGGCTGTCTTTGGGAAGCGTTTACTGTGGATAAAGACACCTTTTTGGTGCACGATCAGCACACGATTTTTGTGTTTATGCACGTCCGAAATACGCGAAAAGGTCATTTGGTTAATCGGCGAGTTATGATTAGGCTACTAATTAGCCATAATTAAAGAAATCAGTGTCACTTTTCTCTGTTCCGTGCAAATCCCTTTTGGCAATGTGCCCATTTTGCTCTCCAAGGGAATCGTCCATTGCCACACCCAAAATGGACGCATCAACACCATTTTGTTGAAGTCACACAAAACGGAGACACAGGTGCAAAGAGAGGAGAGAAAGGAGTACAGTACCAAAAGACAGTAACGGAACGGAATAAATCAATGGGACAATTTAAAAAATAAATAATTGGCATTTTGTTCAGTTTGGTGGGAAGTCGGCAAAAGAGGTGAAAAAATGAGGGGATGGCAAAGAGTGGGAGAATGAATGAGCATTTGTCAGTTGAACGAACTGCTCCAACAGTCGCTGATGCTGAAAAGGTGGCGAAATGCTTGGAAAATATGCGAAGGTCACCCTCATTAGCATCATTGCCAACCTAATTAGCAGCATTACCCTCATTAAATTGCTGTTCAGACTTGAAGGATCAGTCGGCGTGGCGAAGTTTTGCCGAAACGGCGATGACAAATGGAAACATCGAACTCGGTCAGTGAGTCCATTGGTTAAATGCATTTCCAATTGCAATTGGAACTGTGTCCAAAAAGCTGTGCGAATATTTCGGCACCTCGGCGACGTGGCGATGGTTTGGGCACTTGAGCAACTTCTGAACATCGAAGACCAACAAACGCTCAGTGGCCATGTGGCCGCACTGCTCGGCAACTTTGACGAGGCCGACGCTTTTTTCTCCAATTCGTCCCAACCAAAACTTGCCCTGGAGGTGCTGGGCAATCGTCAACGATTATTTCAAATTACTTTCAATGATTGGTCTTTTGATTCTGATCAGTCCATTAATTTTTGCTCCGTAATTACTTATAATTTTTCGGCTTTATTTGCTGTTAGATGCGCCGCGACGTTCAAAATTGGGAAAGGGCGTTGGAATTGGCGCGACAAACGGCACCCGACGAATTGCCGGGCATAGCCAAGGAATACGCGGTACAGCTCGAATTTGCGGGGCAACACGCGGAAGCATTTCGCTATTACGAAGAGGCATTGATCACTTCATCCAGCGGAAACGCATCGAAAATGAGCGAAGAACAGAGGGAGGAACACAATTGGGTGTGCTCGGCGGGGTGAGCAATGGGAAAATGGACGGAGACGGGGGGGGGGGGGGAAGGGGGACACTGATTGGGATATATCGTAAAGGATTTACGGCGATCAGCAGGGATGGAAAACTGATCGGAATGCATTTGGGTGATCAGAAGGACTAATTGAATGGAATTCTCTGTTTAGACTAGCCAGAATGGCACTTCATATGGGCGATCTGAAGAGGTAAGTAAAGAAAAGTAAAATGATTAATTAACCCAGCAATTGTCCCTCTCCCCAAAAGGGGCGTGGAAATCGCTTTAAAATTGCCGAGCCGATTGGCCAAGAGAGATTGTGGCATTGTGCTTGAACAGCTCAGAGTAATTTTGTGATTGCGATTCCAAATTTAGTTTTAATTTGTTAGCAATTTGACGAGGCGGGAAGTGTTTACGAAGCGGGTCAATTTTATGATCGTGCCGCGGTTTGACTAAAAGCACTGATCATTTTTTAGTCATTTTATTTCAGGCAGCGTATTTGAAGTGCCGAAATTTGTATAAAAAAACCTAAGAAATTTAAAAGATTGCCTTTTTCAAATTCAGACTAAAAGTTCACAAATTAATGGAGCAAGTGCGGTCGCCTAAACTGTTGAGCCAATACGGCAAAATCTTGGAAAAGGACAAAAACTATGAGAGAGCAATTAAAGTTAGGGGGGGGGGTAATTAGTAAGGGAAGGGGAAGGGCCGACAAAAGGCACTGCCGCCAAACTTTCCTCACAAAATCACTCCCCCCCCCCGTTAAAAGGCCTATCAAAGGGCCCACGACAGCGAAAACCAAATCCGTTTGCTGCTGCGCCATCTGAACAAAGTGAACGCAGCGGTGAAATTGGCACAAGAGAGTAAAAGTGTGGAGGGGTCGAAAATGGTGGCGAAGTGAGAAAAGAAAGGGGCAAAGGTCAAATCGCAATTTCATTCTTTCGTTCAGTTACTTTTCTGAGCTTGGCCAATTCGAAATTGCCATTGAATTTCTCGTCCTTTCCCACTGTTACCAAGTCAGTCAAAATGCCATTCATCCTTTCTCCGCTGTTTTCCGTCCCTTTTCGGGAAGCCTTTGACATGGCCAAAAGCAGTGGCCAAATGCGAACGTACGCACGTGCTTTGGAAACGAATTTGGAGACAGAACGGAAGGACGCCGCGGTGTTGGGCCATTACGGGCAATTGGCGGAACATTTCCAAAAAGAGGGCGATGTTTTAAACGGGGGGAAATTTGCGGGAATGGGACAACAGTACAAAAAGGTGGGCCAATTGGGAAAATGAAAAAATGAATTGCTTAAGGCCTTGTCACTTTTGCTCAGTGAACAGCAGCGAGAGGAAGAAGCACTTGGCCTTGCGGTGGAATTTGTGGCCGAGTCGGAAGACAAACAAATGGTGGACGAACTGATCGGCCATTTGATGGGCGAAAGGGGCGGAGGGGCGCCAAAAGTCCGTTTTGGAAAGCAATGGCATTCCATGGGCTGAGCATTTGGGTGCCAATAATTGCTTAAGGACCCAAAGTTTCTGTTCCAATTGTACGTCAAATTGAAAATGTACAGCGAAGCGGCAAAGACCGCACTTATCATTTCGCATGAGCAACGCCAGCAGGGCTTTTACAAAACTGCGCATGATTTGCTTTTCGGTTGGGCAAAAGCCTTTTCATCCGCCACCCTTTTGATCATTTCCCAAGGAATGTGCCGAACCCTTCGCAGCGAGCGCATCCGAACGCCGTCCGAAATGGAAAACTCGCTGATGCTGCTGCACAGTTACAATTTGGTCAAAGTTTTGTTGAAAAAAGGCGACAATTACGCGGGCGGGCGATTGCTGTGCCGAGTGGTGGCCGACATCGGCCAATTCCCCGCACGTCCGTGGGAAGGGAGTGAATGCAAATCACAAAAGGTTGGCCCATTCAGATGCCGTGCCGATTCTGACCAGTGCCGTGATCACGTGCACAAAAGGTTTCTGCTGTTAGTGCTGAGTTCGGCGGATGATTCCCCCAATTTTAACAATTGAAGCAGGCTTCAAAAAGTCCGCCTTCAAATTCGCTTCCCAATTGATGCAGCCGACGAACCGACAAAAAATTGACGAGAAATACAAAAAGAAAATCGAGCTGGTGATCAGGTGGCTGGGCTCGGGCGGCACTGATCAGCCAACAAATGCCATTTTGTTGCACAGAAAATTCGGCCAAAATGCGCCCGACGTTGAGGAGCACAGCGCGCCCTGTCCCTTCTGCGACGGTCCCGTGAAAGAATTTGCGCTGAGCTGCACGGAATGTCAGGCGACCATTCCCTACTGTATTTTAACGGTAAATGCGGAATTTATTCGATTTAACGACAATTCGGAAAAGGGGCGACACATTGTGAAGACGGACTTTGCCCTTTGTCCGCACTGCCAATTCCCGGGAAGTTTCACCGAATTTAACAAGTCAGTGATGAGTGAATTTATGGTAAAAATCAAGCAACACCAGCTCAACATATTACGAATTAAGCATCAATTATTGGTAATTAGTGTAGCTGTCATTTAAGTGCAATAGAATCACAAATATTTTAAAAAGCGTTTAGTCAGAATGATTCAATGTTAATTTTAATAATTGTAATTTTTAGGTATTTAAATTCAAATTGCCCAATGTGCTACGAAACGATAACCGAGCAAATAATGCCAAGCAAATTCGATCAATTTATCAAAGACAATTCTTTTTAAAATAATGTGTAAATCATGCAAGCATTTATTATTTAACGACAATAGTATAAACAAACAAACAAATGTACAGGTATTCAATAGAGGGAACAACTCGAAAATAAGTAGTTAGGCTTATGCCTTATGGGACAACAACAGAAGAGATCGAAGAACATCGCATTTCGATTTATTCTGCGAAAAGACTCGCGAGGCCCCCCAGCACAGCAACGCCTTCGAAACTTTTAGGCGATAGCGCAGCAGTCAAAAGGAGAGCAGCGAACACAATCAAAAGGATCAGAATGCAGACGCACAAGCCGATGCACACCTTCGAGACACCGCCTTAAATAGGGAAAATGAGAGGGACGAGTTGAGCTAATTGCAGAAGCAAGAGTCACCCACCACCATCCATCGAACTGTCCGCTCCAAATCCCGAAGCTGCAGGAGTGGTGCCTCTGCGTCGCGTTATTCTTTTTGTGAACCTGTCGAGAAAACCGTAGACTTCAGACATTGTGATGCGGTTTAGTTCAGTTAAATACTTCGCTTTGCTGAAAATTAGTTTTAGTTGATTAAAAATGGGCGAATTGTAATAAAGTAAAAAGGATGAAGAGAATGTTAAAATAGGAAGAGGAAGTGATTCGTTATGTTACTTAAATACCCAATTGATGAAATGTAGGAAGAGTAGAAAAAAGCTCCAATTTAGACAAAAAACCTTTGGAAATGGCGTTTACATAAAAGGGGTCGATAGCAGTTCGTACAATGGCGTTTCGTACAATTTGAAATGGGAATGACCATAACTTTTTTGTTCATCGGTTGATTTCTTCAAAATTGGTATCATTCGAAAGCTCTACGTGTTTAGAAGCTATCATTAAGCAGAAGCTAAGCGATTAGTCAGTTCACCAAAAAGTTATGATTTATAAGACTTAAAAATTCAAGAAAATCCTAATTTTTTCTAAACTATAAACCATAACTTTTTGGTGAACTGACTAATCGCTTAGCTTCTGCTTAATGATAGCTTCTAAACACGTAGAGCTTTCGAATGATACCAATTTTGAAGAAATCAACCGATGAACAAAAAAGTTATGGCCATTCCCATTTCAAATTGTACGAAACGCCATTGTACGAACTGCCTTGACCCCCCCCCCCCGCCCCCTTCACATTAATAAATTCCTTTAAAATCCTGTTTTTTCAACTAATAAAAATTTTCTCGAAAACTAAGCAATACCATATGCCTAAAGAGTTTTTATATGTACATAAAGCCCGTCCTTTTCTGATCAATTTTATTTTTTGATTAAATGATTGGCGTTGGCGTAGGTTTTAAAATACATCTCCTCCTTACTTTTTAATTTTGCACTTTTTTCCTTGTTGTAAAGAAGATTGAAGTCTGTTATTTTATTTGTTATTTCTAAGAAAATTTAACCATTTCATTTCTTTCATAAAGTTTATTCCACCATTGTTTTCCCTGTTTTTAAATTCAACTCAAACTATTTGCAATCATTTGAAAATCTTGTTACAACCATTTTTAACCTCTTAAATATCGCTCAATTTAGATTAAGCCAGAAAACCATTGTTTTTCTTAATATTTCTCCATAATATTTATTCGTCATATGGCGGTGAGTGCCTTATTATTTAATCGAATAATTTGACCTAAATCTCTTAAAACAGTACGCAAATTACGGCTACGGATCCTATGGCTATGGTGGTGAAGATTTTTCCGCTGGTGCTTATAATCCGCGCTACCATTATGCGGCTGCCCAAAACGCAGGCTTTGATCTGAAGACCGATGATGGACTTCCGAGGACCATGTGAGCATTTTCAAACCAGCCAAACTTTTCTTTTCCCCTCAACAGATATGTTGGAAATCTTGACGTGTCCGTAACCGAGGACTTCATCACCACTTTATTTGGCCAAATCGGACCAGTCACCAAGACCAAAGTGATCTTCGATGTAAGTTGGCACCGAGCCGTGCTATCCGTTAGATAATCATTAGTTAAATGCATTGGGGAAGCAAACATTCGGAGGAATTCAGTTTAATGTAAAATTTGCAAATTTTGAAAGGCGTCGAAGCGGTGAGGCCTTTGTTTCTTTTTTTAATTATTAATAATTCGAAATCATTGCTGAAAACACAGATCACCTCTGATCTCTGGCATTGAAGATGCGGTCCAGACTCGACACTTGAAAACCACCAAACCTTTATGACCTAAGTACCATTTCATAATTTTCTTTTTCTTTTTGCTTATGCTTGCCCCACCAATAAGCCTAATAATTTGTATATTTTGGCTAATAAAAATCAGAGAGGGAAGGGAAAATTTTTAACTATTTTAGTTCTTTAATAAATCGTTCCATTTTAGTCGGGCTCTGAGCCTTACGCTTTCGTGGAATTTGTCGACCATTACACGGCCGCCCAAGCGCTTCAGTCGATGAATCGGCGCCTGCTTTTGGACAAAGTCGCCATTCATTTCCGTTTCATTTCTCACTTTTCTGATTTTCAGGAGATGAAAGTCAATTGGGCCATTCAGCCGGGCACTCAGCAGAAAATCGACACTAGCAGTTCAGTTGTTACCTTTTTAACATTATACAAAGTCACCTTTTAGAACACTTCCACATTTTTGTCGGAGATCTTTCGCCCGAAATCGACAATAAAACTCTCAAAGATGCTTTTGTTCCGTTTGGAGACGTTTCGTTAGTCATTTTTAAACATCGTTTCTTGTTTGCCGATCTGACCACAATTCGGTTTTAGGGACTCAAAAGTCATTCGCGACCCGACCACTTTGATGTCCAAGGGCTATGGCTTTGTCTCTTTCCCAAAGCGCGAGGAAGCGGAGCGTGCAATTGAGCAAATGAATGGCCAATGGCTGGGGCGAAGGACAATCCGAACCAATTGGGTAAACGGAATACGAAAGATATTCTTTAAAACGAACTCTCACGGCCACCCAAACGCTAATTTTTGAAGGCCACTCGTAAGCCTGGCGCAATGGGCGGTGGAGTTGAATATTCGAGCAAACCGACGGTGGACGAAATTATGGCGCAGACGAGTCCAGAAAACACTTCCGTTTATGTTGGTGGTGTTCCTCCCGGTGCGACAGGTCGTTTTTACATTTTTTATGACAATTTCCCATCTTTGTCGTTCAGAGGAAGACATACGGTCGACTTTCAGACGATTCGGAAACATTGTGGACATTCGCTACTTTAAGCCGCAAGGATACGCCTTCGTATGTTCCGAATTTGTGCATTATTTTACTTTTATGTGAAGGTGAAATACGAGACCAAATTGGCTGCCGGGAAGGCCATTCACGAAATGAACAGCAACGAATTCATGGGCCAAACGCTTCGTCTCAATTGGGGCAAAGTCGATGTAATTGAATGTCACATAAGCAAATAATAAAAAGAAAATTCTTTTCGGATTTACAATTACTAAAAAATGATTTTACAGGGCGGCGGGACCAAGACGACCGAGCCGACTTCTTTTGGGACAAATACGGCGCCGACTGGCATGTTCAATTCGAGCTCTACCGCCTCTTCCCAAGCAGCGAGTGCGCAGATGCAGCAGTATTGGCAGTACTACCAGGTGGGCAATCCTTCGGCGCTGAACTTGCCAAATGTTTGAACTCTTTCAGCAGTACTACCAGCAGAACCCGCTTTGGAAGTAGGTCTCTGTGGATTTGTTTCTTTTTTGATTGTCTGTAATTTCATTTTAAGTGGTTATTGGCAGGGCGGCGCTACCGGAAATGGACAACAGAAGTGAAGGACGGACGGAGAAAAATAAAACGGATGGATTGTGTTATTGGGTCGAGCGATGAATTTCCGATTATGATCATTTCGTTTATTTTATATTTCGGTTTTCTGTTCATTTACCGTATGTTATGGATTTACTCTGAATCTGTTTATTATTTTAATTGTGTGAAAGTACCATAAATTGTAGCCCCAAATAAACTTGGGTTTACAGAATGGATGCCATGGCAATTTTTATTTTTAGAGTAAAAGTGAAGAATAGTGACGGGATTGAAAATGTGTATAAATTATTTCACGACTCCTGTCGGTTTCAAATAAAAAAATGAAAGCATTTTGGGTGGCAGCCACTCCCTGAAGGGGTCAGGGTCGTTTTTGTACGGGCCGTTTTCGTACAGCACAAGTTTTTGGCTATAACTTTCCAACACGTGGTATCAATCGATAGCCCTATGTGTCCTCTATTAGCCTGCAAAATTTTTAAAAATTTTGTTAAGTTTAAAAAAAGATGGCCATTTTCCAACTTTTTTTAAAGTTGCAAAAAATTTTTATGGTCGTGTGAACTGCAAAATAGAGCTAATTTTTGACTAAATTCTGCTTGTTTTGATCAATTTCTATCTTTTTCTTTGTCATTCAAATCCAACAAACTTAGTATCATTAGAAATCTTAACATGTTTAGAAGCTTTTTCTAAGCTATTGCTTCGCGATTAGGCAATTACCAAAAAAGCTATACATGAAAATTGCAAGTCAAAATTTTTGAATTTTTTTCTTAATAAATTTTTTCAAGGTTTTAACATCTTTTCGCTTTTTGTAGGCTATAGAGCATGTGAAGGGCTTTCGAATGATACCAAGATTATTGGATTTGGGTGCCAAAGAAAAAAACTATAGTGGAAAAAGATACTGGGGCCCAAACGTGAGGGCTCAACTGATAGGTTCCGAAAGAAAGCGATTTTTCTCGTCTAGTGAAGAATATATGAAAATTTTTACACAATGTAAAGTCACGGGAATCCCTAAATACAAGAACAAATACTGATATGAAAAATAAAAGAAAACGAGAAAAACGATTTTTATTTATATAAAAATGATAAAGAAAAAAATATGAAAATGAGAAAAAATCACAATCAAATCAATCCATATTTTAGGAATCAACACTTGGACTGTTTCTTAAGGCCTTCCGACACCAACGGCGGCGCTTCAACGTCCACAAAATTCCACCAAACACGACCAATACGCAAGCACACTGCTAAGTGCTACGGACCACCCACGCTTTCCATTTTCATCCCTTTTGATCTATAAATTAGATATTTTTCACCCTTAGCGGCATAATTGTTTTAATCATGAAATCAATGCTTCCTTACCTCGGCGTCCTCTTCAATGTGAACCTGTCCTTCAGTGATGTAAATGCCCAGGTCATTCTCTGCGCGACATTCGTACTTCCCGAGTCATTTTTATTGCTACAAGAAATGCGCAGAAAAAATCGGATGCCATGCTATTCGCACGATAAAATATAAAGTGTAATTAATAGGGAGGGGGAAATTTGGTCACCAAATTAAGGATTTAAAAAATAATTGGTAATGGTTACTTTTACTGGTCCCATAAAAAAAAAATAAAGGCGATTTTTTACGATTCTTTGATCCACTCAGGGGTTATTGGGGCCGCTGATCACGAATATGGCATCCATTTCGACAAATTCCTCAACCCGGACCCGAATTCGAACAAAAAATCGAAAGTTCGAAATTCGGATTTTTATTTCGAAAACGGCTTAAATGCACGGAAACAAACTGACGGTGGTAATCGTTCACATCATTGGTGCTCTATTGCAGTTCACACGACCATAAAAAAAGACACGACCATGTAAAATTTTTTTGCAACTTTAGTGAATCTTTTTAAGACGCATCCAAATTAAACATTTTATCATTCGATAAAAATAAAAACAGCAGAAATAGGCGTTTTTTTAAACAAACGCCAATTTCAGTGGTTTTGAATTTTTGTGTCTTGCCGAAAAATAGTTTTAGGTATTCCACTGTCCTTTATCGGAGCGGTCTTTGTGCAGTATATTTGGGCCTAACTTTTTTTGTACAACAGCGAATAAAAACAAATTCCAATTTCAGTGGTTTTGAATTTTGTGTCTTGCCAAAAAATAGTTTTAGGTATTCCACTGTCCTTTATCGGAGCGGTCTTTGTGCATTATAATTGGGGCCAATTTTTTTTGTACAACAGCGAATAAAAAACAAATTCCAATTTCAGTGGTTTTGAATTTTTGTGTCTTGCCGAAAAATAGTTTTAGGTATTCCACTGTCCTTTATCGGAGCGGTCTTTGTGCAGTATAATTGGGCCTAACTTTTTTTGTACAACAGCGAATAAAAAACAAATTCCAATTTCAGTGGTTTTGAATTTTTGTGTCTTGCCGAAAAATAGTTTTAGGTATTCCACTGTCCTTTATCGGAGCGGTCTTTGTGCAGTATAATTGGGCCTAACTTTTTTTGTACAACAGCGAATAAAAAACAAATTCCAATTTCAGTGGTTTTGAATTTTTGTGTCTTGCCGAAAAATAGTTTTAGGTATTCCACTGTCCTTTATCGGAGCGGTCTCTGTGCACTATATTTGGGCCTAACTTTTTTTGTACAACAGCGAATAAAAAACAAATTCCAATTTCAGTGGTTTTGAATTTTTCTGTCTTGCCGAAAAATAGTTTTAGGTATTCCACTGTCCTTTATCGGAGCGGTCTTTGTGCAGTATATTTGGGGCTAATTTTTTTTGTACAACAGCGAATAAAAAACAAATTCCAATTTCAGTGGTTTTGAATTTTGTGTCTTGCCAAAAAATAGTTTTAGGTATTCCACTGTCCTTTATCGGAGCGGTCTTTGTGCATTATAATTGGGGCCAATTTTTTTTGTACAACAGCGAATAAAAAACAAATTCCAATTTCAGTGGTTTTGAATTTTTCTGTCTTGCCGAAAAATAGTTTTAGGTATTCCACTGTCCTTTATCGGAGCGGTCTTTGTGCAGTATATTTGGGCCTAACTTTTTTTGTACAACAGCGAATAAAAAACAAATTCCAATTTCAGTGGTTTTGAATTTTTGTGTCTTGCCAAAAAATAGTTTTAGGTATTCCACTGTCCTTTATCGGAGCGGTCTTTGTGCATTATAATTGGGGCCAATTTTTTTTGTACAACAGCGAATAAAAAACAAATTCCAATTTCAGTGGTTTTGAATTTTTCTGTCTTGCCGAAAAATAGTTTTAGGTATTCCACTGTCCTTTATCGGAGCGGTCTTTGTGCAGTATATTTGGGGCTAATTTTTTTTGTACAACAGCGAATAAAAAACAAATTCCAATTTCAGTGGTTTTGAATTTTTCTGTCTTGCCGAAAAATAGTTTTAGGTATTCCACTGTCCTTTATCGGAGCGGTCTTTGTGCAGTATATTTGGGCCTAACTTTTTTTGTACAACAGCGAATAAAAAACAAATTCCAATTTCAGTGGTTTTGAATTTTTGTGTCTTGCCAAAAAATAGTTTTAGGTATTCCACTGTCCTTTATCGGAGCGGTCTTTGTGCATTATAATTGGGGCCAATTTTTTTTTGTACAACAGCGAATAAAAAACAAATTCCAATTTCAGTGGTTTTGAATTTTTCTGTCTTGCCGAAAAATAGTTTTAGGTATTCCACTGTCCTTTATCGGAGCGGTCTTTGTGCAGTATATTTGGGGCTAATTTTTTTTGTACAACAGCGAATAAAAAACAAATTCCAATTTCAGTGGTTTTGAATTTTTCTGTCTTGCCGAAAAATAGTTTTAGGTATTCCACTGTCCTTTATCGGAGCGGTCTTTGTGCAGTATAATTGGGCCTAACTTTTTTTGTACAACAGCGAATAAAAAACAAATTCCAATTTCAGTGGTTTTGAATTTTTGTGTCTTGCCGAAAAATAGTTTTAGGTATTCCACTGTCCTTTATCGGAGCGGTCTTTGTGCAGTATAATTGGGCCTAATTTTTTTTGTACAACAGCGAATAAAAAACAAATTCCAATTTCAGTGGTTTTGAATTTTGTGTCTTGCCAAAAAATAGTTTTAGGTATTCCACTGTCCTTTATCGGAGCGGTCTTTGTGCAGTATATTGGGGCCAATTTTTTTTGTACAACAGCGAATAAAAAACAAATTCCAATTTCAGTGGTTTTGAATTTTGTGTCTTGCCAAAAAATAGTTTTAGGTATTCCACTGTCCTTTATCGGAGCGGTCTTTGTGCAGTATATTTGGGGCTAATTTTTTTTGTACAACAGCGAATAAAAAACAAATTCCAATTTCAGTGGTTTTGAATTTTGTGTCTTGCCAAAAAATAGTTTTAGGTATTCCACTGTCCTTTATCGGAGCGGTCTTTGTGCATTATAATTGGGGCCAATTTTTTTTGTACAACAGCGAATAAAAAACAAATTCCAATTTCAGTGGTTTTGAATTTTTCTGTCTTGCCGAAAAATAGTTTTAGGTATTCCACTGTCCTTTATCGGAGCGGTCTTTGTGCAGTATATTTGGGCCTAACTTTTTTTGTACAACAGCGAATAAAAAACAAATTCCAATTTCAGTGGTTTTGAATTTTTCTGTCTTGCCGAAAAATAGTTTTAGGTATTCCACTGTCCTTTATCGGAGCGGTCTTTGTGCAGTATATTTGGGCCTAACTTTTTTTGTACAACAGCGAATAAAAAACAAATTCCAATTTCAGTGGTTTTGAATTTTTGTGTCTTGCCGAAAAATAGTTTTAGGTATTCCACTGTCCTTTATCGGAGCGGTCTCTGTGCACTATATTTGGGCCTAACTTTTTTTGTACAACAGCGAATAAAAAACAAATTCCAATTTCAGTGGTTTTGAATTTTGTGTCTTGCCGAAAAATAGTTTTAGGTATTCCACTGTCCTTTATCGGAGCGGTCTTTGTGCAGTATATTTGGGGCTAATTTTTTTTGTACAACAGCGAATAAAAAACAAATTCCAATTTCAGTGGTTTTGAATTTTGTGTCTTGCCAAAAAATAGTTTTAGGTATTCCACTGTCCTTTATCGGAGCGGTCTTTGTGCATTATAATTGGGGCCAATTTTTTTTGTACAACAGCGAATAAAAAACAAATTCCAATTTCAGTGGTTTTGAATTTTTGTGTCTTGCCGAAAAATAGTTTTAGGTATTCCACTGTCCTTTATCGGAGCGGTCTTTGTGCATTATAATTGGGGCCAATTTTTTTTGTACAACAGCGAATAAAAAACAAATTCCAATTTCAGTGGTTTTGAATTTTTCTGTCTTTGTCGCGACAGCGAGTAAAATCGCACTTCAAAAAATCATAAACATTAAATTTAATTTAAAAAGGACGAAAAATAAATTATAAAAAATCTTATGCTTTTATTTTGGAAAAAATACATAACAAAAACATTCAAAAAATTATAAAAAATGGGAAAAAACCTTTAGAAATGAATAAATAAAAAAATGTTTAATTTTGAAATTTTTAAACGGATTTGTTCCGACATTTTTTGCTTTGGTTTTAAATTACTTTGCCGTTTATTATCCACTTGATTTGGATTATTAGTTTTTGACTTTTCAATGTATCCCGTTTGTTAGTTATTGGTTTTGTGTGTGTGCTTTTGTTTGTGTGTGTTTTGTATTTGTGTGTGTGTGTGTGTGTGTGTGTGTGTGTGTGTGTGTGTGTGTGTGTGTGTGTGTGTGTGTGTGTGTGTGTGTGTGTGTGTGTGTGTGTGTGTGTGTGTGTGTGTGTGTGTGTGTGTGTGTGTGTGTGTGTGTGTGTGTGTGTGTGTGTGTGTGTGTGTGTGTGTGTGTGTGTGTGTGTGTGTGTGTGTGTGTGTGTGTGTGTGTGTGTGTGTGTTGTGTGTGTGTGTGTGTGTGTGTGTGTGTGTGTGTGTGTGTGGTGTGTGTGTGTGTGTGTGTGTGTGTGTGTGTGTGTGTGTGTGTGTGTGTGTGTGTGTGTGTGTGTGTGTGTGTGTGTGTGGTGTGTGTGTGTGTGTGTGTGTGTGTGTGTGTGTGTGTGTGTGTGTGTGTGTGTGTGTGTGTGTGTGTGTGTGTGGTGTGTGTGTGTGTGTGTGTGTGTGTGTGTGTGTGTGTGTGTGTGTGTGTGTGTGTGTGTGTGTGTGTGTGTGTGTGTGTGTGTGTGTGTGTGTGTGTGTGTGTGTGTGTGTGTGTGTGTGTGTGTGTGTGTGTGTGTGTGTGTGTGTGTGTGTGTGGTGTGTGTGTGTGTGTGTGTGTGTGGTGTGTGTGTGTGTGTGTGTGTGTGTGTGTGTGTGTGTGTGTGTGTGTGTGTGTGTGTGTGTGTGTGTGTTTTTTTGTGTGTGTGTGCGTGTGTGTGTGTGTGCGGCCGTTGTCGTCTCAGCGACCGAAAGAGTTGTCGATTCAGCGACTGAAGGAGTTGTCGACTCAGCGACCGAAGGCAGTTGTCGACTCAGCGACCGAAGGGAGTTGTCGTCTCAGCGACTGAAGTAGTTGTCGTCTCAGCGACTGAAGGAGTAGTCGTCTCAGCGACCGGAAGAGTTGTCGACTCAGCGACTGAAGGGAGTTGTCGTGTTGTCGACTCAGCGACAGGGAGTTGACTCAGCAACTCAGCCGGGAAAGGGTTCCCGGGTCGTGGCACCAATTTGTCGCGGTCACGGCTCAGCGCAACCGCGGCAAAAATAAAAAACAATTAATTTAGTGGGGTGGGGACGGGAGGTGTCAAAGTATTCAGAGCGAGTTGTTGGAATAAAGACCAAGGAGCAAGTGCGCAGGAATAATCCACTTTATTGTCAGGCTCAAACTTGGGTAATTAAACCCGCCCCAATCGGGACGGTGAGGGGAACACAAAATAGGTGGGCAAACACGACAATGTGAACGGGAAAAGGGCAAAAAATGGTGATGGCAAATAAAATACAAAATGGAAAAATGCGGCAAAATCAAAGGGCCAGAATGGCAGCGGGAAAGGAGGGCACTCGGGCATCGGCATTCCAAAAGGGGCACAATGGCACGGGAAGGGAGGGCACTCGGGCCAAGGCCCGGACAGGGAGGGCACTCGGGCCAAGGCACGGACCGGGAGCAGTAAAGGCCGGGTGCGGTGAATGGCGGTGGGCGGGCGCCGTGGAAACTTCGGAGGGAACCGTTTGTGTCGAATCTGAAATTTCCGGAAAAGCCCATCCCTTTAAATACGACTTTTTTGCACCAAAGTACGCTATAATTTCTCATTTTAATTAAAATATGTTTTTGTGTTGTATCCGTTTGGATTTGCCATTTTTCCATTAATTGTTTGTTTTTCCATTTTTCTCTTAACAATTTCAATTTCTTTAATATATTAATTAATCATTAATAATTTGTTTACGAACGGACTTTAACAGAATTTGCCAATTACATATTAATCATTTAATATTTAATTAATATCCGTTCCTTTCAATCATAGGAAAAGCACTATTAATCCGATCACATTTTTTTATTTATTCATTTCTAAAGGTTTTTTCCCATTTTTTATAATTTTTTGAATGTTTTTGTTATGTATTTTTTCCAAAATAAAAGCATAAGATTTTTTATAATTTATTTTTCGTCCTTTTTAAATTAAATTTAATGTTTATGATTTTTTGAAGTGCGATTTTACTCGCTGTCGCGACAGTCTTGCCGAAAAATAGTTTTAGGTATTCCACTGTCCTTTATCGGAGCGGTCTTTGTGCAGTATATTTGGGCCTAACTTTTTTTGTACAACAGCGAATAAAAACAAATTCCAATTTCAGCGGTTTTGAATTTTTCTGTCTTGCCGAAAAATAGTTTTAGGTATTCCACTGTCCTTTATCGGAGCGGTCTTTGTGCAGTATATTTGGGGCTAATTTTTTTTGTACAACAGCGAATAAAAAACAAATTCCAATTTCAGTGGTTTTGAATTTTTCTGTCTTGCCGAAAAATAGTTTTAGGTATTCCACTGTCCTTTATCGGAGCGGTCTTTGTGCAGTATATTTGGGCCTAACTTTTTTTGTACAACAGCGAATAAAAACAAATTCCAATTTCAGTGGTTTTGAATTTTGTGTCTTGCCAAAAAATAGTTTTAGGTATTCCACTGTCCTTTATCGTAGCGGTCTTTGTGCATTATAATTGGGGCCAATTTTTTTTGTACAACAGCGAATAAAAAACAAATTCCAATTTCAGTGGTTTTGAATTTTTGTGTCTTGCCGAAAAATAGTTTTAGGTATTCCACTGTCCTTTATCGGAGCGGTCTTTGTGCAGTATATTTGGGCCTAACTTTTTTTGTACAACAGCGAATAAAAACAAATTCCAATTTCAGTGGTTTTGAATTTTTCTGTCTTGCCGAAAAATAGTTTTAGGTATTCCACTGTCCTTTATCGGAGCGGTCTTTGTGCATTATAATTGGGGCCAATTTTTTTTGTACAACAGCGAATAAAAAACAAATTCCAATTTCAGTGGTTTTGAATTTTTGTGTCTTGCCGAAAAATAATTTTAGGCATTCCACTGTCCTTTATCGGAACCGATAGTTGAAATGTTTTTGGGGGTATTTGCTTTAGGCATTTTAAGCGATTTCTGATTAAAAAATATTATCCGTAGGTCTGGTGATCATAAGGCGTGGTTTTAGTTGAGACAATTCATCCGCCGTTTGGTCTTTCGTCTGTCTCTCTGTCCGTTGTCTTTCGTCAGCTGTTCGATGGATAGAAGATGGAAGCACAGACTGACAATGAGTGAAACTGGCAAATTTTTGCTAATGCTAGCAAAGTTCGGCCAATGTCTCTTAAATAACTCAATAAATTTTGCTTCACTTTATTATTATTGCGTAATTATTACCTAATTACTGTGATCTCTCAATTGTTTTCTCGTCATCCATCCCATGGCCATCGAGCGGAGTGAACGGCTCAAAGTTGGGGGAAGAGGTGGGAGAAGGAGCGATTTTGGGGGAGGGGAAAGAGGCGGACGGAACAGGATTAAGGACAAACAAAGCCTAGGCGGCGGGATTAAGTCGGATAAAGTCACTAATGAATGGGTCAATTGGGGGGATTTGGGCAAAACAAACGCAGAACAAACAGAAGAGAAGAGAGCTGGGAAAGTGCGCGACACCGACCTCAAAGGAGTAGCCTGAGCTTTGATATTTGGAAATTCGCAGCGCTGTCAATCGCCCCATTTTTGGCTTTTCACAGTTAAATTTCAAATTTGGCCAACCCCCGCGGGAACGGACGGACGGACCAATTAACGGTACAATGGCAACGAAAGGAGCGAAGAGCCGGGCCATTGCAAATAAAGGCCAATGTGTGCTCCGTCCATTCGATGCTCTTCTTCTGCTCGTCTTCTTTTTCCTGTCCCAATTGTCCACTTAATCAAAAAAAACGGAAGAATTCTTGGGACTTTTCACCGACCGAAAAGCAAATGAATCCCTCCTCCCCCCGAGGGTCCGTCTGCTGATACTTTCTCGTCCCTCGCCCGCCAAGAGCTTTTAGACAGTTAATAGAAGCTAAAATCCAATTAAAAGGAAGTGAAAATTGGCCAATTGGTCTGTTTTCCTTAGAAAATTACCTTTGCCTTTCTTTTCCTTCTTTTTGCCCTTTAAGCGACTGATTGTCCCTTCTGCGGACGGCTTATCGTTTTACCCCCCCCCCCATTCTTTGCCTTTCTCCCCCCCCCCCCTCTCCGCCCATTGTCCGTTGTCCTCACCCGCCCACCAAATTCCGCCTATTTCCGTCCTGTCCAAGCCAATCTTCGTTCCCCATTCAGCAGAAGTGCTTGATCATTGTTCCTCTGTCGATCCGCCGATGTCGTCTTCTGTCCATCCGGTCACTGCTTGTGAAAAATTCGCAAATAATCCGCAGAAATGCCAAAAACAAACGCAGCCAAACGCGGCACAGCAAAACTTCCGTTGGTTTCTCTCCTATCGAATGTTGACCGCCTCAATGCTTTGCTTGTGCTTTGCCTCCGTGCATATGATGAACGGAAACATGGGCATGGCGATGGTACGGCAGCCCATTGGTCTTTGAAAGACGGGGAGACTTTCGTTGCCCATTTTAAGGTGTGTATGGTGGAGAATGGGGGGACCGGAAGAGGAGGCAATGGGACGACGGAGGACGGAGAAAAGGCACAAAACAGCGGACGGAACGGGGCACCCAAGGCGAAATGGTCGGCCGAGGTCGGTTTGGTGCCGAAGTTGGCCATTCATTGGCACTCACTGCTCAGGACCAGGGATGGATCTTCGCCGCATTCAATGCCGGACTGTTGTGCATGCTTTTGACCGGTTTTATGGCCGACAAATTCAATGCCAAATGTCCGTCCGCTTTTCCTCCCCACGCCCAAATGCTTCTCCTTCCTCCGCTGTTCAGATATGATCATCGTCAGTGTGCTGCTCGCTTCCATTGCCAACATTGTCATTCCGCTGACTGTCACTTGGCAGTGAGTCAACGAAATGCCAAAAATGGCAAATTGTTTCTTCATTTTTTTTTCAGCGTTGGCTTTGCCATCGCTGCGCGTTTCTTTGTTGGTTTGGCCGAGGCATTGCTGCAACCGGCCATAAATTCTTTGGTCTGTCCATTTTTTAAAAATGCCTAAAAATTTGTACATTTTTGCCAAATTAACTTTTAATTAAAACATAACTTGACAACTTTGAACATTTACCCTCTCTTTCTTTCTTTTACACCACCCGTTGGTTTCCCTCTTCTGAACGTTCTTACGCCCTCGGCTTGGCCACCGGCGGACGCCAATTCGGTGAGTTCACTCATTCATTAATTTGCCACCTTTTGCCTTAGGCACATTGCTAATTGTGCCCACTGCCGGCGCTCTTTGTGCTCAGACCGCTTTCTTCGGCGGATGGCCCTCCATTTTTTACGTGTCCGCCTTTACCGGCCTCTTTTTCGTGCTCATTTACATTGTGCTTGGAGCTGACAAACCCTCGAAACAGGTCAGTGACAGTTTCAAATCGCTTTCAGTTTCTGTCACTGCTCAAATTCTTTCTCTCCCTCTCCTCCCTCTCCTCCCTTTTTCTCCTCTTCTTTCTCCTCTCTTTCCTCCTTTTCCTTTTCCTCTCTCTCTCTGCCCACTCCCCCCCTCTCTCTCTCTCTCTCTCTCTCTCTCTCTCTCTCTCTCTTCTCTTTGTTCACGCTCTCTCTTTTAGAGTTGCATTTCTTCTGACGAATTGAACTTTATCACCACCGCCAACATTGGGGAACATATGGGCCAGAAACGGATCAATCGGACTGTGCCATGGCGTCGCATTTTCTCTTCGGGTAGTGCCGTGCCATCGTCTTTGTTTCCTTTTACCGTCCCTTTCGTTCAGCGCCCGTTTGGGCCGCGTTAGTTTCCGTGGTGTGCCATGAGTTCCCGCTGATGACAATGATCATGTTTTTGCCCGCCTATCTGCATGATGTGCATCATTATGAGTCTACTCAGAATGGCATTTTCAGTGTAAAAACACTTTTAAAGCCATTTTGTATTTGACCCGGCCAAATTTGTCAGGCGTTGCCAACATTGGCCCTGTGGATCAGCAAAATCGGCAGTTCTTGGCTGAACACGTGGCTCCAAAGGCACACCGCCTGGGGCATAACATTCATTTCGCGTCTGCTGAACGGCGTCGGCTCCGTGGGGTTGGCCTTGTTTATGCTCGGCGCCACCTTTTTGGACTCTTCCCACGCCTCGTTGGCTGTTGTGTTCCTCTGCTTCTCCATGTTCTTCACCGGCCTCCACACGCCCGGATGCCAAGCTGCGCTCGTCGCCGTGGCACCGGCTTTTTCGGGAGCGATCACCGGACTGACTTTCTTTTTCGTGGCCATTTCCGGAATGGTCGGTGGGCTTTTCCGCTGCTTTATTTTTGTGATTTTTCAGATAAACCCGGCAATGACCAAACTGATCGTAATGGTACGGCGGGAGAAACAAAAAACAAAATGAGTTAAACTGATCAGACATGAATCTGATCAGAATAGACGGTTGATTCGGAATTACCTTATCAGAGACTAATCGGAGCAGTGATGATTGTCTGATCATTCCCTGATCACAATCAGCAAATGATCTGATTTTGATTCCCCCTTAGAATGGCACCCAAACTGAGTGGAACATTGTCTTCTACGTCTCCACCGTAATCGCCCTCATTCCCGTGGTTGTGTTCAGTTGGTGGGTGAAAATGAATGACAATGCCAAACTCCGCGCCCCTTTTCAGGTGGGGTTCAGCCGATGTCCAAAGTTGGGCACGTGGCCCATCGACTTGCTCCGTCTCCTCATGTCAGACAATTGCCACAATCGAATCCATTGGCACAGTGCGGGAAAAAGCAAAGGAAAGCAACGAAAATGGGAAGGAAGATGAGAAGAAGACGACGGAAGAGAGAGAGGGTGAAAAGAAATATTGAAGAGAGAGAGAGAGAGAAAAATAGAAGAGGATCAGAGAGAGAGAGAGGAAAAGAAGAGAGAGAGGGAGAAGGAAAGGGGGATAAAGGAGATAAAAGGGATAAAGGAGGAGATCTCGACTTTATTTACCAATCTACAGTTTAAAGGGTATTTTGCTCACAATTAATTTCTTTGTGATGCTCCCGTCCGACCAATTCTTTGTTAGCATTCGTTAGTCCCATTTTTTTCTTTCAATTTTTTGTATTATATGTAAAAAATCACTTTTAATAAAATTTTTGATTTTTTCCAATTGAATTCAAATATTAATTTTTTATTATTAATTTTCTCTGAATATAAATACAAAATGCAAAAGGAATTGGCCAATGTTTTGCCATTGACTGATTTTTCTTTCTCTCTCTCTGCGTGCCGTTGTCCCTTCTGAATTCAATCATTGGCGTTGTGCCGTCACTGCGCTGTGTTTGGGTGCCAATTTGCTTCCTGAGAGAAAAAGCTGATCATTCAATGGGCCGAATGGTGATTTAAATCAGTTTTTCCTTCGGCTGATTACGGCATTTTCCGGCTTTCCTCAGGTTCTCTCACCTCCCTTAAAGCGCATCCGCGGCTTCTCCACCATTTTGCGCGTCGGCATTCGCGTCTTCCGAGCCGCGCCGTTCAGTGCCATCACTCCGCCGTCACTGTAACTGATCCGTTTGCGCAATTTCAGCGGGTGACTTTTGGCATTGCCCACGGGGCTGTAGCCAATGGCGAAAGAAATGAGCAAAAGGAGCGAAAGGAGGAGAAGCGAAGAGAGGGGGGACAGCTTCAAAAACATTGGCTGAATGGGAAAATGGCAAATGGAAGTGATAAATACAATTTGAGGAGGGACGGACGGAGAGGGACAAAAGTCCGAAATTGAGAAATATAAAATGAACGGAGAGAGAGGGAAAAGGGAGAGAGAGAGAGGGGGAAGAGATCGGATCGAAATGGGGGACAACGGACACAAAAGGCGGGGGTAAACACTCATTTGAGGGGGGGGGGGGGGAGGGGGCTGATCAGTCGGTCACTCAAATGTAGGCTAAAAATGGAACTTTTGGTAAACAAAGATAATCCGGGGAATGGGATTAGGGGATGGTCGAAAAGCATTGTAAAGGGAAAGGGCGGGGGAGGGAGGAGAGATCGGCGAGTGACCGCCCGAAAATCCCCCAAATTCTTCGCTATGAAATGACAGCGACTCCTTTTGCTTCGGTTGACTGAAGTGTTTGTTCCCCGTACTCCCTTCTTTTGTTGCTGTGTACAAACAAATTTGAGTATAAAAACACTTCAGGACGGATGGACCATGGAAAATGCGGGGGAAAAAGGGGGAAAAATGGGGGGGGGGGAGGCGGGGAAAGGAACAATTTGCGCGGAGGTGGGGGTAAGTTATGTGTTGAGATCGTTGAAAAACGGTAGTGCGCCGTGTGCGCTGTCCGCACTCAAAGGAGCGGCACTCCAGCGAAGAGATCACTGTGGGAATGGGCCAGCCTGGCCAAGTCCATTTTGAAGGTGCCTAAACGGCAAGGGCCATTGTGCCGAGTTGGCATTGGCATTGGCCTTCAGCAGACCGTCCTTTGCCCAGCGGGCGGACCAACTGTTGACCAGCAGCAAATATTCCTGCTGTGCGTTGATGCCATCGCCCGACGCATTTGGACGCCTCTGACGGCCCCATCCGATCACTTTGGCACAATGGTCGTACACGTGCAATTCGCCCGGGAGCAAGTCGAAGTCGTAAACCCCTGAAATGGGAGAAAAACGACGGAATCGAAGCAAAGGGAAGAATAATTTGGGGAAAAAACGGACGAAAGGTTCAGGGAAAGAACTGACCGTCGTAAAAGTGCATGAATCCCTCGAAAACGCTGAAGCACAACATCACCGGCCCGTGGCTGATCAGTTCCCTCTTCAGCAAATCCAACGCGCGCGTCGTTTTGCCGCCGGAGGGAAACGCAACGGACGGACGATTTTTGAGGCGTTGCAAAAGCGACGGAGGAAAGAAATTCTCTTCGTCGTCCAAACTGCCCAATTTGTACACGTACTTTGCTTAATAATGGTTCATTTTTACAGATTCCTTAATAATGTCGTATCAGTCCCAAAATGATAAAGTTAAAGGACGAAAGACGATTGATAATGGGGTACTCGTGTTATTATGCAATTAAAATTACTCAAAAAACCTTATTAGCATAAATTAGGATTATTTTGATCGATGGACATGGAAAGCATTAATCAAAGTTAAGAGATTTTGGGCCAGTTCTTCGACCCATTTCTGTACTTTCTTTCCCTTTCTCTTACCTCTGTTTCTCTCTCTCTCTCTCTCCCTTTCTTTCCCTTTCTCTTACCTCTGTTTCTCTCTCTCCCACCTTTCTCTCTCTCTCTTTCCCTCTGTTTCTCTCTCTCTCTCTCCCCCTTTCTCTCTCTCTCCCCCTTTCTCTCTCTCTCTCTCCCCCTTTCTCTCTCTCTTTCTCTCTTCGTCCGCCGACCTTTGTATCTGATCGGCTTCATTTGTCTGTCCACACATTGTTTTGCCCCGCATGAACAATTGCCAACTCCGCGCGGATGCTCAAACTCTGTCGGAGGGCACGGGTAGCCACAGTCGCGCGCAATTGTGTAGGGAAAGCAGCGATCGGACAAAATGCCGTACTGTTGCCAATAGAGGAAGGGGAAGAAGGAGTTGGGGGCACCGGTGCAGCTGAGAAGGAAAAAGATGATCAGCTGATCAGAGTTTCATATTGATCGGTCGGCTGAATGACGATAATACATAATTGAATAGCCAAATTACCCTCCACAATAGTCACAGCATTCGATCAGTTGCTGTGCCGACAGACTTTCGACCAAATGGCCGCCCGAGGCAATGCAAATCCGATCGGACATCACCGACACCGCTGCTACGGCCTTCAGAGGCAAAAAAGTCAAGCACTTAGCATTTGATCACCATCACTTTACCAACCCAACACGAGCCACAGCCGCCTTGGTCCCGAACCCGCAGAATGGACTGGGCACAGTTTGGCCAACGCTGTGCCGAATTGAATCGGACCGGCAAAGGGTCTTTCAATTGATTGGTCAAACCGATCAGATGCTGATCATACAATGGTTGGAACTCCTGGGGAAAGGACGAAAGTCAGCGAAATGAGCAGCCAAGTGGACACCTTCAACACGAGCTCTTCAATTGCATTCAAACGATTGGGAGCCATCATAAAAGTGGTGTTCAATGGGTCAAAATTATGGGAAAAGTTGAGCATTTCGCTGAGGGGTTTCAATCTGAGAAATGGGCAAAATGCCAAATTGCGCTTTTCGTCCCCAGCAAATCGCCTCGGGCACAATTAGAGAAATGCCCACCCAATGGCGAATTTGTTTAGCTGTGCGCTCCAAGTTGAGTTCGGGTTCAAATTCACACTTCGCACCAAAAGAAGTGCCCTTTCTTTGTCGTCCCGCGCCTTGCGAAGATTTGACAAATTCCGTTGAGGCGACAAATGGGGGGACGGAGAAGGGACGGAGGGCAATAAAGTGGAGGGAAATGCATCGGTTGGGGGCGGTGGGGAGACGGAAAAAGACGAAAGACCGGCCGAATGCTGCAAAGTTGGAAGGTCAGCAGCAGGGTTTAAAAGCGAATGAACCGACTATCACCCAAAAGCAAGCCCATTCTCGACCATCATAAGTCAACTGACCCCAATGGCCGCTGCGTCCGATTGGGACGACCGACGACTGATCGGACGGAACAATTGGTAGAAGATCAGAGCGATCAGTGCGAACGTCGTGAGGAAGGCGAAGATGGCGGCGGCGGTGAAAAGCATTCGCTTCATTTTGTATTTGGCTTCAAGTCGGACAGAAAACGAACGGAAAACAAAAAGTGAGAAGCGAAACGAAGAAGGGTCAAATCGCCGGCGGAAGTGCCATTGGGGAGAGATTGGGCGAACCTAAGGGGGAACGGAGGTCGGAAAAAGGAGGACAGAGATTAAAGTTATGGTATTTTGGGAGGGGGGGGGGGGGCATTTGAGAGGGATGGGACAATCCATCCATAGGAATTTAAATGATTTTTGATGGGAGATCATCGGCAGACGAATTGGCCAACCCATCGATGGATGGATGCCCCGGGGTACTCGGCCTCCCTCCGCCGCTCGCCCCTTTCGTTGCCAAATCCATCCCATCGCACCCGTATTTATCGCCCCTTCTGCTGCAGTTGGGTGAAGATGATCCCTCCTCTGCTGATCATCCGATTGAACAGCAGTGGCCGTTGAAATGTCATCCGTCCGCCCATTTTCCTTTGCCCAAAGACACAATGTCCGATCACTTCATCAGCAGCAGAAATTGCCAATCATTCATTGCCAATAATTCTTTACATTTTGTTTAACCACCAACGAAATGTGCCTTTGATTAAATAAATGGAAAATGGCGAATTAGAAACCGATTTCTTAACAATGTTCAAATAGGGTCAGACCAAAGTTAGTCTGTCTGTTTGTCGAAAAAGCAATGAAACATGAGAATGTGGCGAGAGGAGAAGCCAGCTGTGCGAAGTTTGGAAAATGGAACGAAAGGGACATAGCCTGAGGGCACTTCGACGGGGGGGGGACAATTCCCGGGGGAACGGCGATATCGATTTCATCAAATGCTTGACAAAAAAACATTTCCAATAAGACGAAAATGGGCATCATCTCAGTACAAATCGACCAAAGCTTTTAACGGAAATAACAATTCTCACAATTACCAAAGCATTCATTCCTCAGCCGTAATTGTGATTAAAAAAATATGAAAATTAAATGCAATGGCGATTCTCCGCCGAAAGGTTCAATTAAAGAAAAACACAATCAAACTAATTTAATGGATGCCAAAAATGAAAAAGCGCAAAAGAAGCCATTATCACCTGGCAAGCTCAATTAGCATTAATTAATTTTAAATTTTCTCAAATGGGAATAATTGGCGCAAAGTCTCATCAATTACCTAATTAGTTAATTAATTAACTTTGATGCTTCCATTTACTTCTAATCTATTACTAATTAACTTTAAATCGTTTTAAATAATGACCTTTTATTTGTGCACTTTTGGGTCAAAATTTATGAAAGTTTAGAAATTAAATTAACAAATGTTTTCTTTTGTAAAAATCACCCATCGTTTTTATTCCACCGAACCGTTGGTAAAAAAACTAACGGTGATTGGCTCGGGTTTGATGGGCGCCGGCATTGCCCAAGTCAGTGCCCAGGCAAACGTAAAAGTTGTGCTGGTCGACCAAAGTCAGTCAATCGTTGAGAAGGCCAAAAGTGGCATTGAAAGCAGCATCAAACGGGTGGCGAAGAAACAATTCGAAGACCCGGGGGTGAGTGAACCACCAATCCATCGGATTTGGATTAATTGCCAAAATATAATTGCTAAATTCTAAATTTAAATTGTTCCTCCCCCCCCCCCCTTTTTTAGAAACAGAATGAACTCGTCACCCGCGCTCTTTCCAATATTTCCCTGTCGACGAATATTTCGCAGGCCGTGTCGGGCGCCGATTTGGTCATTGAGGCAATTTCTGAGAATTTGGACGTAAAACGGAAACTATTCGCAGAAGTGGAGTCGGCTTTGCCACAGTGACTTACAATTGGAAATTCAACATTTATTTTTGGTGGCATTTGTCCCTTTAGAAATGGAAAAATGGCCACAAACACTTCTTCTCTGACATTGGCCGACATTGCGGCCAATTTGAAGCGCAAAGATTCCTTTGGGGGGCTGCACTTTTTCAACCCCGTCCCAATTATGAAACTTCTCGAGGCAATTAATAACGAATTGTAACCCATGCTTTTTTTAAAAAAACAATTAGGTTGTCCGCTTTGATGGCACCAGCGAAGAGACATTCAACGTTCTGATGGACTTTGGCAAAACCATTGGCAAAACGACCGTCGTTTGCAAGTTAATTGTTTCGACTCCGTTTTTTTTAAATTTTTTTTATTGGCGGAGATTTTAGGACACCCCGGGGTTCATAGTTAACCGTTTGCTGGTTCCTTTTATGCTGGAAGCAATGCGAATGTTCGATCGCGGCGATGCGACCAAAGAAGACATTGACGTAGCTACGAAATTAGGAGCCGGGCATCCGATGGGACCGTTCCAATTGGCCGATTATGTCGGACTGGACACGACGCAATTCATTGTCAATGGCAAGTCGGGATATGGAAAATATATTTTAAATACTGTTTCTATTAATGCAAATTTTAGGATGGCACCAGAAGTACCCGGAAGAGGCGCTGTTCAAACCAATCAAATGCTTGGACAAATTGGTTGCCGAAGGCAAATTCGGACAAAAGTCGGGCGAAGGATTTTACAAATACACAAAGTGAAATGCGGAATTGAAGATGGACTGGACAGTGCCTATAATGCCATTAACCTAAGTGGTTACTCCCAACTTTTGTATTTCTAAGCAATTCTTTTTTAATTTATTCAAAGATTTAAACATACTAAATTAAAGAACAATGGACATTAATTTGAAAGTGAACTTTTGAAAGCATAATGAAAGCATACAATTGAATTTTACTTCATCCAACTGGCAGTGAGTCTTGGAAATATTACCCGTCCACAAAGCTGCTGAAAAAAATGTTATCAGACTGATTTTGAAACACAAGGTTATTCATCCCCAATTTGCGTCTACGTCCAAAGTCGGGGACAAATTTTTTTTAAGCGGATCTAATATTTTTGGAATTTTAACAATAGACTTTCCCCTTCCCCATTTAAGCGCAGAAACGGATACCTCAATCCAGCTCCAATTCGTTGTTGTTATAGTTCGGCTGATTTCCTTCGTCCAAGTCGTTTTGTCGTCCGTCCCTTTTATCCTTGCACAAGCGAGGCCAAAAAGTTTTTATTGCGTAGTTATAAATCGAAGAAAAGTCCTCTTGGGCAAGCGGCGGTTCCGCTTGCTGCTCGACAGCATTTTGGCTGCTTGGCACGGTGCTGCACGAAACTCCCGCCTCATTTTTGGTGCCATTCTCTTCTCCGTCAATCCCACCACTCATTGCGTTATGGCCTTCATAATTGTGTTGTTGCTCATTCTCCTTCTCACAGCCATCCGACACATCCAAAATTCGCTGCTCAATGACTTTTGGGCGACTTTCGTTGCTGGCGGCATTTGCTGTGAAAATGGACGCCAATTCGGTTGTTATAGCGCTGGTCATGTCTTCGCTGTCGTCGCAAATAAACTTAACGGTTTCCAATTGCTTCGTTATGTTACTGCAGGTTGCTTCATCGTCACTATGAATAAAGACTATTTCATCATCCTGAAAGTCAAATCGAATATTCTAAAGGCATAAATTCAACTAACAAACCGAATCAGTCACTAATTTGGCTTCAGCGTCAATTTCCCAGAAAAAATATTTTCCTCCAATATATCGGACCCAAACATTGGAAACATTCTCAAAAATACCTAAATGATAAAAAAAACTAATTGGGGATTTTGGAGTATAATCAACCGTTCTGTCGGATGAACGCTTCATTGACAAGAACATCGCCAAGTTCTGTTGACAAAACGTATTGGTCGAGTCCAAGTGACTTCAAATTTGAAATGGAAAAATCGCAGTTCAGCAGAATCTGCCAAAAATAAGTGAAAAATGGGGACCTGTTGAAGTCAACCAACCTCTACTTTGCCCTCCGAATTTACAAGTGTTTGAACATTTTTTTGGTCGGTCCGTTCAAATGGCGGAAGACACATATGGGAAAAGGTAAGACCCTGCGAATTCGACACCTCAACAATAACACTCAATAACCACTGACCAACAACACAAAACGAATCGAACTGTTGAAGACTAAAAACGAAAAGAAAACCCAGTGAACGAAGGATAGGAAGAGAGAGACCTTGGAAAACGAGAAGAGGGCAAAATAGCAAGGCCGAACTTTTTGGAGTAGACAATCGCGTAATCGAACATTTTCTCAACAATAAGTCCAAAAGAACGCTAAATGATGGGATGCATTCAGTTTGCCAAATTTCATCAGGAAAATCTCACTTTTCGTCTCTGCAGCCCCTCAAAATGCTCTTTTTGGTAATGGCTCAATTCCGCAATTATTTTCTCCTCCTTCTCAAAATGACTTGGTTCGCTTGCATTTTCAAGCTGTTCACTTTCGCTGTCGTGGTCTCCAAATTCGGTTTTCCAATTGGCAAATTCATCTTTTTCCTCGCATGGGTCGGCTCCATGCAAAGAAAACAAACTGCTTGTACTGTCACGCAATGCGTTCGATTGTTGGTTCGGCTTCCGAATGCTGGTGGAAGGCAAACAATTCTCCTCGGCCCCGTCCTCCTCATTGTCAGATGAATCCGTTTGTTTTGGCTTTGTTAACACTCCTCGAGAAATACGATGCTCAATTTCTTCACTTTGTTTTGGCTTTGCCATAGTTCCAAATGCCTTCTTCGTACTGTCGTGTTCATCTTCGTCTATTTGTCTTGCAATTTCAGTAGTCCCATTCGCCTTTTGTCCCGACGAATTATTCTCCCGCTTTTTTTCCAAAATTTTCAACTGAAATTACTAAATTTTAAGAATTTCTAGTAATAAAGGCAACTTTGATCCATTGTTCGTTTGATTCGTCTCTGAATGCTAAAGCGACAAAACGCGCAAGTTCAGGAAAATCTTCGGAGAATGTGACTTTCAACTTAACTTGGAAATTGCTTAATCGTTTAAAAAAAAAACTAACTTCAACTTGTGCATAATCGACGTTTTCAATCTTTTGGATCAATTCGGCATTCGACTCACAAAGGACAGGTCCCAACAAATAATCGTTAGCAAGGACACACTTTTCATCCAAATGGCGGATAGGGCCAGTGATAAAAATGGAAAGCTAAAAGGACAAAAAAGATACAATTGGGTTTTATAGGTCAATGCCGGTTCTAGTCGGTTTTACGCGTCCCATACAAATTCGTTTATTACAAATAGACATTAGAACAATAGGAAACAATGTTTTTTTAACAGGATAGTTGTGACGAATTTCACACAAAAGATTTTGAAATATTTTGAGTTTGAGTGGTAACGAAAAAATGCGTACTGGTACAAACATGTGTGTAACAATTCAGAGTTAGTATTCCCATGAGATGTTTTAAGCTTTGCTTTAGAGCCCTCCAGGTCGCTTCAATTGCCTGGGTGTGTATTTGAGGGTTGGCTGGGTCTACGAAAATAATTGGCTAAACTCGATAAAACTCACATTTCGTAAACAAATTAAAAAATAACAATTAATTTTACACTCGCGTTTGATTTCGAAAAAGAATGATAGGACGCGTAAAATGCCATGGAACGCGCAAAACCGACTAGAACCCAATTGACTCTACCTCAATATGCACATTGCCATTCTCATGGTGAACATCGACTTCCGGTAAAGAGCCATTGATGCGCACTCGAGAGATTTCGTAGACCATAAAAGTGGGCTTGGCGACTTCACACAAACGGTTTTGAGTTGGGCCATCGGCAATTGCCCTGTATTGGACCCAAGTACCAACCGTCCACTGAAATTATTGTTGTAATTTGCTATGACGAAGCCAGAAACCTGCGAATTCAACTCGGGTCCAGATGCTTTGACCAAGTCGTGCTCTGGGGACCAAATTAGGAGAGACTCACCCGTGGCCTGGTTTACAATGAGCAAGTTTTTTCTTCAGAAACATTTAATAATTTACCCGTACGACAAGCCCATGGTGAAAATCTTCGGCAGTATCTTCCATTTCAAAAAATAACAATCTGGGCAGAAAAAAGCCGAGTTACTCTAAATAAACGCCAATAAAATTGAAGGGAAAAACAACCAAAATGCAAAATTGCAATTTGTAAGACTCAGAGTGGGTTCCATCCAATATTTTATCAAAATGTAACAGTATCAGAAATGCAAATTACCCCTTTCACCGTGTTTTGAATGACAAGGTTGTTATTTTACACGCCATAAGTATAATGGTAAAAGGTTAGAGTGATTTAAAATAATAAAAAGAATTTTTTGAAACGGTTTTAACAAAATTATTAAAAGGCAATCAGTGAGTGATCAGGTTAGCGAACATTTCTGATAACAACCGCATATAAATTAAATTAAACAATATGAAACGAATTAAGTACTGAGAAAATGATAATAAATCCAAACAATCCGTTTTCTACCCATGAAGCATATTGTACAGCTCCTTCCTTTTAGCGTCCGGCAAAACACTAACGGCATTCCAACGACTGGCTTCCAAGGCAGTGTGGAATTCGGCACTGGAATTGTAAAGAATGGCATTGTGCTCTTCAGCAGACAACGGTTCAACGTCTAAAAAGGAGTTTCAGAGAAACAGTAACAAACGAAAATTTCACCTTCATACAACGGCTGAGGCGGAGGCACATTTGCCATGACAGTTTGCGATATTGGAGGCTGTTTCATCTGTGGAGGTCCAACTACCCCGGCAACTGATGGGTAAGGCCCAATTGGAGCCATCATTTGTCCGGTCGGATGAACCATCTAATTGTTAAAATACGTGAAAAAAGGCGGTTAAGGCTAGGTATTGATTAAGGGGGGGGGGCGCCTAAAATTTGCGAAGAGTACCAGCCAAGTAAACATGATTTTTTGCTTTTCACCGCATTTTTTCAAGCGCGTTTTTCGAAAAAAAAAATTGGAGAATAGGAAAGGCCTAGCGGCGTTAATTTAGAAAAATTTAGAGTTTTTGTTGAAATTTTTACTAGTAATATATAGTCTTAAACTTTCATTTATATAAGATGATTTTTGAGTATTTTGGTGGGTGATAAACCCGGTAAATGAAAACGAACTGTCGGTTGGATGAATCCAGCATTTTGCGGATATCCAAGAACAAGCGGCTGTCCAATGAACTGTTGCCCGGCAGGCACTCCTCTGCCAAAACCAGCAACTCCATGATTTGGAGCCAATTGAGCGCCGAATGACGGTGAAATGGCAAGTTGCCCTCCAGCCGAAACCATTCCGTACGGCATGCCCCCGATCATTGGCATAGCTTGAACAGGCGCGACTGCGGGGATGGGATTTGTGGATGAATATGGTATCGTCATTTGCACTGGTCTGTGAGGAAATCCCATTTGCAATGGCGCATGATTTCTTTGCTCTAGATATTTAGAAAATTGCGCCTGATCTCGTTTATTCAATTATGACATTTTTACCGAATCCACCTGCAGCTCCGTACCCATGACCTAACATATTGGGAGGGGCACCATGACCCGGAAATCGTTTCTCGGCAGGTCCACCACGAGTTTTCGGTCTTGCAAGCTTGAGAAATAAATCGCGACCATGAAATTTGTGTTTGTTCAGTTCAACCTTAACAAATCGGATTCATTAATATTTCGCATGTTTAATACCAAAGCCTTTTGTTGGTCAGTTTCAGAAGTAAACCGAACAAATCCTTGTTCCTTCGATGCTCCATCTTCGTTTCTGTAAACTTTTGCACCTCGGCAAGACATATAGCGTTCACCAAACAACTAAAACAAACAAAGAGTAATTCTAAGAATTGTAAACTTTACTCGAAACAGTGCCACATCATCTACATCTGGAGCCAAATTGTTCACAAAAAGATTGTATTCAATAGACCTTAGAGTTTTAAGGTGAGAAAAAACCAAATAATATTTACATATGATGGGGCGAATTTGCAAAGGCCAAATTAAAGCGCGACGTCCCACTTGGATCATTCGGTAACTTAATTATAACCAGATTAATTCCAATAGACAAAAACCCCAAGCGCACCGTCATCCCATTAACCCTCAACATCGCAGTTCGAGCAGTTGGTCCGTCTCGGAATTCAACGAAACAATAAGTCGACCGCTTAATTTGTTCAAATAAAAACGTGCTATTAGTGTGCGTTCCCGTAATACCATTTTGACATTAGTAACATCGCCTGCATTTTCTCCAAACGCTTCACGAACAAAATTTGCATCCCATTCCGGTTTCAAGTCTCCCATCCACAAGGTTGATTCAGGAGGACAAAGTGTTTGTTGTTGTTGCATTGCGACGCTTGAATTATGAAAATCTTGATGTGGTGTCATCATCTTGATTAACGTCGACTGTTTGTATTATCCTCTTGAAATAGACAATTTATTTTAATTCCTTGTATTACATACATTATGTATAGGTATGTTATGCATACGCACGCACTTGTTCTTTAAAGAATTTTTTGTGCACAAAAAATGGTACTGAAAATTCATACTAAAGATTCAAAAGAACGCACTATTTATTATTTTAAAATGAAAATGTTCAAATTACCTAGGCCTAGGTAAAGTGCCTGTGCTTGCTACTCAATAACATATGTTTGCATAACACATAAAATCACATGTTCTAGATGAAAAGTTACATAACAAATATTTCTTAGAAGATTTTAAAAATTAACCGATGATGTGTTGATTAATAATTACCTGTGTTTTGTACACATTACAAAACTAATTTAATTAGGTTAGTTAATCTTATTGTCAGCCATCACGTAGCGATATGTCTATTAACTGTCAATCTTTGAACAACATTGAAGTGTCGGATGACGAGGATGACGTTCAACCCAACAACAAACGACGGCCAGAGAGCGTGCGCAACAAAATTCACGTGAAAAATTTTTCCAATTTAAAATCTAAAAATTTACGAGTATAGGTTGCTTATAAATTAATTGATCCTTACAATTAACATTTAGGAAATTGAGAAGAGACTCAATGACTCCAAGCTTGAGGAGAAGGATCGCTTTAAATCACCGATTACAAATTCGCTTAATTCTTCGGTCGCCAAAATGACCCCTATTCGTGTAATTGCTATGGATGACGTACAGGTATTAACTGAATAAAATTGTCGCGATAAAAAATAAATAAAATTTAGGAGATTTTAAATCGGAAGGATAAACGAGATGCGGAGTTCAACAAAATTATTGCCGCCATCAAAAGTCCGGCTCTCGAACAGCGCACGACGCCGGGTTTTAAGGTTACTTCCGCTGCCAAAAATCCGAATCGCGAACAACGCACATCACCGATTCCTATTACGCCAACCAGCACCAAAAACCAAGGCATGAAAAGAAGTGCCGGATGCAACGAAACAATTGCAGCGGAGAGCCGCTTTCGCAAACAATACGCTCCACCACCGCCACCGATTACTGAAAAGTCGACTTCCATTAGCACCGAAAACGACAAAGTGTTTAGACCAATCACTCCAACCGATCAAATTATTGGATCACTTTTGGATGACGTGGAGAGTCGCTCTCGCAAACAATACGCTCCACCACCGCCACCGATTACTGAAACGTCGACTTCCATTAGCACCAAAAACGACAACGTGTTTAGACCAGTCACTCCAACC
Source organism: Heterodera schachtii (assembly GCA_023374025.1). Lineage (NCBI taxonomy): Eukaryota > Metazoa > Nematoda > Chromadorea > Rhabditida > Heteroderidae > Heterodera > Heterodera schachtii. The sequence goes on from SIJG01000017.1 coordinate 1,377,912, forward strand.
GACCAAATTATTGGGTCACTTTGGGATGACATTAACAACGAAATGGAGAAATACAAACAATCGAAGCAGTACCAATCCGACCCAAACCTCAGTCCACGCACTCACTTTGGAAGCTGTTCATTGCAAGAGGGACACAGTATTTCTTCATATCGTTCTCAGTCAGTCAAACGGATGGGACAATCGGAGACGGGAAAAGTCGGAGCATTCAGTTCATCACATGGTCAGTAAATTTTTCAGTTGCTTTACATCATTTTAAATATCTTTTAATGAGAAAAAAGGACTGCTGTTCTCAAGGATTGAATATGGCATCAATTTTTTAGTTGCTAAGAAATTCTCAATTTTAGATTCATTGTCAATGCTTCCGGAAAAACGTCAGAGAGCCGATCTTTCGTTGGAAAGGGGAGTGATTTCGAAACAAACGGACACAAAAAATGATAATTTCGATGGAAGTGCAAATCAACAAATGGCACAGAGATCAATGGAAAGGGAGGCTATCTTGAAACGACTTCATGAGGCCGTCGTCGTTCAACAAGACCAAATCTGTCAAGCATCAAGGGCATTGGCTTTTTGTAGACAAAATGAGCGATTCCTAGGGAGCCGTGAAGAAGTATAAGAAGGCCATAAATTATTCAAATTTTTCTTATTGCGTGTTCAGATTGATGCTCAACGGGCTTTGCTGATATCGACGGAGAGACGAAAGGCTTTGTTGATAGAGCGTGAAAATGTCATAAATGGTCGCTATTTGGCAACAGAAAATGACCTCAAAGGGACGTTGACTTTTTCCGCAATTGCCATCAGATTGTCCCGTGAATACATTGCCAAATTTACCCAAAACCATTCGAGTAAAAACCGCCGATTACTTCGCTTGAATTAAAAGTCATTCTCTTCAGACACCAGTCTCTATTACTTCATTGTGCTGATCAGATGCGGCGAACATGTCTTCCACACAACTTTGTCTTCAAGTGACCAGGGCATCAGAAGTGGCTTCATCGAATTCTCGCATCTTATCTCTGTTTCGGGACTTTCTCCAGATTTTTCTTGCGACTTCGAAGTGTACTCGTTGGTATGCTTTTTTAAAAACTGTTTCGATGTGTTCAATTTTTATGTGCCACACTCAGAAAGCAGGACATGATTCAAATGGGACGGAAAGAAATGCTCGTGGCAAAAAAGGGACTTGGCGCAAAATGGTGATCAGCACGCCAATGAATTACACAAATTCACTGTGTATGAAATGCAAAAGAATTGAATTAAATGAGTGTACAATTTTGTTCACATTAAAATAACCTCACTGTCAATTCGCTTTCGTTTAGCCGCATATTCGAGCAGTGCGCATCGTCCGATTGGTGTCATGGACACCGGCTTTCAACGAGTTGGACACCTTACCATTACGCGTCACATGGTTCAGCAAAATCTGGCGCAGCAACAAAAGCATTTGCTCTCTCACTTAACTTACCCTTTGGAGGGCACTGTCGTTTTGACTTTGGATTGCCACCCGGACGAAAATTCTTTGCCTTTGCGCGAATATCGCTCCTTTCTTTCTCGGTATGAGCTCGTCAGCGGGTTGAGCTCGTGGAGTCGTTTTTGGTGCTCTCTTGGTGGTGGGCACCTTCGTTTTTGGCGCTATCCCGAGGATGAGGCCACAAAGGTTCCTAGCAAAAAATAAAAAGCCCAGAGCTATCCTGAATGATAATTGTCCAGGTTCCTTGCGTTCAACTGGACTTGGCCAGATGCGTCAGTCAGGTCGTTGCTGTGCCGTCTTCCGCCGCTTCGTTTCCCAATTCAATGCAAGTGGAATTTTTACGGATCGACGAGAAAACCCATCAGAGAGATGGCGTTAGGTTCGCTTTGGGCGTTTCGTTTTGTCTTTTGCTCATTTTTTGCCAATTTTCAGTTTGATGTTGTTCGCTGCCGACACGCCGGAGGAGAAGGAACATTGGATGGACTGTATCAACCAATCCATTCGTCGGTCCAATGTTTGGAGGGCGTTCAAACGAAAGTGCTGATTTTGATGGTGCGCATTGTTTGAACGAAATTGCCTCTTTCTTTCTCTCTCTTATTTATTTGGTGGATGGTTTTTAAATTATTTTATTTTCTGATTTTGTCCTGACTTTGTCGTTCGCTTCAGACATTTTATATTATTGTTTACTGCCCCATTCCTTGCACAAACAAAACGTAATTCTCGCATAGAAATCCTCCGTTCAGGAACGGATTACTTTTACTGATTTTATCCATTTCATTTTTGATTTGTATGCTTCGTTTGAAATTTCATTGATAACAATTGGTCCTATAACTTGTATTCGCATATTTGGTCGGGAGTACCGTATTTGCTCTAATTATCCCCCATGGGGGATTATTTTTCAACCTCCTCGTAGACTAGGGGATAATTGGAGACTGGGGGATTAAGATAGAGGGAATATTTTTCAAACGCCTCCTAGACTGGGGGATAATTAGAGCAAATACGGTAATTGTATAATTTTCTTTCCCTTGGCTAATTATTAATGAGTCCGTTTGACGGACAATCCCTCCCAATTCGCTTTCCCTTTCATTCTCAAAAATGGTTCACCTCTGTTTACAAAATAAGGGCTCACTCAATTTCCGCTTGCTTATTTCTACTTTTTATTCCAATTTTAGAAACAACTTTTTCATTGTTTTCAATTTGTCTCAAATGGCTTTTTTGGGGGTGACTTTCGTGGGAAGAATACCGAGCCGTATGGATTTAATTGTTTATTTGGTGATGGCTTAAAGTGTGCCTGTGCCTTTCTGGGACACAAGCTTAATATATTTTTTTAATTTAGCTTCCGCAAATTATAAACCGCAAAAAAAGCCGTACGAGACCAAAATAAGCTCCTTAAAGTAAAGCGATCCGCCGAATGATGTCTGCTCAATACTTTCAATGTTTCTTACCGTAATTTCTCATGGACACCCAAATCCGAGCGCCCTTTGAACTTTGCCATTTCGTTATTTTTTCTGAACAATTTTTGTAATTGGTTCCCAATTGGCATTTCCCCCCCCCCCCTCCAGACCCTTTCTTATGTTTACGGTTTCGCTGTTTTAAAAAATGGAGAATGAACGTCAAAGCCTTCCTCGTCGGACGACGAACGGAAATGCGAATGCATCAGAGACTAAATGGGCGCTAATCCGAGCGTTGTTTTCCTTTGATGGCTCTTTTCCCGTCGCTTTCTTTTCACATTTTTAGAAAAATTGCTCACAGTGTCAACGCATGCACAATGCCCCAGCATTTAATATGCAGCAAATTGTTTTTGTGTAATTAAAATAATGACACAAATAATGCGATGACGCGAAATTGCCGAGACAAAAAAAAGGGGGGGGGGGGAAAGAACACAATGCTAAAAATATAGGAATAAGTTGGGGTATTAGCTACCTAATTAGTTTAAGGACAGACTAAAATAAAAAATAAAAGGCAATAAAGGTGTGCTAATCACACAACCATTTGACCCCTAAATATTGTGTGCCTTTATTGTTGATTTTTTTTAAATTTTTGCACCTGCCGGACACAGCGGCAAAAGGAATTGCGTAAACGGAAAGAAACGGAGAAGGGGGGGGGGGGGCGGTACACAACAAATGCTAATTATGGGAGGAAGGCAATTAAAGAAACATACATACACAAAACAATAAAAATAATAAACGGTTGGAGGAGAGACAATTCCGAGCAAACGGCGAGTGATAAGAAATCGGTAAATGACGCAATGCGAAGGGATGAGAATAGAATCACTAATTTGTTAATACGGAAATAGCTTTTGTTATTTGTACTCTATTAAATGCTAATTCTGCAAATCGTTCTCAAAAGGAGCAAAAGTATAAAAGGGGAAAGTGTACTGAAAAGATGGCACATTCAAAAAGGAAGGGGCGGCGGCACATTGGGCGAAGAAAGTTCGGGCGCTATTAAATGAATATTTTTTAATACAAAAATGATTCCTCCATTCCGTCCGTCCTTAATTATGTCGAGGAAAGTACTGGAAATCAACGGAACATATTTGAAATTAAAGTTGTTGTTTCCGAGAAATTTGTCTTGTGAATTTGGCTTAAACAAAAGCCATCCTCAATAAATCAATCAGTCCTTGGATATGGCACACTTTCGCGTTGACTTTTGTCCTTGAAAACTGAACATTTTTTTGTGAACTCAAATTTTTATTGCTGCAAGTAACGAACATTAAATTATTTGAATATATATGAATTGCACCAATTGCTCATTAACTAATTAGTGATAATGCTAAATGAATTGGTTGGTGATGATTGGTCCCTTCCCTCCGTCCGTTCACTTTAATCCTGACCCATCCCAAAGTGCGAACCCTTTTCACTTCATTTTCACTCACAAACTTCTTTTTTACTTTGTGTACAGTACATCCCAACTCTCGAGGAGAGGGCAAGTGCCCGAATCGGTCGGTGCCGGATTATGCCAAAGTCTGTGCCAGTCGCCCCTCGGCTGGACTTTGATCGGCTAACTTTTGCCAGCCTTTTTTTCTGCCGGCTGAGCTGCGACCAAAGTGCCGACACGTGCCAAGTCGGCCTTTGCTTTTGTTTACTGTTTTTGTGTATTTTGTATTTGAGAGGCATAAGCTAACAACAGCAGGGCAGCAGAGGACAAACATTTGCAGAATAATAATTGAGCATTTGAATTAATAAATGGAAAATAAATTAGACATATAAACACTTTAAATTGCGCGACCTTTGCTCTCCAAAAATGACCGAATTGGCGACAAAACATGGCAATGCATCATTAGCAGGACTTTTCAGTTGCTAATCCGTCCTTTCCCATATAAGCCGTCCCCTTTTAACAGTAATTCCCCGCCCCCTTTTTTTGCCTCCCCTTCGAATGTCTGTCCATTTTTTGACCCTTTTGCTAATTGCCATTTGCTTCCTTGTTTTGCCACTCTTTTGTTGCTTTGTTTTGCTTTGTTTTGTTTTGCTTTTCTTTCCGTTGCTTTGCTTTTGTCTCGCATTACACCAATTGTTTCGTCTTCCGATTTATCGCCACGGCTTTTTCTGTTGACTTTTGCGCGTTAATCTTTTCCTGGGTTAATTCCGAAGCTTTTTCGGTGTTTGCGGAAAATGGAAGGCGGGGAATTCGGAGAGGTCGCGAGAAGTTCGAGCTTTTTCCGTCATTTCCTCGACCACCGCCCCTCGGCTTTTCTTCTTCTCCGAATGACCGTCCAATTCGCCCTTTTTGTTTTTGGTCCTTTGCCCCTCCCCTCACACTTTGGGGCAGTGACTTTTTCACCTTTCCCCTTTTAGCTAATTAATCTCCCGACACAAAGTGGGCAAAATATTGAGAAGGGGGGGGCATTAAGCACCTGAGCATAAATCCGATTTGGGCTCTCTCTCCGACCATTTAATGAAATTAAATGCCGCCACAATAAATTGCAATGAAAAGGGCGCATTTGCTCATTGGTCATTTTATTTTGGCACTTTTGGGCGCATTGACCAGCAGCAGACGGGCGGGAGAGAAAGGCTAAGATTAATTAGCAAATTATTCGGATGGGCACATTTCGTTGCTCCCTATAAATTCTCTCCGCTTTTTCAGCCCTTTCCATTGCCCCCCTCCCCTTAATTTTGCTCCAAAATGCTCCAAATTTGGCCCTCTCTCGCCATCCTTCTCCTCCGCCTTCTCATCCGACTTGGAACAGTTCAGAGCCAGATTGACGTACAATACGACGACGTCAACAATATTTATGTGGACGAAATTGACGACGATCGGTCGATGGTTTTGGACGGGGAAAACACTGCTGAGTCATCGGCTGGCAAATTGCCATTCTCGAGAATGTTTCGGTCTCGTCCATCGTCGGCACCGTCGTCCACTCGGCCGAACATTCTCGTTCTGATGGTGGATGACCTTGGCTACGGAGACCTCCAAAGTTACGGCAATCCTACTCAGGTGTGACTGCTTGGCAATGACTTAACTGTCCCATCTCTCAAGGAATGGACGCCGGTGGACCAACTGATGGCCGAGGGGGTCCGCTTTACCAATGCTTACGCTGCCGATTCGATGTGTTCGCCGAGTCGTGCCGGCTTCATGACCGGTCCCCCCCCCCCTCCCATCCTCCCAATTCACGCCTCCCCCCTCTGTCCTTAGGCCGCTTGCCAATCCGTCTCGGCGTCGTCGGTGGCAGACGCGTGTTTCTGAACACCGACACGGGCGGTTTGCCGAAAAATGAATCGACAATTGCGGAAATGCTTCGTGAAAACGGTGAGAACAAAAATTGAATGAAGAAAGTGGTCAATAGCTTGGACACCGGCGCTCAATTAAGGCTATACGACGGGAATGGTCGGCAAATGGCACTTGGGCATCAACGCATTCAACCGCTCCGATGGCACTCATTTGCCGAGTCGGCGCGGCTTCGACTTCGTTGGGCTGAATTTGCCATTCACCAACAATTGGGAATGCGATGAGACAAAAGTGTTCCTGGCCAACAATGGGTGCTTATTCATCACTTTGCTTTTCAGGATTTCTTTTCCTCTGGGCCAAACCCCGAGAAATGCTTTTTGTACAGCGGTGATCAGGTGGGCCTTTTGGTCCTTTTCTCTTTGTATTTTTTTCTCTCACTCTTTTTCTTTCTTCCTTTTCTCTCCCTTTTCAATATTTTTTCTCTCACTCTTTCTTTTTCATCCCTTTGTCGCTTTTCCTCTTTCCCTTTTTTCCTTTTCGTCACTCCCCCCCCCCCCCCTAATTTCTCTTTGGCTTCTGATCAGTGCCTATTTTGTTCACAGATTGTCCAACAACCGATCAAATTCGACACTTTGACTGAGGACCTTCTCTCGGATTGGCGTCTCTTTCTCACCGGCGTCGCTTTGCGTCGTCCCTCAAAGCCTTTCTTCTTTTACTTTTCCTACCCCCACGTCCATTCCACGCAATTCGCCAACGAAAATTTCAAAGGAAAATCCGAAAGGGGTGGGCATTTCGAAGCGAAATTGGCCTAAATTATATTATTTTGTGCCATTTTCAGGCCTTTTCGGCGACAATCTCAACGAAATGGCGTGGTCAGGTCGGTCAGATCATCGCCGACCTGCGCAAATACGGGTTGGACCGGAACACGTTGGTCATGTTCATGTCCGACCACGGCCCTCACCAGGAATTGTGCAACAACGGCGGTTCCACCGCCGGACTTAAAGGTTCCATTGGCATTTTGCTTTTGCTAATGAGTTCCGATCAAATTCAGGTGGCAAGTCCAACTCCTACGAGGGCGGTTTTCGCATTCCATTCGCCACTTGGATGCCCGGCACAGTGCGCCAAGGCGTGGTGTCCAACGAAGTGATTTCCTCGCTCGATTTGTTTCCCACCTTCGAAGCAATTGCAAAGCGAGAACAGCAACAAGAGGAGCAGGAGGTAATTAACAGATCAGAAGCACCGGTCGGTTAAATGTTCCATGCCTTTTTAATTAATTAATTAATTATTGGCGGAGCGATCGGAGGAAAAAGAGTCAATCGTTGCAATTAATTATTTATTTAATTAAAAGCCCTTTGGTCCGATTCAGAACACTGATCAGTCGGCGTCTTCCGCTGAACAGCATGCCGAACATCAGACAATGAAAGACGGCGTGGACATTTGGCCCGAGGCGAGTAATTAATTTGGCCACTTTTATGGCCTATTACTCATTGCTCGCTTGTTCAGCTGCTTGGTTATTCTGCTGCAAGCGGCTTTTTGTACAACGACGTGAGATATCATCTGAACAGTCTGAAAGTGCCGTTGAGCGAAAGGCGGCCATTGTTCTTTTACTGCAACGACAAATTAATGGCAATTCGTTGGAGCAATTACAAGGCAATTCTGCGAATTGGCAATTAGCAACTTAATTGTTGCTGTTACAGGTCCATTACATGACATCGCCCATCTTCAAGAACTTTACGAAAGACCCAAATTTGGAGGAATTTTGTCCCGGCGGAAAGCCACGGGCCGATTGGTAGGGATGGGCAGCGACAGACAGAACAAATGCCAGAAAATGATCTTCCTTTGCCCTAAAGGTACGTCAGCCAAACTTGCCCGGACAGTCAGCTGATCACACACTCCCCTCCGCTGGTGTACGACCTTTACAGGGACCCATTCGAAATGTACCCTTTGGTGGACAGCGCAGGCGAATGGACGGTGTCCGTCGTGCTCGACAAAGTCGGCACAATCTTGGAGAAGCACATTGGCACAATGTTTCCCGTCCCACCCCAATTGGGACACTTTTCGCCGGAAGTGAAACCGGTGAGTTTTGTGCTCAGAGAGTGGGAAAACACTTCAATGCATTTTAAAATTGGCAGTGTTGCAATTGGCCAAAATGCCGTTGCGATTATCTGACGAAAGAGCGACCGAAAAGTGAGGAGGAGGCGGACACTTTCAAGGAGAGATGGACAGCCATTTGAGGCGGAGGAGCGAGGGACAGAAAAAAAAAGAAGAGAATGACGATCACTCGGCCGATCAATCGCCTGCGGCGTTTTGCCGAACATCCACATTTTAGGGCATCAACACTGTCCTCCGCTTTGATCAATTTCGATTCTCCAGATTCTCCGCTGTTACTGATTGATCACTCCCCTTCCCCTCTTCCAATTTAATTGGCACAAAAACTTTTTTGCTATTTTTCTAATGGGCCGACCTTTTTTTGCTTTTAGACAATTTAAAGACTAATTAAAAAAAGTTATAATGAAGAGGAAAAGCCAAAGCAAAAAGCAACTTAATTTTGTGCAGATTTCCACAAAACAAAAAGACTTTGTTCAGATTAAATTTATTGTAAAAATAGGAAAGTTTTAATAGAAAATGTTTTATTGTAATATTTATAAATAATTGAACAACAAATAATAATTGTTACACATATTTTGATGAATAAATGAATATTATTTTTAAAATTTTCGAATGAATGAAAATGTCCAAAAAATGAAAAATCGGATTGTTTTTGCCAATTTACCATCGATGCTTTTCAACTTTCGCCCCCTCAGCAAACATTCAGCAAAGTCCGCACTGTCCGACCACAGAAAATGCGTTTCCAATCATACGAATAGAGGCGACCGCGGCAAAAACGGCGTTTATACAAATGGCATCTGATAATGAAATTAAATGAAATTGAAATTAAATGTCATCGGCGAGGGATTTTTCCCCGCCGAAGACATTACAGTAATGCGGGGTTACTGTAAAGAAAACACAGTTGGATCCCTTGGCCCACCAATTGGCCATTCCATTGCCCCCCCCCCTTTTCGCTAGGACCTCGTGTCTCTGTCCATACAGACGGTGCTGTTCCCGCACAATCCGCAGCTGTTTGGGCAGTCTTGGGAAAGTGATGGAATAGCCTTCGATTGGGAACAAAAAAAATGAGTGGCATTTGGCCACTTTTGAAATGAATGCCAATTCCGTCGTCCGTTCCCCCCAATTTTCCTCCCATTGCCCCGTCCCACCCGAACTCCGGCAGTCCATCGGTGCACATCCGGACACTTGGAATGGCAAAATGATTCGTTGGTGTCATTCTTTTCGGAACATTGGAAGCGGAAAAGGGCCCCGCGGGCGGAGACAAAACGACCGCGGGGACGGGGGCGGGGGCGAACGAAGCGAAAGCGGAAACGGGGACGACGCGGGCGGGGAGGCGGGGGAACGGTCGAAAGCGGGGAAAAAGGGGGCGAAGGGCGAGGCGAAGACCAATTGCGGAGCAGCAACAGCTCATCCCCCGCAAGGGTTTTGTGCTGCTTTTCTGAACGCAATTTATGCACGAAAATGGACACCGAACACCCCCACTCATTAGTCACTAATTGTGAAATGAGTTAATCACAAGTAATTAATTACCCAAACAATTGACATGCCCAACCCAAAAAGATGAATATGGCACAGTGAAAGTTGAATGTTTTTCAGAATTAAAATAAACGAAATGAAAGAAAGGCCTACCGTTTCGGCTCACTTTTTGCTGATAAATCATCGGAACGAAAAGAAAAAGCAGAAAAAAAGAACGAAATGGAATTTGGCACATAATTTTTAAAATTAGCGAAATGAACAAACGAGCAAAAAAATGGAAATTTAAAAAGGGAGGGGGGGGGGGGACAAAGCGAATTTGTGAGTTGAGAGAAACAAAGAGACGACCGAACTAACGGAGCATTTCCTTTTGTGTCAGTTCGTTTAATGCTTTATTTTAATGAAAAAGCACAGCTGTTTTGAAGTGTGAACAAATTTATTGGAAAAGGCAGAAATAGTCCAAAATTAAATTTGATCAACGCAATTGATAAAATTATAAATAAATTAATTAAGTCACAATAAGTAGGAAAGAGGCCAAGGCAACAAGAAAAGAAGCGATCGAATAAATAAACATTATGGGAAGGAATGCAATGGCCAATTATGAAAAAAAAACCACAACCAAAAAGGAATTGTCCGCCTTTCATTCGTTCCGATCACAAAATCAAATTCGACTGATCAGTCCGTATTTGGTCGGCTGGAGGAGAGTGTCCACCACGTCGGATTCCAATTGGTCGAGCTGCTCAAGCACCGAACTCAGATCCCTTAAATGGCATAAAAAGTGCGTTGATTAATTAGCTAATTGCCCTTTCTTCTTCCCTCTATTGTTTTTTTCCGCTCTCTTCTAAATTGGCACTGTTTCGCCTTTCTCTCCGTCCGCCTCACTTTTCTTCTTTGCCCGGTTCGGTGCGCAGTTCGATGTAATATTTCACTTTCGGCTCCGTTCCGCTCGCCCGCAGTGTCACCGCACTTCCGTCGACCAAAGTGAACGTCACCATTTCGGAGGAGGTGCTCAGCGGCAGAATGGCCCTGTCGTCCGGTTGAGCGTTGTCATAACCTGCAAAAATGCCGTTCCGTGGTTTTGTCTTGGCATTCTGTTCTCCTCAAATGGCCCACCCGTCGTCAAGTCGCGCACAAATTTCACATCGAAATTCTGCCCAATCGTTTCGGGGTAATCGGAGCGAAGGTCCGCAAATAATTTCTTCGTCACTTCCGTCGATTTGACCCCCCAATACGAATTGCGTTGGAGGTGAAAGCCGTAGAGGGAGAAGAGGCGGAAGAGCTGTTCACGCAGCGAAACGCCCTTTTGGGTGCGCAGCCAATTGGCCATTTCGGCAAAGACCGCGGCGGAAGAGATGCCGTCCTATGAGAAGAAAACGGACGAATGGTCATCAGTCAAAAACAGACAATTGGCCGCTAACAGACAATAGGATTAAAACTCAAATTCTTTGGCCTTTATGGTTCACTTCCTTTCCCACCGGGTCATTTTCCCATGAAATTTTAAGTTCAAAATTCCTAAATTTTTCGTAAAAAATGTCTGGAAATCTTTAGAATTTTTTTGGGTGACTAAATGCTGCCACCCGTTCCCACTTTGTCCAGCGTTGTGCCGGGAGTAAACCCAATGGACTCCTCCCAGGCGGTAATAACGGTGTTGCCTTCCGACCGCAATTTGTGTGCCAAATTGCCTATGTATTTGAAGCCCGTCAACGAATGCGCCGCTTTGAAGCCTTTAATTGGAACGAAAATAGCCAATTCATTTGTTTAATCAATTAATTAATTGAGGGACAGACCCTCCTTTTTGGCCATTGTGGCGACCATTTGGGAAGAGACGGCCGAATGGAGGACGAACACGCGCGAAGAGTCCGCCGTTGGGTTGGCGGCACGCCAATTGGTCCACGCCCACCACGTCAGCAGAATGCCCATCTCATTGCCACTGAACACGCGCCACTCTCCGCTGAAAGCAAAATCGAAATCAGTCAAATGCCAATTCAAATTTCGTCCCGTTTTACGGACTTTGCCTCTTTCTCCGCCAATTGGAGTCGGTCGGCGTCCGGGTCATTGACGAGGAGCAAAGTCGAGTCATTGGCATTTGCAGTCTCAATGCACAGTTTGAGGACCCGGTGCCCTTCCTCGGGGTTGGGGAATGGAACAGTGCCAAAGTCGGGGTCGGGCTCGTCTTGTTCCTGAAAATTTGAATGGATGAGCCCACTGGACACACTGCGCAACTGTTATAAAATAGACACACAATACCTTAACGTACGAAATGTTCTCCGAAGGAAAGCCAAACTCAGCGAACATTCGGCGGACGAATTTGGAGCCGACGCCATGGAAAGCGGAATAAGTGAGGCGGAGGGACGAAGTTTGGTTGAGTAATCAAAAACGGAAAGGGAAGGGTAGAAACAAAAGTGTGGGACATGGAACTTGTGATGGCAGCAAATGGCACTCTCCCCGGCAAAATATTTCTCCAAAACCGAGTCGGCCGAGTGGAGAAGGGCATTTGTGCCGAGTTGGGCCGTGTCCCAATAGGCTTCTTCGGGCTTTGGCTCCTCCGCGACAATTCGACAAATTTCCGTGTCGTGTGGGCTCAGAATTTGAGCACCGTTGGCCCAATAGGCCTTGAAGCCGTTGTCCTCCTTCGGATTGTGAGAGGCGGTGATCGGAAAATGGTGCAAAATATTAACAGGGAAATACAAATGGCAAACAAACAAACCAACCATGATGCCCGCGGCACAACCCAAAGAAACGACGGCAAACGAAACGACGGGGGTGGGGACGACGGCGGAAAAGAGAAAGGCGGACAGTCCGTTCAGCACGAAAACATTGGCAGCCAATTCGGCAAAACTAAGCGTGGCATGGAAATGCCAACGCATTCTTTACAGGCCTTTTACCGTTTGCTCTGATGTCGGCCATCGAAGCCAATCACAACGCCTTTCTTTTTGCCATCTTCGCCCATTTCACTTGTCAAATGCCGTGCCATTCCATGGGACAGTTGGATGATGGTCAATTCGTTCAGTCTGGCAAAGCCCGCCTCCATGTGCGTTCGAACTCCTACAGAAAAACTCGGGATCATAACTCACAACCGAGAAACACATCAAGGCACCTGCCGTCCCAAAAGACAATTTCCCAACCATCCGAAGTCGCAATTCGTGCACATTGTTCTCTTTTACGAGTCGTTCAATTTCTGTTCGAGTCGTCGCATTCTGACAATTTTTATACAAATTAAATACCCACAATTTGTGATGATTTGATTAATTAATTAATTAGATGACAATACCTTGTCCCAGCATAACCATTTGTTTATTAATTCTTGAAGGTAAGGGTCCATTACAAATAGGTAACAATTTGTTTGCTAATGAAATTATTTAGTTGAATTTAAAAAATTGTAGTAATGGAAAGTTTGAAATATCATTTTTAATTAGCGTTGTCTTACAAAAACTTTAATTATTCATCAACTTTAATTAAAACATTTCTCCCTTTTTACAATAATGATTAGGTATTTAGTTGAGTATCGATACTGATTGATTATCAACATAAAACCATTGTTAGGTATAAGTACACACAACGAATGACGTCACATACTGACTGTGAGAGACTGACAAAGTGACTTTCTGAGGGAAATGAGTGTTTGGGGGCCAAAACAGACAAAATTGCTCATACATATAATATGAAAAGTGAAATTGCAATGGGAGAGGAATTTTTGCTGAATACAAAAAATAAAAGGACATCGAATGGAGGACTTAAATTTAAAACATTAAAACCGAAAAGCCACACGTCCTCCATTTATTAAAGCTTTTGTTTGAACAAGCAAAAGTGAACGGAATTTGAATGCCTTCGTTCGGTTGGTGGTCGACATTCCTCTTAAACTTGCGTCTGCAGCGTCCCATCCTCAAAAACGATATTACTTCCCCCGGAAGTGGCGAATAGCCGTTCGACACGCTTCCTTTTCCTTCAAATAGTGCATTATAAAATTGTAATTTATGTTACATCGAAAATGCTGATAAAACTCACTCCATTTCGGTGCTGGGCCCAATGTGTGTTGTTTTGGAATAGTACGAACGACGTTCGCTGGTGCCCCGTTGTGAAAGCGGACCGCCAATTTGTTGTTGGTACTGAAGGGTAACCGCGTCCACCGCCGCTTCCTCCGCCTTATGTTGCTGCTCTTCGTGCTCCGATATTCGCGACCTTTGCTGGTGTTGTCGCATCGGAGTTTGTTTCATGGCTAAATTAAATGGAAAATTTATTGAAGTTTAATAATCATTTAAGCTTAAAAACAAACAACAATTAATTTAAATAAAAAGAATCGGGAGGGTTTGAGTTTTTAACGAAAGGGTCAAAAACGAATAAGCACAAAACACAAGCACTGTAAGCACACATTTAAATGCAAAGAGTCCAAATTGATAAAACAACTCAAAAATTGCTATATTTTAAAATTTGGACCGTTTAAATTTCTAAAAATGGACGCGGTATGAAACAGTGCATGCCTTTGTACCTACCGATGTAGGAATGGACAAAGGAGCGAAACTTTGAGGATGGATGCCTAACTGACGGAATGTTGTCCACTGAAATGCAATTAGAAAGCAGGTCATTAAAGAAAGAATTTGGGAAAGGTTTTTAAATGAAAAGAGCATGGGAAAGGGCTAATTTTGAAGACAGGGAAATGGCAGTTTATTGTCCGTTGGACGCCAAACTGTCCGATTTGTTAAAAATCACAGACCTGCCGACTGTGAAATTCGCCGGAACACAATGGTTGAGACAAATGTTTGGAAACGCAACGCATAGAAGCCCGGATTTGTAACGGAAATACTTTCCTAAAATTTTGGAAAGATAATCTCTGGATTTATAATAATATTAAAAAACAAACCCCGTCGTGCAGTACGCTCTTCCATGTGTGTTCAATCTTTTTAAAAAGCCGGTAGCTCTGCAGAATGTCGATTATTCCCAAGTAGAGAATCAGCCGCTCGCCCTTGGCACTTCGTGCCGGCACTTCCCCCTCGCCGAAGCCCAAGGGTTGCAAGTGTTCAGAACTGCTTGCTGGACATCGGCTGCTCAAAATCGGACTCGTCCTCATCAACATTGTGCACACCCATCAACAGACTGTAGTCCATGATTTTGAAACTCTCCAGCACCTAAAAATGAATAACAAAACAATAAATAAATTTGACTAACCAAACAGTCCCTTTTTATCACATCCAATAGCGCATCAAAGACTTGAGAATCCAACCTGTGGAAAAACAAAATAACAGCGAATGGAAATTGGCAAGCAAATTGCTCACATTATTCCGTTCGGAAATTCCTGGTTAAAATCCAAATCCTTCAGCGTCGGTGTTCCCTTCGCGCGTTCATTTTCCGACGCAAATCGCTTGTAAGTCGACCCTTTCAGGTCGAATTTGTGATGCATTTGAACAGATTGAGGCAGCAAATTGTTCATCACCAACAATCGAATGTTCTTGCCAAGACTCTGAATATTTGGTAGTTCAGCGGAATTTCACTCAATGTAAATTACAAATCAAAAATGGAAATCCTCTATGATCAGAATTTATTTTAATATAATTCCCAATAATTAATTAAATTAATTTACCTGATAGCAAAAAAGACCAAAAAATTTTGGCAATAATGTTCTGGGGTTCTGATGAAGATTCATGTAATAACCGGGCAGCAATTTGCGGAGGAATTCCGCTTCTTTGTGCTGAATTGTTTTTATGATGAATTTGTCGTCCATTGACACGTAAAAAATAGAGCCACTGGCGCCCGGGTTGCTCAATTCCCTCAATGGTTGGGTGCACAAAGATCTCTGTTTATGGAAATTCAAATTATTCAATTTCGCAACAAATTGTAAGAATAGTATATTACGAGAAAGTCCGCCGGCTTTATGTTGAATAACTCCCGAAAGTAACGAAATGCAATTGGCGCATAAGTTTTGAAGCGAAAATCCCCATAAACATGCGACGGCGATATTTGAGAGCCATCACTTAAATTGAAAATTCGAAATCTCTTTGCCTTAAGGCCTTTTCAACTTTAAAAAGTTCAAAAATTACGTAGGAAAGGGCACAGAATCGATCACTTCGAAGTCCTGCACCAAAATGTCGCGCTTTGGCTTTCCAGCCAATGACCCAATTGAGTTGGCAATTCCCAGCTGTATCGCGCCCATCAAAGCATTCGTAGGCACTTTTTTATAACTGACTTCCCCCTGCTTGTCAATCCGCCTGTGCCCAATTTTACCAGCAACTCCATCCATTTTCAAGCGAAATTTACCTAAGAATAAACGTAATAAAAATTAGTTTTGCAGAAATTAATAATTCGATGAATCATAAAAGAAAGCACTCGAATTGATAAAAGACGGAAGGAAAAAACGGAACGGAAACGGCGAATGCGAATGACCAATTTGACGAAAAAATAAAACGCCAAAAGAATATGAATAAAATTTAAATTGATTACAACTTCATTTATCATATGATTATCACTCCGGACCCGAAATTTATCGAAAAACCAGTGAAAATCTCTTTTGCGGCTCACTTTTTTTACATAAAATTCGAAATAAATTAATTCAAAATTCGTTTATTGATGTTTTCTCGCACTAATGCCAAATTGTCCTGCTTCTTATTATGCGGACATCATTCTTATCATCAAAATTATTGCCGTGCCTTCTCCCGAACTGAACGACCAGTAATCCTGTCAATTTTCACATGCATTTGCGCATTAAAAACATTTCTAGAGACAACGAAGGCGACAAAGCGTGGGAGACCGTTTCGGAAAGCCTGAAATATCGAAATTACCATTGGAAGACATTTTGGTGCCGCAACGTGTCCCAATGGAGCGATACACTGAAATTGAGGTAATTATCAGAGTTATAGCCTTGGTTCCTTCCTTAATGACTTTGTAGTTTGAAGGCGTTCAAGCGAAACTTTCGCGCCAATTTATCTCAACAACACTTGAACAATTTGCACAACAAAAGCATATCAGGGAGCTTGCTGAAGAGCAAAACATCACAGGGCGTCTCTTCGACAAGGCTTTTCAGAGCTTCAGGTCGAAATTGAATTGACCTTTTATTCAAATGTAAATTTTCCAAAAATTGAAAGTTTTTGTTTAGGTTGCTTTGTTGCTCAGAGAATGCGAGTCCACAAAGTATGGAGCCGACTTTGAGGATTACTTTCAGCGACATAAAAAACCAGGGTAATTTGGGCCTAATTTGTTTTCCCATCAAATAAGTTTGTTTTGTTTTTTCTTTATCATAGAACAGAGCGTCGATTCGTTGTACCCTTTCTTCGTAAAACATGCTCGTTGTGTGTTCCCCCATTTGGAGTGTCTCAGAGAGCTTCAAGTCATTTCTGATCTTACTCAGCCGCACAATTGGTACCCTCTTGCTCGAGAAATCAACAGAAAGATCATTTTTCATGCAGGTGTTTATAAATATGCATTACTTTTGAAATTTTTTATTTTTAAAGGACCAACAAATAGTGGCAAAACTTACGAGGCATTGGAATATTTCAAAAAGGCCAAATCCGCTTTGTATTGTGGGCCATTGCGTTTGTTGGCATACGAAGTGTATATGAAGATGAACGAAGCAGGCAAAACAAACGTAGTAAAAGGAATTGAAAAACGATGTTTTATATTCTATAGGAATTCCTTGTGACATGATTACGGGTGAAAATCGTCTCTTTGCCGTTGATTCGGACAACCCATCCGCCCACACTTCAGCAACCATCGAAATAATGTCCCCAGAGCATAGAATTGAACTTTGTGTCATCGACGAGATCCAAATGCTCAGAGACCCACAAAGAGGTGCTGCTTGGACAAGAGCACTGATGGGAGCGCCTGCGGATGAGGTAAGAAATTGGGGCGTGATCGTTTTTAAAAACTTTTTTCCTTTGCGATTTATCGGGTTTAATCAATTTTTTAAAAATTTATTTACAGTAAGAATAGGTAAATTTCTTTCAAAAATTTTCGAAGTTTTAGTTCAAATACTTAAAAAAGACGATTTCCTTTTCTGCATAGCTTTTTAAAGAAAAAACATAGAAACAATATTATTTCTAGAGACCGAAATTTCATTTATTTATTTTTTGCTTATTTTAAAAGAAAAACTATCCTTCATTTTTTAATCTAAAAAATGATTTTTTAAATTATTTAGTTATATTATACATTAATTAAAATTTACTGGTTTTTGTGTGGAAACTGCCCGGCAATTGAAAAACTCGTTTGACTGGCTTGTAGAAGCCGGGCCCGAGACTGGTAGAAAACAGCAGCATACATTCACAAGGGGTGTCTCAACCCAAGGGCCATACGACGGACGATTGGGACAGGGCGGGTGTCTCGGGACCGATTTTTCATACGAAGGTCCAAATTTTTCTCCGGCGACGACCTTTTTTTTTTTTTTTTGCTATTCAGACCATTTTTTCTGCCGACTTTTTTTGCTTTTCAAAAACCTTTTTTTAGGCGCGTTTTTTCCAAAAAATTTTTGGGAACAGGTGGGCCGGCGGTGCCGATAGGCGCCGCCGAAATTTTTTTTTGAATTTTGTATGAATTTCGCTAAGAAAATTGTGCAAGTTTTTAATTTTCCTCCTTCGTTAACGACCCCCCCCCCTCCACGACGGCCCCTCCTTTTACAGCCGCCCCCCTTACGACGAACGAGGGGGGGGGTGTCCGAGGCCTCTTACGACGAGGGGGGGGGTGTGTCGAGACACCCCTTGTGCATGTATGAACAGCAGTTCCCGGGTCCGGGTTTATATATTTTCGGTTTTCTCCAAGACTATACCCATCGTCGTTTCCATAGGAAAATGCTTGTTTTATTTTCAGATTCATCTTTGTGGTGAAGAATCCGCTTATGATATCGTCTGTCGTTTGCTGGACCCGATTGGCGAACACGTTGACCTTCGTCGATATGAACGCAAGGGCAAATTGGTCGTGATCGTAACCCACGGACTTCGTGATCTAAGTTCAACAAAGGTCGTAATATTTTTTCATTATGTTATTTAATTCAAAATAATCCATTTATGTTTAGGATGGTGATTGTGTGATACATTTTTCGAAAAAAGGCATTCTCGAAATGGCACGCCGATTGAAATTTGAATACAAAAAGGAATGTGCTATTGTATTTGGAGATTTGCCCCCCGAGGTTAAGCGAGAACAGGTCAAACGGTTCAACGACCAGAACGACCCGTGCAAAATTCTGCTTGCAACCGATGCAATTGGAATGGGAATGAATTTAAACATCAAAAGGTCCGCTTTTCTTTTTAAATTGCGTGTGTCAATTAATCTATGATATATTTCAGAGTGATTTTCACAACACTGAAAAGTCGTGATGGCTCTTTGCTCCCCGCGTATTTCGTAAAACAAATTGCCGGCAGAGCTGGCAGATACGCTTCAGCATATTGCACCGGCGAAGCGATGGCGTTGGATGATGCTGATGCTGGACTGCTCGAGAAACTGATGAATGAACCAATTGATTCCATTGACCAGGCCGGCATTTTGCCTTCATTTGACCAAATTGAGGTGAGTCCACGCTCTCATTCATTCTTTTAAGAATCCTTTCAAATCCTCTGAAGATGTTTTCCTTTCACTTGCCCCAATATTCGCTGACTCAACTGCTCGACATATTCGTTTCAATTTGCACAGTTAGCGAAAAGTACTTTCTGTGTTTGAATGACTCAATTAAACAAATTGCGCAACTCATTGAACACATCCAACTTTCACTTCGGGTTCTCTTCTCATATTACAATATTATGACTTTATCAGCAATTAAGGAACGTTACATCTTCTGTCTCACCCCAATCCCTTCCGGTGCTCACCCCTTTCTTAACTCGGCTTTTATCAAAATGGTCCGACGTTATTCTGAGGGCAATGCAATAACTTTCGCATGGATCCGTCCTTTGGTTTTGCCTGAGTTGCGAATTGTCGACAGAGTCGACGCGGTCAATCGGCTTGTCGACGTTTACGACTTTATGGGCGCGTACCTTTGGCTTAGCTATCGTTTTGAGGTAACACTTTATTTGCAGAGAATCAATCTTTACAATGTTTTCTCAATATTTAGGAACATTTTTCCGACCGAGACAAAGTCCGCGAGTTGCAACGAGAATGTGTGGGATTTATTCAGAAAAGCATGGACAAAATGTTATCTGAGTATGGAGAGGAGGAGGCAAAGGGAGCGCCGCGCAAGGGAAAAAAGGAGGGAAAACAGCGATTCGGAGTACGAATTGAGGGCGATGGGACTGCACAGGAACAGCTCGAAAAAGCATGACGACACTGTTTCCAAAGTGGTAATAAGCACATACTTAAAAATGGAATCATTTTATTACGGTTTACAGCAGAAGGAAGGCCTCCAGGAACAGTTCAACGCGCTAATTTCAAAAATGCGGAAACAACGAAAGCAAGTCAAATGAAGGGTTCTTCTGCTTACCACTCATTAAATGTTATCTCATTGATAAATTGTTTTGTTTGAAAACCTTTTTCATAAATAATCGTCGATTACGATTAAATGCTTCGCATTTCTGATTGCTTTTACCGCTCATTCCTTTTTTCAAAGCATGGGATCGTCCAATGAGGAGCAGCAGCTTCAGGAAATTGAGGCTTTGGAGGTGTAGCTGTTTTTTATAATATGATAACTTTGTCTAAAATATTTAAATATTGTTTAGTCAATGTACTCCAACGAACTGAGGGTTTTGTGCCGGGACTTTCCGAATATCAGTGTCGAGTTGGATGTCCGCCCCGATTTGGTTTGCTCGTTCAATGGTAACTAATTTGTTAGTATTTTCTGATTAAGGACGAATTCGCTGAACTCTTCGGCAAGAGTGTCATTTCTCTGCGCGCAACTTTTCCCTCGGACTATCCGAATTGTTTCCCTGTCATCGAATTGCCAGATTTTGATAGGGACGACGATGAAAACACAACACTTCAGAAGACTCAGTTTTGGGATGAATGTGAACGGAGAGTGAGGCCGGAATTGGACAAAGTGATGGAGGATTGTGTTGGGATGCCTATGCTTTTCACATTGCTCGGCGCTTTGCAGGTTCAAAAACTACATTATAAATAAACAATCCAAGAAAAAACAGGAGTTCTTTGTCCAAATGGCAGATGATTACCTTAAAAACCGTGATGAATTGGAGAGGATAAAAGCGGATAAAATTGAACGCGAGGAGCGGGCCAAATTCGAAGGTGATTGTTTAACCAAAGCGAGTAGGACAGATAATTTTATAATCCATTTAGGGACACGAGTGACGGTCGAATCATTCAAAAAATGGAACGATGCCTTTTTGAAGTCTGTCAGAGTGCCACAGGAAAAAACAAAAGTTTAAAATGTTGAATTTTTAATATACCTAATCATCACTTTTCACCTACAGGACAATCAGACGACAAAGAGAATGACCGGAAAACAACTGTTCCTTTCGGACAAATCACTTAACATTTCCGATTTGCAATTTATTGGAAATGCCAAGGACGAAAATGCAGTTGAAATTGACCAGTCTCTTTTTGAGGTTAGGAAATCAGTGATTAGCAATCATTGAAAGCTGTTCAAATTTACTAAAGGGCGACATCGATTTCGACGACGATGATGAGGATTACAACCCCGAGGCTGATGTTGGATCAGAAGATGAAAGCAAATAAAGTTTCACATTATTTATTTCTGACAAATTGTTATTTTCGGGATCGCTAATGAATACGGCACCATTTGTAGAAATGGATGTCACATTCGTGATCAGCTCCCCCGTAAACCCAAGAGTACTACTCCGAATTGCGTAAAAACTATTTTATTTTATTTTTTATGGGACTAATAAAATACAGGATTACCGGATTTGAGGCTGACCCTAGTCATGATTTCGGACTTTTTGACATTATCAGGCTGTCAAAAATATGCACGAAAAATGACCAAAATATGTGCATAAATATGCTAATAAACACACCGTTTCAATTTTGGCCTCCCAGTTCCAAAAAGATTTGCATGTGTGGCGAAGTGGTTTTTGTAACATAGTAAAGGGACAGAGGGTGGTGGTTCGAGTCCGTTGTGCAACATGAATATTTTTATTTATTTTTGTCCAAAATTTAAAAATATGACGATTTTTGGGAATTATTTTTGAGGGTTTTTGCAAACCAAATTGGGCAATCTTGGTATCATTCGAAAGCTCTTGATGGGGAGAAGCTTTTTCTAAGCAAATGTTAAGCGATTTGATGAAATTGAAAAAAGATATGGGTGTTCTAAAATTGTAACTTTTGATCTAGCGCATAAACAAAAATACTTTTTGCATTAATCGATGCAGAATATTTTTCTCTATCGGTATGCAAAATTTGAAGAAGATTTAACATCCTGAAAAAAAGTTAAACATCACGAAGTGGATTCGGTTTTTCTCTATTAACAGAGATAAAGAAATAGTACGCCAAAAAGAGAGATGTTTTTTTTCTCTGCACTCTCTCTTTATTGGTACACATCTCGTTTTCTGAAACGGTGTGTAAAGTCTTGAAATAGGTATGCACAAAAGCGCAAAATATGCACCAAATAAGCACAAAAAAAAGTTGAAAATATGGATGCAAAATAAGTTTAAAAATTTATTCCTCATAAATTTTATCGGTGGTTTTGCAATTTCAAATCAAAATTTCTCAAGTTTGACGAAAAATGGCAAAATATGCAAAAAAAAAAAAAAAAAAAAAATCTGAAAATATGTTCAAAAATGGCAAAATATGCAGAAAAACCCAAAATATGCAAATAAAAGTCCCGACTTTCATTCGCAATTACCAAAAAGAAAGTGTTTTCCTACTAATTAAATTTGCATATTTTTGACCGCCCTGGGGCCTATTTCAATTCCCATCGTATCTCAGATAAGACGTCGTATCGTGTAAAATTTTGTTTCAATTTCCATCATTTCACGACGTCTCATCGTATTTACGATCATCTTTTATAAGATGGGAGAAAAATCGTAAATACGACAAAAAATCGTGAATATGATGCAATTCTGTTTCAATTCAAATTGCATGATGTGATGTCAAAATCGCGTATCCGACATCATGAAAGTTAAAACCAAATTGTTTAATAATATAAAATTGATTAAATTAAATGGAAATTATTATTTTTAAATATTAATGAATAATTATTTTTTAAGTTTAATAAAGAATACACTATAGGTGTCCAATATATAAAGCCACCCTAAAACTTGCTAGTTCTAAAAATTTGCATAAACATCAAAAATGGAACAATTTACTTATATAAATAGCAAATCGAAATAATGGTCTCCAAAATTTATGACATAATTCACAAAGTTGATGTAAATGACTTTTTTTGATCAGTATCAAAATTTCGGTTGACACAATTAAAATGGAATAATTTAGACTAATTGTTTGCGAAAACCTTTGAGCTTCTGAAGAAATTATCAAGAAAAACACAGTAATAATAATTCACATAATTAATTATCATTTGAATTACATATCATTAGAAAGAGGAGACTTCATTCTATAAAACAAAATTTATTTTTAGAATTTATATTTAGAATTTAAATTCTTTGTGAATTTTTTAATTTTACATGACGGGACCAAAATACATGGGTTGGACCACGGATGAATTTACACGATTTCTTCCCTTAGTTTCGTCGTATATACGATGTCGGATATACGATGGTCGGTTGTAAATTGAAACAAAATATACGACATCCGCTGTTTTTTCTATGATGTTACGACGATCGTATATACGACATCGGGACGATGAATTGAAACAGAAATGTCCGACATCGCATGTTTTTTATTGAAACAGAATTACACGATGCGATGTCATATCGGAGATATGACATCACATCGGAGATACGATGGGAATTGAAATAGGCCCCTGGTCATTATTTTGCCACTGTTGACATTTTTCTGTCACTATTTAGTTAATTTATTTTGGATTTTTTGCCACTAAAAATCCTCACCCAATTTATTACTTCCTCAAACGCCGAGGCGACAATTGTGGAACTATGTCCGGGGGGAAGGTATTTTTATTACTTTTTTGTTTCTGTTTTGATCGGATCAGTGACCACCTCTCCCTAGCTTACTGTTAACTTAAGAATAATAGCAAAAATTATTTGTCTGACGATTTAAATATTCAAAGCGTGCCAAGATATCCTCCGGAAAAGCCTTTCCTTTGAGAAGTTGACCTTAGTTTCTAAAATTTTCATCTGTGGCCTTTTACTACCTCTCTTTCTCAAGTACGAAAAAAGAAAAACGAAAATTATTTCAGAAGATAAAGCCAAAGGGACCGAAAACATTGGAGGATCCGGAGAAGAAATACGCACTGAAACTGATCGAACGAGAAAGGGTTTCGCATGACACGAGGTGAAGAAGCACTTGAGAGAAGGAGACAATGGGAGGGCCAACCGACCAAACGAACATTTGGCAAAAATAAAAATAATTCCCTTTGTCATGCCATTCTTAATGACCAAATTGACCCGTTCAATTGTTTAGGCGTTTTCGATTTGCGCTTCCGAGTGAACAGCACATTTTGGGATTGCCCGTCGGACAGCACATTTACGTCAGCGCAAAGGTCAAAGCAAAATGGAACAGCCGGGGGTTGGGCGTATCCATTGTCAAATTCGCAGAAAATTACCCATGAAAATAATTCAGCTCAATTTCAGATTGCTGGCAAATTGGTTGTCCGTCCGTATACGCCCGTGTCAAGTGATGATGACCTGGGATTTGTGGACTTTATCATCAAAGTGACTCTTATTCGTCCGTCCCGCGCCCACTTTTACCCATTCTTTTTAGGTTTATTTCCGTGATGTTCATCCGAACTTTCCGGAAGGTGGCAAAATGTCGCAACACTTGGAGAGCATGGAAATCGGTTCGATGTTCCCTCAGACTTGTCCATTTTTCCATTTCAGGCGATCCTTTGGACTTTCATGGGCCCAGCGGACTCATTGTTTACGATGGCAACGGTCATTTTCTGATCAGACCTGACAGAATGACGTCGCCCGTCCCACGCCATTTCGACGAAATTGTACTGATCGCCGGAGGGACCGGCATAACGCCGATGTTGCAGGCAAACGAACCCGAATTATTTCTTTAATTAGCAGAGAAAAACATTTCCAGCTGATCAAAGACATTCTGAAAAATTCGCCGGAAGATTCGACTAAGATTTCACTGCTTTTTGCCAATAAAACGGAAGAGGATATTTTGTTGAGGTAACTGCTACTATATTTTTTTTTAAATAGTCAAAAATTTTAGAGATGATTTGGATAAGCTGAGTGCAAAATTTGCTGATCAGTTCTCCGTTGGGTATACGGTCGACCGCGCGCCAGGCCCAAATTGGAAATATTCGAAGGGATTTATCAACGAGCAAATGATCCATTTGCCCACTAACAAAGTCGACACCGCCGTTTTTATGTGCGGACCGCCTCAAATGGTAAAAAAAAAGCAAAAGAATCAAATAGATCAACGTAAAAACGCAATGGCTATCAATTAAAAAATTTGTAGCGCAATTCGGTCTTTCAATTCGATATTTGTTGAATACAATTCAAATGGACGGGCTTGTTCACTGATATTATTTCCTCTTATCAGAAAAAAGCATAAAATACGTTTATATTCTATGTAGAAATTTTTTGCTGAGGTTTAAATTTGGCTGGGGTCGAAGAAATTGGGTCGTTAATGTTGCTTTTGGCTGGGGACGCAAATGTTGGACTGAAAATGGCAGGGCACTGTTTTCCAAAAAAGTTAAAACTCTTAAATTCCCTTAAATTGTCTACACATAGTTTACCCCTCATGTTTACCAGCGCCACCAATGATTGTCCCGCGGGACGTCCATTCGCAAATTTTCTCAAAATTCCTATTTTTCAGGTCAACTTCGCCTGCTTGCCTGCCCTCGACAAGCTTGACTTTCCCGTAAAGAATCGCTATGTCTTCTGGGAATTTTGTTGATTTGAATTTAAAGCTTTTCGTTATACAATTATTCCTTTGCCCGTTTGTTTCCATACATTTGCAAGGGATGTCTCGAGACTCCGGGAAGGGAACAAAAATTTATCAGTTTTCTTAATCTTAACAAATTTCGTTTAATTTTTTGGCAGTAGACCAACTATAAAAATTTTGACAAATATACTCAAATTTTCAAAAAAAATTTCCATCGCCCTCAGGCGTTTTTTAAAAGTCGAAAAATTCAAGTTTCACAATAGCTAAAAACACTAAAAATAACAGCCTATTGGTATAAATTTCGTGCATATGAATCATTTTGAGTAATATAAGTGAACAAAATCGAAAATTTTCAGCAAAACCCTTATTTTCATCCACCTCAAAAAATTCCCTTCCGCATCCGAAAATTTTTTTAAAGGTTTTTTTTAAAGGAAATAGTATTTTTGTTGAAATTTTTTCTTCCTTGGTATCACCTCCCCTAAGCCAAAATCCTGATTCGTCCCTGCCGGAAGTCCTCGATCTTGAACACCACCCCTTGCGCATTTTTGGTTATCTTAGCCATTTGGTTCACAATTTATTTATAGTAAAATGGATAAATATTGGAAACCAAAATTAGAAATGGTTTTATGATCGACATCGAATGGTTTATCTTGGCTTGATTTGCCTTTTCGTCGCATTTTATTCGTACGCCGTCATTATGTAATCGTAAACCATCACCGAAATGCAAATGTTAGCTAAGTTGGCCAATCCGTTTAAAATCATTATAAGAGTAAACAATGAAAGGGCGGAGGAGACGGGAGGTCAATCAGAAAAACAAAGATAAAAAGCCCATCAAAGTTTATTAAGCGAAAAGCCGAAGGAAACAAAGGCATATTCGTGGTCAGCGCCAAAAATTACCCTAAAAAATTATTTAAAATGTCTTTTGAGTGCTTTTTATAGTGCGGTCACTTGAGTCCCAGCTGAGTTTGGCACTCCAATTCCGGCACTTTTTCAGCCTGAAAAAGGGCAAGCGCGCCCCTAATTCTATTTTTCCAACCCATTTCGAACCTTTTTACATCGATTCTGACCGTTTTTAAGCATTTTTGAGTTTGGGGACTATGATCAATATTTTCCGAATTTGAAAAGCGAAGAGAATGGGTGGGGGGAAAGGGGGGGGGGGCGGGAGGGAGGGGAGTGACCACTCATTTTATTTGTCCTTTTCTCTATGCCACTGAATTTAATTCCTCCTCCCCATTCCTCCACCCATTTCATCCCTCCGTCTGTCCCTTCTCTCTCTCTTTATTTGCTCATCTTCCCCCCCCCCCCCCTCCTCCGCTTTTCCTCCATCAAATCTTAATAAATAAAAATTGAAAGTGAAATCCGTCTTGCATCCATCTTTCCTGCTTTTATTGTTAGAGTTCGTTCCGTTGAGTTACTCCGTACTCTAAAATCGTAGGTTCCCCATGGGTATGATAAGGCATAGCATTGAGAAGAAAGACCGCATCATCTAACACATAATAAGCACGGCTCAAGTCGCCCTCGCACAAATAGGGAAGCTGAGAAATATGTAAATCCACTTTATGCAGTTTTTGGGTTTTAAAGGATGTACTTTTGTCCACCGAATCACTTCGAAACCATTGGGCTCCAAAACATTTTGGATCATCGAATTCACTTGGGCTTCGAAGGTCGTTCCTTTCGTTGGAATGTCTGAAGCTAAATTAAAACTTCAAAGCATGTAAAAATTGTAATGGGAACACATGGAAAATTAAAATTCACCCGGAAGTTTTCTTCCAGCGGAGACAATTTTATCGTCGAATTCGACGAATTGTCGAATAGGGAGCACGACAGAAAGTAAAATGGGACAATTGTGCTCGATGGCCAATTCGTGCAAAGAATTCAGCAATTTTTTTGGGTCCGAAAAAAGGGTGGTATATAAATGAAAGTGGATTCAAAAACATTTACATGGTGTCGGTCGAGC
Organism: Heterodera schachtii; assembly: GCA_023374025.1. Taxonomy (NCBI): domain Eukaryota; kingdom Metazoa; phylum Nematoda; class Chromadorea; order Rhabditida; family Heteroderidae; genus Heterodera; species Heterodera schachtii. Next base: position 1,405,424 of record SIJG01000017.1, read on the forward strand.
AGATTCAGTGCCGTTATCAACGAATATGGTCCACTCCGTTGCCATTTGTCCATCGGCAGAACGGTGAAGCCGCGCCTGGCCAACCGCCATTCCATCACCTGCACAAAGGGGGGGGGAGAGCTTAAGCGACCCGTCCCCTCAGGGAAATGAAAACTTTGGATGCTTCAACAACACAAATGGAAGCGAAAAATGAGGCGAATTTCGCCGTCACTGCGCCGTCACCGGCCCCAATGTCGAGCAATTGACGACCGATGGGGGACCAATCGTCGGGAATGGCGAGAAACACTTTCAGATGGGAGTGGGAGAAAATGAACATGCGACCCCTGACAATGAGTGCATTCATGACCATTCGAATTTCAATAAGACCTGTGCAACAATCCGTTGATGCTCGTCTTTGCGAGGAAAACAGAAAGCAGTGAAGCGAAGAGAGAGTAATACACCTACAAAGGGAATGGATGATTAGGGACGCTAATTGAAAGTCCCATTAGTGGCATTTAGTAATTTTCCAGTTTAAGGAATTCATTTGATTTGTCCGTTTCCATCTCACAATCAGTTTACGTACTCTATTTTTTCAGAATGTTTACCTGAAGGCAAAAGCTGTTGCTAATAATGAGAGAAGCACTCAGAAATTCGTTGGTTTCTTCGTCCATTTGGAGGCTGAGAAAGCGATTCCGCGCCTCTCCTCCCAATTGACAATGGTCAACAGAGTACCAATTGCAAACTGAAAATGTGGGAGAAATTGGACTCAAAATGCTGCAAAACTTTGCTCCGTTGAAAACAATTTACGGTCCAATTCATCCTTTTCCACCAAAATGCGCACTAAGCGCTTCTGGCGCCACATTCACTGCGAAAGAAAGGCAATCTTATGAAATTAAATTGAATTAAAATCAAAAAGCAACCATCTAAAATAGATAAAGAATTTATTTTCACATATAGACAATCTGAATTAAATTTTGGCATTTTATAGGCTTTGTTATTCATTTTGAAATGAAATGAGAGGAATATCGACCAATTTAACAACGGGGACCACCGATTCACTGCAGCATTCCAACGGAAGTTGGACGAGTCGCTGTTTTCCGTTTGCCACCCCTTTCAACATTTGCTGCCGTTCATTTTCACGCGCAATTTTTCCCAGTGCTCTGTTCCATTCGGACTTCTGAATAAAATGAGTTTCCATTTGTAAATTTTGGCATTTTACGATGAACTTGCATGGTTTTCCGCAAGAGTGTGTGCCTCCATTGCATGTCTATTTTTGGTGGTATTCACCAAATAACTGAATTTCTGCTGAATTTGGGCGAGTGAGGGCGTTTGGTGCTTTTTGGCAGGCGAAGTCCCCGCAGCAAAAACCGTTGGGTCGTAACATTCCGAGTCACGCAGCATGGACACTTTACAATTGACCAAATGGTTAAGCATGGCCCAGCCAAAATTCGCCTTTTTCCCACCCGCCGTTATGAAAAGTGTCTGCCTTTCGCCCGTCTGTCCCTGCGCTTCCGCCACTTTTGTCACTTCTCTTTGCATCATCGTCCGAATGCGTTCTCTGTCCTGGCGGTGCGCTTCCGCCATTTCGCTGCTTCGATTCGATTGTTCGGCGTACAGTTTCTGCAGCAATTCGGGCCATTCTTTTGTCACGGCACTCTTAAGGAAAAGCAATACGCAAATTGGTGATCGTGAGCAGGAGAACCAACTCCGATGAGATTGTTTTCGGCCACTCCTTCTTGGCTTTGGTCCGTTTTCTGTGCATTTAAATTTGCATTTTCCATCCTTTCGGTGACTTTGCTCAGATATTCCCTGTATTGAAGTGCCCACCTCTCACGGATCTGTTAAAAAGTCAAAAATTTAAATTTTGCCTTACAGAAACGGCCGACCATCGCTTCAAAGGTCGCACTTTGTTCAAAACTGTTCTTTGAGAGAACCGAAGCTGCCAAAGACTGTCGCTGCTGTTGAGGCGCATCTGAATTGGAGTTTGGTTGGATTAATCCAATGGAAATCAAAGTAAATGCCATTTTCCATTACATTCGTAGGATCACAGGGTTTATTTATCTTTTTAACAAATAAAATTCCTAATAGTTTTGCCAAAAAGCAGGGAAATTGGTTTTAGCACATTTAATTAATCTGATAAAACTTTTATTGACAAAATTAATGCTTTTTGAGCAGAAACAATTTTAAAAAAATTGGAGGGGGAGGGAACGGCGCTTTTCTGGCAAAAAAAAAAGTTAAAAATTTTCAAATAAATGCATATCTAGTTTTTTGGTAATAATCCCTCGGATTTCCGCCACCTGTGCCTTCGGTCGTCCGATTGCCCGTCCCGCTGTGCCTCGAATCCTCCTCGCTGCGCTGGTCCTCATTGTTGCTGTTCAGCTGCTCTTCCTCTGCCGCGTTTTCCGCCTCTCCGCTTTCGGCCATCTCCGCCGTTCCGCTCATCGCGTCCTCCTCTTCCTCCAAAAGGCCGCTGCTCGCCCCCGCCGGTTGAAAGCGCCGCTTACGCCCCAAAAGCGAAATTCCATCCTCCGAATTTGCATTTGTCGCAATTTGACGGACGCGACTCCTAAAAAGGCGTAGGAAAATGAAGAATGGGCCACTCCATCACCTTGTGATTCGTTGTAAATCGTCCTTCTTCGTCCCGTGGCCCTGTCTCCGTCCTCCGACTCGGCTCCCCCCTCTGTTCCTGCGAAGCGGCGGCGAAATTTGGGCGGAAGAGACTTCGGTGCCCTCCTCACTTGGCGTTTTCAACAGCGAAATACGCAAGGGCGGAACCTTAACACAAATGGAGGCAAATCATGGTCAATTGTATATTCTGGAATTTATTATTTATTTTTTGAGATTTCATTTCGGAGGAAATTCTGTGAGGATTAATTTCATGTTATTCTTTTGTAAATAAAGTTTCAAATACTAGTAGAAAGGGGTCTCAAAATTCCCCTTCAAAATTTGGGCTAAAAAGACCCAATTTTTGGTGAAAATCTGTTAAAATCGTCAAAAACTCCAATTTTTTAGTCGGCGGCACCTATCGGCACCGCCCCCTCACCTATTCCCCTTGTTTTTGGAAAAAGCCGACCACAAATAAAAAAAAGTTGTCAAATTGGGCATTGAGTTCCGTTCGCTAAAAAATTTAGGTTGACACCCCTCCCAATTTGTCTAAGAAAAAACAATCAAATTATTCCTTTACAATTTAGATTTTTCCAGACTAAAATCAGAGTTCCACCGATTGTACCATGACCCACCTTTTTCTGTTCTTGGACAACCACTGAAGTGGCGGCATCCGTTCGTCCTCCGTCCGGTCGCTCGTCCAATTCTCTTTCCTCCTGCTCCTCCGTTTCTTCTTCATCTTCCTCAAAGAGTCCTTCGCCAATTCCTTCGGTTTCTCTCTGTGTTTCATCTGACATTGTTAAAAATAATTACTATTTACCAGCCCCAAATCTCACCAAAAATGCTCAGATTTTCGTTTCCAAAATGTTCTTCCGATGATGTCCTTTTTGGTGTGCCATTTCCATTGGATTGTCCCACTCCAATTGAATCAATTAAATTCGAGTCGGCTGCCGCAGCCAATAATTTCTTTGCCAAAATTGCCGTTTTTATCCTTTTTTGTGGCGGTTGAAGACTTTCTGTAACTGATTGCAAATTTTTTACATAGAAATTATATTTTTAAGTAGATAATCTTTTTTTGTTTAATTGAATTGCTTTGCGACCTTTCGATTGAATAACACCGGCGTTTGGAGCGGAGGAAAAGAAAAAGCCGGGGCCCGTGGTCGGAACGCCGTCTTCTTCGGGACTGCTATGGAAATCATAGACATCGCCGGCGGTTGACTTAGGCGTGCCAATTTTTAAATGGAGCGATGCGTTGGAAGAGGACGGAGTACCACTTCGGCTGAGCACTCTTTTTGTACTGGAAACTGCCAAAAAATATAAATTAAAAAACTTGTCCATTTGCACTTTGAATTGTTGACTGATGGAGAGCAACGCTGCTGATCATTGACCGAATGGTTATTGTTGTAAACGGCCAATTTTGGACTCGAGGTGGAGGAAAAGCACACAGCAGCAGTTTCTGATTGAGTTGTTAACGGATAAATGTTTTGCGATGAATTTGGGAGGGGAAGTGACGAGGGCGGGATTTCCGACGCCATCGAATAACCCAAAATATGAGAAAAGTTTTTTCAAAAATTGAAAAATATTTGTTTTCGGGATCGCTAATAAATCCGGCAATCATTCGGTATTGTGGTCCCGAAAAATTTTTTTTTTTTCTGGACCACAATTCCGAAAGATTGCTATGATCCGGCTCCAATTTCGACCAATTCAGGAATCAAGAAAATTCAAATTTACAAAATAAAAATAAAGATACATAATTTTCATAAATATTATGAAATCACTTTTATTTTATAAATATTAACTTAAAATGTATGTAATATTGAACTGTTTGTGCTTTTTCATCAGATAAAGCTTAAAAATTTAAACTCCGTAAAACCAACTCATTCTATTGAGAAATAAATTTCTTGAATTTAGACAAAATGCTTACTAATTTGCCAGATGCGGACGAAAAAATTGATGTTGAACTCTATCCACAAGCGTCAAGGGGGAACGTCAGCGACAATTACCACGGCAAAATGGTTTGCTGGTAGCTGAGATTACTCACCTATTTTTGATTTCCTTAGATTCATGACCCGTACAGAGCGCTGGAAGATCCGGATGACAACGAGACTCAAAAATTCGTCACTCAACTGAACAAACTTTCACAGCCATTTCTCGAGGCCTGTCCAATGAGGGAAGAACTGCGTGAAACGTAAATATTATTTTTTGTCGAATTTTAAAAGATTATTTAGGCTTGAAAAATATTGGAACTATGAAAAGTTTGGCTGTACGAGCATCCGTGGCAACTTCTATTATTACACAAGAAATACGGGACTCCAAAGTAAATAAATACGGAAAAACGACTGATGTTCTATTCCTTTAGACCATTTTGTGCTCTACCAGCAAAGAACTTTGCAAGAAGATGGCACTGTCTTTCTGAACCCAAACGATTTCTCGGCGGACGGCACAACGGCAGTTACCATGACAAGTTGGACTTCGGATGGACAGATACTCGCCTATGGAGTTTCCGAAAAGGGAAGCGACCTCACTAAAATAAAGGTTAAACATTATTAATTTATAAGTTGTCTTAAAAAACATTTTCAGTTCAAGAAGTGCACTGGCGAAGACCTAACGGACGAGATCCCCCGCGTCAGAGGGTGCGCTGTCCAATGGGGCCCAGACAACAAGGGCATTTACTACTCGGTTCGTTATTTTCCGATATGATCAATAAAAAAAAAGCAATTAAGAAGTATCCCGAGCTGCTTGCCGGTGGGAGCGCGACGCAAAGGCTTGATCATCAGTCGATTTACTATCATGGAATCGGCTCGGACTTAGAGGACAGATTAGTGGTAATATTTAAGTTTATTTGTCTAAAAACAAATTATAAATTTAGTATGAGCACACAGAAAAAGAATGTAACACGTATGTTTTTTGTTTTTGTTTGTTTTAATATTTGAATTTTTTAGTTGCATCGAGCCAAGCGATTGCCAACACTTTTTTGTCACCACTCGTTTCGGATGTGATCCGTCCAACCAGCTATTTTACTTTACCATTGGCAGCAAAATAAATGGACGGATTCCTCTTTTGCCTCTGTTCAACAAATCGGATGCCAAATACGAAGTAACCGATCAATTAATAATTCTAAAGGATTTTCCTTTTTGAGGTGATGGACTCGGACGAACATTCGGCTCTCATTCTGACAAACCACAACGCACCGATGTTCAAATTAGTGCGTGTCAAACTTGGCGAACGTGGCGTTGTCAACCCGAAGAACGATCAATGGCAGGTTGTGATTGAGGAGGAAAAACAACGAAAATTGGAAAGAGCGTGGCCAGTGGACGGCGACAAACTTCTAGTCTGCTACTTGGAGAATGTTAAGGTAAAAGTGACCGCTTATGAAAATTTCGGAAGCAGGGACAACGGCTTATTGTTTTAAGAGCACGCTCTCCGTGCACTCACTCGATGATGGGCGTGAGCTTTACAAACTGCCGTTGCCGATCGGGTCGTTGAGCGGTGTTTTCGCGGAAAAGTCAAAGTCCGAAATATTCGTCGGCTTCCAGTCGTTCCTCGTCCCGTTCATCCTTTACCATGGCGATTTCTCAAAATGTTCGTCCCGCGAGCCGCATCTCCAACTGACTGAGACCCGACGCGTGAATGTGTCCGGGTTGGACTATAATGCATTCGACTCGGAGCAGGTGCTGGATGTTAAAAGTTAACGCTTTCATTGACTAAAACAAATTTTCAAAACAGGTTTTCTACCCAAGCAAAGACGGCACAAAAGTGAGTAAACTTGAAATTATTCAATTGAAACCAACATTCATAACAGATTCCGATGTTCATTGTCCACCGAAAAGGCGTGAAATTGGATGGCACTAACCCGACAATTCTCAACGGCTATGGCGGCTTTGGCAGTTCTCAGCTTCCATTTTTCTCCGTTGCTCGGCTGATGCTCGCAAAACATTTTGGCATTGTATCAGTAATTGCAAATATTCGGGGCGGAAGGTATTCGTATGATCGCCTGTTTTTTGGTTTACTGTCTCAAATTCAGCGAATATGGGGAAAAATGGCACGAGGCGGGGATGCTCGGCCGTAAGCAGAACGTTTTCGACGACTTCATTGCCGCGGCCGACTTTCTCATCAACAAAAAAAAATACACGAACAACAAGAAGTGAGTTGTGGTGCTTTATCCTTTCGTAAAACTCACAATTCCTTTTTCAGGTTGGCTATCCATGGCAGGTCCAACGGGGGATTACTGACGGCAGTCTGCTCTCAACAACGGCCCGACCTATTCGGGGCCGTCATCATCCATTTTGGGTAAGTACGCAATAAGATTTACTGGCTATTTTTTATGAACTCTTTTGTTAGCGTCCTTGACATGCTCCGTTTCCACAAGTTCACCGTTGGCGCTACTTGGACTACCGAATATGGCGACCCCGACAAACCGGGCGACTTCCCCTTCATTTACAGGTATGTTTTACTCCTTTTCTGGTTTATTCATTGTTTGTTCAACAAGGTACTCGCCCCTTCATTGTCTCCGCCTCACGAACGGCGTGAATTGGCCGGCAACACTGCTGATGAGTGCCGATCACGATGTAAGTTTTCTTCTGCAGCGGGTCCCAAAGGGTTGGGAGGCGGGGGCGACGGGTACGCGGGGTTGGTTATTTACCAGTTTGTCTTTTTCATTCGTTTACATTTTAAGGACCGCGTTGTGCCTCTTCACACCTTAAAGTACGTTGCTCAGCTGTACCATTTGCTGCGCACGGAGGCAAAAGGATGGCAGCAGAGGCCGGTGCTGGCGCGCATTGAGAAAAAGGCGGGGCACGGAGCCGGCAAGCCAACCACCAAAACGGTAACGCATTCTCTTGGGGAAACAGGCAAGTAATACTCTGCTGATTTTTGTTCAGATCGCCGAACTTGTCGATTTGTACTGTTTTTTGCAGCGGGTGCTCAAACTCAAATGGGAGGAATGATTTGATTTTGATGTTTTGCAAAAGTTATATATGAAAATTTGTTTTTCTCGTTATTTCCTGGCTATAAATATATAAACGACAATTATATGGTATTAATTTTGTTATTAAGACAAAACCACTAAACGGCTCAAAAAGGCGCTATTGAGCCGCAAATATGAGTTTTCGATATTTGTAAAAACCGCGGTAAATTTAGTTCTCAAAACAGTGATATTATTTTTTTCTGAAAATAATTTTTTAGAATAAGATTTAAATTGACTAGTATGCAAATCCTCAAACGCCGAGGCGACAATTGTGGAACTGATTCCGGGGGGAAGGTATTATTACTTTTTTGTTTCTGTTTTGGTCGGATCCGTGACCACTCTCCCTAGCTTTTACGAATGAAAAAAAAAACGAAAATTATTTCAGAAGAGAAAGCCAAAGGGACCGAAAACATTGGAGGATCCGGAGAAGAAATACGCACTGAAACTGATCGAACGAGAAAGGGTTTCGCATGACACGAGGTGAAGAAGCACTTGAGAGAAGGAGACAATGGGAGGGCCAACCGACCAAACGAACATTTGGAAAAAATAAAAATAATTCCCTTTGTCATGCCATTCTTTCTGACCAAATTGACCCGTCTAATTGTTTAGGCGTTTTCGATTTGCGCTTCCGACTGAACAGCACATTTTGGGATTGCCCGTCGGACAGCACATTTACGTCAGCGCAAAGGTCAAAGCAAAATGGAACAGCCGGGGGTTGGGCGTACCCATTGTCAAATTCGCAGAAAATTACCCATGAAAATAATTCAGCTCAATTTCAGATTGCTGGCAAATTGGTTGTCCGTCCGTATACGCCCGTGTCAAGTGATGATGACCTGGGATTTGTGGACTTTATCATCAAAGTGACTCTTATTCGTCCGTCCCGCGCCCACTTTTACCCATTCTTTTTAGGTTTATTTCCGTGATGTTCATCCGAACTTTCTGGAAGGTGGCAAAATGTCGCAACACTTGGAGAGCATGGAAATCGGTTCGATGTTCCCTCAGACTTGTCCATTTTTCCATTTCAGGCGATCCTTTGGACTTTCATGGGCCCAGCGGACTCATTGTTTACGATGGCAACGGTCATTTTCTGATCAGACCTGACAGAATGACGTCGCCCGTCCCACGCCATTTCGACGAAATTGTACTGATCGCCGGAGGGACCGGCATAACGCCGATGTTGCAGGCAAACGAACCCGAATTATTTCTTTAATTAGCAGAGAAAAACATTTCCAGCTGATCAAAGACATTCTGAAAAATTCGCCGGAAGATTCGACTAAGATTTCACTGCTTTTTGCCAATAAAACGGAAGAGGATATTTTGTTGAGGTAACTGCTACTATATTTTTTTTTTAAATAGTCAAAAATTTTAGAGATGATTTGGATAAGCTGAGTGCAAAATTTGCTGATCAGTTCTCCGTTGGGTATACGGTCGACCGCGCGCCAGGCCCAAATTGGAAATATTCGAAGGGATTTATTAACGAGCAAATGATCCATTTGCCCACTAACAAAGTCGACACCGCCGTTTTTATGTGCGGACCGCCTCAAATGGTAAAAATGAAAGAATTCAAATATGTCAACGTAAAAATGCAATGGCAAACAAATCAATTTTAAAAAATTTTGATAGCGCAAAATAAATTTCCATAGATCTGACATTTTTCACAATTCTTTCTTTCAATTCAATATTTGTTGGATCCAGTTCAAATGGACGGGCTTGTTTCACTGATATTATTTCCTCTTATCAGAAAAAAGCATAAAAATACGTTTAAATTCGATGGAAAAAAAACTCCTAAATTCCCTTAAATTGTCTACAAATAGTTTACCCCCCATGTTTGCCAGTGCCACCAATGATTGTCTCGCGGGACGTCCATTCGCAAATTTTCTCAAAATTCCTATTTTTCAGGTCAACTTCGCCTGCTTGCCTGCCCTCGACAAGCTTGACTTTCCCGTAAAGAATCGCTATGTCTTCTGGGAATTTTGTTGATTTGAATTTAAAGCTTTTCGTTATACAATTATTCCTTTGCCCGTTTGTTTCCATACATTTGCAAGGGATGTCTCGAGACTCTGGGAAGGGAACAAAAATTTATCAGCTTTCTTAAATTTAACAGATTTTGTTTAAGTTTCTAAATTTTTGGCAGTAGAACATTCGATAAAATTTTTTTTGACAAATACACTCAGTTTCAAAAAATTTTACACCGCCATCAAGCGTTTTTTTGAAAGTCGAAAAATTCAAGTTTCACAATAAAAACACTAAAAAACAACAGTCTATTGCTATAAATTTCGTGCATATGAATTTTTTTTGAGTAATATAAGTGAACAAAATCAAAAAATTTCATCGAAACTCCTATTTTCGTCCCCCTCCAAAAAACTCCCTTCCGCATCTGAAACTTTTGAGGGAAAACTTTCTTTTTTCCTTGTTGGTGTACCCTCCCTTAAGCCCAAATCCTGAGTTCGTTCCTGCCGGCCGTCCTCGGTCTTGAATACCATCCCTTGCGCGTTTGGTTCACAATTCTTTATGTAAAATGGAAAAACATTGGAAACCAAATAGAAATGGTTTTATGGTCGAATCGAATCATGGACGGTAAAAAAACGAAAATTTGCCAAAAAATAATTGGCGTAAAAAACAAAACAATGTGATCAATCCCGTGCCGACCGTTGTCCGCCCGGAAAGCCTGGGAAAAGGGGGAAACGGGGCAAAGACGGAAAGCCGGGTGAGTGGGCGAACTGTGATGAGAATTGTCTGTGCTTTTGCCCAGGCTCTCCCGGACTTAGCGGTGCCCCCGGACTCCCCGGCAATCACGCGCCCGTCCCTTTGGACTTCGAACTCCAATGCCGCATTTGTCCGATGGGCGAACCTGGTGAATATGTATCAGAGGTGCAACCAATTTGGTGAACACTTTCAGGCGAGCGGGGAAGAGCCGGCGAACCGGGCGAAGATGGAAGACCGGGTAAAAGCAAAAACAGCGAAAAAATCAGCGAAACAAAAACACTTTTTAGGGGAAAATGGCACAACGGGCAAAACAGGGAAAGTAATGGAGGAAAAAGGATAAAGCAAAAAGCAAAAGTGATCAATGCTTAAGGATGGATCACCCGGAGAGATTGGCCAAATTGGGCCAATGGGCGAAAAGGGAAAGGAAGGAAAGAAGGGAAAGAGAGGGCGAAGAGGGAAAGCGGCATTGGAAGGCCAAAGGGGGGACAAAGGACAGAAAGGGAGGGCGGGGGAAGAAGGAAAGCGGGGGAAGAGAGGGACGAAGGGACAGACAGGTAAAGGGAGGAGAGACAGTGCAGGGCAGACGGACAGACAGACGGTTAAGGTAGAGACGGAACGGAAGGGAAGCGGGGACAGCGGGGGAAGGAGGGCAAAGTCGGACGACGGGGAACACAGGGCCAAAAAGGGGTAAGGAAAAGCCGAGGGGGGGGGGGAGACGGAACGGACCCATGCCAATGCCAACAGAAAGAGGGACCGACCGGGGAGCCGGGCACGGACCGCTTCTACTGTCCATGTCCACGGCAAAGCCAAAGCCAACGAAAGGAGGACCAATCGCAAACCAATGGCGAACCAACGACGGAGTACGGCCAGAAAAATCCACGGGGGAAAATGCGGACAAAGAGCAGCAACAACAGACAAACACAACAACACCGACACGTTCACGAAGTGGCAATGGGAAGGGGGGAGGACGAAGGGAGGAGAAAACTTGCCTAATTTTCAGAGAGCAAAAGAAGAATTAGCATTCTTATCAAGGAAAGATTTTTCCTTTTCATGGTTTAAAAATGCAAATTCAAATTAAAAATGTAAATTAAATTTGATCGTTTGTCTCTCTGCTCCTCTGATCACTCGTCTCTTTTCCTTTCTCCGTCTGCTGTTCTTCCTCCACCTTTTGTTTTAAAAGTGTGAAAAGGCTCTTAAATCAAAGTAATTAATATTTTCGCTTGGTTTGGCTTTCTCCGACCTCCGTCAAATGGTCATGTCGAACGATCACTTCGTCCTGAAATTCCCTTCCATCAAATTGAAAATGCCTTTCCAAATTCGTTCCACGTGTCGGACGCCCTTCGATTTGCCCGCAACACAGTGACCAGCGAACGAATGCGTGCCTTTGCCAACTCCGAACGCGAACAAATTGCCCACCCGCCATCCGACAAAGGTTTGCTCAGAGCCGATGAATGGAGGAATTTGCGCAAGGTAAGCCGATTAAAACTGAAATGGACAATTGGATAGGTTAATTGAATGAGATGAGTTCATCAACCAACCCCTGGACAATTTTGAATGCTTCTGCCAAACAACGATGGAGCAAAACAGAGGCGGCATTTTCCCCTTCGTCGAGCAGCACTTTGGCACGTGCAAAAATGTGTGGCAATGTTTCCAATTGGGTTTTAACAAAGTTCGAGCGACGCATTTCCTGAAATTATTGTTTGTGGTCTGATTGTTATTGTGCTCACTTCGCAATCGCTAACAAACAGCACGAGGGACTGAAGATGAATTGTTCGGAAGTGCGCGAAGAGAAGGGCCGGCAAAGCATTCAGGTGATCGCATTCGGAAAGCCCATCTTCGAATTGTTCTCCAAGAGCAATTGCATCGCGGAAATGACCCATGGATTGCTGAAGTTGGATAAGCTGAAAGGAGGAGCCAATTAATTAAGAAAGGCAAACGCAAAGACAAACACCTGCAATTTGGCCGTGTGATTGGCTTCGTCCAATTCGATGATGGCACGGCACGCGCGGACAGCCGACTGCAAATTGCCCTTCTGACGATACGCCTCGCTGAGAAAGGCCCAAATGGCACAAATTTGTTGTCGATGCTCAATCTTGGCAGTTGAAGAGTTCAAATTAGGGTTACACGGGTCCGGGTATTTGGGCAAAAATCGGGTCCGGGTATTGCCGGGTCCTGAAAAGCCGGGTCCGGGTCCAAGATTTTAAACCGGGTCCGGGTCCGGGTATCGGGTCCAACCGGGTCCTGAAAAAAATCCAAAAAATTTTATTTTTTTCAAATTAGGTAATTTTTTCTTAAAAATAAAAGCTTATACTTAAAGGCGGCCATGAATTTTTTTTTGTAATTCTTAATGCGATTTGTAACAGATTTTGTCCAAAAAAATAACTAAACTTTTGAGGCAATTTTTTTATGAAAAAAAAAGAATTTCTAGTCCGGCGGTGCCGACAGGCGCCGCCGGGAAAAAATTGGGAATTTTGGCCATATTCTTAGCAGATTTTCAACAAAAAATTAGTAGTTTTGTGGACTTTCGGAAAAATTTAGCTAAATTTTTACGAAAATTTGGATGAGTTAGGTTTTGGAGGGGCACCAACAAGGAAAATCGAAAATTTATGCAAAAATACAATTTTTCCTTCAAAATTTATTATTTTGATATTGTATAAAAATTATATCAAAATTTTTTAAAAATTTATTTATTAAAGAAGAAAGTAATTTTATTTAAAAATTTTTGATTAATGAAATGCAAAATCTTTAAAAAATGTTTAAAAGAGATCGATATGTGAATGAAGTGAACCTGAGAAACACGAAACAGAATCCAAAAGATTAACCACTAAGCCACAGGAGCAATAAATAACAATTTTTAAAATAAATCTTAATTTAATTTAAAAAATTTTTCCTTTCCTCCAACTTTGGTCAACAATTTGATCCAGACCCCCATTCTTACCAGTGTACTTTTGGACCCGGTTGGACCCGGACCTACCGGGTCGGGTACCGGGTATTGGATTTTCAAAAAACCGAGTCCGGGTCCGGGTAGTGAAAAAACCGGGTATCCGGGTCTAGGACCCGGTCGGGTACCCGGACCCGTGTAACCCTAGTTCAAATCATAAATTAGCAAAATGAAATCGAACATTTTCGGGTCTCTCGCCAAACGTATTTGCCATCAATCGAATGGACTTTTGACACTTGTCAATGGCACTGTCGAATCTGCCCGCGTTAATCTCCAGAATTGCTGTTTGGCGCAGTGCCCACAGCGAAGTTGGCCGATTGGACAGAAACTGTTGGAGAGCATGGAAACGAACGGCATCAGCAGAATTCTGCAAATGAAATGCAAAGAGTAAAAAAAATCATCTCCAATTCAGGAATTGCATTGTGCAAAGACCCCCCCCCCCCATCTCCACCCCAATTCTGTCCCCCAAAATCACCAACAATTGAATAATAAGCCGATTTTCACGCTTGCCTGGACTTGTTTTTGCAAATGGGGATGGATCAGATAGGCCCACCCCTCCCCCCCCCCCCCCCCCACTCTTAATGTGTCTCAATCCAACAGAGAGAACAAAGTCTTTCGTAGACATTGCGCAACTAACCCAAATTCTGTGATTTTTAATATAAATTTTGATTCCGAAAAACAACAATTATAGTGTTGAGATAAGCTGTAAATGAAGCCCAAATCAAGTGTCCATTGACGGATGGATGATTCCAATGTCTTAATTTAATTGGAAAGAATCCGTGTGTCCATGAGATTTTGGAGAAAAAAACGGAGAAATATGTAGGGAATGATATTCGTAGGAATAGGTATTTACATTAAGCTTCCAAAATTAGAAATGATAGCGATTCCCCTCCATAAATTTGAAGGTTGATTTGTGTTTTTTCGTTTTTAAGTGCATAAACAACGAAACTATATTTTGTTACTTTATCCGTGTGGTCTTTACAAGAATATTAATAAAAGTATGTTTATACGATAAGGCACTAAGAAGCTGTAAAAATACTTGATTCTTGTCCATTCCTTTAGTAATTTCACTACTAAGCTCACTCATTTCTATTTAAGAGTGTTTTGTTTTGAAGCACTATATAAATATCAGCGAATTTTTATTGTTCGCCGAGAATCTTTGTAACTGATTAACAAATTTTTAAAATTTAACTAGTGAGAGGGAATTATAAAACATGATATTCGTAGGAATAGGTATTTACATTAAGCTTCCAAAATTAGAAATGATAGCGATTCCCCTCCATAAATTTGAAGGTTGATTTGTGTTTTTTCGTTTTTAAGTGCATAAACAACGAAACTATATTTTGTTACTTTATCCGTGTGGTCTTTACAAGAATATTAATAAAAGTATGTTTATACGATAAGGCACTAAGAAGCTGTAAAAATACTTGATTCTTGTCCATTCCTTTAGTAATTTCACTACTAAGCTCACTCATTTCTATTTAAGAGTGTTTTGTTTTGAAGCACTATATAAATATCAGCGAATTTTTATTGTTCGCCGAGAATCTTTGTAACTGATTAACAAATTTTTAAAATTTAACTAGTGAGAGGGAATTATAAAACATGATATTCGTAGGAATAGGTATTTACATTAAGCTTCCAAAATTAGAAATGATAGCGATTCCCCTCCATAAATTTGAAGGTTGATTTGTGTTTTTTCGTTTTTAAGTGCATAAACAACGAAACTATATTTTGTTACTTTATCCGTGTGGTCTTTACAAGAATATTAATAAAAGTATGTTTATACGATAAGGCACTAAGAAGCTGTAAAAATACTTGATTCTTGTCCATTCCTTTAGTAATTTCACTACTAAGCTCACTCATTTCTATTTAAGAGTGTTTTGTTTTGAAGCACTATATAAATATCAGCGAATTTTTATTGTTCGCCGAGAATCTTTGTAACTGATTAACAAATTTTTAAAATTTAACTAGTGAGAGGGAATTATAAAACATGATATTCGTAGGAATAGGTATTTACATTAAGCTTCCAAAATTAGAAATGATAGCGATTCCCCTCCATAAATTTGAAGGTTGATTTGTGTTTTTTCGTTTTTAAGTGCATAAACAACGAAACTATATTTTGTTACTTTATCCGTGTGGTCTTTACAAGAATATTAATAAAAGTATGTTTATACGATAAGGCACTAAGAAGCTGTAAAAATACTTGATTCTTGTCCATTCCTTTAGTAATTTCACTACTAAGCTCACTCATTTCTATTTAAGAGTGTTTTGTTTTGAAGCACTATATAAATATCAGCGAATTTTTATTGTTCGCCGAGAATCTTTGTAACTGATTAACAAATTTTTAAAATTTAACTAGTGAGAGGGAATTATAAAACATGATATTCGTAGGAATAGGTATTTACATTAAGCTTCCAAAATTAGAAATGATAGCGATTCCCCTCCATAAATTTGAAGGTTGATTTGTGTTTTTTCGTTTTTAAGTGCATAAACAACGAAACTATATTTTGTTACTTTATCCGTGTGGTCTTTACAAGAATATTAATAAAAGTATGTTTATACGATAAGGCACTAAGAAGCTGTAAAAATACTTGATTCTTGTCCATTCCTTTAGTAATTTCACTACTAAGCTCACTCATTTCTATTTAAGAGTGTTTTGTTTTGAAGCACTATATAAATATCAGCGAATTTTTATTGTTCGCCGAGAATCTTTGTAACTGATTAACAAATTTTTAAAATTTAACTAGTGAGAGGGAATTATAAAACATGATATTCGTAGGAATAGGTATTTACATTAAGCTTCCAAAATTAGAAATGATAGCGATTCCCCTCCATAAATTTGAAGGTTGATTTGTGTTTTTTCGTTTTTAAGTGCATAAACAACGAAACTATATTTTGTTACTTTATCCGTGTGGTCTTTACAAGAATATTAATAAAAGTATGTTTATACGATAAGGCACTAAGAAGCTGTAAAAATACTTGATTCTTGTCCATTCCTTTAGTAATTTCACTACTAAGCTCACTCATTTCTATTTAAGAGTGTTTTGTTTTGAAGCACTATATAAATATCAGCGAATTTTTATTGTTCGCCGAGAATCTTTGTAACTGATTAACAAATTTTTAAAATTTAACTAGTGAGAGGGAATTATAAAACATGATATTCGTAGGAATAGGTATTTACATTAAGCTTCCAAAATTAGAAATGATAGCGATTCCCCTCCATAAATTTGAAGGTTGATTTGTGTTTTTTCGTTTTTAAGTGCATAAACAACGAAACTATATTTTGTTACTTTATCCGTGTGGTCTTTACAAGAATATTAATAAAAGTATGTTTATACGATAAGGCACTAAGGAGCTGTAAAAATACTTGATTCTTGTCCATTCCTTTAGTAATTTCACTACTAAGCTCACTCATTTCTATTTAAGAGTGTTTTGTTTTGAAGCACTATATAAATATCAGCGAATTTTTATTGTTCGCCGAGAATCTTTGTAACTGATTAACAAATTTTTAAAATTTAACTAGTGAGAGGGAATTATAAAACATGATATTCGTAGGAATAGGTATTTACATTAAGCTTCCAAAATTAGAAATGATAGCGATTCCCCTCCATAAATTTGAAGGTTGATTTGTGTTTTTTCGTTTTTAAGTGCATAAACAACGAAACTATATTTTGTTACTTTATCCGTGTGGTCTTTACAAGAATATTAATAAAAGTATGTTTATACGATAAGGCACTAAGAAGCTGTAAAAATACTTGATTCTTGTCCATTCCTTTAGTAATTTCACTACTAAGCTCACTCATTTCTATTTAAGAGTGTTTTGTTTTGAAGCACTATATAAATATCAGCGAATTTTTATTGTTCGCCGAGAATCTTTGTAACTGATTAACAAATTTTTAAAATTTAACTAGTGAGAGGGAATTATAAAACATGATATTCGTAGGAATAGGTATTTACATTAAGCTTCCAAAATTAGAAATGATAGCGATTCCCCTCCATAAATTTGAAGGTTGATTTGTGTTTTTTCGTTTTTAAGTGCATAAACAACGAAACTATATTTTGTTACTTTATCCGTGTGGTCTTTACAAGAATATTAATAAAAGTATGTTTATACGATAAGGCACTAAGAAGCTGTAAAAATACTTGATTCTTGTCCATTCCTTTAGTAATTTCACTACTAAGCTCACTCATTTCTATTTAAGAGTGTTTTGTTTTGAAGCACTATATAAATATCAGCGAATTTTTATTGTTCGCCGAGAATCTTTGTAACTGATTAACAAATTTTTAAAATTTAACTAGTGAGAGGGAATTATAAAACATGATATTCGTAGGAATAGGTATTTACATTAAGCTTCCAAAATTAGAAATGATAGCGATTCCCCTCCATAAATTTGAAGGTTGATTTGTGTTTTTTCGTTTTTAAGTGCATAAACAACGAAACTATATTTTGTTACTTTATCCGTGTGGTCTTTACAAGAATATTAATAAAAGTATGTTTATACGATAAGGCACTAAGAAGCTGTAAAAATACTTGATTCTTGTCCATTCCTTTAGTAATTTCACTACTAAGCTCACTCATTTCTATTTAAGAGTGTTTTGTTTTGAAGCACTATATAAATATCAGCGAATTTTTATTGTTCGCCGAGAATCTTTGTAACTGATTAACAAATTTTTAAAATTTAACTAGTGAGAGGGAATTATAAAACATGATATTCGTAGGAATAGGTGTTTACATTAAGCTTCGAAAATTAGAAATGATAGCGATTCCCCTCCCCACCCCTTAAACATAAGTCGAAATTCGGAAAATCGTTTTGTTTTAAAAACCTTTTTCTCAAAATAGAGATAGCGAACATATTACAAGTAAAAAAAAATTAGTAAAAAGAATTTTCTCTAATATACATATTTCTTTTACATATATGCAACCGCGCGAAAACGGCGGCGCGAAAACGACCCCGACCGACGAACTGGACAGTGACGAAATGAGCGGCCACCTTTGGCAGTATTACCCTTTTTCGTTATTTCATGTCGATAAATAAAAGACAAAAAACACGATTTCGCTCCCTCCCCTCCCCATGTCTGTCTTCAACGAACACGAAAACTCCACATAAATATGTTTTCATTATTTTTTAAATAAACATTTTTTCTATCAAAAAATAGGGGAGGGGAACAACATCGGCAGTACGTATCACCCTCGGCTTTCAATAATTTTCGCTGTTTCGATTTATTCTTTCGCTTCTGTCTGTGCCGTTTCCCATTCCTCCCATTGCCCTTTCGTTATTTTTCCATGCCAAAAATTTGAGGTAACAATCCAAAGCATAGGCGAGCATTGCCGAAAATCCGAAGAACTAAAAAGGAATTTACCACGACCTACAATCGATGGATTTGTTTCATTTCTCCATTTTAATTCATTGGATTATTCGCTGACCGCGGCAATTGCCCATCCGCCGGCGTAGGGATGGCTTACTGAGGCGATGGCCAACCTGAGAAAGAGCGGGAGAGGCACTGATCAGTGGTGATCGGAGCAAAAAAGAAAAGTAATGGCTAACACTGATCCGGCGATAAAATAGAAGATAGTCCAGGCAAAACAATAGATCATTTCCTTAATGTGAAATGAGTGGCTGAGAAAAGCTCTCTTCTACGCATACGCTGACTATCCACGGAATCTGTGGGAACTGATCGACGATATGGAAAAGGTAAAGCTGAAGGGAAAGGGAAAAGAGTGCAAAAGAGCAGCGGGCGGAATCACTTTGGACTCATAATTACCACGAGAAGCGTTAGGGAAATGATGAAGCCGAACACGGAAACGAACGTGGCGCCGCCAACGCCCGCGTAGTAAGCAGGGCCACCAATTAGCAAGCAGAAGAAGCAGAGCAGGTTAAATACCTTTTGGGAATGGACACTAATTACGGTAATTGGCCAACCAACGTGCATACGGTAATCCGCACTCAAACGGTAGAGTTAAGACTTACAATGACAATGACCTTCAGAAGACCGGGCAAAGTGCGCAGATAGCTCGTGTCCAGCCACGGGTTGAACTGAACATTGCCCCCGTCATAATTGGGCACTGTCGGCACCCAACGGGCGCCGGTGGTCGTCGTGTACACGCGCGTCTCCTCATACATTAATTAGGGCCCCGGAAGCGGACTTTTTCAACGGGGATGGGTTGTCGGTTTGTTGGACAGGCGAAGTTTCACTTTCCGAGTGATGGCCTCCCCCCCGTCCTTCCAATTGTTCATTACCCCCCCCCCCCCTCTTCAATTCTTTGTTCCATTGCGTTCAATCGATCGCTATTTAAGTCGGCCGAGGATTTCATTTATCCAATCGGCGTTTCCGAATGAGTGCCCCTCCGGCCAATGCTTTTCCTTTGGCTCTTACGTCAGCCTTTCCTCCGCTTGCGTTTCCATGCATTTCTTCGCCAACTGTTCCTTTCCCCTAAAATTTGTCTGCCCTTTCTGTGCCGCATTCGTTCGTTCCTTTGCCGGTTGATCAATCACGCATTTGGCTGCTGAAAATATGTCTTTTTTGCTTTATTTCTTTTGGCTCCCCCCCCCCTCTCTCTCTCTCTCTCTCTGTTTCTCCCTCTCTCTTTCTCTGTCTCCCTTCTTCCCCCTTTCCCTCTCTCTCTCTCTCTCTCTCTCCCCCTCTCTCCCTCCCACTCATGGCCCCCCCCCTCGCTTCCCCTCCCGCTTCCCTCTCCGCCCCTTCCTTCCAATGCCCTCTCCTGTTTTATGAGCAGTTGTTTCCGACATCTCCGGTTGATCTCCTCTCCGATCAAATCCCCACTCTTCCTCTTTATCCCCTCTCAGCATCATCCTTTCTTTCTCACATTTCTCCAGACGATCTCTCCCCCTCCCCTCCCCCTCTCTCTCTCTCTCTCATCACATTACATTTTCTCCATTTGCTCGGCTTTGAGCCAATTGTTCTCTGCGTTTTTCTCTGTCTCTCACTCTCTCCAGTCCATCACTGTTATTCTGATTGGACATTCCGATCAGTTTCCGCTCTTCCTCCCCACCCTCGGGCTATTCGTCGAACCCCACACATTTGTCCAATCGCCCGTCCGTTTTCGATCGTCCTTCCTTTTCTCCCCTCTTTTTTTTTTTGCTCCTTTAACTCATTTTCTTGATCCACCACCGTTTTGTCCTCCTACCCATTTCCTAAATCAAATAACAATCACAGATCGCTGAGAAATGGCCGAGAACATCGAAGAAATCCTTGCCGAAATCGACGGCTCCCAAATTGAGGAGTACCAACGCTTTTTCGACATGTTCGACCGCGGGAAGAACGGTTACATAATGGCCACTCAAATTGGGCAAATTATGAACGCGATGGAGCAGGACTTTGACGAGAAGACCCTCAGAAAGTGGGTAGTAATTGCGTATAATTGGCACTTGGCCCATCCAACAAATGTTCTCCCCCGCTCCCGACAGATTGATCCGAAAATTTGACGCGGACGGCTCGGGAAAATTGGAATTCGACGAATTCTGCGCGTTGGTGTACACTGTGGCCAACACCGTGGACAAAGACACGTTGCGAAAAGAGCTGAGAGAGGCATTCCGACTGTTTGACAAGGAGGCGAGTAAAATTGGAATGGCATGGGCAGATGAAGCACTCATAATTATTATTATTCATCCATTGACCGGATGCTAATTGGTCCTTTGGCATTTTGCTATAATTAGCATCGTTTAATTATTTCCAATTTCCCTTCAGGGCAATGGTTACATTTCGCGCCCCACGCTCAAAGGACTGCTGCATGAAATTGCACCCGATCTCAGCGACAAGGATTTGGAGGCGGCGGTGGACGAAATTGACGAGGACGGCAGTGGAAAGATCGAATTTGAGGAATTTTGGGAACTGATGGCGGGCGAAACGGACTAAACAAGCGATCAGAAAGAGGGAAGAAAGAACGAAGGAAAGTGATCAATTGGCGGAAACGGCGGAACGTACAAAAAAACGCCCTCAAAATAAAAATAAATAAATAATTCGCCAATTATTATTTTTGCAGCGGAATTTCCCATTAAAATTCAGTGAAAGTAAAATTATGAGGCAATAAAAAGAGGATGGGATGAACAAAACAATAAAACAAAATAAAAATATGAAAATAAACAAACGGACGAATAAATGAGAGGGAAATGCCAATTTTGTGGGGGATTAATAAAAGCGACCGATTGGAGAATTATGGCAAATGTTTTGGGACTGACTGAGCCATTGGCCCAAAAGTGACAGAGATTCGGATCAGAGCCGTCAAAATGCCAATGAGTTGGCAACATTTTTTGCTGATTGTTTTCTCCGTCGCTTTGTCCAAAGTGCGCCCTTTCCCTTGCGGCGTTTGTCCCAAACGAATTGTAAGTACACTAATTGACCAATTAGTGCATTTAATGCTTAATTGGTCGCATTTGTCAGCTCATCGAAGCGTCCGTCGCTTCTTCGTCGTGCGGTGTCTCCGAAGAATGCGACGATCCGCCGAAAAATGCCGAAACAATCGCAACGACAGCCGCACCGTTAGCAGAAGCCAAAGGCAATTCATCAACAGAGGCGGGAAGGGACGAGGAGAAGGGCACCGAACGGACGGCGATTTTGGCAATTGCCATCCGAACTATGGCCAATGGAAGCAACGAAGAGGTGAAGCCGAAGGATAAGCCGAGAGAGAGGGAGGGCACGGGTTAAGTAGGCGCTTTTTCTAACCTCAGAGATGCTCTTCGTCCGATTGTCATTCGAATGGCATTTGTTTCGGCACTCCGTCCGATCCGTTGTGCCTCTGTTTCAAGGGCTTCTGTGGCCCTCTTTGCAAATGGGGCAAGTCATTTGCTAAATTGGCTAATTAAAAATTGGCTTTGTTGGAGGCCCGCCTTTTTTAAAACAAATTTCAGCCTTTTGTCCTGGACACAACGGATGCAATGGGCACGGTTGGTGCTTGGCCACTTCTGACAGTGCCAAATGCGTGTGCCAAACCAATTTTTGGGGAAGGCACTGCGAAAAGAGCAAAAAGGGGGAGAAGAAGGGTGACTGAAAGGAAAATAATTGGCGAAAGATGAAGCAAAAATGATGGGGGATTGGAATCAATTAAGCACTAATTAACAAATAAAAAATAATTAAAATAATTTACATATTATCAAATTTATACAATGTTGACAAAATATGTATAAATTCAAAAGGGTCAACAAATAATTTTTAATGTGGGAACAATGTTTTCGAAATGATTGTTGATGGATTTGTCGGAGGGCGCAAAAGCGGCGGATAATTTTTTGCAGGGATTTGGGAGATTTATTGTGTTTGAGAGTATTTTATGTAATTTTATTTTATTTTTGTAATTCTCAGTCAGATTTTTTGGGTTTTTGTTTTGTTTTGTCATTCATTCGTCGCTTTTTTCGCCAATTCGTCGCTAATTTATTTAAATTCACTCGCTGACAAATGAATGAAAGTGACAAAATGGGAAAACAGAGAATTATTGCGAAAAATATTCGAACTCTCTCCCCCTTAGTTTAGTAAAACAAAACATTTGTGACTTTAAATAAAATTAAATAAAATTTATTTATTTTTTATTTTTTGGAAAAGTCTCCCGCCTTTTAATGAAATTAATTTAAATGAATGATAATCAGTCAGTATTTGTGAATGTCAATTTGTTAATTACTGTTCATTACTCCTCATAAGGGAAAATGTGTCGGTCGCAATCATTGAAAATTATTATTTGTGGGATCATTCACCGAAAACACCCAATTAATTAATTAATAGTGCGATGACGAGAGCGAAACGGAGAGATTTTGTTAATCGATCATTTGTGCTCTGATCAGCAAAAGCAGCTGAACGCGGCGCGAGTTGGTCCTTTTTGATGCATTGCTTGGCGACAAGCGATCACTTCCCCGCGTGACCCTTTACCGCACCCCCCCCCCCCTCCCTACCTTTACTTTACCCCATTTACCCCTCCCCTTCCTTTACCCTTTATCCCCGCTTTACTTTACTTTACCCCTCCCCTTCCTTTACCCTTTATCCCCGCTTTACTTTACCCCCTTTCCCCCCCCCCCCCTTTCCCATTTATTTTTTGCGCTTTTTCCCTCTTCCCCCCCTTAATTTTCCCCCTTTATCCCCCCCCCCCTTTACTTTTTCCTCTTTACCCCTTCCTTATTCCCTTTTCCCCTTCCACTCTTTCCTCCCTCTTCCCCTCTTTTCCTCCCTTCCCTTTTTTTCTTCCCATTGTTCGCATTTTTTATTGGTACCCTGCGATTTTTCCTCTTATTCTTATGGGTTCATTCATCTCGGATTATTCAGTTCATTAATCCTCCATTTTCAGTTTCCTTTTAACACAAAATTCAATCCTTTGACCGATTTGGTTTTCCTTTTGCGTTTAATTCAATCGATGAATTCATTAAATTATAATTTTTTTATTGTAAGCCCAAAATGCCTTCCTCATTTTTCCTCCTCACTTTTTTCTTCTCCTCGATTTTTTCTGCTCCAAATTTGGAGCATTTACTGAAAAAATTGCCGTCTCAAAACCGAAGTAATGCGTTTGACCGATCAGAACTGATCGAAGTTGACGGAGAAGCGGAAACCACCACGCCGGTGGACGGGGAAGTGATCAGCGAAGGCCGAAAAGGCAGAGATCGGACGGATGTTCAGCAGCAGCAGACGGCACACACTTTTGACATAAATGCAAATGGGGAGGAGGAGGAGGAGAGACAGATGACGCACTTCCAAGTCGGCACGGCATATTCAATTTTGGCTTGGCACATAAGCAAAATTGCAAATTATACAAAATGGGCCATTTCTTTTGCCAATCCCATTTTCCAATGGCATATATGCCTTTTTTCAATCCTCCTTTTGCTCAGATTGTCTCTCTGAATTGGCACCATGTGGAAACGCCGTACACCGTCTCTGTTTGGATTCTCCTCGCCAGCATCGCCAAAATCCGTACGATGCCTATCATCA
The DNA here is from genome assembly GCA_023374025.1 of Heterodera schachtii. Classification (NCBI taxonomy): domain Eukaryota; kingdom Metazoa; phylum Nematoda; class Chromadorea; order Rhabditida; family Heteroderidae; genus Heterodera; species Heterodera schachtii. Next base: position 1,429,540 of record SIJG01000017.1, read on the forward strand.
TTAATCATAATTACCCCCTATTGCCCTATCTGTCCGTTAGTCTTTCACGTGAACAAAAAGTTCGGAGAAGCAATTCCCGACAGCGCACTTCTCATCGTCATTGGCCTCGTGTTGGGCTATGGGCTGCACCATTTGCACGTCAGCATCGACCTGTACAACCTCAAGTCCACCATATTTTTCCTTTATCTTTTGCCTCCAATTATTTTCGATGCAGGTAAATGCTTTTGCTTGGCTTAATAGTCGTCTATTAGTCATTTTTTCCCAGGCTATTTCATGCCCTCGAGGCAATTGTTTGAAAATTGGGACTCCGTTATGCTCTTCGCTATTGTCGGCACAATTTGGAACACTTTGTCCATTGGGTTCGGTTGGGTAAAACCGACTAAACGATGGCCATTAATTGCATTTGAAGGTTCACCTTGCATGTCCTCGGCCACTTCAACCTTTTCTCCGTGCCCTTCTCCCCCTTCGAAATTCTCCTCTTCGCCTCTCTGATCAGTGCCGTCGATCCCGTGGCAGTCATTGCGGTCTTTGAAGAGATTCACGTCAACGAGTTCCTTTTCATCAATGTTTTCGGAGAGGTGAACTTCTGTTGGTCTTTGGTTAATCAGTTTGTCACTGATTGATCAGTCCAATCAATTCCCTTTTTGCTGATCATTATTCACTGTTGGTCATTCATTCCATTCAATCCATCATTGTGCCCCCCCCCCAATCGTTCCCCCCCCCTTTTTAAGGCGCTGTTCAACGACGGAGTCAGCGTGGTCAGTGAATTGTGTGTTTTTGAATTAAAAATGAAAAGGATGCAACATTTCCGGTGCTCTACCAAATGTTCCGCAAGTTCACTCTGATCGGCGTTGATCAGTTGGCTCTTGCGGATTATTTGGCCGGCGTCGGCTCTTTTGTGGTCATTTCGTTCGGCGGTGCTCTCACCGGATTGTTTTTCGCCTTTTTTGTCTCCATTTTGACCAGGTGATTGGGTCACAGAAAATCACTGTGAATTTATTCTCAAAACGCTTAGATTCACAGGACGTGTGAAGATTCTTGCGCCGGTAAGCGATTTTTTTGCAAGAAGTGATAGTCCCGGGGAAACGGGGGGGGGGGTAATTAGCAACAATCATTAATTAATTAATTAATTACACTTGGCCATCCCCTTCTCATTTGTTTTCGTCTCTTATCCCTTCTCCCCAAAAGGTGTTCGTATTCGTCGTCCCTTACCTTTCTTATCTCACCGCTGAAATGTTCGGACTGTCCGCCATTCTCGCGTATTCTCATCCCCAATTACTTAATTGCTTCTCCTAATTACCCTTCCTTCGCTTTTCCTTAGCATTGTCGCCTGTGGCATTGCCATGAAACAGTACGTCAAGGGCAACATGACCCACGACGCTAACAGTTCGGTCAAATATTTTGTCAAAATGTTGGCACAGAGCAGTGAGACAAGTAATTTGTGGCTTTGAATTGCGATGTTCAAAATGGCGCAATGTTTTGGCATTCAGTCATTTTCATGTTCCTCGGCTTGTCGTCCATCGCCAGCAAACATCACTGGGACACTCTTTTCGTCGCCGTCACTGTGCTCATCTGTTTCGTCTACCGTGTCATCGGTACCGACCATTGCCCCATTCCTACCGTATTAGCCAAAATGGTACCGTAATCTGTCCCACCCCAAGGCGTTCTCGTGCAGTGTGCCTTTCTGAACCGTTTCCACAAAAAGAAGTTCAGCGCCACCGACCAGTTCGTCCTCTCCTACGGGGGTCTGCGCGGTGCCATTGCCTTCGGTTTGGTCGTTTCCCTCCCGGCGATTATTGAAGCGAAACGAATGTTTGGCCATTTGAAAGCCAACGGACTAAAAGCCGGCCTTTTTAGGTTCGTCACCACTTGCATCGCCGTCATTTACTTCACCGTTTTCCTCCAGGTGTCCTTTTCTTTGTTTTGCTTTGCTTTTTCTTATCTCCGCCGTTGTTTTAGGGCATCACAATTCGCCCTTTGCTGTCTTTGCTTAAGGTGGAGAAGCAGGACATGGAATACGAGGAGATGATGGTGGAGAAGGTGCCTTTCCAACCCAATAATACCGTATTCTGTCGGGGGTTACTGTACACTTTTGTCAAGGTCTACAACAAATACTTTGACTACACAATGGCCGGTATTGAGGACATTGTTGGCCAGCGGGGCAAACACTTCTTCAGAGACGCGTCAGTCAATTGGCCAATGGACGACGGCACATTTTATTTTGTAAATTTAAGTTTCGAACGGTTCAACGCCAAAATTTTGAAGCCATTGCTAATGCGAAATATGACACGGAAAACATTCGACGCAACTGACATTGTGCGGGCGTACAACAAAATAACGCTACAGGAAGCGCTGAAAATTGCGCACATTGGGCGAAAAATGAGAAAGTAAATGGGTCAAGTGGGCGGGGGGGATCAATTAAGACGAATTAAGAGCAATTAGGAAAAGGGGAAAATGAAAGGGGGAAAATGCCAAAATTGACAGAGTGAAAGAAAAGCAACCGAACACAATGCCAATGACAGCCGAAGCACACCGAAGGGAGGAGGAGCAGAACGAAACAATGACAATACGAAGCAGAGAAATGGAATTGGGACAAGTGGGCCAAGGAAAGCAATTAATTAATTAATGATGGTAATTAATTATTAAGTATATGTCTAATCGGGATAACGCGGAATTGCTTTATGCGATGTTCTCTCGTCTGTTGGACAGAAAAATTGAGGAAATGCAACGGAGAAAAGAGACGAGAAACCGATCGGAGGATGACGACATAAAAGTGACCGGGGAAAAAGGGGGGAGAAAGTGAATAAATGCAATCAATTAAGGATAATTACATGGACATTCTGAACACGAGTTCGGCATCGCAAAGCAATGTAAAATTTGCGGAATTGAATACTTTTTAAAGTGTCGAAATTTTAGCAACGATCAGCAGCAATAGCAAAGGAAAAAGAGAAAGGAAATGTGAGAGAGAGAGAAGAAGCATTGGAAATGGAAAGGGGGACAAACGGACGAGAAATAGCAAACAATAGAAGCAAAGGAAAAGAGGAGGAGAAGGAAGAGAAAGAGGAGGAGGAGAGCAGCAGAACATAATCAGGGGAGGAGGAGGAAGAGAAAGAGAGGAAAGAGGACGAGAGAGAGAGAAGAAAAAGTGGAGGAGAAGAAAGAGGAAGAAGAGGAGGAAGAGAAGAGATAGAGAAAGAAGAAAAAGTGGAGGAAAAGAAAGAGGAGGAGGAGGAGAGGAACAGGAGAGAGGAAGAAGAGAAACTGGAGAAGAAAGAGGAAGAAGAGAAGAAGAGGAGGAAGAGAAGAGAGAGAGAAAAAGCGAAACCTTCGTCGGGGAAGGGAGAGAATTGGCATATCGGAACAAAAACATATTATTATTATTAATTACTAGTAAACTAACCAAAAAAGGACTGTATTATTAGAGCAACAAAAAAAAGCAATTAAAAGTGATCGGTATTCAATTTGATCAGTCTTCGGTCACTCCCCGACCCTCCCTCAGCTTTGCTGTGCCCATTCATTGCTCATTCAGTCGCTTTGTCAGCTACAAAATTTCGCATGTAACGGATAAACAGCGGACGTCCGGGGGCCGCGTAGTCGTAAAAACGGTTAAAGCGGCGCCCGCCGAATTCGGCCGGCGCCATGGACATTGGGTGGAAGCTGCTGAATCGGGGATTGATGGTCATCCACCCCTCCCGCCTTCGAGCAGTTCCTCTCCACCGCCTCTTGGCCCACCTTCGGACTCGGCCCGTGCCCGGCTGACGCCACCCGCTAAAAAGGGCAAATTCAGAAGGAAGGCCCTGGGCTTCTTCTGTCTCCGTATTGCTCGACTTACAACGGATGCGGCACTCTCTTCTCCGCCAAAGGGACAATGTCCTGCTGTTGCTGTTGGTGGACAATGGCACAATTAATGGAAAGGGCAAAAGAAACGCAAAATCCCAACAAAAAACAGACTTCGTCAATTTGTGCCATTTGGCCATTGTCAGCGAAAAGCGAATCATCGGCCAAAGAGAAAGCGAACAGAAAACAGAGAAGGAAAAGCGGAAAAAGTTTGAATGATTGGGCGAAAAACAGTGCCATTCTCTCTTTTGTTGGGTTAAAATGAATAAATCTGAAAAGGTAGTCAATCTGAAGAAAATGGAAAAGTAAAAGTCGGCCCAAATGCCATTCCCCCGGCAAATGTCTTCGTTACTTTTGGCATTTTTTGTCTGCCATTCCTTTCTTTGTCGGCACCTTCCGAAGAACAATTTTTGTTTTCAACTGAAAAGAACGGCACAATTTGCGTTTTAAATGCTTTACACTGAGTGTTCTCCCAATTGAACTCCATTAGCTGTCCTTTTGTCATAGGTAATAAATATAAAAGTGTCTTTTCTGATTAGGGGAAAAGTCAATTTCTGACAATGGCATTTCCAAAAATGGAAGTGCCATTTTTACTAATTCGCCTTCTAATTGAAGACATTTCCCAAAAGCAAGAAACAACTTTTATTTACCAAAATAAATCATTTAATATACTCATTTGTCAAGTGAAAATGTAAAATATTAAAATTGAAAAAGAGAGAAACAGTACACTGCTTTGGGTAGTAAGAAATGCTTTTAAAAAAGCATCCAACAAAATGCCATATTAATATCCATAAAGTCTAAAAAAAAAGCTATTAACTTGAAATCCACTGCAATTACGAAGTGATCAAATCCATTTTTCGTTGTTGGATAGTAATTTACGGATTTTTTAGAATTTACAAAATGCGACAAACGCTTCGTTTGCTTCGGCCTGCGCCCAACCAAAACATCGAATCGCCACGACTTTGGCAAGACCCCGTTCTCGGCTACTTCGAAACACACGGCAAAACGGAGTTTTTGCCCGGCGAACAATACAATTTGACTGATGAGCAGAAAAAGGCGGTGCTTTGGCGCTATCGTGTTAAGGAGGTGGGGCTAACCGCAAAACCAGGACTAATTAGGCATTGACTTGGAAATTAAGATTCTCAAAAAAGAATACCTCCGCCGAGAATTTGACCCGCACACTTTCAAATACAAGGTAAAATTGTATAAAAAAATATGAATTTATGCAAAAATTAGATCGATTTTGACGCGTATTTTGAAAAAAAATCTCAACTTTTTTGTTCGAATGCGGGTCCGGGATTCGGAATTGGGCAAATTCGAGTTCAGATTCGTAATCAGCACCCTCGAAAACCCCCAGAAACCGGTTTTGAACCCAAAATAAAAAAGTTAAATTAGGGACCCCCATTCTTAACGATTGCCTTTTTATTTGAAATTTAAATTTGAGTATTTATGAATTTTTTGAATTGACAGCAAGGGGTGGTGATGGACCCGGCGATGTTCCGTTGGTATGCCGCTGACATGACCCAAAGCGAGTTCTTCCGCCAAACTCCTCGAACTTGGTTTCTTTACGCCGGCGGTTCCCTCCTCGCCATTTGGCTTTACACGAAAATTTGCGTTATTTCTTCGGTATGTTAAAGCAAAGCTGCACTAAAATATGATTCTACCTAATTACTTAAATTGCTAATTTTTACAATTAGAGCTCACAATCAACATTTTGAAAAAAAGTCTGGATCTATGTTGGACCTGTATCTGAATTTCCTGGGCAAAGATCCATGAAAAACCAAGGCTTATCCTCCAAAAATCTATTTCATCATTTTTGACAACTTGAAATAAAAAATGTTCAATCGGAATAACAAATTCAAAATTTTTATCCACCAGGAATTCCAGGTTTTACGTGCCTAATCTTGGCCCGTATCTTGTTTTTTTTAAATATGGGCCTGTGTTTCCCGGTCAAAAATCCAGGTACAGCAAAAGAGTTGTTCTAATTCTATTTCCAATCGGATTGAATAAATTTAAATTTTGGGTTAAAAAAAATTTAAAAATTGCAGGAGAAACGTAAGGACGAGTGCGCGAAGGGCGAAATGCTGTGGTGGGACCGGACCAGAGGTCGCCGTTTGACTGTTGCCGGAAGTGCGCATCCGACACCCTATTACGGATACGATTATTAGGCCACCGTTTATTGCTTTTTCGGTCATTGTTTTTTGATTGTCCATGCAAATAAAGCAGATTATAGGCTGACTGTTGGCATGTATTTTTCTACGGATTTGACTTAATCAATTTGTATTCCGTTTTTATTTATTTTTAAAAATTTAATTTTAAATTTACTTTTGAAGCCAATCTTTTTCTGTCATGTCATTTCAAGAATTGGAGGCCCAATGGATTTTGGTTGAGAATGAATTCGATGCCAAAAAATTATCAGAAAAATTGCAAAGGGACGGAGGGAATGGGGCGGAGGCATTGCCTTTGTCTTCTTCGGATTGCGAGGAGTCCTTTTGCAATGCTTTGTTGCTTAAATGTCTGATTAGGACAGGTGAAATTGGCACTTCCTATGACTTGCAGGTGTTTTTTCCTTTAAAAATGCCATTTTTGAAAATTTCTTTTCAGAGTAAATTTGACGCTTTGTTCCCCGACAAAAATGACCAATCATTGCATATCTTTCATCATTTATTGGCGCTTTTTCATTTATTTGTGGACAAACATTTGGAAAATGCGCGTGCCAATATAAGAAAGGCATTGGCATTCATTTTCATTCCAATTTTAAAATGCCTTCAAATTTCAGGCGATTGCTTTTGCCGAGACTGACATTGAGGACACTCTCATTTCGGCACAAATTCTCATCGCCAAAGGCCAACGACAATTGGCGAACACTCAATTGGTGAACGCGGCGAAGGAAGGCGAGTGAACGGACAGTTACAGTTATTCGGAAAATGCAATAAAACGCATAAAATAGGCCAACGAATAAATAATTTTTAGCACCTAATGATTGGCGTGTTTTTTATTGGCTTTCCGAGAATTTGCTGGCGATTGGAATGTTGGAGAAGGCAAAGATTTGTGTGGAACACGCGCGAAAAACCAATGCGAAAAGCGAACTGTGCGCGAAACTGCTGGACGAAATCCTCGTAAAAACGGTGGGAAAGTTTTCGGATTGATTCAAAAATTAAAATATGGTAATAAGGGTAAGCCAAAACAATCCACAAAAATAACATTTCACATAATTTACTCTAATAGAACAACAAATTCACAAAATGACCACCGAATGGAATTTTATTTTTCTTTTGCGGGCGTTGGAAAAAATAATTTCTTCGAATTGCCGCTATAAAATTTCTTAAAAATTTGCGCATCTTTGCACAAATTGCAACTTCGTTGGCACATTCGCTGCACAATGCGTTTGTGTAGCGCGGACTGACAAAACGGAGTCCAAAAGGCGCATAAATTCGTTTTGTCCGCGCAGTCTTCAAAAGGGAACAAATAATTCCATCTTTTGAGTAGTGTCTCTTGGCCGGTCACTAACTTTGCTCTGTTTTGGTCGGCACTTTTCTCCAAATTGGGGCATTCATCCGCAAATAAAGAGGGGCCGCCAATGGGTGCACCACCATTTGTCCCTCATTTGTTTGCCCAACGTTTGTAAATTCCGCAGCCAATGGCAATGCCATGCCAAAGGGTGGCGTGCCGACAAGTTCCTGCGTTGGATTTGTGATTGCGTTGTCGTTGATGAACTCATTGTTGTCGGTTTGCAATTGGTTCGGCTCCGTTTCGGGTGTCTTAGTCGGACAAATGATTGATTCTTTTTGCATCTGATCACATACCGTTACACATTTGTACATTCTGCGTATTTTGGACAGGCTAAATGTTGCCTTCCAAAGTCATTAGCGTTAATTGACTATGTTAACTCAATTGGGCTGAAGTCAATTGCCGATCCGATCACTTTGGTCATCGTCGGTTCTCTCGTCACCAGCGTTTCGAGCCCGTTTCTGCTGAATGCGAGGCTGTCGTAGTGCATTATCGAGTTGTAATCTGTCAGAGGCAATTAAATCGGCCAAACAGAAGACAGAAAACCGTAAGGCATTTCGTAGTAAGAACTTTCGAGAAGGTCGACTCGTCCGAATTGGTCGTAGGCATCCAAAATGCTTAAAGTTTTCCCCATTTCCACCTCCCTCCAAATACCTTTGTCAATGTTTTGCCAAAGGATCAGCAAATATTTGTCCCTGTCCCATCTTTCGTGCTCGTGGTAAAAGCCCACAGAATGCATCTTAACGGTGTTGCGATCAACGGGGGGCGGGGACTTTGTCAAGAGCCCACTGACTAATTCGTGGATGATCGTGTCAATGTGCAAACAGCCGTTGTCCAGCGACAATTCCTGTCTTCCCCCCGCTCTTCCCACGTCGGAATAACAACTTAAGCTTCGCCTTTCAACAAAATCATTAAGTATTTGTGTCGGTTGCACTACGTTTCCCCTTCCGTGTCGTTTCCCCCAAAAAAGTCAAGCAGAAATTTTTCAGAAAATGGGGGGGGGGGGGGAGCTGCTCCCATTTGTGTGTCCCACCCATCGATTTTTCCGACAAAAAGGTAATCGTCGTCGAATGGCGATTTCGGCACAAATCGAATGCAGGTCCTCTCGTGATATTCCTGCAAAAGACATGTTGTAGCCAGCTGTACTTTTTGTTCCTGTTTTTCTCCCAGTGTCTATGTACTTGGAATGCCCTCGCCAGCATCGCGCGTTCCCTTGCGCTGTACTCCAGACTGAGTACGTAGGGAATTCGTCCGCTTGGCCATTTCTTCAGCACATTGGCCACTCCGTTGGACCGTCTGCCGTTCGCTGTGCCCAATTTCCGTCTCCACGGACGGCGTTCTCTCTGTTTTTTTTTAAAATTTTTTTGTCGTTCATTCCACTTGGTTTTTCCCCTTTTGAAATTGTACCCTCAACGCCGCCTTTCCTCGGATGTCCCCCCGGTAGAAAGGCTGTTGTGTGAGGATGTTTTTCTTCCGCCGGCCATTTTCAATTGCTGAAAAACTTTCAAAATAATCTTTGAATCGCATGGGCCAAAACAAGAACCGACCAAATGATTTCTTATATCTTCTCGCGTTGATAAAGTCTAATTCTGTCAAGAAAGTGACCTCTTCTCCTCTCATTGCCAATTGGAAATCGGCGGGAGTAAGAAATTGTTGGGACTTTGAAATGCGAATTTGTGCTAAATTTAAATAAATTCATGTTTAAAGGAATTCCGGGAAGAGAGTGTCACCATTTAGCATTAGTAAAGGCCAGATCAATTTGAATAAATTTTTGTGCTGATTGTCTGCCAATTTAAACAGTGGGAGTAATGAAATCTTCATTCGGTCAATTCATTTATTTACCATTTCTAAATGAAGGGGAAAAAAGAAAAACAGGAGAAATTGAGATGATTGGACTACCGGCGGATGTGACTTGAATCTGCTCCGATTGGAAAAGGTCAAAAGAAAGTCGATCAGAGGGGAAACTAACCAAACAACAACACAAATGCAAACACAAATTTACCTAAATATCCCTCCTTTTTTTTCTTCTTCAAAATCTCATGGACACACGGATTCTTTCCAATTAAGACATGGGAATCATCCGTCCGTCAATGGACGGACACTTGATTTGGGCTGCATTTTCAGCTTGTCTCAACAGTATATAATTGTTTTTCGAAATCAAAATTTTATATTAAAAACCACAGAATTTGGGTTAGTTGCGCAATGTCTACGAAAGACTTTGTTCTCTCTGTTGGATTGAGACACATTAAGAGTGGGGGGGGAGGGGTGGGCCTATCTGATCCATCCCCATTTGCAAAAACAAGTCCAGGCAAGCGTGAAAATCGGCTTATTATTCAATTGTTGATGATTTTGGGGGACAGAATGGGGCTGGAGATGGGGGGGGGGGTCTTTGCACAATGCAATTCCTGAATTGGAGATGATTTTTTTTACTCTTTGCATTTCATTTGCAGAATTCTGCTGATGCCGTTCGTTTCCATGCTCTCCAACAGTTTCTGTCCAATCGGCCAACTTCGCTGTGGGCACTGCGCCAAACAGCAATTCTGGAGATTAACGCGGGCAGATTCGACAGTGCCATTGACAAGTGTCAAAAGTCCATTCGATTGATGGCAAATACGTTTGGCGAGAGACCCGAAAATGTTCGATTGCCTTTTGTTAATTTACGATTTGAACTCTTTCATCTGCCAAGATTGAGCATCGACAACAATTTTGTGCCATTTGGGCCTTTCTCAGCGAGGCGTATCGCCAGAAGGGCAATTTGCAGTCGGCTGTCCGCGCGTGCCGTGCCATCATCGAATTGGACGAAGCCAATCACACGGCCAAATTGCAGGTGTTTGTCCGTGCATTTGCCTTTCTTAATTAATTGGCTCCTCCTCTTTTCAGCTTATCCAACTTCAGCAATCCATGGGTCATTTCCGCGATGCAATTGCTCTTGGAGAACAATTCGAAGATGGGCTTTCCGAATGCGATCAGTCGAATGCTTTGCCGGCCCATCTCTTCGCGCACTTCCGAACAATTCATCTTCAGTCCCTCGTGCTGTTTGTTAGCGATTCCGAAGTGAGCACAATAACAATTCAGACCACAAACAATAATTCCAGGAAATGCGTCGCTCGAACTTCGTCAAAACTCAATTGGAAACTCTGCCACACATTTTTGCACGTGCCAAAGTGCTGCTCGACGAAGGGGAAAATGCCGCCTCTGTTTTGCTCCATCGCTGTTTGGCACAAGCATTCAAAATTGTCCAGGGGTTGGTTGATGAACTCATCTCATTCAATTAACCTATCCAATTGCCCATTTCAGTTTTAATCGGCTTACCTTGCGCAAATTCCTCCATTCATCGGCTCTGAGCAAACCTTTGGCCGATGGCGGGTGGGCAATTTGTTCGCGTTCGGAGTTGGCAAAGGCGCGCATTCGTTCGCTGGTCGCTGTGCTGCGGGCAAATCGAAGGGCGTCCGACACGTGGAACGAATTAGGAAAGGTCAATTAACTAATTAGCAGAATATTATATTCCATTTTGTTTAGGCATTTTTGGACACATTTTTATTAAATATTGGCAAGAAATCCAAGCCAAACACTTTTCTCGAGAGGTGCTCTCTCGCTTTTATTTCTTTCCGTTAATTTTCCGCTTTTTTCCTTTAGTGCTCTTAATTGTTTTCAAGCGGCTGTTCGTTTTTCGAGCTCAAATCTCAAAAAATCGGAATACCTTTGCAATTTGGGTGATATTTAATGGATTATTTACCGATTTTGCCGATGAAATTGCCAATTTTCGTTGATTTAGCTCGACTTTATTTGGTGGAGGGAAATGCCTCCCGGGCCCAACATTGCCTCGTCCGTGCCATTCAATTGAATCGGCACTGTGCCATCGCGTGGGCTCTCCTTTCCTTTCTCTACCTCCAACTTGGCCTCGTTGGTGTTTCCCGAATATTTCAATAAAATAAACACTTAAACTTCTCAGAATGACGAAGCGCTTGAGGCGATGAACAATGCGCAAATGATCAATCCGTCAATGTCCGAAACTTGGCTTCCACACGCAAGTTTTTCACAATGTTACCCCTTAATTGCTGTTTTAATTACTTTCAATTGCTCTTGATTACCTCTCGTGCCCATCCCTTTAGGCCATTCATGCCGAACTGTCAAATCATTATGACGCGATGGATTTGTATCGGCATGCCATTGTTCTGAAGCCATCCGTCAGTTTTCTTTCTTTTTATGATATTTGTTATACATTTTTCTGTTTTAAGGCTTTTGCAGTCCAAAAATATTGTCACTTTTTGCTTGACCGCCAACGGCGACGGAATGCCCTTGCGGAAGGGTCCATGATAAACTTCGAAGTGCTCAAAAGCCTTTTTTGTAACAATCATCCCATTTTGCTTTGTTCCCTTTACCCCCCCCCCCCCCTCATTAAGTTAATTGCCCTCTCAGTGCTCAATTTGTTCACGCGTTGGCTTCACTTGCGGAGCATTTTTGGCATTTGGAAGAAGCGGTGGAATTTTTTTGCGAGCCGAAGAGTTTGGAAAACGTTCTGAAGGAGGACAAAATAATGGCCAGAAACAAAGAGCGGATTCTGATGTTAGTCAAAGCGAAGAAGCGAAACATTTCCATTAATGACTGTTCCTACAGAAAGTCCGGACGATGTTCATCAACAGCCGACCAATTGGAGCATGAATTCCCCGGGAGCGGACTTGGCAAGCTGAAAACGCTTTATGACGAGCCAACGCCGGCACTTTTTGGCAAGTGAAAACGAAATGAAAGGGGGGGGGAGGCAATTTGACGGATATTTTTGACTAATTGGGCAATTGATGGAGCTTCAGACCGAATCCAACAGCTGAGTCCCTTCCGTGAATTGGTCACTTCCCTTCGTTCGTCTGATCTGACTTCGTTCTCCCATTTTTATAAACCTTCGTTTTTCCCTCTTTTGGCTTCCGCTGCTCTCATTTTCGCTTTGGTTCGTTTTTCATTTTTTGCAAATTATTTTCTAATTTACAATTAATTAGCCCTTCCCTTCGGCTGTCTTTTCCACCATCGAAAGTGTTCGGCCGCTTCACCGCCTCTTCGACCTTTTCTCAATGGTTTACGCCGGGTACCAAAGTGATCGGCCATTGCTGGCACCGCACGACGAAGTCAGTCGATGGAAAGGCATTTTCAATTTGATGGAAGGGAATTTCAGGACGAAGTGATCGTTCGACATGAACATTTGACGGAGGTTGGAGAAAGCCAAACCAAGCGAAAATATTAATTACTTTGTTTTAAGAGCCTTTTCTCACTTTTAAAACAAAAGATGGAGGAAGAACAGCAGCAGACGGAGAAGGGAAAAGAGACGAGTGATCAGAGGAGCAGAGAGACAAACGATCAAATTTAATTTACATTTTTAATTTGCATTTCTATTTTTATTTTAAACCATGAAAATCAAGTTTTTCCTTGATAAGAATGGTAATTCTTTTGTTGCTCTCTGCCAATTGCCAATTAGGTAAATTTCCTCCTCCCTTCGTCCTCCCCCCTTCCCATTGCCACTTCGTGAACGTGTCGGTGTTGTTGTGTTTGTCTGTTGCTGCTGCTCTTTGTCCGCATTTTCCCCCGTGGGTTTTTCTGGCCGTACTCCGTCGTTGGTTCGCCATTGGTTTGCGATTGGTCCTCCTTTCGTTGGCTTTGGCTTTGCCGTGGACATGGACAGTAGAAGCGGTCCGTGCCCGGCTCCCCGGTCGGTCCCTCTTTCTGTTGGCATTGGCATGGGTCCGTTCCGTCTCCCCCTCCCCCCTTCGGCTTTTGCTTACCCCTTTTTGGCCCGGTGTCCCCCGTCGTCCGACTTTTCCCTCCTTCCCCCGCTGCCCCCGCTTCCCTTCCTTTCCGTCTCTCCCTGAACTGTCTGTTCGTCTGCCCTGCACTGTCTCTCCTCCCTTTCACCTGTCTGTCCCTTCGTCCCTCTCTTCCCCCGCTTTCCTTCTTCCCCCGCCCTCCCTTTCTGTCCTTTGTCCCCCCTTTGGCCTTCTAATGCCGCTTTCCCTCTTCGCCCTCTCTTTCCCTTCTTTCCTTCTTTTCCCTTTTCGCCCATTGGCCCAATTTGGCCAATCTCTCCGCGTGACCCATCCTTAAGCATTTAATCACTTTTGCTTTATCCTTTTTCCTCCATACTTTCCCTGTTTTGCCCGTTGTGCCATTTTCCCCTAAAAAATGTTTTTGTTTCGCTGATTTTTTCGCCATTTTTGCTTTTACCCGGTCTTCCATCTTCGCCCGGTTCGCCTGCTCTTCCTCGCTCGCCTGAAAGTGTTCACCAAATTGGTTGGACCTCTGATACATATTCACCAGGTTCGCCCATCGGACAAATGCGGCATTGGAGTTCGAAGTCCAAAGGGACGGGCGCGTGATTGCCGGGGAGTCCGGGGGCACCGCTAAGTCCGGGAGAGCCTGGGCAAAAGCATAGACAATTCTCATCACAGTTCGCCGACTCACCCGGCTTTCCGTCTTTGCCCCGTTTCCCCCTTTTCCCGGGCTTTCCGGGCGGACAACGGTCGGCACGGGATTGATCACATTGGCACAACTCATTGTTCCAATTTTGTCCAAGTTGGCTTCCGGGACTTGTAGCGATTCTCCGACGGCGTTGAGGTCGCAGTGAGGCGATGGCGAAACTGAGAAAGCGGAGAAGAGAAATGGAGGAAATTGAGGGGTAAAAAAAAGGGGGGGGGGGAGGTTTGAATTTGATTTACCAAAATGGACTAATTAATTAGGCCTTAATCCAATGAATGTTTTTGCCCATTAACTCACTCAAATTGTCTTTCACTGTCCGCAAAAGTTCTCTGATATTCGTCCACCATTACGTACACTTTCTCAATTTTGGTCATCACTTGGCAAGCGGAAAACACAGCGACAGAAACGGAAAAGATAAAGAGAAAAAAAGAGGAGGAAAAGAGGAAGAAGGAAGAGGAGGAGGACAAAAAGGAAGAGGAAAAGAAAAAAGGAGGGAAAGGAGAGGAAAAGGGCATTTTGGGAGGAATCATTTGGAAATGATGGGAAGGAAAAGTGCAAAAGTGGGGAAAATGAAAAGGTTAGCGGAAGGAATGAAGAGAAACGGAGCAAAAGTTTAATCCGAAAATTGGGGAGATCGGAAGAAACGAATAAGCGAAAGGAAAGGGATTAAAACAATTCATTTGAGGCTTAGCCGACAATGCGTTCGAATGAATGAATGAATGGCAGGAAAAGGATAAGGGAAAGGCTTAGGAAAGTTTGAGCTTTTAAAAATTAAAAAATGGAAAAATAGGACCGTTACTTTTGTTTATTATTTATTTTTTAAATTTTTTTTCTCCCATTTCGCATTTTTGTTGATGCCCCCCCCCCTCCCCTCCTCCTTTTTTCAATTGCTTTTCCTCTGGCGAGTGTTTTTGCTGTTTTGAATGAAACAATTGGCTTGAAGTGGGTAAAGTGTCCCGGCAGGCATTAATCTCTCCTCTCAACTCAAATTTCGCCCCTCCCCTTCCGATTGGCCGGGTTCTGCTCATTTCAAACGGCTTAACTCCGAATCAATAAACAAAATAATTCATTTATTGCTTTGTATCTTTGAAACTGTTCGTTTTGCTTTCGATCACTGATCGGAGAGTCCATTCCAAGTACCAATTCGATCGATTGGTTTTGTATTGATCCGATCACTTGATTTTTTATTGATTGATCAGATTGTTGGCCATGTCAAAATTCAAAGTCAAATATTTGAATTTGCGAGGGCGTGCCGAGCCCATTCGGTTGCTGCTCAATTATGTTCAGCATCCTTATGAGGACAGTCGCGAGAATTTTCTTGAATTTGCCAATTACAAAGACAGTGAGTGGTGCCAAAAGTTGGAATTTTGCAATGGCATTTTTTGTTTTTTGAGAATTGCCATTGCCCCATTTGCCCCAATTGGTGGTGGACAACAAATTCGAATTGTGCTATGCTTCTGTCATTCTCCAATATTTGGGTGAAAAATTTGGTAACTTTTTTTTTACCAAATTTTTACGGTTTAAAACAAATAAATAAAATTTTTATTTTTTTTATCGTTCATTTTTATATTTATTTATACTATAAAAATGTACATAAAATTTTTATAATGTTTAATTCATTAAATGTTGGAGGTTTGGTGAACGAAACGGCCGAGGAAAAGGCCATTTGTGCGATGTTGGCACAACGCATCAACGACCATTTTGAATATTTGAAGCCTTACGTTAATTGCCTTCTCGGCCTTATCCCGGCGAACAAAGTCGAGAATGAATTAATAACATATTAATAACACTAAATGATGCTTTGAAGTTGCCCGCGTTGGCTGAGAAATGCCTTCGGCCGTGCATAACGGAGGATTTTGGGCCAATGTTTGAGCGGCAATTGGAGGCCAATAACACAGGCATTTAAATTTAAACATTTGCCAACGATGGAATGAATGTTTCATCGTTTGAGGGTATTTGGTGGGCGACAAACTCACTTGGGTGGACTTTTACGTGGCGAGTTTTGCCGACTTGGCACTTACATTTGGCCGATTCGACATCCTCGACCGATTCCCCCGCGTTTTGCACCACTGCCGCGGTGAATGGCATTTTTAATTGGGACACTTTGGGCCACCGAAAGTGCCATTGTTTACTTTGTTTATTTTCTGTGCTTTTTTAGCGGTGTTTTCACTTCCGCAACTCCAACAGCACATCAAGAACAGACCGGACACACTCTTCTGATTGGTGGCGTAACAAAAGGCAAAAAGAAAATTATGTGCTTTGTACTTTTGGAGAGATTTTTAAATGAATAAAAAATGGAAAATTAAAAAAAAAATTGGCCAAAAAGAGACGAACAATGGAAAAAGGAAAAGGGTGCCGATTTGCGAACGCACAGCGGGAAAAAACGGCACGGCACAGGCAAAACGGCACCAATTGGCGCTTTTCGTTTTGCTTTTCTCCCTTTTTATTGGCACTTATTTTATTCGCCCTCAGAAAATGCCAATGGCCCAAAAGTGAGGGCATTTCCGGAAGAACATCCATTCTTCCTAAGTGAATTGCCTTCTCCCCTTTCCCCCTTTTCATTTGCCAAATGTTTCTCTCTTTGTCCTCCCATCCGTCGCTTTTGCTGTTAAAATAATGTCCGACAAAGCTTTGTTTATTTAACCCTTTCGTCAATTTGAATTTCCAAATGATTGAATGTTTTTTGTCTTTTTCATTTCCCAAATTTTGCCTTTTGCTTTTGCCTTGGCCATTATTATTAATTTCCCTTTTTGCTTCACCGATTCTGTTTTCGTCCGTTGTTTTATTTGCTTTTTTCTGCTTTGATTGCTTTTCCTTTTTAATTTTTGCTTTTCCTCAATTTCCGCTGACAAACAAAAAAAAACTTTTTTTTTGTTTTCATTCCGTTGGCTTTGGCATTTCGTCCGTTTCGTCCATTTGTCTCCGTTCTTCGCCGTTTTGCCGTCCCCTCCCTCCCCATGAACTCCCTTTCGCCCTTCTCTTCCTCCGTCCCCCATTTGCCAATGCCATTCTCTTCCTCTCCCTCTCCGTCTTCGTCTTCTTCTTCGGCTTCTTCTTCTTCATCCGCTGCCCCCAGCGACTCCCTTCTGCTCGATTATCTTTTCTCCGGCTACGACAAGCGCATCCGTCCGTTCTCCGATGGCCATGTCCCCGTGTTGGTCGAATTGACCATCGTTTTGGCCATTCTCACTGAGTTGGTAAGTCAGGCACAGTTTGGCCAAGCAATTGCTTTTTGAATTTAGCGAGAGAATCAGCAGGTGGCTTCCTTCGTCATTTCGCACATCCAAAAATGGACGGACCCGCGCCTTTCGTGGGACCCCGCGGCGTTCAGCGGACTCCGTCAGATTGTCGTCCCGCGGGCGGACGTTTGGCTGCCCAAACTTTTCATTTACAATTCCATGGATACCAAAGAAATGCTGGCGGATAATTACTTCGACGTCCGCCTCACGCACCAGGGCAAACTGAAGATAAACATTCCGCATTACGTCACTTGCATTTGCCGATTGGACATTGCGGTCCGTCCGTCCGTCTCATTTAGCCTTTAATCGGCACTTTTGCCGCTTTTTGCAGCTTTTCCCCTTCGACACCCAATTCTGTGCCATTGCCCAGGCTTCGCCGCTGCTCGGCGTCGAAGAGATGGACGTCAACGTGACAATGCCGCCCAAAGATTCTTACTTTTCGGTAGTTTGGCAGAATTGAGGCGATGATGGGCTTATGGAATATTTTGTTGTCACTAATTGCCAAAATTTAATTAAATTTAATTGCTATTGGAACACTTTGGCCAGGGAAATGCCGAATGGGAACTGTTCAATGTCAGCGTAAGGGACACCAAATTTTGGGAGGACGGCGAGCGGAGGGTCGAAGTGCATTATGTGATGCACATGCGGAGGAGGCCCGTCTATTACTTGACGGTCATCGTCGCCCCCACTTTTCTCATCTCTTTCCTCAGTATTCTCGGCATTTTCGCGCCCGGCACAAATGAGGGGCCCCGAAGTGAGAAGGTTGGCCCAATTCGCAATTGAATTGCCCTGCCATTTTGCGATGGCATTTCGCCCTTTGTCAGGTGTCTTTGGGCCTCGGCTCCCTCTTGGCCATGTCCGTTCTGTTGGACATTGTCTCGGCGGCAATGCCAAAAAGCAACGAAATTCCTTTGCTTGGCTTTTACATAATCTCCACCATCTTGCTTTGTGCCCTTGGCGTTTCTGTCAACATGGTAAGAGAGCACAAGGGTTGGCTTAATTAGCCAATTAATCCTAATTAACCCCAGGCAATGTTGACTGTTTCGCGCCGATTCGTCAAAACGGGGCATGTCCCCTCCAAAAAAGTGTACAAGTAAGCAGCAATGAAAAGAAAATGACCCATTTCTCGTCCACCCCAAAGTTCGCTGCTTTTGGACCCATCGACGAGTCCCTACCAAAGAGAAAAGTGGGGGGAGAGAACCGAGCAATGTTTGTCGACGCCGGAGGGGACGGACGAAGAGAGCAAAGAGCAGCCGAAGAATGGGGCAGGAAAAGCACGAAGGACATCGGCGAATTTAATGCCATCATTTGGGTGGGAGCAAATTAATGGGAGAATGGGGGACAAATGGGAGGAGAGAGGGAGGAAAGAGAGAGGGGGGGAGGGTAAAAACAAAGGACTCCATTTTTGGCACGACATCCCCTGAGAAAGAAGTTTTAGCTTAATAATTGCCCTCCATTTTTTAGCCCTTTTGTCGACCCGCGCGTTTTGGTGGCCGTCAATTCGCAACTGAAGGAAATCGTCGTTGCTCAGCGCATATTTCGGAAGAAAATTGAGAAGCGGAAAAGGCATTTGACGGTGAAAATACTTTCGGCGGTTGGCCAATTGTTTCGTTTTGTTTCGTTTGTTCAGGTGGAAAAAGAATGGAACCGCGTGTTCGCCCAGTTCGACTACTTCTTCCTCTTTGTGTTCTCCGCTGCTAACCTTTCCCTTCTGTTCATGTTCCTCCGCTACTCGTGGCAGCCCATCCCCCAATTGCCGCCCAAATTTTCCGTTTGAAAACGGCGAACGGCGCCCCGGGGAAAAGCGCGACGAATGGCAAAAAACGAAGATGAGAAACATATCAGGGCAATTAGCCAAAGGCACCATTGATCAGTCAGCAGGTGCATTAGCAATGGGAAGGGCACTCTTTGCTCATTTGTTCCCCCGTCGTCCATTTGTCCATTTATTTGTGTTTAAACTTTCGCAACCACCGCCTTTCTGCTGCTGCTCCTTCCATGCATTCCCATTCCCGTGCTTTTCTCTCGCTGATAATGATGATAACCCCCTACTTCCTTCCTTCCCCCCCCCCCCCCAATGGCCATTCTTCCGATTTGTCCCCTCCCCCGTGGACTCAAACCGCAATTGCTCATCACCTCATTCCTTCACCCCTCAATTGTCCTCCGCCCCCATTTGTTCTTCTTCCACTTCATTTGCTTCCAAACTCTTTCCAACTTCCTTCATTAACCTCTTCTTCCCTTCCCCCTCCTTTTGCATCGCATTTTTCTCGTGCTTATCGATCACATAAAATGCATCATTCGTTGTATTGTAATTGGCCAATGCGTTAAGTGGGGAAATGGGCGGGGGGAAGAAACAGTGAAACGGACGGACGAAAGGACGAACGAAGTCGCTTCTTCCCTTCGTCCGTGAGTCCATTCTGCTTCCTTCAACAGGTTCTCCCGCTTCCGCCCGCTTTGATCGTTTTTCATTTCCCGTCCATCCGTCCCAACTTATCACTTCCCCCCCCCCCCCGACAATAATTATCCAATTATTTTATTTTGTTTTGTTTTTCATGAAAATGCAAATCACAAAAAATGGCACAAAATCAAACGGAGAAGAGGAATTGAAGGAATTGAAGAGCAATGGCGAAGAAAAGGAAGAAAAAGAAGAAGCAAAGAATGACTTGGAAAAGGGGACGGAAGAAAACGGAGGAAAAGCGGGGAAAAAGACGACAAAGGTTTTTAAAAGAGAGGGGATGAAGAAATGGGCGAATAATAATTAAGCGAAATGAACGGCAACTTTTGCTGGGGCCCGAAGAGATTGAGCGGTACCGTAAGGACCCAATTTGGAAGGCATTACGGTAGTGAAGGGTTTAAAGCATTGGCAAACAAAGATTCCCAAAGATTCGCCCTATTTGGTTCGTTAGTGTGCCTTTTCCTTTTGCTGGTGGTTGTCGCCATTTTAATTGTCGCTCTTTCGTCAAAATGCGCCGGAGGGGGCGAAATTGGGACGACAATTGACCTTTTGGCAGGTAAAAAAGGCCAAAGTGAGGGTAATTAATGGAGTTTTGACAGGAAATGTTCCTTCGAAGCAATTATTTGTCGCTGTGATGGAGGGCGAATCGGCATTTATTCACTGTGACGGCGCCGGGGGGAAAATTCGATGGCACCGAAAGGGGCGAAACGGAGAAGCGATTGGGGAGCAGAACAACAATGACATTGAACAATTCGACAATGGCACTTTACACATTCGGAATGTCAAATGGGAAGAGATGGGCGAATACATTTGCGAAGGGATGGCACCGTTGGGGAGGGAATGGCACCGATTGACAAGTGTCAAATTGGAAGTGGCACAGAATTCGAAGTACCAAGAGGACGACAGACAGCAACAGGTAATTAGGCAATGATTAATTACATTTATGATAATTAGGGATCACTGATTAATTACCCCTAATAATAGGCAATGATTAATTACCATGGCTATTCGGTTGGAATGCTTTCCCTCTCACTTTAAAGTCCCTCGCCGTGCCGTCCCCCGTCCCTTCCGCTACTTCCGCCGTTCAATTCGTTTCGCTTCCCCGCGTCGATTCCCACCTGAAATTGGCTTTTGCCGGTGAAAAAGTTCACTTCCGCTGTTGGATGGACGGCAAGTCGGGTGAGGATCTCTCCTGGCAAAAAGTGACGGCGACGGACGCGCGGCGGCGCGAGGAGGGCGCCGCGGGCGAAGGCATCAGTCTTTTGGCAACAGAGCCGGACGGACACTCGGCCTTTTTGCTCTTCGGCGCGGTCAAAGAGTCGGACGCGGGCGAATACAAATGCGTGGAGGGACAGAGTGGGGCCAGTTCAGCGCTGGTCCGACTGAGGGTGGAGCCATGTGAGTACCATGACAAATCATCCACCAGACAAATGGCACGAGCCAAAAACGGACGAAACATCAAAATTCATTCCATTTTTGGTTTTGCATGAAAATAGAAATGCAAAATAACCGGTGGAAAGAACCAAAAATTCTGCTGGCTTTTGCACAATTTGGCCAACCCCTCCTCCCCCTTTTCAGCTCGTTCGCCCATCATTGAACCCATTGATCAGTTGGTCAGCGAACATTCGCCCGCCAAAATTCGCTGTTCGGTGCCGGGCCATCCGAGCGCGCAATTGATCTGGCGTCGAGAAAACGGCGTCGAAGTTGGCACAATAAAAGGGGTGACGGACGACGGCAAAGGGACGCTGCGAATTGCCGAAGTGCGCAGGGAACACGAGCGGATGGGCTGGGTGTGTTGGGCGGTCTATTCGCACATGGCGGACAAACAAGCATTGAGTGCGGGGCCGGTGGTGATCAGAGTTTTGATCACGGACGAGGAAGAGAGTGTGAGCGAGGGGGAGGCAACAGAGAATCAGAGAGAAGAGGAAGAGGAGGAGGGAAGTGGAGAGGAGGAAGAGAGTGGCAGAGAAGCAGAGGAAGGGGGAAAGAGTGCGGTGGAGGAGGAAAAGGGCGAACAAAATAGTGAAGGAAAGACAGAGCAGCAGAGGGAAGAGAAAAAAGCAGACAAAGAGGGAGGAGAGGAAGAGAAAATGGATAATGGGGAAGAGGGAGGGCAGGATGAGAAGCAGAGCACTGATAATGATAATGACATTTTTAGCCTGTAATTATTAACACTTTTGTTCACTTTTGCAAATGCTTTTATATTATTTATTAATTAAATTAAAGTTAAATTATTTAAATTATTTTATTTTATATTTTACATTTCAATTCAAATAAATTCTCATTCCTTCTGCTATTTCATTTTTGTAAGGTAATATGTCCAGTAAAGAGCGTTGAACAGCGAAAATGCCTAAGGCAATGGTTAATAATTGCATTAATTAATTAATTGGTTAGCAATTAGGATGGCTAATTGTCCGCTTAAACTAACCATTGGGAAGAGAACGAAAGATAATTGGTCGACGCGGTGGCCGCGTGCGAGGAAACGCTGGCGATGCCGCGCCACCAAATTGTGCACGACGCATTCCCTCACCCGCGGGGCGTCGTCCTCCTCCATTAGCATTTCGCTAATTGGCAAAACATCGTCCTGAAAGGAAAGCGATCAAAATCTCGCTTAAAAGTCATTTCTTTGTGGGATTTGATCATCGGTCAGCCCATTCTCGCTAGTGCTTCTCAATTGATTCCGAATCAACAAATGATCGCTAATTAGAGAAATTAACTCCCAATGCCAAATGATCGCTGATTTGGTAATTGATTCCTCATTAATAGCTCCCTGGCCAAACGATTACTGATAAAGTGCGTGTTTCATTTCTCCCCCTCCCCATTTACCAGGTGATGAATCCCTTCGTCCATCATCTCCTCTCCCAAAATGTCTCTTTCTCGCGCCATTTCCACTTGCTTCTTCACTGATGATGATCTCCGCCGTGAATTGGCCATTCTCCGCCCAATTTGCTCATTTTCCTCGCCCTCGGCAACAGAAGCCGTGGAAAGGCCGGCCAAATTGAACAGAGAGCCAATGCCGAGAGACATTCGCAACGAACGAAGCACCATTTTCTTGTCCTATCATCGGAGAAAGCGATCAGAAAACAATGCCCAAAAAGAGGGTGGAGAGACTTTGTAAGCGATGAATGCCATTTCGAGAAGAGAGGCGAAGATAAAAGCGATGCAAACGAACATGAAGTAATCGATGGACTCAAAGGGGGGGGGGCGGCGATCAGAGAGAAGGAAAAGCCGATCAGAGACGGGACGGACCTTCACATAAGAAACGGGCGGAAGGGAACCTATCACATTGCCAAACTGAAGTGATCAGAACGGGCATTTTGGCATTGGTATTTTCCAATAATTGCCTGGAGACACAACGACATCAGCGTGTTCACTGAAAGGATCACTCGGGCGGGCAAAGCCTTCAGAGAGATGCAAAAGGCGATCCAGGAGAGGAACACGTTGATGTACATGTTGGCATACACCTTAAGCAGCAAATGATAAGCAATAAATGGGATAATGCAGCTGATGCCTGAAGCACGTAATAGCCGTAACGGCGACGGAAGCCGACTTCTACCGTAAGCCGATACCATTCTCCTGCCTTGTAGTACTGTAAGTGTGGGAATACGGGATTCCTACACTTTGTTTGCTGTTTACCTCCGTGTGTTTGTAGTGTTTTGTGTGGGTCAGCTCAAAGTCGGACGCACTGATCTCCGCCGTTTGGAGAGTCACCGCGGCCAACGGTAGCCAATCGATGGTTACGGTAGCGGTGTTGAAGGAGTAACTCTCGAACACCTCAAAATCAGAGTGAAAGGGGTATTTTGATTTGCGAGACCAAAGAGCAAAGAACGGTGTCCATTGGGAAGTCGGACAGACGAAATTCGCATGGCGCCTCAACACGGACCGAAAACGGAAAAGGGCAACAATCGGGAAAAATGCTTTTTAAGGACAAACTCTGTAATTGAGCCAAACGGTGCCGTTGCTGAGCAGCATCAAAAGCACGTTGGGCTTTGGCGAGCTGTGCACACGACTCATTTTTGTGTTCACCAAACAAACATTTGGAGACCAAAGAAACTGTAAAAAGACAGAAAAGGAAAAATAGTGAAACGGTACAAAAAAAATAATACGGTAGGAAAATTACTGTAGAAAAAGCAAGACAAAGTTTGGTAGGATAACTTTTTCAAATGTGTCGTCGAAAGACAAATTTTGACGACACGAATTGAAATGAGCAAAGGAAAGTCGCGGGTCGTGCCAAATGGCACTGAACCAAAGGTCGGCGGAGAAGGAATTGCTCATCACGTTCAGCTCGTTAATGTCCTGAATGGTCGTCTCCACAAACACAGCCACAGGATTAGAAGGGCTAACACTTCTGAAAGAAAGGAACACCGACTAACAGAAGATGCTAATTGTGAACAGCTAGGAAAGAAAAAACGGAAGTTCCTAATGGCCATTTTGAACTGCTTGAAAAGGACGAAAGAGTGCATCTTATGGTCCATTTGTCATTTTACTAATGACAATTACTTTTTTTACCTGCTGTAATTGTTCAACAAAAGCTTGATCATCTTTTCCGTCGGAATTGTGTTGCATTTGGCAACTGAGTGCTCTTTTTTGCCCATTTTGTGCTGTCGGATTGGGTGGCGAGTGGAGCCAAAAGTGGGGAAAACAGTCGAAGAACAGCAGCACAAACAGAACAAACCCATGGCCAACCAACGGAAAAGCATTTTTTGATGGGAATGCCCGCGGAGAAATGGGCGAAAGAAACCCGGCAAAAGCACAGCCCACGGCTGACGACGGCACGGCAATTGCTCAACAGTGCCACCCCACCATTTTCATTTTCCGATTTGCCGCTCCCCCGCCCCCTTATTAGCACAAACTGCGGGGTGCCAATTCAAAATGCCATCGGCGGAGAGAGTTTTCTGCTCGCAATTACCCGAAACATTAGCAAAAAGAAATTGAATTTTATTTTTCCGTTTGGAGGCCAAACATCCAAATTTTAAAAATATATTAACAAAGAGCGCGCTTAACATTCGCACGGTTCCATACGCATAAATTAATATTTTTTAAATGTTATACCAAACCGCGCATCTGTGATTGGCCACTCATTTTATTGCACTTTTTTAAATTTGGTTGTTCGGCACCCAAACGGAAAAGTATCGAAATTGAATTTTAATTATTTTTCATATTTTTTCGCATTAATTTGTCTTTTTCTGTTAATAATTATTTATTTTATTATTTTTTTCTGCTGATTATACTATCAAAAAGTTGCCTTTTTTCTGTACATTTTTCACCAATTTTTTCAATTGTTTTCTCTTTCTGTATAAATTTTCTTTCTCCGAAATGAAAAGAAATTGTTCATACAAAATATTTATTTAAAATGAACAAAAAGTGTTTAAAGTGCAAATTGCGAAATGTCAACTCAAATTTCAAACTCTCTTCTCTCACTTCCAACTTTTTCTCGCTTTCTTTTTTCAATTTTTATTATTTTTCATTAAATTTTCTATAAAAAAGTGTCCTTTTCTCATTTCCTGAGAGAACCTTTCGATCGATGGGTTTTGCGGGATTAAGAGAATTAGGGGGGGGGGGGGGTCATTTTCCGGGGTGTCCCTACCATTCGTTCGTTCGTCCCCCGAGGGGCTGAGAATGTTTTGGCCGTTCGTTCCCTTGGGATTTGAAAGAACAGAAGAAAAACTAATTAAATTTGAATTTGCACTTTATTTTCATAACATTTTCATTTAAAAAAAACTGACAAAATATTTTTTTTTTTTTTTTTTTGGCAATGAAAAAAAGGAAACGAAAAAATTCGATTGTTAAAAAGAAACAAAATTTGGAGAAAAGGGCGAGAGAAGAAGCACAACACGGAAAGTGCCGAACAGCGAAAGCAAATTGAATTTGGCATCATTCGAACAAATGAAAAGCAATGCCATTGTGGACGGAGGCAACGGACAAAACAAAACAAAACAAAACAGCACAATTTACGACATGAACATCAGCAGCAGCAATTGAAAAACAGCTGGACATGATCAACAACAGATTAGCCCCCCTTTGAACCCCTTTTCCCTTCCCCCCCCCCCCTTTTCCAGCGTTTCCTTTCTCCCCCTCCTCCCCCTCTTTTTTGAACCTTTTCTCCCCTCTGAACCCCCCCCCCCCCCCATTTTCTCCGTTTGGATTTTCCGCCCTCTCCGAATTCGCTCTTTCTCTCGAGTGTCCGTCCGCCCATCCGTCCGTTTGTTTGCCCTCAAAAATCATTTTTTTCACGGCCCTTCCGGCGAATTCCCTTCGCCCGAGAAACGCGTTCGCTGGGCTTATGATTTTGGTGCACTGTTTGACTTCCTCCGTTAATTTGGCAGCAGAGATAATAAATGAGCAGCAGAAAACTGCCAATCCATCACGACAAATAAAAAATTAATAAATTAAATAAATTATTTTAATATTTTAAATATTTGCATGAAATTCGGTGCCCCCCCCCCCCTCAATGTCCCCTCCCCCCCCCTTTCTTCCACAATTGGCCAGAGCCCATTCCCACCAAATAAGCAGGTTGACGCAATCCTTACCCTTATGCTAGAAGAGCTCCTCTCGATTACCTGCTCTGCTGAAAACAAACAAAAAAAAGTGTCATGGCCGAGCCGACACGGAAAGGTTGGGAAAATGAAGTGGAAGGAGAGGGAAAAGAGGAGGAAAAGGCCAAGGAAGAGGAAGAGGAGGAAAAGGCCAAGGAAGAGGAAGAGGAGGAAAAGGCCAAGGAAGAGGAAGAGGAGGAGGAAAAAGGAAGAGAGACGAGAGAAAAGGAGGAGGAGAAGGAAGAAGAGGTACCGAAAAAGGAAGCAAGGAGGGGAACGAAAAGAGGTGTTGCTGAAGCCTTATGCATAAATTATTCCACCGGCAGTGACGACCATTGGCCATTATATTTTATTTGTCTTACTCTGAGCCCCCCCCCCCCCCCCCCTCCATTGGCCCATGTCAAACATCGGTCCAAATTTGTCTTTGGCGCGGAATGACTGTTCTTTGACCACGCTTTTAACTCATTTGCCACTGCTTTTTCACTGTGTTCATTCGTTCTTTGCATTGCGAAAGGCCATGACGAATGCAAATGCCAAAGTGTGCCCCCCCCCCGCCCCCCCCCCAAAAAATCTCTCCAATCTCCGCTCCCTTTAATTTGTCTCCAAAACGCTTCCGCCCATTTGTTGTGCCAAATCCTTGGCCCACTCCTCCGTATTTTCCATGTTTTTCCTCCCTCAGATTGATGAATTTGTCTTTCACTGCTGCCACCATATTATCAAATTTCACTCTTTCAAATGCAGCGGAAGAGGCGACCATTTCCTTTTCAGTGCCTTCGACCGATGACGCGGCCGATGCCCGCGAGATGCAAGCCCGTGCCACCATCAAATTGGTGTTTTGCATTGCCTATGCCATCCTTTTTCTGCTCGGATCGCTCGGCAATGGGTGAGAAATGATCAAATGCCAATTTCCACTTGGCAATTTCCTTTTCTGCCGGGTGATCAGTCATTGGCCCCAATTTGAGGTTGGTCATTGTGATGATTTGCAACGTTTTGTCCACGTTGTCGCGCAATCGGAGGAAGACGAGTCGGAAGATGCTGATGGCAAGTGCGGAACACGTGTTCATTTATGTGCTCGGTCAGTTTCATCCCCCGTCCAATGCTTTTTCCTCCGCTTAATCCCTCTATTTTCTTTTCCGATGATTCTTTCCCTCCATCCGGAAAATTGGGCATCAGAAAAAGAGACACTGAAAAAGCTTATTCGTGCAATTTAAATTAAAATTGCGATTTGGTTGGGATAACGAAATTTCTCGATAACGGTCCCGAATTTTGAACCCGAAAATTAATTGTTTGGGGTATAATTTACCGGTTTTGTCCAATATTCTCAGGCGGTATTTAATTCTTACAATTTGTTTTCTCCGACACCAATGATCCCCCACTTTCCGTCCTTCCTCCCAGGTCTGTCCATCGTCGATCTGTTCGTCATCCTCCATCTTCCGCTTCTCATCTTCGAAATGCGCGAAGGCCAATGGCCCTTCGGCGAATTTATGTGCAAATTGTATTGGTTTGGAGAAAGTGTGAACAAATTGCTGAGCTCATTTTTGATGGTTCGTTGCTTGGGTCAAGGGCTGCTCGATCTCAGCTCTCAAATCGGGCAATTTCCCGGCTTTTTGGTGTTTCGCTTTCGACTTTTGGCCATTTAGTTTCTGTTAAATAAGATTTTTTTTACTCCCTTAAATTTCAAATATAGATTTTGTTTTTGGCTTGGGCCTTTCTTTTCTCGGTTCTCTCGAGCAGTCCTTTTCTGTTCGCCGTTTTTCTTCAAACTAATAAACTGTTCAGACGGTGCTTAGCTGGGACCGTTATTTGGCCGTTTGTTCGCCAATCAAATCGATGAAGTAATTAATAAGCTTTATCAATTAATTGCTGGGTTATAAGACAATCGCAAATTTTAATCAATAACTCATTAATTGATTGACTAATTAATTTCTTAATTAAGGATGCGCACCAATTCAGGTCGGCCTTCACTTCCATCGTTTCCGATCACTTTTCTTCTTCACTTTCCCAAGTCCCTTCAGTGGCCATCACCGTTCTGATCAGTTGCTCCGCGTTCGCCACTCTTCTCCTTTACCCCGTCCTGAAAGAGGCCACCGTTCTGCGGGTCAACAAACTCACCGGAGTCCGTCTTCACACGGAGGACGACGGGGGGAGCAGAGACAGCAGCCGGGGGGGACACGGAGAAGAACGGAGTGAGGGGGGGGGGGGGGGGGAGTGGAAGAGTGAATGGGGGAAGCAATTTTAGGAAATTATTTTCGTGAAATATTTTTACATTTTTTCCGTTTTTTCCATTTCTATGCCCCCCCCCCTCTCCCACAGATTCTTTTCAGTCTGAAAGTGAGCGCTATTCGGAGCCATTTGTTGTTGAACAACAGCCGATTGTGCACAAATGTGTTTTCGGTAATTGCATTACATTTTGGGATTGCTTATTAATCATTTTGAATGGCATTTTCGCAAGGAATGCCTTTGGTCCTCCGGGGCTTTTCGGGGGAATTGGGACTTATTTGGTTGGAGGGATTGCCAATCTTCAGAAATGCAAATCTTTCAAAAGTTGGCCCTCCCCCAACAGATACCAATTCGCCTCTGTTTATGCTTTACACTTTCGGCGTTGGCTTTTTGGTGCCCGCCCTTCTGATCACTTTCTTTTACCTTCGCGTCATCCTCAAACTCCGTGCCGATGCCATTTCCGTGCGAAAGCATTCCGACGGGCAAAATTGGGCGTTGTCTTCCGCACGGTTTCACAAAGTTTGCCAACCATTTAGCCAAAATTTTAAATTCAAATGCTAAAAAACATTCACACTTTTTGTTTAGGTAACTAAACGAATTGTGGCGGTTATTCTCTTTTATTTCCTTTGTAAGTCCGCCAATAATTATTTAATTAATTACCCTTAATTACCCCCCTCTAATTTTTAGGTTGGACTCCCTACTGGACGCTGAATATTATGTCCCAATTTGGCATTATCATTGTAATTAAACTTCAATATTTAAATATTAGGCACTGCCTTTTCCCACAAACTAAAAAAAATAATTATTTAATTGTGGTGACTCAGAATTATGTGCGATTTCTTTAATCAATCAAATTGTCATAACTGCAGATTAGTATCATCATAGTCACTGTTTTGACCGGGGTTTGAACCCGAGACATACGAAAGGGAGGGATTACCAACTGAGCCATGACGGCAATGGAATTTAAACAATTTTTTTTTAATAAAATAAAAATAAAATGATCCTCTGCCTATTCTCCTAAATTTGTCAGGTCAGTTGGTCCACTTTGACGCTCAGTTCGGTGTTTTTCATTGCCCATTTGCTCGTCTGTTTCAATTCCGCCGCTAACCCCGTCCTTTACGCGCTGATCAATCGCGAACTTCGCCAGCAAAATGCGCAAGCACTGCAGAAGAGACGCCGATCACTTAATGTGGCCACAAATAATGCGAAGGGATTCATCGAAAAACAGTGGGAAAAAAAGGGGGAAAAGCCAAGGAAAAAGCCAAGAGACTTTTTATCGCTTCGATTGGCCAAGGTTTCCAACGGCACCGGTGAGAAAGGAGCAGCAGAGGGGCGCTTCGGTGGGCTTTTCGGACGATTCGCACCAACGGCTGCTGAAAATAATTGGAATGAAAAAAGGGCCGAAAGCGATGGACAGCGACAAAATGTTGGAAAAAAAGTGAGACTAATGAGAGAAGGGGGGGGGGGGGTGGCAGAATGCCAATTCGGACAGAGTGTCAATTTGATCAGAGTGACACTTTGGACAAATGTAAAAAAAATATGCCCGCCCAATTCCCTTCTCTTTTAGCGACCGTTCCTTCTCCAATTCGGCGCCCGCCCTTTTCCCGCCTTTTTACGCCAATTGCAAAAGGGGGCGGCGATTGTTCAGTTGCAATGGCCATTTTCTGCATCCCTTCGGCGGCGGCAGGGGACAAAAGAAAAGCGGCGGCCCTTTGTCCGAATGGAAAGAGACGGAGGAGGGCGAGGGGGAGGGGGAGGAGGGCAGCGAATTGGACTCCGTCGCCACGGGATCAGTGGGCGATGCCTTTCTTTGACGGACAAACACGGAAAATGATCAGCACAGATCAAACGATGCTTTGCTGTTTATTTTGCACAAACAATGCTTTCTTTGATCGTTCAAATTCGAATGTGAAAAGTTCGGATAAAGTCGGGCGAGCGGGAAATGACGTGTTCGAACTCGGCCTGGGAGATTTGCTGGTCCCCGTCCAAGTCCGCCTCCTCAATGATCCGCTCGATGATGAACTGCACCTCCTCCTCGCTCATTTCCTTCCTCGTCAAACTGTCGATGGTCTGTCGCAAGTCATTCCGTCCCAGAAATTCGTCCCCGTCAAAATCTGTGGCAATTGGCAAAAGCGAAAATCACAGAAAATGACATGCCAAAGACAAAACCGTAAATTCTGAAGGCGTATTTGAGCTTCAGCTGAAGCGGTGCCATCTCCGAGAAGACGGAAAACATGTCCAGGAAGTCGTCGAAGGTCAAATTGCCACAGCCATCCTCGGAGAAAACTTCGCAAATCCGTCGGCTGAATGGATTTTCCTTAATTGTGGGAGGGCGATTTAAAAAGGCTTAATTATTAAGAAATAATAGCAAATGAGGCAAATCTCAAGAATTCGTGCAAAACTTCATCAAATCAAAGGTTAGACGGCATTTTACAATATTATTTCATCCATGGCATTTCCCCACTTTTGTACTGTTGAATTAAGGCCATGTCGCTCAAACGCCATTATTAATGTACAATCTTTTTTTTTTTTGAATTTATTTTGATCAGAATGATCTGTCTGACTGATCAGCTTTCATTACTTTTCATAATAAATGTCGGACTCATGATAAGCTCCAAAAAAATAACTCAAAAAACCTTCAATTACCCGAAAACATTAATAATCAAACTGAAACGGCACCTTTAGCTCGGGTATTTTGCCGACTTCCTCAAATGTCAGTTTGACAATTGATGCCTGATTCCCCTGCATATTGCCCGGCACTTTCTCCGGATTCAGCGCATGAAAGCGTTTGTAAAGGCGAAGAATGTCTTTTTTGGTGAAGAAGGTGCAATCCTTCAGCAGAAATCCAATATTCAAATTATAATTTAATTAAATTTAAATTAATTTAAATTAATTTATATTTTCTCTGATTATTATTATTATTTTTTTGTGCTTTTCTCGTTGACCTGATATTCATCCAATTGATCCGAGCTGAATACGCCACCCTTTGAGAAAAGGTTCAAATCGCCAAGTGCCGAACCCGTGTTGCCCATGGCGGAGAATTTGCCCCGAGGGAAGGAAAGGAATTGCCAAATTTTGGAGGAATGGCCACGGGCAAAGAGAAAGCGTATCGAACGAATGTTTTGCCCAATGAAAAGGGCGAGAAAAAGAGAAAGCGAAAGAAAAGAGAGAGAAGGGAGAGGAGACAGAGAGAGTAAGAAAATGCAATGGAGAAGAAAAGGAAAGGCGTTAAGCCAAGAGTCTTCGAGACTCTCGCCAATTAATTAAGACCAAAGGGATGCTTTTATTTTTCACTTTATTTTCAAAAAATTAAATGAAAAAAACGAAACATTGGCATTAATAAACAAGAGAAACAAAAGGCAAATTAGAAGGAAGGAGCTGATCAGTCAACAAATCGTTGGAGAAGAAGCTTCATCTTCCAATTGAGTCGTTGCGCACCAAAGAAAATCCAAATCAACTCATTTTGCTTATTGCCAAAGTCTTTGTAATTAATTTGGCGAGGATTTAGGGAAGAAAAATCCCAAAAGTAGCGGTCATTGGGTCAAAAAATGGCGAAACAATGATGTTTATTTCTTAAGCTAAAAAATTTGGCGCTATTTGCATAATTTATTTTTTGATTTTTATTTCTACAGTTTTATTTAAAGCTTTTTCATTTTTTTTAACAGATGGTTCCTGACGGAATCGTAAGTGTAAATGAACGAGTTTTTAGACTTTTTCTTGGCTAAAGGATGGATTCTCTGTTTTTAATGACTTTGGTTGAATTATTGTGCCATAATTACAATTTTAATGCTTATTTTATCAATAATGTAACATTAAAAACAATAATTGCATAAATAAAAGTTTAAAAAAAAATTCAAAACGTCCAATTTGCACGAAGTGTCAAAAAATTGGTCTTTAACAATAAAATTGGTTTTGCTTTTATTTTTAGAATTAATTTCCCACGATGGGAATTTAACAGCAAAAACAAACCGCGGTTTTATTGGGGCAATTCAATTTGCTCAATTGTCAGCTAAAAGACAATTGGCAAGGAAAGGAGAGGAGAGGGACAGAGAAAGGAGAGCGATGGAATACAACGCAAAATGAGAGGGCACAGTGAAAGAGAGCGACAGAGAGAAAGAGAGAGAGAGAGAGCGTTTGAATAAATGTGCCGGGGTAAGGTTAAATTTGTTGCTTATTTTGGGTAACGGAAATTCCATCGGGGAGAGTCAGCCGACCATTTGAGAAACAAAATGCCATGGGGACGGACGGAAAAGGCAAACCCCCGAGGGCACTAAATAAGCAGGGCAAAGTGAAGAAAGACCAATTGGCCATTTGCACTTTTTAGGAAGTCAAAAGGTAAAAAAGTGCCGAGGAGACTGCAGAATTATTGTCAACTCATAATTCAAATTGGGGGGGGGACGGGAGAATCTGTTGGTTAGCTGACAAATCAGGAAGGACCCCACCAAATGGACGCCGCAGGGGGAGGGGAAGATGGGGGGGGGGGGGGAGGGAGAGATTGCACTTTCCCCCCCCCCCCCCCCCCCTCCGGTCATTTCCATCGCGGCAAATGTTCGCTGACAAATGAGTGTGCCTTCTTCTGCTGCTGGTGACCTTCGTCCATTTGAAATGTGATCCGTACGTGGTCCACTTTTTCGTCCATTTGTCACCTCAAATTCTCCGTCTCTCTCTCTCTCCCCCCAATTTGCCGCTCTCTTCAAAAACCGGAGTTTGAAGGACTGTAAAAGAAAACAAATGTAATTTTCTTCCCCCCCCCCCCCCGCTCCCTTCTGCTAATATCCCCCCCCCTCCCTCAAATCGCCTTTTTTCTAAAAGCTTAGTCCCATTTTGTCTTCAGTTTCTCCTCTTTCGCGTTTCATCCTACTTTCGGTCATCGTTCTCCGCTTTCTCGGCTAATTCTTTCATTTCCCCATGGATTTCTGATTGCTCCCCCCCCCCCTCCGTCTGTCATTCCCGCGGGCCATTTGCCCAATTTACCCCGCCATTATGTAATCGTAAACCATCACTGAAATGTAGATGTTAGTTAGGTTGGCCAATCCGTTTAAAAAAATTATAAGAGTAACCCGCCATTTTCAATTTTTGGACAATGAAAGGGCGGAGGAGACGGGAGGTCATTTTGGGTCCATTAATTAGTCTCGAACACCAAAAAATCATCATTTGCTCATCCATTCCTCTTCTATTACCCCCTCCCTCCGTTCCCAATGGTCTCTATCATCAAATTGCCTATTTAATGTTTCGGGTGCCCCCCCCCCCCCTCAAATTGCCATTTCGTCCGTCGAGTGCCCTGTCCTCAATTCCCAGCAATTCCCAGCATGATCTTGCCATGCTCTCTTATGCCTTTGCTTGGTCACTACTCATTCATTCGTCCATTCTTTGGCCGTCGTTTTGGGGCACAAATTGGCACTAAATGAGAGAGAAGGGAGGGACCAAAGCAGGAAATTTTGGGTTCTCTTTTTACTATTTCTTCCTTTCCTTCCTTACACTCCTCTTCTCTTCCTCTATATCTTCCCCCTTTCCTTTTCCTTTCCCTTTCCCCTTTTCTCTTCCTCCCCCTTTCTTTTCCTCCTCTTCTTCTTCCTCTTCATCTGTTGTCAACCTTTTCCCTTTCGTTGATTTAACAAATAAATAAATAATTCGCCATTTGTCCATTCGTCCAGCAACAGTTCCCCCTCCCCCCACCCTTTTCCCTCCTCCCCTTTCCCTCTTTCCCCCTTCTTCCGCTTCCTGCAGTGCTATCCGCTTCTCATTTTATGCCTTCTCAGTCACAAGCGCTCAAGGGAAATAAATGCGCAAAAGTCACGCTTGAACTGTCCCAAGGACGAAGGGGACAATAGGGGGGGACAAGCCACAGCTTGGCCTCGGCCTCCGTCTCCGTCGGTGG